>JBBGZY010000637.1:5497500-6697500 GCA_037952925.1 Lithobates clamitans
CATGCGTAGTGTATAAAGGAGGGCCTTTCGCGCGTGTCGTACGTACGTTCTGTGCGTCAAATTAGGGGGCGGAGAACATGAGTTCATTTCGAACGTCAGGGGCGGGCGACGCAGGCGGAGTTTCACACATGCGTAGTGTATAAAGGAGGGCCTTTCGCGCGTGTCGTACGTACGTTCTGTGCGTAGGTGATAGTGGACCAGGACGTTCCAAAACGAAGGTAATTTGAGATATATTTTTTTGGGGGGGGGTTTATGGTCATGACTTTGTAGCAAGCGGCCTATATGGCTTGATAGATTGATGAGGCCTACATAGGGAGAAGATGATGAGGGGTTAGCAGAAACATATAATAAGTTTTTTTGGTCTTGTGACTTTCTCTTTTCCAGATATAATGAATCCCCTATTGAAGGATCCAGAGTTCCTTACTTCTTTTATTTCAAAGTATCGAGAGATGAGGAATTTGTGGGAGGTGAAACACCCTCAGTATTATGCCAAGCATGTGAGGAAGTCAACGCTGGAGAGACTTCTGTCCTTTGTCCAGGAGACCATCCCGGGAGCAACAATGGAGACAGTGCTCAAGAAAATTGGGGTCTTGAGGAACATGTATAAAAGGGAGCATAGGAAGATCCAGGAATCAAGGAGATCAGGAGCATCAGCAGATGATGTTTATGTACCCAGGCTGTGGTACTACAATCAACTCCGTTTTCTTGATGACCAGAATGAAGCCAGGGCATCACTTTCAACCCTTCCCTCCACCCTTCCCTCCACCCTTCCCTCCACCCCAGCAGAGGCTGATGAGGAGCAAGCTGGGTCTTCCATCCTGGATGAACCGGATATGACCATCTGGAGTCAGGTAAATTATTTTAACAAATATTTACTGTACTAATATTAATGATGTTAACTGGATGTTATAATTGTCTCAAATAATTTAGCACTCCAAATTGTGTATACATATCAAATGATAGTAGTGACTAAATATGTTTGGCACCTGCTTGAAATAATTAGGGTGTCTGATTAGACTCTTTTATTAAAGAGATGTATTCACATTGAATTTGCTAGTCATGAGAAGCAAACTGTGTGTCATTGATGAACCCAAAAAAAGAAACTAAAACTATTGTCCTTTTTTTATACACAGGATGAGTCCATCCAGGAGGAATGTGGGGAAAGTGGCAGGCAGGAGGAGACCGGGCCCATGGACAGCCTGGAGGAGGCCGGATTCACCATCATCCTGGAGGAGGCTGGGCCCAGTGTCAGGCAGGAGGTGGCTGCTCCCAGTGAGGTGGCTGGGCCAAGTGAGGTGGCTGGGCCAAGTGAGGTGGCTGGGCCAAGTGAGGTGGCTGGGCCCAGTAGGAGCCTCACCCAATCCCAAGTGCCTCCCCTCCACCTTCCCAAAAAAAGGGCCAGGAAGGGGATGGTCACACAGGACGCGTCCCTGCGCCTCATGCAACAGGCCACCCGTTTTTTAACAAGCCCCCCCGAAGCGGAAGAAGCCTATGGCTGCTACTTAGCCAGCAGGCTTCTTCAGATGGATTGGGAGCAGCGCCTCATTTGTGAGCGCCTATTTGGGGAAACAATCCATAAGGGGCTGCAGGGCACGCTAACCAAAAACACCCAACTACATGAGGCAGCCCCCCCCCCTCCTCCTCCTCCTCCTCCTCCTCCTCCTCCTCCTCCTCCTGCCACAACTGAAACACCAGAGCCACAGCCTCAAAAGAAGGCTACAGGGAAGGCTACAGGGAAGGCTGCAGGGAAGGCTGCAGGGCAGCGTGGAGGAAAGGCTGCAGGGAAGAGAAGAAAGTGATGACCTGGGTTCAGTCTGGTCCGACAGAAGACGCAGGTTGTTGTAGGACCACAGTCTGGGGACATCTAGATCATCTGCTGGTGCTGTTGATCTCTGGGATTCTTGGACCAGATTGTGCTCCCTCTTATATGGACTCCTCAAGATCCCAATTTTCTTGTACACCGACTTTTTCCAGCGTTGACTTCCTCTTTATTTTATTTTGACCATGAATAAATGGATCTTTTTTGAGTTTAGCAAAAGACTTTATGTGTTTTCTTTTAAATCATTGATTTTACACACAATGTTAAATTAACAAGGGACAACAATCTCATTGAGTTTTAAAAAAACACACCAAAAATACATTACTAATGTTAAGAATGTTCAAGTGGTAAGTCTTGAAAACAAAAAATATACATAAACAAAAACGGTGCTTTGGGTTAACTTTATCTAAAAATTAAAAAATAATCACTAGAAAAAAAATAAAAAAGAATAATGGGTTCTTTGTGGTAACTTTACAAACCTAAAAAAAAAAAAAAAAAATAAGGGAAAAAGTATTATTAGTATGGAAACATTGTTTATAAAAAGCATACTATATCATTCATGAGATCAAAGAGAAAAAGAATTCAGAAATCAGTTTGGGAGAACTCTGATTATGAACAGCAAAACACCTTCGTTCTTTAGAGCATTCGTAAAGAAGAAATAAAATGCGCTGCATTCAACGATCACAGATTTTGCAGCGTGATGAATGTGCTACCTACAATACGAACACTAGTTTTACTAGACCGAGTGCTTCCGTTTAGTTTTTGCTTATGAGCATGCGTCGTTTTTTTGTCCGTAGGACTAGCATACAGACGAGCGGACTTCGGGGTCCGTCGTAGTTACGACGTAAAGATTTGAAGCATGTTTCAAATCTAAAGTACGTCGGATTTGAGGCTAAAAAAGTACGTTGAAAGTCCGAAGAAGCCCACACACGATCGGATTACCAGCCAGCTTTAGTCCGTCAGCGTCCGTTGGACTTTTGTAGACGAAAAGTCCGACCGTGTGTACGCGGCATAAGGATCGCAACATGCAGGAAAGTCTACTTCGACAGTTGTTGGAATTCACACCTTGGGGGAACACTTTCACCGCTACCAATAAAACAAACAAAGAATGCATGCATGCTAGGCAGCCAATTGCTGCTATGACAATTTGGAGTTGGTCCAAAGCACTTCGGGGTTTAGTTTAAAAGTGGCACTGGATTCTCCACACAGAACAGATGTGAAGAATGACAGAAATTAATATAGACTGCTTAAAGGGGTTGTTAACCCTCATTGTTTTTAACCTTAATGCATTTTATGCATTAAAGCGGTTGTATACCCACTGAAATTTTTTTTTTTTTTTTTACCCCTGTAAAGCAAAAGGCATAATGAGCTAGTATGCACCGCATACTAGCTCATTATGAAATACTTACCTTAGAACGAGGCGTCGGTATCTTACCTGGTCCACGCCGAGGGAGCTGTCATATTGCCTCGGCGTGTCTTCCGGGTATCGCGGTTCCAGCGCTGTGAGTGGCTGGAGCCGCAATGTCATCACTCCCGCGCATGCGCGCGGGAGATTTCTTACCTGGCAAGGTCCGGCAGTTGCCGGGCCTTCAGCCGAGAATCCCCTGTGCGCATGCGCCGCTGCAGTCAGCGGCCCATAGCAAGGGGAATATCTCCTAAACCGTACAGGTTTAGGAGATATTTTTTTTTACCTACAGGTAAGCCTTATTATATTGCCCTGTATTTGGCGCTATCCATCAACTCTGACCAGCTTCCCTGTCCCTGCTGAAGAAGAGCACCCCCGCAACATGATGCTGCCACCACCATGTTTCACAGTGGGGATAGTGTGTTCAGGGTGATGTGCAGTGTTAGTTTTCTGCCACACATAGTGTTTTGCTTTTAGGCCAAAAAGTAACATTTTGGTCTCATCTGACCAGACCACATGTTTGCTGTATCCCCTACATGGCTTCTCACAAACTGCAAACTGGACTTCTTATGGCTTTCTTTCAACAATGGCTTTCTTCTTTCTTCTTGCCACTCTTCCATAAAGGCCAGATTTGTGGAGTGCACGACTAATAGTTTTCCTGTGGACAGATTCTTCCACCTGTGCTGTGGATCTCTGCAGCTCCTCCAGAGTTACCATGGGCCTCTTGTCTGCTTCTCTGATTAATGCGCTCCGTGCCCGGCCTGTCAGTTTAGGTGGACAGCCATGTCTTGGTAGGTTTGCAGTTGTGCCATACTCTTTCCATTTTCGGATGATGGATTGAACAGTGCTCCGTGAGATGTTCAAAGCTTGGGATATATTTTCATAACCTAACCCTGCTTTAAACTTCTCTAGAATCTCCACAAGCCTTTTTTCCTAAACTTTTGATCAGGGTCATTTGGGTAGTTTCTGTTGTCATTCTGATTTAAAAAGAGTAAACACAATTGATTGATAATAAATGGCTTCAGCCAAACACTAACCATGAGTGAAATAAAAGTTTTTGTGTTATCATTCATATTCTCTGAAAATGGCCAAGAAATCATAAATTCTGCCAGGGTGTGTAAACTTATGAGCACAACTGTATATATACAGTGTTATACACACAGTGTTTATATATATTTATATTATACATAATAAAATACAGTAATATAGTAAAAGTAACATGCAGCTAATTTTCACCACGTCGATAACAACCCGTCAGGGGCGGACTGACCATCGGGCAGTTCGGACGCTGACCGAGGGCCCGTGGCCAGTAGGGGGCCCCATGGCAGCTTTCACTTCGGGGCCCGACCTACCCGTCAGCTAGCTGTGATTGACGGGCAGATCGGGTCCCTGCTCACTGCTAAGAGACTGCAGTGTATACAGACCTCTCGTGATGCGCTCCTCCCCCCCGCCGGCCCCTTCTTCCCTCCCGTCCATCCCAGGTGCTTGTATCTGTCATCACCTCGGACGGACAGAAAAGAGGAGGGGCCGGCGAGGAGGAGGAGCGCATCACGAGAGGTCTGTATACAGCCGCTTCCCGCGCTACTCTGCATCTAGGAAGGAAAGTGCAGCAGCTTGTACCACATGCTGCTATTGAAAAGTTGCTGCACAGCTTCCCACCCACAGTGTCCCCCTGTGCCCCCCACCTCCCCACAGTGTCCCCCTGTGCCCCCCACCGAGTCCCCCACCTCCCCACAGTGCCCCCCAACTCCCCAGTGTCCCCCTGTGCCCCCCACCTCCCCACAGTGTCCCCCTGTGCCCCCCACCGTGTCCCCCTGTGCCCCCCACCGTGTCCCCCTGTGCCCCCCACCTCCCCACAGTGTCCCCCTGTGCCCCCACCTCCCCACAGTTTCCCCCTGAGCCCTCCACCTCCCCACAGTGTCCCCCTGTGCCCCCCACAGTGTCCCCCTGTGCCCCCCACCTCCCCACAGTGTCCCCCTGTGCCCCCCACCTCCCCACAGTTTCCCCCTGAGCCCTCCACCTCCCCACAGTGTCCCCCTGTGCCCCCCACCTCCCCACAGTGTCCCCCTGTGCTTCCCACAGTGTCCCCCTGAGCCCTCCACCTCCCCACAGTGTCCCCCTGTGCCCCCCACCTCCCCAGTTTCCCCCTGAGCCCTCCACCTTCCCACAGTGTCCCCCTGTGCCCCCCACAGTGTCCCCCTGAGCCCTCCACCTCCCCACAGTGTCCCCCTGTGCCCCCCACCTCCCCACAATTTCCCCCTGAGCCCTCCACCTCCCCACAGTGTGCCCCCCACCTCCCCACAGTGTCCCCCTGTGCCCCCCAACTCCCCACAGTGCCCCCCAACTCCCCACAGTGCCCCCCTGTGCCCTCCACCTCCCCACAGTGTCCCCCTGTGCCCCCCACAGTGTCCCCCTGAGCCCTCCACCTCCCCACAGTGTCCCCCTGTGCCCCCCACAGTGTCCCCCTGAGCCCTCCACCTCCCCACAGTGTCCCCCTGTGCCCCCCACCTCCCCACAGTTTCCCCCTGAGCCCTCCACCTCCCCACAGTGTCCCCCTGTGCCCCCCCACCTCCCCACAGTTTCCCCCTGAGCCCTCCACCTCCCCACAGTGTCCCCCTGTGCCCCCACCTCCCCACAGTGTCCCCCTGAGCCCTCCACCTCCCCACAGTGTCCCCCTGTGCCCTCCACCTCCCCACAGTGTCCCCCTGTGCCCCCCACAGTGTCCCCCTGAGCCCTCCACCTCCCCACAGTGTCCCCCTGTGCCCCCCACCTCCCCACAGTGTCCCCCTGTGCCCCCCACCTCCCCACAGTGTCCCCCTGAGCCCTCCACCTCCCCACAGTGTCCCCCTGTGCCCCCCCCACCTCCCCACAGTTTCCCCCTGAGCCCTCCACCTCCCCACAGTGTCCCCCTGAGCCCTCCACCTCCCCACAGTGTCCCCCTGTGCCCCCCACCTCCCCACAGTTTCCCCCTGAGCCCTCCACCTCCCCACAGTGTCCCCCTGTGCCGCCCACCTCCCCACAGTGTACCCCTGAGCCCTCCACCTCCCCACAGTGTCCCCCTGTGCCCCCCATCTCCCCACAGTTTCCCCGAGCCCTCCACCTCCCCACAGTTTCCCCCTGAGCCCTCCACCTCCCCACAGTGTCCCCCTGTGCCCCCCACCTCCCCACAGCGTCCCCCTGTGCCCTCCACCTCCCCACAGTGACCCCCTGTGCCCCCCCACAGTGTCCCCCTGTGCCCTCCAAATCCCCACAGTGACCCCCTGTGCCCCCCCACAGTGTCACCCTGTGCCCCCCACCTCCCCACAGTGTCCCCCTGTGCCCTTCACCCACCCCCCACGGTGACCCCCTGTGCCCTTCACCCACCACAGTGTCCCCCTGTGTCTTCTATCCCCCCCCATGGTGTCCCCCTGTGCCCTCAACCCACCTACAGTGTCCCCCTGTGCCACCCCCCCCCACGGTGTCTTCCTGTGTCCTCCACCCCCACTGTGTCGCCTTCACCCCTGATGGCTACCCTGAGAGACACTGTGTTAAGTCTGGAGGATCCCAGTGCTCTACTGTGTGCCCTGTGTTTTGGTTTGTGCCCTGCTATTTGCCCTACTGCGTGCCCCATGGCCTGTGATGTGCCCTGCTGTGTACCCCCTTATGTGCCCTACTCTGTGCCCCTTGCCCTGTGATGTGCCTTGTGATGTGCCCTGCTGTGTACAGCCTGTTGTGCTCTACTGTGTGCCCTGTAATGTGCTCTACTGTGTGCCCCATGCCCTGGGATGTGTGCCCTGATGTGTACCGCCTGTGTCCTGTTCCCAAGGATGTGCCCTACTGTGTGCCCTGCTGTGTGCCCTACTATTTGCCACATGCCCTGTGATGTGCGGCACGCTCCCTGCTGTGTATCTCCTGATGTGCTCTGTGATGTTCCCCGCTGTGTACCCACTGATGTGCCCTGTACCCCCTGTGATGCACCATGCTGTGCTCAATAATGTGCCCTGATGTGTACAGCATAATAAACCCTGCTGGGTGCCCCATTATGTGTCCTGTGATGTGCCCTACTGTGTGCCCCATGCCCTGTGCCCCATGATGTGCCCCGTGCTCTGCTGTGTGCCATGTGATGTGCCTTACTGTGTGCCCCATGATTTATGTAAGTGGGGCTTTGTGTAGGTGTGGCTTGCATGTGGGCGGAGACACAGGGGGCCCCATGACCTTCTGCTGCCCGGGGGCCCCATGAGTTGTCAGTCCGCCCCTGCAACCTGTGCAATACATACATACAAAGAAACCAAAACAAACATGTTCACGAATTAAGTTATGTGTCATAAAATGTAATGACACAGGGAAAAAGAACTGAACACATGAAGAAAGCGAGGTGCAAAAAGGCATGGAAAGCCAAGACACCAGCTGAAATCTATCAGTAATTAGAAAGAAATCCTGTCCCTGTCAGCGCAAATAATATCAGCTGGTTCAGTCTCATGGCCTATAAAAAAGTCTCATTACCGGTAGCATCACTATGGTGGTGCGGGGGGGGGGTGGGGGCGGAGGTCCGCACCCTTGTGACACCCGCCAGAGGGGTGACACCAGGAAGTACAGTTGTAGTGGGTGGCGTCGAGCCTCCCCCCCAACGGTAAAGAGATTTTCCTCTGCTCTGTTTGCCAGAGAACTTGGCAGCGCCGATGTGACAGGGGAGAGGCGGGCTGTGAGTGTATCTCGCTCCCTTGTTCACCCCTCCCCTTTCTCCTGTCAGCCAAAAGGGAGAAGAGGGAGCGGCTCTAATAACCACCAGAGCGGGAGCCACGTTGTACCTGCACCACCATAGCAGGAGCCACGCTGTACCCGTACCACCACATCGGGAGCCACGCTGTACCCGCACCACCAGAGAGGGAGCCACGCTGTATCCACACCACCAGAGAGAGAGCTACGCTGTACCCGCACCACCAGAGAGAGAGCCACGCTCTACCCACACCACCAGAGAGCCACGCTGTACCTGTACCACAAGAGCAGGAGCCACACTGTACCTGCACCACCAGAGGGGGGCCACGCTGTACCCAAAACACCAGAGAGGGAGCCACGCTGTATCCGCACCATCAGAACGGGAGCCACGCTGTACCCGCACCACCAGAGGTGGAGCCACACTGTACCCGCAACACTAGAGCGGGAGCCACGCTGTACCCGCAACACTAGAGCGGGAGCCACGCTGTACCCGCACCACCAGAGAGGGAGCCACGCTGTATCCACACCACCAGAGAGAGAGCTACGCTGTACCCGCACCACCAGAGAGAGAGCCACGCTCTACCCACACCACCAGAGAGCCACGCTGTACCTGTACCACAAGAGCAGGAGCCACACTGTACCTGCACCACCAGAGGGGGAGCCACACTGTACCCAAAACACCAGAGAGGGAGCCACGCTGTATCCGCACCATCAGAACGGGAGCCACGCTGTACCCGCACCACCAGAGGTGGAGCCACACTGTACCCGCAACACTAGAGCAGGAGCCACGCTGTACCCGCAACACTAGAGCGGGAGCCACGCTGTACCCGCAACACTAGAGCGGGAGCCACGCTGTACCCGCACCACCAGAGAGGGAGCCACGCTGTACCCGCACCACCAGAGAGGGAGCCACGCTGTACCCGCACCACCAGAGAGGGAGCCACGCTGTACCCGCACCACCAGAGAGGGAGCCACGCTGTACTCGCACCACCAGAGAGGGAGCCACGCTGTACTCGCACCACCAGAGAGGGAGCCACGCTGTACTCGCACCACCAGAGAGGGAGCCACGCTGTACTCGCACCACCAGAGAGGGAGCCACGCTGTACTCACACCACCAGAGAGGGAGCCACGCAGTACTTGCACCACCAGAGAGGGAGCCACGCTGTACCCGAACCACGAAAGAGGGAGAAAGTTAGAGCCACTGCCAGGAAACAGACGTGATACACTACTGACCAGAGTCAGCCTGGGCAACCCAGAGTGAGGGAACACTGCTGCGGTTTCACTGGGTCTGGTAAGAGGGCCTGTTGGCCATTATCCATTACTGTTCCTAGGGACTTAGCTATTAGGAAGTGCCTAACCTGCTATCCTCTAGGCCTTATTGACCTCCGGCCCAAAAATAGGGGGGCGACACCATTTTTATCGCACCAGGTGACCTCAACCCTAGTGACGCCACTGCTCATTACCAAGGTGTAACACAAGAAACATCTCATGATGGGTAGAGCTGTCTCAAGACCTTTGTAACCTTAATGTTGCAAAACATACTGGTGGCATTGGGTACAGAAGGATTTCTAAATTTCTGAATGTTCCAGTGAGCACTGTTGGGGCCAAAATCCAGAAGTGGAAAGAACATAATTTCACCATAAACCGGCCACAACCATGTGTTCCTCGCAAGATTTCTGTGGGGTGAAAAAAATGATCAGAAGAGTTGTCTAAGAGCCAAGGACCACTTGTGGAGAGCTTCAGAAACACCTGGAATTAGCAGGTACAATTGTTTCAAAGAAAATAAATAATGCACTCAACCACCATGGCATGTATGCACGCTCACCACGCAAGACTCCATTGCTGAAGAAAAATGTTGAAACTTATTTAAAGTTTACTGGACAACATTTAGCCTGTAATACTGGGAGAATATAGTCTGTTCAGATGAGAACAAAATTGAACTCTTTGGATGCCATAATACACACTATGTTTGGAGGTCAAATGGCACTGCACCTCACCCCAATAACACCATACCATCAGTGAAGTTTGGAGGTGGGAACATCATGGTGTGGGGACGTTTTTCAGCATACAGTACTGGTAAACGTCAGATCGATGAAGGAAGGATGAAATGGAAAAATATACCGAGACATTCTTGATAAAAATCTGTTGCCATCTACCAGGATGATGAGGATGAAACGAGGGTGGACATTTCAGCAAGACAATGATCCCAAACACAAAGCCAAGGAAACTCTCAATTGGTTTCAAAGAAATAAAATAAAGCTGCTAGAATGGCCCAGCTAATCACCTGACTTGAATCCAATAGAAAATCCATGGAAAGAACTTAAGATCAGACTTCATAGAAGAGGCCCACGGAACCTTCAAGATTTGAAGACTGTGTGGAAGAATGGGCCAAAATCACACCTGAGTAATGCAAATGACTAGTTTCCCCATACAGGAGGCATCTTGAAGCAGTCATTACCAACAAAGGATTTTGTAAAGTATTAAATAAATGTCAGTGGTTAATACTTTTTCCCTGTGTCCTATTTTATTACACATAACTATATTTCTGAATTTATTTGTTTTGGTGTCTTTGTATTTATGGATTGCATGGGTTGTTACCGACATGTGGTGAAAATTTCACGTCAATAGCACCTTTAGAAATATATTTAATTAAATGCACTATACACATTGGACATGCCTGCATACAACATACAGTATGCACAAAGAACAAGATATACAGCAGTTCCCTAATACACTATACTCATAAGGTTTCCTTGCACACATAATGGGTTTATGAATACATATAGGGGCAGAATCTTAGTATTATGCTAAAATTATTTGATAAGTAGTAAAGGTTTTTATTATAAATGACATATTTACATTTTTCCCCCTTCTCAAATTTTCACGGTTCTGCAAAAAATCTCATTCTAAATGTATACAATTTTGATATTTATTAACTTGAAGCTGAACTCCAAAAGACCACAAAAATCCTCATTTGCAGTGAGGCTGTGCTAACACTGCAAGGGTTAATTGCTAGTTTATGTCTAGAGGGACTCGGTAAGCAGTTTGACTTACCCGATCCTCCGCTACTGCAGGTGAGAAGGTGTTAGGTCGCCTCCTCACTGTCTGTCATCTAAAAACCTGCATTATCATGTTGCAACCACGTGCACTGCACATGGTTGTGGCACAGCCCTATTCAGTTGAATGGGTCACATTAGGCAGGTTGTACTGCCCACTAAACACGACGGGAGAATCATTTTTGCTGCACCTAAAGCAAAAGCATCACAACTGTGGTATGTGTGCATCCCTATCCGCTGTCCCACCTTAAATGAGAAGTTCATCTTTGCATGTAAAAAAATATGCATTTATTATTTTTTCGTATTGGACCTGTAAAGCATTGCACCCACGATCAGCAGATCATGGGTATAATACCATGGTTCTGCAGACTGTCTGTGTATCTGTCTGGCCGTGCCTCTGATATGGCCAGGCAGTTACACTGTGACAGGAAGACTTAATGAACTACCATAGTGCTCAACAGCACCATGGTAGTTCATTGGGGAACTACAAGGCAACAGCCGCAAAGGCTGTCAGACCCTGTACTTGTAGTTTTCCCATTCACAGAACACTTTGAATGGGTGACTCGGCCGGGCAGGTGTGTTTTTTGAAAATTGTGACAGCTAGCAGGGGGAGAAGATCACCTGTTAGCTGTCAGAATAGGGGATCGGGTGCCGGGGCATATGTATCATGTTACACCCTCAATATGGGTTTAACATGTAACAAAAAGGTGAACTTTGGTGGCTGTGGGGCAGTAAAAACCAAGACCAAACTGAGTGTTTTTACCACTCCCAACTGCAAGTGTAAACCTAGCCTTACGGTCCTTGGTCCACCTCTTTATTCATTGGATTTTAGTTCTTTACACTGTGGAGGCTCAGGAACACAAGTGGGCATTAATTAGGGTGGTCTGCAGAGAACTCCCACTCTTGCAGACTGGCTAAAGCAGGGGTGACCAATCTGCGGTCCAAGGGCTGCATGCTGCCCAAGACTGCTATGAATGAGGCCCAGCACAAAATGATAAAACTTATTTAAAGAGGAGCTCCAGGCTCCTTCAGAAATAAATTGAAAGTCTGCAGCTACAAATACTGTAGCTGCTGACTTTTAATATTAGGACACTCACCTGTCCTGGAATCCACGGTTTTTCAATCGGCTATCGGGTGCTGCCGCTGCCATCTCTACTAAAGGAAACCGGCAGTGAAGCCTTGCGGCTTCATAGTTGGTACACTGCTGTGCTCTGTGAATGGGTCAGCGACGGGGGGGGGGAGGAGAAGGGGGCCTAAGTGGGAGCGAGTTACTGTCAAAACCAGGTACCGGCTCCCCCTATAGGGTGCCAAATGTGGTAGCGGAGAGGAAGGGGGGGCAGACAAGCGGAGCTTCCCCTTTTGGGTGGAACTCAGCTTTAGTATGGACTTTTTTGGGAATGTTTCGGAAAAACTAGTTTACTGCTTTCACACTGGGGCAGGCGTTGACAGTAAAACACTGCTAGTTTTAACTGCGCTTTACCGTAGTTTTAGCAGTGCTATTCAGCCGCTAGCGGGGTGCTTTTACCCCCGCTAGCAGGCGAATAAAGGGTTAAATGCACACGTGTGCTTTGCAGGCGCTTCGGCAGCGGTGCCCATTCATTTCAATGGGCAGGAGCGGTGGAGGAGCCATGTGCCCCAAAGATGCTGCTTGCAGGACTTTTTTTAACGTCCTGCCAGCGCATCTCCTCAGTGTGAAAGCACTCGGGCTTTCACACTGGGACTGCAGGAAAGGCGTTTTACAGGCGCTATTTTTAGCCCAAAATCACCTGAAAAACGCCTCAGTGTGAAAGGGGTCTTAGAAAACACATGCAGCCAAAGAAAAAATGTGGCATTGTCTCTTTACTGGACTTTTATAAGTTTTATCTTCCCAAAGAAAAATATCCCATTCTTCACAGCCACACCTTTTTCATATCATCAGTTTTTAGCAGCACTTATATTTGTGAGCAACTATTTTCAAGGATGAAGAACACAAAGGGCAAAAATTAGAACCAAAATATCTGATGAGCACCTTGAGAATTCATTGAGAATAACGACTACATTCATCCAAACAGATATTGATGCGTTCGTTTATCAAAAGCAGTGTCAAATATCGCTATTTATATGTTGTCCTCTTTTACTATTATATAAATATATATCTATATAATAAAAAAAGTTTTATTACTCAGATAGGTACATTGGCTACTGTATATCAGTGAGCGTTAACTGCCCGACTTTTTCTGCTCAACAGCTATCCCTATTGTTAGTGTATCTTATGTGTGACCCAAGACACTTCCTCTTTTTCCAATGTGGCCCAGAAAGGTCAAAAGGTTGGACACTCCTAGTGTAAAGTATTTAATCATGTGATCCCTGCTAAAGTGGAGGATTAGTCAATCTGAACTCTAATCCTAGCCTTCCACAGAAATCATATGATGAAATTGCTATGTCTTCAGACATCAGCACAGTTTTATTCCAGGAAAGTGAGTAATTCAACCATTATATTGCTGTGACATCACCACTTCGATATTGGAAGCAATCTTTTTATGTATCCATGGAATTTTACTGTGGCAAGCGCTTTTGGCCACTTGCCCACCAGGCCAATGCTGACATTTCTCTCCTACGTGTAAATATCATATTTTTTTGCTAGAAAATTACATAGAACCCCCAAACATTATATATGTTTATTTAGCAGAGACCCTAGAGAAAAAAAATGGCAGTCGTTGCAACTTTTTATCTCGCACGGTATTTGCGCATCAATTTTTTAAACACTTTTTTTTTGGAAAAAAAATCGTTTCATGCTTTAAAAAAAAAAAAACCAGTAAAGTTAGCCCATTTTTTTTTGCATAACGTGAAGATGATGTTACTCCGAGTAAATAGATACCCGACATCTCATGCTTCAAAACTGCACACGCTCGTGGAATGGCGCCAAACTTTGATACTTAGAAATCTCTATAGGCGACGCTTTAAAATTTTTTACTAGTTACATGTTTTGAGTTACAGAGGAGGTCTAGGGCTAGAATTATTGCTCTCGCTGTAACATTCGCGATGATACCTCACATGTGTGATTTGAACACTGTTTACATATGTGGGCGCGACTTACGTATGCACGGGGAAAGGGACACAAATTTTTTTTTTTTTTTAAATTGTTAATTTTACTTTTATTTTCATAGTTTGACACTTTTGTTTTTTACATTTCTTTTTTTTTATCACTTTTATTGCATTACAAGGAATGTAAACATCCCTTGTAATAGGAATAAGCATGAAAGGTCCTCTTTACAGTGAGATATGGGGTCAATAGGTCCCCACATCTCACCTCTAGGCTGGGAAGCCTGAAAAAAAAAAAAAAAATCTCAGCTTCCCAGCCAAGGCAGTACCATCATAACATTACGCCCGCCATCCGAATGATCCTAGAGACTCTGGGGACCATCTGGTCCACCGGAAATCTCTATGGTCAGCATCTGG
The DNA here is from genome assembly GCA_037952925.1 of Lithobates clamitans. Lineage (NCBI taxonomy): Eukaryota > Metazoa > Chordata > Amphibia > Anura > Ranidae > Lithobates > Lithobates clamitans. The sequence continues at coordinate 5,511,914 of JBBGZY010000637.1, forward strand.
GACCGGCAGATCCTTTCTCTGGTTCGCTGATGACAGCGGCGAGCCCAGAGAAGCACCGGAGGGCGGCAGGAGGGGGGACGTCCCTAATCCCCGCCCGTAAGAACAATCAAGCGGCTGAACATGCTATGATCATTCTTATGGTGTAGGGAGTCGCTGGCTGAAAAAGAAGATATCTGAATGATGTCTGTAACTGAAGGCATCATTCAGATATCATTGCACAAAGTCAAGGAGGTCATATGACGGCCGCCGAGCGGGAAGCAGTTAACTGGAAATCTTGAACCGCCACCAGGGTACACTGCAATACTGCAGGGTATAGATAACCCTGTTGTGCAGGGAGTGAACCTTATATATGGCTGCTTTAGTGGTGGGGGGGCAGAGGGGTGGAGAACTGTATATATAATTTTGGATGTGAAAACTATGTGTATGTACAAAGTTATTGATACAGCAATAGCCGGCAGTGAGCAAAGGACAGAGGGTAATAGCGGAGTCAGCGGTGATAATACAGCTGTAACATCTAATCCCAGGGTGAAAACTTAAGGAGGAAATAATATGCACTTATACAACACTGTGAGGCGTATACACAAATGCTAGTAGCCTACCTAACAATATAGAGGAACTGGAGCTGCTATTACACAAGGAGGTCTTAGACTGGGAATAACTGAAACTTGATTTGACAGCTTACACGATTCGCTGGCAAATATCCTGCAGTATTTCTTGTATCGGAAGGACAGGGAAGGTAGAAGAGGGGGAGCAGTGTGTCTATATGTAAATATGGTAGAGAGAAGCGACATTGTGAATGGGACGAGGGGGAGGTGGAATCAGTGTTGGTAGAACTTCAAAGAGAAGCAGTAAATGGGAAATTAATAGTGGGGATATGGTATAGGCCACCCAACCTGAAGGAGGAGGAGGAGGAGGAGGAGCTGGACGTACTATCACAATTAGAAATGGCAGCGAGACAGGGAAATATCATAATAGGGAACTTCAATTATCCCAATATTGACTGGGCCGAGAGGACAGCTCACTCATTAAAGGCCTGTCATTTCATGTCTTACAGAACAACTTAATGTCCCAATTGGTGGATTCCCCAAATAGAAAGAATGCACTGCTAGATCTATTAATCGCAAACGATCCAAGTCTGCTCTCAGATGTGGCAATACGGGACAAGTTGGGATGGGTCACTGTCAGCATTCCAACACTATAAGGAATGCAATAAGAAGTGTAAGAACGCAATGAGGGTGGCTAAAAAAAGACTAAGAGAGACACATTGTGGAGGAGAGTAAAAAAAAAAAAAACCCAAAGAATTTTTTTAGATATATTAACAGTAAGAAAGGCAAGATCAGAGCACATAGCCCACATAAAAGACGGTAATAGGAGGATGGTGACAGATGACACAGAGAAGGCAACTGTACTAAATGCCTTCTTTTCCTCAGTTTATACGCAAGAAAAGAAGGGGTATACCAACCATGACAGTACTGTTAGCAACACGTAAAAGGGCATACCGTTGTGGCTAACAGAGGCTGGAGTGAAGGAAAGACATAATAAACCTAATACAAATAAATCACCAGGACCAGATGGCTTAAACCGGAGAGTCCTCAGAGAACTCAGTCAGGTTATAGCCAGACCATTGTTCCTAATCTTTGCAGACAGCATACTGACAGGAATTGTACCAGCTGATTGGAGAAAAGCCAATGTGGTACCAAGATTCAAAAAAGACAGACAAATCCCTGGAAACTACAGGCCAGTCAGCCTAACATCAATAGTAGGTAAAGTATTAGAGGGGATGATAAGGGACTATAGCCAAAAATGTACTGAAGAAAAAAATATGATTAGTAGTAATCAGCATGGGTTTATGAAAGGTCCTTTCTGCCAGACCAATCTACTAACATTCTACGAGGAAGTGAGCTGCCATCTAGAGAGGGGAAGGCCTGTGGATTTAGTGTACCTGGATTTTGCAAAAGCATTTGATACAGTTCCCCATATATGCTTATTTACAAGCTGAGGTCTAGGCCTGGGAACCTCAGACAACTTCTGCCTAGGAGAGCAACAGCCGTGCTGATTTCTTCCCCCCATCTGTGTGATGACATCTGACCAGATATAATACCTAGACCTGTTGGTCATCAAGCCTTTTTGACCGGTATGGCATACGCCATTTCAGGCCAATACTTCTGGTAAGCCTCCTTGGTTTCTGGTGATGGTCCTGGCACCGATTTCAATCCTCTGTGCACTTCTGGTCTCCCTACGGCCCATTTATCTACCAGGTTGCCGGGTCTGAACACTCCCCCTGCATGCTCAGGAGATACCTGTTCATCATTATTTTTGCACTGTTATCACAGACTCTTTGCTTTTGTTTATTCACCTATTTGGACTTTGTATTCAATATCATTCTGTGATTTTTACATCACCTGATTTAGTATATGTATTTAAGTGTTATCATTTTATTCACTATCACATTCATTCACGTAGCATTTTTCTGGTTCATACCGAAATATTTGCTTTGAAGTCACTGAATATCTAAAATAATTTTTTCGTATCATTTATTTATCACTTTTTCACGTAGCTCATAGCGCCACACTTTTGAATTTTTATTGTTAGTTTGATCCTGAGTCTACGGGTGTGTTGGCTGCTGTTTGTGTCTTATTCCTAGTGCAGCGCTGTACTTGACCTCTATATACTTATTTACAAGCTGAGGTCTACCAGCATGGACCATAAGGTTTGTTCTTGGGTAAAAAACTGGTTACAGGGGCGTGTCCAAAGGGTAGTGAAAAATAACGTGTACTCAGACTCTGGAGTGGTAAGTGGGGTACCCCACGGTTCTGTCTTGGCACCAATTCTATTAAATCTATTCATAAATGATAATGGAGGATGGGATAAATAACTCAATCTCAGTTTTTGCAAATGACAAAAATAAGCAGGGCAATAACTTCACATCAGGATATAGAAATTTAACAGAAAGACCAGTACAAAATAATGGATTCGGCAACAAAATGGCAAATGAGATTTAATGTGGAGAAATGTAAAGTAATGCACCTGGGGGAAAAACAAACGCAAACTACTCACTAGGGGGAGAACCTCTCGGGGAATAAAGGATGGAGAAAGATCTGGGGGTCCTAGTAGATGACAGTTCGAGCAATAGCATGCAATACCAAGCTGCAGCTACCGAAGCCAGCAGAATATTACCATGCATAAAAAAGGATATATTCCGGGGATAAAACGATAATCCTACCACTTTATAAAACACTGGTTAGACCACATCTGGAGTACTCGTTCCAGTTCTGGTCACCTGTCCTCAGAAGGGATGTGCTGAAACTTGAGAGAGTCCAAAGAAGGGCAATGAAACTAATAACGGGGACTGGACGCCCTCAATTACGAGGTACGACTACTACAAGCACTAAATTCATTCTCGCTGGAGAAGCAATGCTTAAGAGGGGACATGATAGCGATATACAAATAGAGGTCGACCGATATGGGTTTTTCTCTGGCCGATGCCGATATTTAGAAATCGCGGCGGCCGATATAGGATGCCGATTTTTTTTGTATATATAATGATTCTAAGTGATTTTCTAGCAAAAACAGACAATAAAATATAATATAATAGATAAAATAGATACCGTATATACTCGAGTATAAGTCGAATTTTTCAGCACATTTTTTTGTGCTGAAAGTGCCCCCCTCGACCTATACTCGAGTCAATCACTTTTCTGCAGCAAAAAATTTCATTTTCCGAACCGACTTTGGGGCCCCATATCTGAGGGCCACTTAGTCCTAGGAACCCCAACTTTGGCGTGCAAACCCAGTGGAACCGGTACCACAACATATCCAAAGCTGAAGTTCCTAGCACTAAGTATCCCCGAGATACGGGGCCCCAAAATCAGTTCGGAAAATGTCATTCTCTGCTGCAGAAAAGTGCTTGACATTTTCTGAACCGAATTTGGGGCCCCATATCTCAGGGCCACTTGGTGCTAGGAACCCCAAATTTGGTGTGCAAACCCAGTGGAACTGGTTCCATGACATATCCAAAGATGGGGTTCCTAGCACCAAGTAACCCTGAGATACAGGGCCCCAAAATCGGTTCGGAAAATGTCATTCCCTGCTGCAAAAAAGTGCTTGACATTTTCTGAACTGATTTTTGGGGCCCTGTATCTCGGGGCCACTTGGTGCTAAAAACCACAGCTTTGGAAATTTTATGGTGCTAGTTCCACTGGGTTTGCACACCAAATTTGGGGTTCTTAGCACTAAGTGGCTCCGAGATACGGGGCCCCAAATTCGGTCAACTGTGTCCATCTGCAGCAATGTCATTTCGGGACCCTTTGGGTTCAGAGACCCCAAATTTTGGCTGCAGCTAGGGGGCATCTAGGAACCCTTAACTACCGAGTTTGAAGTTCAGGGGACCTATGGCTGCAAATGGGCACAGTGAGGCATGCAAATGGGAACAGTGATGCTGCAAATTGGCATTGTTGACCCTCTTTTCCACTTACAGTAGCTGTGCATTTCTCACCCTCGTCTTATACTCGGGTCAATAAGTTTTTCCCATTTTTTGTGGTAAATTAGGGCCTCGACTTATACTCGGAACGACTTATACTTGAGTATATACGGTAAATACAAAGAAATCACTATGAATTCATTAAAATGGGTTACAAGATATTCATTAAAAATTAATAACTCATTATGCCCATGCAAGGGCAAATGCTCAAGGTGGTCTAACACGTTTTGAGGCTTTCCCTCTTCATCAAGTCCTTGGAGAGAAGAAGAAGAAAAAGAACGTCTGTAGGGTGTGGTAGATACACATGAAGAGCACAGTAAACTTCAACTTCTAAGTCAAAACTTACACCAGATTTTCTTGCAGAAATAAGGGGAGCAGGAGAGTCGGGAAAGCCAAATATAGAATACTTACCTCATCTGCAGATATCGCCCAAATTGCCCCCTCTGCTCCTCCCAGGACCTCCTGCTCTCTAGCTCCCCTGTTACCTCCTCTCATGCTCATCTTCAGGACTTCCCAGAGCCTCTCCCATCCTCTGGAACTCCCTGCCCCGGTATATCCGATCAGCCCCTAACCTGTCCATCTATAGGAGATCCCTGAAAACTCACTTATTCAGGGAAGCCTATCCCACACCCACATAACAACCCCATCAAATCATCATCCCTGCATCTATTACCTTTTGTACAACCACCCCCTCCCTTTAGAATGTAAGCTCTACCAGCAGGGCCCTTCTGTATTGTACTGTAATTGTGCTGCCCCCCCTCTACATTGTAAAGCGCTGCATAAACTGTTGGCGCTATATGTAAATCTTGAATAATAATAATAATACTTAGACTGTCTGCTATGAAGCAAATCTGTTACTATGCCTGCTATAAACAAAGTGCAGGTTCTCTTTAACCTAACCCTTACAATGAAGCGTTAACACAAACATGCTGAGCACCTATATCTGAACAGCAAATGATGCCAAGTCTAAACCCACCAGATCCAGTTACATCAGCTAGTGACATTTTCCCTAAATAGGCCATGCCAATCACATCACACTACTTCCTCACCCTGTGGAAGTGAAATTCATGATGTGATCATCTGACCAGTTCAGAGAACTGATGTCTGGTCAGATACAATATTACATGCTTACACTTTCTGCCTCTAGGAACTGAAAGAAAAACATAAATACTCCTTAGTATAAAAATACTTTTATTACAGTTCAGACATTTTTTTGTCAAAACAAATACAGACGCCAAAGATCAATAAACCAAGATGAGGCCTGGAACCATATGTCCTGCAAATTGATTTTTTGATCAACTGTTTTTTTTTTTTTTCTGGCTGGAGGCAGACTGTAAATTCTCTGCACTATAACTATGCTATACAAAATGCCATACAAACAAAAGCTGGCACACGACAAATGTCGGTGAATATGACAAATTCATATACATGTCAGAAAATGTACATGAATTTGTCACAAAGCCTGCCTTATGTAAACATGTCAAGGATGTTGTGTGGCCATGCTTCACTATTTGCTGGTGGCCTTGGGGGGATGCCAGCATCTTAGAAACCCAATTATTTTCTGCTGCAAAGTCTGATTGGTTGTTAGGATGCCTGCAGCCTCAGATTTGCCCACCTCCTTGCAACCAATGATGTGCTGCCAAACCTGATTGGTTGCTAGACACAATCAGCGCCGAGAGTGTCCTACCAACCAATTATGCTGTGTGGCCATGTGTCATTGGTTGCAGCCAACCAACATGTTGGGGGGTGTGGAGACAAATTCCTCACTCTGTGCACAATTACTACAAAATTACATTTACTTCTAGTTTCCTTATCTCCTAAACAATTGGATTTTTCTTTTCAGTTGTTGCAGCCATAGAGACATAATGTAAAAATGTAATTGTTAAAGTGGATCTCCTCCCACCCCATTCCCAATTCCAGTACACAGCTTCCTCTCACAAATCCTACTCACAGCATGTCCGATGTGAGGTCAATGCAGCCTGCACGTTTCAGAAGCAGCATCCCCTGTGCAGATTCTCCACTCCCTTCCTTCTCTGCCCTCCATGAGATCTGTGTATACCCGAGTGATCAGATCGGTCGCCGGGGGAGGAGCGATGTCACTTGTAAACACAGAAGCAGCGCTTCTGTGACAATAGGAGGGCAGCCAGCATGCGACCAGCACCAGTGGTGGCCAAACTCCGACGGGCAGTGCGGGGCTCAAGGGGCGGGCAGCGCCACCCCCCCCCTTAACAATGACAGGGCCCTGGGCATATGCCCCGTTTGCCCTGCATTAAAGATGGCCCTGGATATACTGCTACAGGGTGGCCCACCTGTGCAGAATCATGTATATATACGTGATTCTGCACCTCTGCCTGGAGGGGCGCACATTTGCTGTGATTACTCAGTAAAAAAAAAAAATAATAATAAATGAGAATTCCAGTATATATCCCATCGTTTGTAGACACCAAAACTTTAGCGCAAACCAATCAATATACGCTTATTGGGATTTTTTCTAACAAGAAATATGTAGCAGAACACATATTGGCCTAAATTCATGAAGAAATTAGATTTTTTTTACTGGATGTTTTTTTAGCAGAAAGTAATATATATATATATATATATATATATATATATATATATATATATATATATATATATATATATATATATATATATATATATATATATATATATATAAAATAATATAATTTTTTTATTTATTTTTAAAATTGTCAGTCTTTTTTGGCTTATAGCGCAAAAAATAAAAAGCGCAGTGGTTATCAAATACCACGAAAAGAATGCTCTATTTGTGGGAAAAAATGATATAAAATTTTATTTGGGTACAGCATCGCATGACTGCAGTGTTGCCAACCGCCAGTATTTTTACTGGCAAGTCAGTAAAAAATGAACACTTTTCTCCTGCCAGTAAATGCCAGTGACAGGAAAAGGTTGTCAGTAAAAAAAACATGGCTTGGATGCTCGGCGGGGGGGGGGGGGTCAGGTGGAGACGGTGACCGAGCGTGTCATGTGATGTCATAGTGCAAGGGAGCCGAGCAGATCAACCGGAGCCTCGTGTGTAGGTCTGCAGGACGGGAGCAAGGCAAGCCGGGAGCGGGACTGTCAGTGCTGTTTGGACTGGAGTGGACTGAAGGAGGGGACGTGACATGTCGGTGAGGTGTCGTCATCATCTGTGCTGCTGCACATTGCTGTCAGTTTCACTATGAGAGTCAATTTCACGTGTGTGTGCCGCCCATTCTAATTTCTTGCCCTCCTGAGTTCTGTCCCCGAGCTTCTTACTTACTATGTCGAAAGTAAAAGAAGAAATACTGTATAGTTTTTGCCTTAATATCTACCTTAAATCACATTGGTAATTGCATATTGTACTTGTTTGTAGCCTAAATACAGAAATTTGCACTTAAAACTGTCATTCTGTAACTTTTGAAAATGCCAGTAAAAACTTGGCTGTGCCAGTAAATTTTGGGTGCTGTGTCAGTAGATTTCAATCTGGTAGGGTGGCAACACTGCCGCGCAATTGTGAGTTAAAGGTACGCCGTGCCGTATCGTAAAATATGGCCTGGTCATGAAGGGGGGGAGGGGTAAATCTTTTGGAGGTCAAGTGAAAATTAAACAATAGTATAATATTGATGAATCAATAAAAAACAAGAATGTAAATATTATGAAAAAATATAATAAATTAAATATTATGAACATGTTATTTATTCTTAAAAGTCATAAATTAATAAATAAAAATAGACATTTTGTTATTATTAATAAAAATATATAAAAATTGTATGAAAATATAATATATAATATCAATATTAAATTAATAAACAAGAGTATAAATAGTATGAATAATAAAAAAAATATATATAAATATTATGAATACGTAAATTTAAATTTGATACACTATCATTATTAAATAATAATAGAAATGTCCTAATTGTTATTTAAAATAATTATCAAATAAATAAAAAATACAATATTAATAGTTATTAATGAACAAGAATAAAAATATTATGAATACAAAAAATATAATATGAATACATCATTTATTATTAAAACTGATAAATTATTAACGAATAAGAATCGAAATGCTCTTAATCAATTAGTATTACACCTGAGTTGTGATTGGTCAGTGTGGACAGCCCCTCCAGCTGTGACATCTCTCATTAGCTCAGAGTGAGTGTTGTGTGAAGAAGATACTTACAGTGTCGGTGCTCCGCTCACAGACACCATCCTCCCATCCATTACACAGCAGTGGAGATCCCCGTGACAGACACACACTGAGCGCTCTCCCCTCTCTCTGCTCCTCGCCTGTACTCACTTCCAGCTTGTACCGTACACACACACACTAGGAAGCAGCCACTCCCCTCTCACTCAGGAATCCCAGCCACGCCCCTCATCCGTCACCACCTCAAACTTTCTGTCCCCGCCCACTCCCTGCACATAGTGACCACTGACCACCTGAGGAGCGGTGCTCTCGCGCTTGCGCACAGAAGTCCACGTGCTGCGTCCTGAGATTGGAATTCTCCGTTTACCCCAGAAGTGAAACACAGAAAATGTGAATTTTTGCAGTTTGTGTGGTTTTAGGAGTTTGTTCTGAGCAGCTGGTTTAAAACGCAGCGATTCTGCAACGTGTTTGCTCAGCGCTAACAAAAAGTTAGAATGAGTGTGTGTTATATGATTTTTGGCCACTAGGTGGCAATAATCTATCTTCATTTATAACACTATAATGGTGTGTGGTCAATTTTTTTGTGACAACTCTGGTTTAAAAAGAACATTTTCTACTAAGTAACATTCTTAAAGTGGTTGTTAAGGATTTTTTTTTTAACCACTTTCCTACTGGACTCTTTTACCCCCTTCCTTCACCTTTCAGCGCTGTCGCACTTTGAATGACAATTGCGCAGACGTGCAACACTGTACGCATATGTCATTTGTATCATTTTATTGACACAAATAGAGCTTTCTTTTGATAGTATTTAATAACCACTGTTTTTTTCATAGTTTGTTATACAATTCTGCAAACAGGTAATTTTTCTCCTTCACTGATGTGCACTGATAGTCTGCACTGATGGGCACTGATGAGGCTGCATTGATGGGCACTAACAGGCTGCACTGATGAGAAGGCACTGATGGGCACTGATAGGTGGCACTGATAAGCGGCATAGATGGACACTGATAGGTGGCACTGATGGGCACTGGTAGGCGGCACTGATAGGTGACACTAATGAGGAGGTACTGGTGGGCAAAGATTGGCAGCACTGGAGGGCACTTTTGGGACTGCACTGATAATCAGGACACTAATAATCAGTATCCTGATTATTAGTGTACATGTCCCTTTTACAGAAGCTGGTTATCGGCTCTCTTCTCCCTTCCTCATGCTGTCAGCGTGAGCAAAGCAGTGCCAATAACCAACTTCTGTTTACATTGTGATCAGCTGTGATTGGACACAGCTGATCAGGTGGTAAAGATCCACTGATTGGCTCTCTACCTCAGTCTGTAATCAGCAGTGTCCGGCGGCCACTGCGATCACAGAGCGCAACGTGGCAGGTGCAATCATGTTAGACCCTCATATGACGTCTTTCAAGAACTGGCCGGCCTGCGCTGTAGCCATCATTCGGCTGTAGCGTGGTCGGCAAGTGGTTAAATAACAAACATGTTATACTTACCTGCTCTTTGTAATGGTTTTCCACAGAGCAGCTCCTCCCCCCTTCCGAGTGCCCTCATAGCAGCCAGTTTTAATGAGGGCACTTTTGCAGGCTCGATCACGAGGTGGGCTCTGTGTGTCAATTGACGCACAGAGCGTGGTTTGGCCCTGCTTCCTCCTCACAAGCTGTTTCCATGTCCTGTGAGAAGGGAGAGAGCAGAAAGAGCCACTGCTCTCAGACAGTGCTGAAACAAGATTGGGCTCAGGTAAGTATTGAGGAGGGGCAGGGGTTGGCAGGAGCTGATCAAAGAAGTTTTTTTTACCTTGACTGCATGCATAGAATGCATTAAGGTAACCACTTTAATTTGAAAAAAAAGTTTTTTTGTTTTTTTTTTTGCTGCTGTGATGTGACCCTCTATAAGAGGGTGGCTACATTCACTGTATATAGGAATGTAGCCACACTCTTTTGCTCGCTCCTGAGATGGACTATACATTTTGGGATTTGTAGTGTGCATAGAGCAGTTCACGTGACTGCAACCAGCGTACATTGCTTGTTCCAAACAAACAGAAATTATAGGGAAAAGGAGAGGATTAGGAGCTCATGTTACAAGGAGGCAGATCAACACAGTAGGAAATATTTTCATGAAAATAGATTGCAAGGCCATTAAGTTGTGGATGTGTATGAATTCTTTTTGAAGAATAAGGATATTGTGTGTACATATACGTGTGTGTGTATATATACATACAGAACAAAATATTACATCGCACACATGCAAAAAAGACATTTACCTCCAGCAAGGCTTATTAAAAACACCTAGACATTTTCAAAAAATATGGGGATTTGGTCACACCATATTGCTATATGGTGCTTAAGCCCACTTACTGTGACAAAGTACCCCATGATTAGTGGGTCCTACACTATCCATAGATTGGGAGATCCTGCTTCTCTGAACCATGGGAGAAATACACTCCTCTATATGGGAGAACTTGAGGTCTCCACTCATGACACAGGTGAACACTAATGAGAGGCACTGATGAGGGAGTGGGGTGCTCCTCACCCAAAAGGATTTGGTCAGAATCCATACAATAGACAAATAAGATATTTGGGGGGCACACCCTAAAAGATGCATTAAAGATGGTACAGCCATAAGACCATACAACAGAACAAAATATTACAGTGCACACGTGCAAAAAAGACATTTTATATATATATATATATATATATATATATACAGACACATACACTGTATATACAGTGCCTTGAAAAAGTATTCATACCCCTTGACAAGTTCCACATTTTGTCATGTTACAACCAAAAACATAAATGTATTTTATTGGGATTTTATGTGATAGACCAACACAAAGTGGCACATAATTGTGAAGTGGAAGGAAAATGATAAATGGTTTTCAATTACCGTATTTATCGGCGTATAACACGCACTTTTTTCCCCTTAAAATCAGGGGAAAGTTGCAGGTGCGTGTTATACGCCGATCCCCTGCGATCCGAGCTGTCACTTCTTCAAAATCGCGGACCGCGATTTGAAAATGGCGCCGCCGGCGCCGAAGTACACAGAGCCGGTCCTCGGCTCTTTCCGGCGGCTCTCGTTTACTTTCGGTTTCACTCGTAGTCCGGAGCGGAGCTATCCGAGTAGGTTCGGATAGCTCCGCTCGGGACTACGAGTGGAGCCGAAAGTAAACGAGAGCCGCCGGAAAGAGCCGAGGACCGGCTCTGTGTACTTCGGCGCCGGCGGCGCCATTTTCAAATCGCGGTCCGCGATTTTGAAGATGTGACAGCAGGGACAGGGGATCCCAGGCTGCACTGGGGCAAGGCTCCACTGGGGAAGGCTCCACTGGGGAAGGCTCCACTGGGGAAGGCTGCACTGGAGAAGGCTGCACTGACAAGGCTGCACTGGGGAAGGCTGCACTGACAAGGCTGCACTGACAAGGCTGCACTGACAAGGCTGCACTGACATGGCTGCACTGGGTAAAGCTGCACTGGGGAAGGCTGCACTGGGGAAGGCTGCACTGGGGAAGGCTGCACTGACAAGGCTGCACTGACATGGCTGCACTGACAAGGCTGCACTGGGGAAGGCTGCACTGACAAGGCTGCACTGACAAGGCTGCACTGACAAGGCTGCAATGAAGGACATTTAAATGTAAGTTTTTTTCCTTAAAATTCCCTCCTAAATTGGGGTGCGTGTTATACGCCGGTGCGTGTTATACGCCGATAAATACGGTATTTTTACAAATAAATACAGTAATACCTTGGTTAGAGAGCGTTTTGCAAGACAAGCAGAATTTTTAAATACATTTTACCTTGATATACAAGCGATGTCTTGATATAAGAGTAGCGTCATGTCACAACTGAGTATAAAAGAGAAGAGAGGCGCCTCTAAGTGTAGCAATATGGTTACATTTAAAGGGGTTGTAAAGGTAAAAATTTTTTCACCTTAATGCATTCTATGCATTAAGGTGAAAAAACTTTTGACAATACCGCCGCCCCCAGCCCCCCCGTTTTACTTACCTGACACCTCGAATCTTCGCTGCTCGTCCTCGTCGTCTTCATTGCAGCTCAGCCTGGTCGCTGATTGGCTGCAGTGGATGGATTGAAAGCAGCGCAGGCATTGGCTCGCGCTGCTGTCAATCACATCCGATGACGCGGCGCGCCGGGGGGCGGGGCCGAGTGACACAGCGAGCGGCTATAGCCGCCGGCTGTATCACGGGAGCGCGCCCCCAAGCACTCACCACCATGCGAGGGAGCTCGCATTAAGGTGGTAAATGCTTGCGGGGAGGAGCTGAAACAGCCGCCGAGGGACCCCAGAAGACCAGGTTCGGGGCCACTCTGTGCAGAACGAGCTGCACAGTGAAGGTAAGTATAACATGTTTGTTATTTAAAAAAAAAAAAAAAAATACCTTTATAACCCCTTTAATGAAGGTACAACATTTAGCAACATATTGCTACACTTAGAGGTGTCTCTCTTCTCTTTTATACTCTGTAACTCCTGCTGGATTTTGCTTCTAATCCCCTTATGGAAGCAGCCATTTGTGGATGGACATTTTATGGTTACACAACCTTACACAATCACATTACTGTAATCTTTTTATATGGACTATAAACTGAAGAACCTATGAATAAATGGTTGTGGAACAAATCATCTGAGTTTCCATTATTCCTTTGGGGAAATTTGCTTTGATATACAAGTGCTTTGGATTATAAGCATGTTTCCGGAACAAATTACGCTCGCAATCCAAGGTTTTACTGTATGTGAAAAGTGTGGCGTGCATTTGTGTTCAGCCCCCCTGAGTCAATACCACCTTTCGCTGCAATTACAGCTGCAAGTCTTTTTGGGGATGTCTCAACCAGCTTTGCATATCTAGAGAGCAAAATTTTTGCCCATTCTTCTTTGCAAAATAGCTCAAGCTCTGTCAGATTGGATAGAGGGCGTCTGTGAACAGCAATTTTCAAGTCTTGCCACAGATTCTCAATTGGATTTAGGTCTGGTCTTTGACTGCACCATTCTACCACATGAATAGGCTTTGAGGTAAACCATTCCATTGTAGCTCTGGCTTTATGTTTAGGGTCTTTGTCCTGCTAGAAGGTGAACCTCTGCCCCAGTCTCAGGTCTGTTACAGACGCTAACAGGTTTTCTTCTAAGATTGCCCTGTATTTGGGTCCGTGTATTTTCCTAATGTACAACAAAATGATCCAGTGCTCAATGGGCTGACAGAGAAGGCAGTCTCACAACAGGCAGTAGAACATAAACATGAATAGTTTACTCAATAATATACATATGAACAAATCCTGTTGTCAATGCAAGAAGAGGTGGAGAGAAGTGAAAGGGAAAGTAAATGGCTTACGGTGTTACTGGAGGTCCTCAGAGCAACGGGGGGGCTGACGGCATCCAAGTGTGGGGGAAAAACCCTCTCAGCAGGTGAGGCGCCAATGTCCCTGCTGCGCTTCAGCCGAATGGGAAACCCACTCACCGGTGTGTAGAGAACAGCTGGACATGCTGAAGGAGGAGGCGGAGGCAACGATCAGCGGGAAGATGGAGAGCCAAACTTCGTGCTTCACATGTCAGAGACGCCAGACCAGCTGGTGTGCTGACAGGAGGTGCCGCGATCCGCGGATGGATCCGAGCCGCTCTCTCCTGAAAAAGCGCATGCACACGAAACGCGCCATCACAGAAGCTTGCAGGTCACAAGGGTCCTCGAATAGATCCAGTCATCATAGCCTCCACCGCCATCCATGCCAGCCAACCCAGCTCTGGTTCCACCCTCCCGGATGTTGCATCCTTCCAGGACACTCCTATCCAGCAGTGAGCAACCACAAACATGTTTAGTTCCATCAGGAGAGAGCGGCTCGGATCCATCTGCGGATCGCGGCACCTTCCCACCTCATGTCAGCACACCAGCTGGTCTGGCGTCTCTGACACGTGAAGCACGGAGTTCGGCTCTCCGTCTTCCTGCTGACTGTTGCCTCTGCCTCCTCCTCCAGCATGTCCAGCTGTCCTCTACACGCTGGTGAGCGGGTTTCCCATTCAGCTGAAGCTCAGTAGGGACATTGGTGCCTACCCTGCTGCAAGGGTTTTCCCCCACACTTGGATGCCGTCAGCCCCCCGTTGCTCTGAGGACCTCCAGTGACACCATAAGCCATTTATTTTCCCTTTCACTTCTCTCCACCTCTTCTTGCATTGACAACAGGATTTGTTTATATGTATATTATTGAGTAAACTATTCATGTTTACATTCCACAGCTATGGCTGTTGTCCAGCTGCACTGGGTCCAGACCCCACATTACTAACTGTGATCCCTTCTTATCCACACATGGCCACGTTTTAGCACTGGTGACATTTGCTATCCATCTATTTTCCCATCAACTCTGACCAGCTTCCCTGTCCCTGCTGAAAAAAAGCATCCTCACAACATGATGCTGCCACCACCATGTTTCACGGTGGGCATGGTGTGTTCAGGGTGATGTGCAGTGTTAATTTTCCGCTACATATAGCGTCTTACTTTTAGGCAAAAAAGCTCAGTTTTGGTCTCATCTGACCAGAGCACCTTCTTCCACATGTTGGCTGTGTCCCCCACATGGCTTCTTGCAAACTGCAAACAGGACTTCTTATGGCTTTCTTTCAATAATGGCTTTCTTTTTGCCACTCTTAAATAAAGGCCAGATTTGTAGAGTGCATGACTAATAGTTGTCCTGTGGACAGATTCTCCCACCTGAGCTGTGGATCTCTGTAGCTCCTCCAGAGTTACCATGGGTAATTCTGGACCACCACACTCCAAAAAATGTTTGCCTTTTATTCAAAATACAGCATCAAAAATACATGCCACAGCAGAACGGACAGAAGAGTTGACGCGTTTCACACTACAAACAGTGCTCAATCAGCTTTTTTTGGAGTGCGGCAGTCCAGAATTATCTTCTATCCATTGCTATATGCATTGCCAGCACCTGTGGCTTCTAAACTGGTGAAGAGGTATACCTTTGCTAGACCTACCTGGAGCGGTGACGCCCCTTCCTTCAGAATTACCATGGGCCTCTTGGCTGCTTCTCTGATTAATGCTCTCCTTGCCCAGCCTATCAGTTTAGGTGGACGGCCATGTCTTGGTAGGTTTTCAGTTGTGCCATACTCTTTCCATTTTCAGATCATGAATTTAACAGTGCCCTGTGAGATGTTCAAAACTTGGAATATTTTTTTTATAACCTAACCCTACTTTAAACATCTTCAAAACTTTATCCCTGACCTGTCTGGTGTGTTGCTTGGCCTTCATGATGCTTTTTGTATATTAATGGCCCGTATACACGATCCGAATATCGTCCATAAACAATCGATCGGACGCCCGTTCTCGCTTAATAATCGCAAGTAGAAATTGAATAGCTAAATAAAGTCACGAAAATTCTCGTACGACAGACAAAAAAATCAGAAGTGATGTCATGTGTTATAATGTATTTGTATTGTATTTTCGAACGACAACTATACTGACTAAATGAAAATCTTACGATCTGGAATCGTACGAGGAAAATTTTCGTGTATGTCCGATCAAATAATATCGGATGAACAGTCGTGATCAGCTGTCGAAAGTAGTGTACACACGATCCGAATATCGTACGATCCTTCCTCGGACGACCGTTTTTGTACGATATTCGGATCGTGTGTACGGGCCATAAGGTTCTCTAACAAACTTCTGAGAGCTTCACATAACAGCTGTATTTATACTATGATTAAATTACACACAGGTGGACTCTATGTACTAATTAGGTGACTTCTAAAGGCAATTGGTTTCACTAGATTTTAGTTAGGGGTATCAAAGTAAAGGGGGCTGAATACAAATGCATGCCACACTTTTTAGATATTTATTTCTAAAAATTTTGAAAACCATTTATCATTTTCCTTCCACTTCACAATTATGTGCTACTTTGTGTTGGTCTATCACATAAAATCCCAATAAAATATATTTAAGTTTTTGGTTGTAACATGACAAAATGTGGAAGATTTCAAGGGATATGAATACTTTTTCAAGGCACTGTAAATATATACCGTATATCTATA
Organism: Lithobates clamitans; assembly: GCA_037952925.1. Classification (NCBI taxonomy): domain Eukaryota; kingdom Metazoa; phylum Chordata; class Amphibia; order Anura; family Ranidae; genus Lithobates; species Lithobates clamitans. The sequence goes on from JBBGZY010000637.1 coordinate 5,528,574, forward strand.
CAGCAGGCAAAATAAGTATTAAAGTATTGAACATACATCACCGTTTTACTAGGTAAATATATTGCTTAAGGTGCTATTGACATGAAATTTTCACCACATGTCGGTAACAACCCATGCAATCTATACATACAAAGAAACCAAAACAAATAAGTTCAGAAATGAAGTTATGTGTAATAAAATGGAATGACACAGGGAAAAAAGTATTCAATATGTGAAGAAAGGGAGGTGAATAAAGGCATGGAAAGCCAAGACACCAGCTGAAATCTATCAGTAATCAGAAAACAATCCTGCCCATTAGTGCAAATTAATATCAGCTGGTTCAGTCTCAACTGATGGCCTATAAAAAAAAAAGTGTCTCATTACCAAGGTGTCACAAAAGAAACATCTTATGATGGGTAAAAGCAAAGACCTCTCTGAAGACCATCGCAACCTTATTATTGCAAAACCTACCTACTGATGGCATTGATTACAGAAGGATTTCTAAACTTCTGAATGTTCCAGTGAGCACTGTTGGGGATCATAATCATGATGTGGAAAGAACATAATTTCACCATAAACCGTCCACAACCAAATTTCTAACAAAGGCATGAAAAGAATTATTGTGAGAGTTAAGCCAAGGACCACTTGTGCAGAGCTTCAGAAAGACCTAGAATTAGCAGGTTCAATTTTTTCAAAGAAAACAATAAGCAATGCAGTCAACCGCCATGGCCTGTATACACGCTCATCACGCAAGACTCTATTGCTGAAGAAAAAGCATGTTGAAGCTCGTTTAAAGTTTGCTGCACAACATTTAGACAAGCCTGTGAAATACTGAGAGAATCTAGTCTGCTCAGATGAGACCAAAATTGAACTCTTTGGATGCCATAATACACACCATGTTTGGAGGTCAAATGGCACTGCACATCACCCCAATAACACCATACCATCAGTGAAGTTTGGAGCTAGGAACATCATGGTGTGGGGCTGTTTTTCAGCATATGGTACTGCATAGTTGCCAACAGTCCTGATTTTCCTGGGACAATCCCGATTTTGGGACCCTCGTCCCGATCGGAGGCCGTCCCGATTTGGGATTTTGCCTTTTGTCCATGGAAAAACGGGAATGTTTAGCTCTGCAGCAGTTTTACTGGCTCCTGGCTCCAACAAAATGGCTGCCGGAGCCCCTGTGAGAGCTTTCCTCTTGTGTTTCAGCTACATCACCTTTTGTTCCTCATGTTTGGTGAAGAGGGGAGGGGCCGATCCGTGCAGCCAATGAATCGGCTTCTCTCTTCCAGCCGGGGTTAGCTGCACAGATCGGCCCCTCCCCTCTCCACTGAATAGGAGAAACAAATATTTCCCTGGATGGATTTGACTTCCTCTCCTTACAGGAAAACAATGGTAAAGAAGTTAGTGAACTGATCCTGATTTTAGATACAAGAAGGATGGATTTATGATTTTAAAATGATGTGAAATGACTAACATTCCTATGTGATTATTTATATTATTCAGCTCACCAAAATGTCTAAACACTGTATAATGTTCATGCTGTGCTCTTAGCCTTGCAGTTGCATTGTGGCTCCTCTCCTTTCTGCCACATATGGAGATGTGTTGGATAAGGAGGTTCTTGCAGAGCTTGAATTTTCACTTGTGTGTGCAGAACTCCAGGCTTTCCCTTTATTCACTGTGATACATGACAGAGTATGCAGAGCTCAGCATTCAGTACACCTTCAGATAACATGCTGGTGTCCATAAGGGAATTCTGCACTGACAACAAGTGTTATATGTGCTGAGGTATCTCTGGGAACAGAGCTGCAAACCATAATCTTGCAACATATCATGTGTGACAGGCATGACAGATAACTTCAACTGCATATCTGTAAATACTGCTAGTGCTATGATCAATAACAGTTTTTCTTCCTTCTCCCTCTCTGCTTGGTTGTTTTAGTAGTGAATAAGCAGTAGTGGCCATAGCTATACCCGAGAGGCCCTAAATTCCAGCAATACTATGAAAAGTGATTTAATGCCAGCTCTTCTTTCCACCCCTCTCCACAAACTTCTATTCAAAATGGTGTTTTCTGAGCCCAGGAAGGACTGTAATGTAAGCAAATAACTGCTAAAATGTAGGGACTCCTCGTTGCTTCATTCTGCTTGGTTGTTTATGGACGAGTAGTAGAGGCCACATCTATTCCTGAGAGGCATTAGGTTCCAGCAAGACAATTCAAAATGATTTGATGCCAGCCCCTCTTCCCTTTCTCCACAAACCCCTACTCAAAATGCTGTTATCTAAAGCCAAGAAGGACTGCAATGTAAGTAGGGAACTGCTGTAGTTTAGGGTCCCTGGGTTGTTTTAGTAGTGAGTTAATAGTAGTGGCCATACAAAAGAATGTAATGCCAGCCCCTTTTTGTCTCTCTCTACAGCTCTGCTGCTGGGGGGACACCAAGTTTAATGGATGGCTCTGCTGCCGGGGACACCAGATGTAAAGAAGGGCTCCACTGCCGGGGACACCAGATGTAAAGGAGGGCTCCGCTGTCAGGGACACCAGATGTAAAGGAGGGGTCCACTGCCGGGGATACCAGATGTAAAGGAGGGCTCCGCTGCTGGGGACACCAGATGTAAAGGAGGGCTCTGCTGCTGAGGACACCAGATGTAAGGAGGAGCTCCGCTGCCAGGGACACAGATCTGTAAGGAGGGCCTCTGCTTCTGGCGGCACCTGATGTAAGGACGGACTCTGATGGGGGCACCTGATGTAAGGACGGACTCTGCTGGGGGCTCCTGATGGAAGGACAGACTCTGCTGGGGGCACCTGATGGCATCTGGTGGCAGGCGATGTGGCAGGTGACACGCTCAGAGGTCCCACTGATTCTGGATTATGGTGAGTTGAATGATTTCATTCTATATTACAATGTAATAATAGTAATAATGTGCTTCAATCATCCTGACACCAGTTTGAGGTCCGACCGCCACTTCCTAAATTGATCCTTGGATCGTTATACCCCAAAATTTCTGTGCAGACTCTTCACAACTATAGTCATGATCTTGGCCTTTCTGACATTTGGGTTTGGGAAGGTCCATACTTCCCATCATAGTCCCTTTTCAAGATGTCCACCATCTCCACAAAGGACATATTTGAGGCCTTAAATCATCTCCTCCGGGATCCTGACGTTTCTGGCTCCGGGCTTTCCTCCTCCTCATTGTTGTAATTAGCACGCACCTGCTCTGTCTCCGCCATGTGCTCTTCCCCACTGCGCCAAAAAATAAGAAGCGGGGAATAGACTAGAAACAACGTCAGTAGCGGGCGGAGTTTCACGCATGCGCAGTGTATATAAAGCGTAACACGCGTGCCTTGTACGTACGATCTGTGAGCAGAGGAAGGAGTATAGGAAGCGCTGATCGTGATAACGAAGGTAACATTTAAACTTGGGCCTATACTGCTTACAGATTGAGGCCTATATTGTGACAAGATTAGGAGAGTTTAGCCTGACATTAGGGTTTGTCTTGTGTTGTGTCTTGCAGAGAAAATGTATTTATATATTGAAGGATCAGGACTTTATCACCATATTCATTGATATGTTCAGGGAGCTGCCCTGTCTGTGGCAGGTAAACCACCCACATAACAATCAAACAAAGAGGAAGGCAGCGCTGTATCAATTGCTGGAATTTGTGAAGCCGGTGATCCCCACGGCAGACATCACCTATTTGAAGGCCCTAATTGGTGGCATGAGGAGCACTTATCTAAGGGAGCGCAAGGGAGCGCAAGAAGGTCCAGAATTCCCTGAGATCAGGAGCAGCAGATGACATTTATCTCCCCAGGCTGTGGTACTATGGCAGGCTGCATTTTCTGGTAGGTCAGACTGAACCCAGGCCAGCACTCTCCAATCTTCCTTCCACGCTTCCTTCCCCCTCAGCTGAGGCTTCTGACGTCCAACCTGGGCCTTCCAGGCAGCAACATGTGGAGGAACCCAGCTTGAGCCATGTATAGCATTCTTCTAAATATTTCTGGTTGTCAAATTAATGATGTTAAATATATGTTAGTTTGGAGTACTAATTTCTGATTGTGATTGCTGAACCAAAAACTAAAACGATGTCCCTTTTTCATACACAGGAAAGTCTCAGCCAGGAGGTGGCCGAGCCAAGTAGGGTGCCCGATACTCAGGTCCCTCCCCTCCGCCTTCAAAGAAAAACTGTCAGGAAGAGGCGTAACCTGGAGGAGGCTGCAATTGTCCTATTTTGGAAGGCTACTGAGGCCCTCAGAACACCCCACAGTGTTGAAGAGGATTTTGAAGACCTAACAGCATGCAAAATGCTGCAAATGGAGGAGGGCCAACGCCTCTAATGTGAGTTTCTCATTTTAGAAGCACCAAATAAGGGGTTAAGGGGACAACTCACATGCCAAAGCCACATTTGTGAGCTCACCTATGGTCCTCCTCCTCCTCCTCCAGGTCCTACTCCTCCTCCTGCCTTACCTCCAACACCAGAGCCACAGCCGGAAAGGAAGCGTGTAAGGAAGACCAGAGAGTAATGGCCCTGGGTTCAGTCTGGTCTGGCAAAAGATGCAGGCTCTTGTATGACCACAGCCTGGGGACATACATGTCATCTGCTGCTGTTCATGATCTCTTGGACTTCTGGACCAGATTGTACTCCCTTATATATGGACTCCTTAGGCCACCGATTTTGCAGTAAAATAATTGATGTGTGCCCTGGGGGCCAAAGGCTTCGCCAATTTCTGCAGTTTATCCAGCGTTGCCTCCCTCTTTGTTTGGTTATGAGCTCTTAATAAAGGATTTTTTTTTCAATTATACTTGCCTATGTGTGTTTTCCTTCAAAAAGGACAGTTTGTTTGTGAGGAGGCAGGTACATACACAATACAATGTGGAATTAACAAGAGACACCAACACCAAACAATCTCCTTGAGATTAATAAATAATACAAGATAATAATGGTGCTGTGGTAACTTGACACACAAAACACACCCAAAAATATTCTGGAGTAAAAAAAAAAAAAGATAAATAAAACACAAGATCAGGCTTTAAAAAAATCCTAAAAAAAATTATTTAATCTAAAAACATCCCAAAAATATTATTTTTTCGGGAGATGTGACAAATAAAAATATTATATTGATGAAATAACGAGAAATAATAAAGAAAGAAGTTTGTGAGAAGTCTGTGTGAATATGAGCAGCAAAACTACTTAATTCTTCTAGCATTATAAAGAATAAGAGAATGCGCTGCATTAAACAATTTAAAACATTGCAGCCTGATGAAAGTGCTATATCCATTCCGAACGCTAATTTTACCAGACCGAGCAGTTCCGTCTCAGAATTTATACTGAGCATACGTGACACTGTGCGTCGGAATTGTCCAGACACGGTCGGAATTGACGCGATCAGATTTTGTTCTCGGAAAATTTTATAGCCTGCTCTCAAACTTTGTGTGTCGGAAAATCCGATGGAAAAAGTCAGATGGAGCCCACACACGGTCGGAATTTCCGACAACAAGCTCCGATCACACATTTTTCGTCGGAAAATCCAACCGTGTGTACAGGGCATTAGAAGTACTAGCAGATCTAGCTACACTAACAAATTGAAGACAAACTCCAGCTAACACTGCAGTTACACAAGAAGTTACAGAAACAGTTATTTTTTTCCTTTTTCTGAAAAAGGTTTTACATAAATAAAAGCTGATCATTACTTGTCAATGGTAAATGGTTTATTTCAACATGCTAACTGCTAAATTTGCATGAGAGCTTGTTACATTCCATGAGAGCACCTACACACTGCAAGCCAAGGCATGGTAAACCACTAATAAGAAAAAGATCAGCTGCAGGAAGATTTTGGGCAAAACTGATGACTAGTCCTTTACCCTCTGCTTTGGCCATGACCCCTACAGTTCAGGTCATTTTAAATGTGGTATTAAGTGTAAAGTGTGCTGTCAAAACTAAATGTATAAGTTCCTAGACTTGTATGCAAATACCAAATGTGTATAAACAATTCATAAAAAAAAAATGACAAAAAACAAGAGTCCTGAAATGAAATAAAATTATGAGTAAAAAAACCTCTAATAGGCAAGTTCAAAATAATGGATGTGCACGTGTCTCTACAATGGGAAATCAGCTGTTAGTGATCATCACTTGCTGGAACCAGGGCTGCTTTAATTTTGATTGGGCCCTGGGCAAACATTTCCTCGGGGCCACCCCTCCATTCTGAGACATACAAAAAATAGCAGGTAGACTCAAAATCAGTTTACTGCTGCAGATCACGCAGCGATTACAATTGTTTGCCAGAGGTTACAGCCTATCCTTACTGCTCACTGGCTGGTTTCTAGAGATTACAACACATAATTTCTGCTTGCCGATTGGTTGCTAGAGGTTAATGTACATTATTAGTGCTCACTAATTGGTTGCTAGGGTTACAGCACATCATTACCACTTACTGATTGGTTGCTAGAGATTAAAGCAGATCACTACTGTTCTCTGATTGGTTGCTAGAGGTTAATGCACATCATTACCTCTCACTGAGCAGTGGGGCAATCCCAAATAATTGAGCAAGTAAAGGGGCACAATAATACACATACTACAGGAGAGTGTCAGAGAGTGCAGACATACTACAGGAGAGGTTCAGAGACTGCGGACATACTGCAGGAGACAATCAGAGACTGCAGACATACTGCAGGAGATTACTAGAGACTGCGGACATACTGCAGGAGACAATCAGAGACTGCAGACATACTGCAGGAGACAATCAGAGGCTGCGGACATACTGCAGGAGACAATCAGAGACTGCGGACATACTGCAGGAGACAATCAGAGACTGCCGACATACCGCAGGAGACGATCAGAGACAGCGGACATACTGCAGGAGACAGAGACTACGGACATACTGCAGGAGACAATCAGAGACTGCGGACATACTGCAGGAGACAATCAGAGACTTCGGACATACTGCAGGAGACAATTAGAGGCTACGGACATACTGCAGGAGACAATCAGAGACTGCGGACATACTGCAGGAGATTACCAGAGACTGCGGACATACTGCAGGAGATTACTAGAGACTGCTGACATACTGCAGGAGACAATTAAAGAATACGGACATACTGCAGGAGACAATCAGAGACTGCTGACATACTGCAGGAGACAATCAGAGGCTGTGGACATACTGCAGGAGACAATCAGAGACTGTGAACATACTGCAGGAGACAATTAACCACTTCACTACCCGGCCATGGTAAAATGACGTCCACAGATGGGATCTCCCATCCTGGGTGGACATCATATGACGACCTAGGCTTCCCGGGCGTCTAGGGGGCGCGCGCGCGCCGCCGCGTTGCTTGGGACCCGGTGCGTGTGCCCGGCGGCCGCGATGTCCGCCGGGCAACCGCGATTGCATGTTAACACACAGATCCACGTCCTGTCAGTTGAGAGGCGACTGATCTGTGTTCCCAGTACAGAGGAACACCGATCGGTCTCCTCCCCTTGTGCGTCGCCTCCCCCTACAGTTATAATCACTCCCCTAGGAAACATTTAACCCCTTGTCTCCCCCTAGTGGTTAACCCCTTCCCTGCCTGTCACATTTATACAGTAATCAATGCAATTTTATAGAATTGATAGAGATTACAACACATAATTTCTGCTTGCCGATTGGTTGCTAGAGGTTAATGTACATTATTAGTGCTCACTAATTGGTTGCTAGGGTTACAGCACATCATTACCACTTACTGGTTGGTTGCTAGAGATTAAAGCAGATCACTACTGTTCTCTGATTGGTTGCTAGAGGTTAATGCACATCATTACCTCTCACTGAGCAGTGGGGCAATCCCAAATAATTGAGCAAGTAAAGGGGCACAATAATACACATACTACAGGAGAGTGTCAGAGAGTGCAGACATACTACAGGAGAGGTTCAGAGACTGCGGACATACTGCAGGAGACAATCAGAGACTGCAGACATACTGCAGGAGATTACCAGAGACTGCGGACATACTGCAGGAGACAATCAGAGACTGCGGATATACTGCAGAAGACAATCAGAGACTGCAGACATACTGCAGGAGACAATCAGAGGCTGCGGACATACTGCAGGAGACAATCAGAGACTGCGGACATACTGCAGGAGACAATCAGAGACTGCCGACATACCGCAGGAGACGATCAGAGACTGCGGACATACTGCAGGAGACAGAGACTACGGACATACTGCAGGAGACAATCAGAGACTGCGGACATACTGCAGGAGACAATCAGAGACTTAAGACATACTGCAGGAGACAATTAGAGGCTACGGACATACTGCAGGAGACAATCAGAGACTGCGGACATACTGCAGGAGATTACCAGAGACTGCGGACATACTGCAGGAGATTACTAGAGACTGCGGACATACTGCAGGAGACAATTAAAGAATACGGACATACTGCAGGAGACAATCAGAGACTGCGGACATACTGCAGGAGACAATCAGAGGCTGTGGACATACTGCAGGAGACAATCAGAGACTGTGAACATACTGCAGGAGACAATAACCACTTCACTACCGGGCCATAGTAAAATGACGTCCACAGATGGGATCTCCCATCCTGGGTGGACATCATATGACGGCCTGGGCTTCCCGGGCATCTAAGGGGCGCGCGCGCGCCGCCGCATTGCTTGGGACCCGGTGCGTGTGCCCGGCGGCCGCGATGTCCGCCGGGCAACCGCGATTGCCCGTTAACACACAGATCCACGTCCTGTCAGTTGAGAGGAGACTGATCTGTGTTCCCAGTACAGAGGAACACCGATCGGTCTCCTCCCCTTGTGCGTCCCCTCCCCCTACAGTTATAATCACTCCCCTAGGACATTTAACCCCTCGTCTCCCCCTAGTGGTTAACCCCTTCCCTGCCTGTCACATTTATACAGGGAATGAGGTCCAGGGGAGCACACATGGGGCCCTGGCAGCAGAAAGAAGCGGCACCTGGACAGGAGAGATTGTGGGGGAAGCATATACTGGAGCTGATCCCTGTACTTTCCTCCTGGAGCCACTGAATTCTGATGGAAGGCAGAGGAAAGGCAGGCTTTCAGCAACTGCAGGATGAAAATACAGGAATAGGCTCCAGTAAATGCAGCTGCCGATCCTGTCCAGGTTTCGGAGGGTCGCCAAGAAAGGGAGGCGATCTACCCGTCATCTACCCACGATCGAAGGGTAGACTGCTTTTGCAGGGTTGGCGATCCCGAGTGTAGGATCTAATGTGTTAGCAAGGCCACATGGACCCCCCCCCCCCCGAAGCATGAGTGGGGCCACCATTGAGACTCCTCAAATTCTGCCAGTGGTCAGATATTCAGAGATCTCGAAAAAATTAGTCAACATAGATAAAGCCTAAAGTAACATGTCTAACAACAGGTAAGAAATAGAAAAGTTTCCTGGCTCGATAACTATCTGGTTAGCAATTCATTTGTAGTAGTACTGAAAACACCATTTAGGATATAATGAACACGTGTAGCTAAAAAGTAATGGCTTACTGGGCAAAAGCCTATAATTCTGCTCTCACAACATGTTCCAAAAGGTATTGAAGCCCAATGCAAACATAATATAAGATGAGATTAAAAGAGAGTAGAAGAGAAGGAGCAAAAAAAAAAAAAGGTGGGGGGTGTAGTATGTTAGACTAAACCTAGATAGGGTAAAGATGTAACAAAAGACAGCAAAGGTCAGAAGTATCAAATCTCGGTCGGTTTAGCAGGGACCATCCGAGATCCGATCCATCTATGGGCAGGCTGGTTGTATTTGGGTTGATTGACTTGGGTACAACCAGCCTGTCAGATTCCTTAAATGCGGTGTAAGAAATTGACTGACTGTATTGATGGAGGCAACAAGCGATTTTCTTTCTTTTCACCTGTGGTGGAAGGAAAGAAAATCAAATCATCGATGACCTGCCTAAGGGGACATGGGGAGGCTTCAGATCAGCTCAGAGAGAGAGCAGACGTGCAGACGTGCGTGCGTGTGTGTGAAGCTCCCAGTAGCTCCGGCTATCCGGCCACCTTTAGCCTCCCCTCACCCAGGACTATCACCCAGGACTATCCCGGACCCCCAACTATATAGTCACCGGGACCCCCCTCACCCAGCTACGTGACCTGGAACAGACGGGATCCCGGACCCTCCAGCCCCATACTCACCGCTCATCACGCCGTCACGGCAAGAACACTTCCTGCTGATCTTAGCTGTCAGCCTCCGAAGCAGTCCCACAGGACACACCGCGGCTCCGGCCAGCTCCGCTAACGCGGCCCCCCGCTCACCCCCAGCCTCCATTGGAAGCTGAGCATGCCATCCCACCGGGCCCAATCAGCAGACGGGACCACAACCACCCGGGAGCCGAGCATCAGGACAGCCCGCGGCTCAGGCCTAGCTCGTCGGCCATCTTGGTCCACCCAGGAGGCCGCAATTTCCACCCTTCTCTGGAGCTCAGCCAGATCACCACCCAGCAGGTCAGTACCAGGACCCGCTCCCTCCTGACCCTCCCAGGTCTGCACTGACCTACCTCCAGGTAAGACCCATCATCCCTCTGACCCCCTCTGCCGGTCCACGTCCCCTCCCTCCCAGGGCACCACCACAGCCGCCGTCCATTCACCCCCACCGCTCTAAGGCACTAGACTTGGGGGACAGACCACGGCTGCGGCATAACCTTCGGCAAGCCAGCACCTCATAATCCTCCCACACCCATCCAGGGGGCTCCGTGCCCTATTCACCGGAACACCCCCTGCGGGGACACAGTTTAATACCAGGGACCAGGATTCCACGGCCCTGGCCTGACTAGCGTCCTCCATAGATCCTCCAAGATGCAGGCACCACCAGGTTAATCAGTAAGCCAGCACCCCCCTACAAATTGCCCCCCTCCCCCTCTCCTCCGGATCTCCTGCTCAGGTAAGCCCGCCGGGTACCCTAGTAGTTGATCCAGGCTCCTCGAGCCGATCGCCCTTCGGGGGGTAAGGAAGGAATTTTTTCCTCTGCTGTAGCGATTGGCCAGCTCAGCTAGGGGTTTTTTGCCTTCCTCTGGATCAACAGGAGGGAGGTAGACAGCCCCCCCCATCACCCCCAGTACTACACACCATCTTTCAGCCGGCAACTATATCTCCAGCAGCAGAAACAGCCTCCAACCCCTCCATCCCCTAGCAACTGAGCATCCTCCTTCAGCAACAGTCTTTACCAACATGTGCAATTTCAAGTACACTGCGGATGCCCTCCACAGGCTAAGAAACACCGCCTTAACTTTACCAACCGCCACTCAAAATAGACTAAAAAAAGAAAAATTATTACGGACCAAACCACAATCAACCATCAAATACAAGGAGACACCAATCCAACCACAACAACTAGCATGCGCCCTGATCAACACCAGATCTGTAGTCAAGCACAGACTGGAAATCCACAACTTCATCACCGAAAACAACATAGATTGCCTCTTCATTACAGAAAGCTGGCTAACACCCGACTGCAACACCATCCTAATGGAACTGGTGCCTGAGAACTACAGCATCCTAACTGAGCATAGAATAGGAAAAAAAGGAGGAGGCCTAGCAGTGATCTTCAAATCGCACCTTGTGTTCACCAAACCAACTTCACAGAACTCAGTGCCTTTTATGGAAACACTCTCCCTGCGGCTTCAAACAACACCCCAAGACACCATTCACATTCTACTATGCTACAGACCACCAGGACCAAAGACCAATCTCCTTACACCACTCACTGAATTCATTTCAATGCACACCCTGAAAAACAAAAATTTTCTGATACTTGGGGACTTCAACCTCTGAGCAAACTCTACCCAAGACCCTATCACGTCCGCCTGCATTAATCAACTGGAAGAACTAGGTCTTCAACAGCTGATAAATGCTCCCACGCATGGTTCAGGACACACTCTAGACCTCATCTTCGAACAGAATATGGACATCAACATATTCGACAACACACCGCTTCCATGGACGGACCACCACGCCATCAAGTTTAAAATCACCACCGACACCACCCTCCAAAAACAGGAACATATAACAACAACACATTGGAACAGATCTCAGAAGAAACTACACTCTGAACTCTTCAAAACCACTCTATCAAACAAAATAACATTGTTAAACTCAAACTTCTCAACGGAACAAACAAACACTCAACTTCCTAAACAAGGCACTGCTACAAACAGCAGACTTAGTGGCGCCAAAACGCAGAACACTCATCCGCAAAAAAAACTCCAGATGGTTTAATGACACCCTCACACTACTGAAACAAGAACGTAGAAGAGCTGAAAGGGCATGGAGAAGAAATCCTACCAAGGAAAACCATACAAAATACAAAGTACTCAAGGTGAAATACCACAAAGCAATCTTCCAAGCCAAAAAAGAACATTTTTCAAACACCATCTCAACTGCTTTAAACCGACCGTGGGAACTCTTCAAAATAGTCGCCCAATCAATGAACCCTACCTGCTTAGAGCCCCCAGCAAATGATACTCAAGAATTCTGCAATGAGCTATCAAATTTCTTCATCGACAAAATCGATAATATTCGGAAATCAATTCATCAGAAAAAAACAACTCACCCAAAGCAAGAAGAGGATATCGACACTATGAGAAGTCTTCGAGGCAGCACATCTCCAAATGACATAATTCCCACAAAACTCCTGAAAGAGTGTTCCGACATTCTGGCCCCTACTATAACACACCTCATAAATCAGTCATTCAAAGAGGAGATTGTGCCAACCACCCTCAAGCAAGGTATCATCAAACCCCTTCTAAAGAAACCCAATCTCGACCCTAAGGACCCTAACTGCCGCAGACCAATAACAAGCCTCAACACCATCTCCAAGATCATGGAGAAAACGGTAGTACAACAGCTACAGTGCCACCTGGACACACACCAACTCCTGGATCCTCTGCAATCAGGCTTTCGCCCAGGGTATGGCACAGAAACAGTACTTTTCAAAATATGGGATGATGCCCTCGAAGCAGCAGATGATGGAGAATCGTGTCTCCTGGTACTATTAGACCTCAGTGCAGCATTTGACACAGTAGACCACAACACTCTACTCGCCCGCCTCACAGAAGTAGCAGGAGTCACAGACCCTGATCTAAAATGGTTTGCATCCTTCCTAGAGAATCGCTCTCAGATAGTGAAACTAGGAGCATTCACCTCTGAAACCCGCACAATCTCCTGTGGAGTCCCGCCGGGGTTCACCCCTATCACCAGTCCTATTCAACATCTACATCCGCCCACTCCTCAAAATCATCAGAAAATTGGACCTCTCCTTCCACTCATATGCTGATGACACCCATCTGTACTTTCGCATCACCGGACAAAAAGACCACCATCAACAACTAGAAAAATGCCTCACTATGATAGATAACTGGATGACCATTAGCTCCCTCAAACTCAACGGTTCAAAAACAGAACTTCTTCTCCTACACGCTAACCATAATGCCAAAACCAAGACTCTGTGGACACCTCCCACCATCTTAGGACAGACCATCTCCCCAAGCACCAAAGTCAAGAGTCTCGGAGTTATCTTTGACTCAGAAATGACAATGGATGCACAAATAGGATCGGTAGTCAGTGGATACCACCATCTCCTCCGCCTGTTAAGTAGACTTATCCCCTTCATCCCAGAGGAGGACAAAGCAGCAGTAGTTGGAACAATCATCAATTCCCGACTCGATTACGCTAACTCGCTCTATATAGGATTACCCCAATATCAGCTTGCACGCTTACAACTCATCCAAAATGCGGCGGCAAGACTGTTAACAGGAAAAAAACCCTGGGAGTCAATCTCCCCATCCCTGAGGAGCCTACATTGGCTAACCGTAAAGAATCGGATCACATTCAAGACCCTCTGCCTCACCCACAAATGCATACAAGGAAATGTGCCTCAATACCTTCGAGAGAAAATAAAACACTACAGACCCAATCGCAGTCTTCGATCATCTAACCAAAACCTCCTTCTCATTCCCAAATACCGCTACAAAGCAAAGGGAGAGCGAAGGTTCGCAGTCCAAGGACCTCGACTATGGAACGTACTTCCGCCCCACATCTGCATGGAAGAAAACCATCTGGTTTTCAGGAAAAAACTCAAGACCTTCCTCTTCTAGAAGCTGACAACACCAAATGCATTAGCGCCTTGAGGCGATTCAGTTCGCATTTGCAGCGCTCTATAAATCTTTCATTCATTCAAGGATCAAGGCAATGGCCACAACGGCCACTATCTTAAATGGGAGCCTCAAACCGGTTGAGGAGTTTTATACTTGTTTATACATAGTGAGAGTATTATTCAGTCTAGCTGTAAGAACTTCAATAAGTTTAACCTCTGGAATTTGAGAGTGTAAATCTAGTGTGGATGGTCCATGGGTTCCTTTTGATATTCTTAGGTACATTGGGTGGTGGAAGCCCAAGCAAGTATTTGGCTGGGTCATGCTTGATGTTGATTTGATGTGCTATTCCTGTTTTTGTCTTTTGTCCGGGATCTGCGATTTGGGGTGCTGGCGCCTTCCCCCTCCCCCATTTGTGCATCGGGTGATGCGGGGGTTCAGGTGGGCCTGCCTCTACCGCAAATCGGCATCGCACTTCCACCCCATGTGCGCGATGTCCCCATAGGGCTTCCTGGCGCTGGCGTGTCTGAATTTTCCATCTGGTGTCATCATATGGAGGAAGGCGTCTCTAGCCTCCATGGGCAGCGGCTGCTGCTCGGGCGTAGACACCTCTCTTCCTTTCTTGATGCACCTGTGTGATGTTGGGAGGAACCCGTGGGTGTGTGCCGAGTGTATTTAACATCCTCACCCAGTGCTAGCCAGTCCCCATGGCAGCACCTCTCTGTGCACACTGCACACTACATGGCACTTTGTTATATCCTAAACAGGTAATTACATGGTTTTTCTTTTCCTGTTTATGCTTACATATGCTCACTTTTGTTTTTGTCATCTATACCTGTCTCATGGTCTTCTTTTCTTTCCTTTTTTCTTTTCCTTTCTTTTCTTTTTTCTTTTTCCTTCTTTCTTTCTTTTTCCCCCTTTTTTTTCTTCTTTTTTTCTTTTTCATCTCTGATCTTGTTTTTTTTTCTCTCTTCACACACTTCTTCTTTTTTAACGTTCACTTGTCTACCTGCACTTTGGCATTGGGCTCTAGCTACTTCCCACAATACAGAGTATTTATATTACACCCAATATATATATTTTTAGACATGAAGCCCACTCATACCACTACCTGGATTTCTGCCTTTAGTTTTTCTTGGGGATGATGTTTTGTGCACCGGGTTCTTCTCCTGCGGGCTCCTTCCACAGCTTCCGGTACAGAATTTGGACAGCCTCTGTATTCCTTGTCCCCCATTTTCCAGACTTATCATGATGTAAGTACTCAGAGGGATGAGTAACTCTCTCCCTTTTCTTTTGTACACATCTTGTACACACTCCCCATTGAGGGGTATAACGTTTGATCATACTGGTCTATTCATGTTTTGTTGTTTTTATAGAATTGCATGCATCTGCCCCTGAAGAGTGGTATTATCCACAAAATGCGTCTGACTTTTAGGATGCATTCTCTTGGCTACTGATGGGAACCTATTTAGGCTCATTATCTACAACCAAATGATCATAATGTGTTTCTTACCATTGATTACACTGCATAGTGCCATTTAGATGATGTGTACATATATGAATCTGCAATAATTCATTTTATCCATATTAAATCTCTTGTCAATTTTATATGCCGTCCCTTTGAGATGTATATATGTAATATATTCATGAGGTCAGTACCACGTATGTGTGTGTATACATATTAAACCTTTTCTACTATGTGCTTCATTGTTATGTATTGTCAGACTCAATATGCCAATTAAATATACTTTCTACTTATCTCACCCACACAAATGAATAGCCTCATTCAAAGTTCCACCTTCCTTTTTTTTTTCTACTTGATTTGTAGGAGAGTGTGTAGAAGGCCTGTTACTACTTGCCAGAATGTTCGTATCTTAGGGCAATCCAATATATATGGAACAGTGTCCCGAGTGCTGCTGTCATCTTCAGCAATAGGCTGGGATGTAGTAAGACAAGGGCATTGTACCAAGGATAGAGAATATTGTATTAATTCTTTGTTGTAAAAACAGAAGATTTGTGTGTGTGTTGTCTAAGAATTTGCTCCATTCCTCTGATGTAAAATTCTCTATTTAAAATCTGTTTACATTTGTCTTAGAGTTGTGCCTTGTAGGTGTATCAGGTTTGGGTCATCAGAATATTGTATATGTCGGAGACAAGGCCTCTGCATGTTGCACCCCTAATGCAAAGCCCTTTTGCACTGAGAATTTTCTTTTCTTTTGTTTCAGTATCTACAATATTTTTCATGTGCTAGTATGATACTAGCCCTCATGCTCATTATACCTTTTGAGAATTTTTTTTTTTCATTTTTTCACTCACCTCTCCATACATTTGAGTTAGCCCCTTCCCCTTCCTCTTCCCCCTTCCCCTTTTTATCACAACGCAATCACCACTCACTTTATTCATTTGTCTGTTTGGACTGTTTGGATCAGCCATTTTAGATGTTGCAGCAGTGCCCCTTAGCATAGGTATTTCTGACAGCGCAGGAGTTTCTTCATTATTTATACATTTATTTTTTATGTACATTGCTTCAAAAAAGTATTCATACCCCTTGAAATTTTCCACATTTTGTCATGTTATAACCAAAAGCGTGAATGTATTTTATTGGGATTTTATGTGATAGACCAACACAAAGTGACACATAATTGTGAAGTGGAAGGAAAACGATAAATGGTTTTCAGAATTGGAAAAAAAAAATATCTGAAAAGTGTGGCGTGCATTTGTATTCAGCCCTCCCAAGTCAGTACTTTGTAGAACCACCTTTCACTGCAATTACAGCTGCAAGTCATTTTGGGTATATCTCTACCAGCTTTGCACATCTAGAGAATGACATTTTTGCCCATTCTTCTTTGCTAAATACCTCAAGCTCTGTCAGATTGGATGGAGAGCGTCTGTAAACAGTAATTTTCAAGTCTTGTCACAGATTCTCAATTGGATTTAGGTCTGGACATTGACTGGGCCATTCTAACACATGAATATGCTTAGATCTAAACAATCTGCAATTACAGCTGCAAGTCATTTTGGGTATGTCTCTACCAGCTTTGCACATCTAGAGAATGACATTTTTGCCCATTCTTCTTTGCTAAATACCTCAAGCTCTGTCAGATTGGATGGAGAGCGTCTGTAAACAGTAATTTTCAAGTCTTGTCACAGATTCTCAATTGGATTTAGGTCTGGACATTGACTGGGCCATTCTAACACATGAATATGCTTAGATCTAAACAATCTGCAATTACAGCTGCAAGTCATTTTGGGTATGTCTCTACCAGCTTTGCACATCTAGAGAATTACATTTTTGCCCATTCTTCTTTGCTAAATACCTCAAGCTCTGTCAGATTGGATGGAGAGCGTCTGTAAATAGTAATTTTCAAGTCTTGTCACAGATTCTCAATTAGATTTAGGTCTGGACATTGACTGGGCCATTCTAACACATGAATATGCTTAGATCTAAACAATCTTCAATTGTAGCTCTGGCTCTATTTATTGTTGTTGTCCTGCTAGAAGGTGATTCTCCGCCCCAGTCTCAAGTCTTTTGCATACTCTAATGCCGCATACACACAATCGGAAATGCCACCAGCAAAACTCCGATGAGAGCTTTTTGTCGGAAAATTCTACCGTGTGTATGCTCAATCGGCCTTTTGCTGGCGGAATTCCAGCCAGCAAAAGATTGAGAGCATGCTCTATATTTTTCGGTCGGGGAAAGTTCCTATCCGAAAATGCGATCATCTGTATGCAATTCGGACGTGCAAAAAATCACGCATGCTCAGAATCAAGCACGAGACGGAAGCGCTCGTTCTGGTAAAACGAGCGTTCGTAATGGAGATAGCACATTTGTCACGCTGTCAATTTTTCGATCTTTTAATGCAGCGCATTCTCTTCTTTATAATGCTAGAAGAATGAATTTGTTTTGCTGCTGATATTCACACAGAGGTCTCACAAACTTATTTCTTTTTTTCTCGTGATCTCCTGAATAATCTTTTTTTGTTTTTAAAGCCAAATCTCCATAATAATGTTTAGAATCATTTTTTATAGTCATCTATTTTTTTTTTTTATCAAGATCTCCTGTTTTTTGTCTTCAATCTTTTTATTAAGTTTTTACAAATAGAATACACTACAATACAAACATACTCTGGTGGTATATCCACACCAAAACAAAAAAAAAAACCCAAAAAACATCTTATAATAACATTTTGCAGACTATCATAACTATAGCATCAAACAAACAAAAGGATGGCCAGGGGGTACAACATGACATCTCCTATGCATACCCCAATTTTTTTTTTATATTAAGGTTCCATTTGCCGCCTAATTTCCAGGCGATTCCCTAAATGTTCTCCAGCACGTGACGTCAGCACGCTACTACGGAGCCATGTGCAACGCTGTGGATGGCTAACCAGCCGGAACCGATCAGCTGATGACCGGCATTTCATGCATCTGACCACCGTACTCTGCACGGGAAGCGCAACACTCGGCGGATTAGCAGTCAAACGGCAAACCGCCTTCACTTGGACCCATACTCCAAGCCACCTGTTGGAGGATCAGCACGGTAAGACACGGATGTCGGTCACTGTGTGGGTGGTGAGATGAATATCCCCCTCTGTATGACCATTTGCCTTCCATACTGCTCTCTAGCCAGCCTCCCTCTATCTCTGCTTGCCGCTGCTAGTCTGCCTTCCTCTATATACATGATCTGCTACATGCTGCAAGCTTAATTTGCTGTACTAGACACTGCCATACCTACATACCTATCTGCTGAACCAGATGAACTGTCAGCTACTGCCGGTCACTCTTGCTGTGTCCCCCCGGAATCTATCCCGGCCAGCTCCTGCTCTCTACTATCAGGTTTATTGGCCATTGGATTCCCACTGCTCCCCATCCACAATTACCCGCTCACCTGCTATACCACGCCCCTGAAGTGTGATTCGCTGATCAGGTCACTCTGGTCCAATTTGCTTTGTGTTACATACAATTGTATATGAGTGGTGAATGGAGTGTGTCTGTGGTATGCTCGGCCATGGCTCCCTTTGTTTTTAAACGACAACGTTGTCAATTTTATGTCTAGGGCCAGTGATAGTCACTCACCATAGCCCCTTTTTTTTTTTTTTTTTCTACTAAGTGTTATACACTAGTGTGATGTATTTTTTTTTTTTTTTTGTAATTGTGTAATTTAATAAAGTATTGGCTTGGTTTTTCAGACAGTGCCTGAGGGTCTTCTGTCCTCTTGAGAGATACTTATTCTCTTTGTTGTTTTTTGTATGCTTCAGGACATCCCTGACTGGTATCCCGCAATTTTTATGTGGTTGATTGCCTGACATAAGCCTGTCTTTAAATTAACAAAAACTGGTGGTTGATCCGGGCTAACCTCATATATTGTTCTCCAGGGGGCCCATATCTGCCAATTTTTCATATGTGTCCAATTCGTGTGACAGGAGGGTCTCCGTCTTCTCAATTAGGTCCATTTCTGCTATCCATTCGTTAACTGAAGGGGCTTGTGTAGTTCACCAATATCGTGGAATAACCAGTCTGGCTCCTATTAACCAATGTCTTAGCAAACCTTGTTTGATATTTTTATATGGACCTGGTAAAATGTATAGCAGAGTAATTTGAGGTGTGTTGGGGATTAACTCCCCTGTAACTGTAGTATACAGCTGCATGATCATATCCCAGAATTGGTGAATTTGGGGACATTCCCACCATATGTGTAGCAGCGATCCCTTGGCAGCATGACATCTCCAACATTTATCTGATGTGTCTGGATATATTCGTTGCATGGTTGTTGGACATCAATACCAGCGGGAGACAAGCTTATAGCTTGTCTCTTGGGCTTTAATTGTCGATGACAGACAATGTGTGTAAGTAAATTATTTCTTCCACTCTTCTGTTCCAATTTGAGTATTAAGTTCACGTGCCCATTTATTTGTGAATTCTGGGGGCTCAGGGTGGTTTTTTAGGATAGGAATCTTATATATTGCTGATAAAACATGTTTTGGTCTGTTACTTTGCAATAGGATGGACTCGAACATATTTAGGTCTCTATTGAGGGATTGGTTTGGAGAAATAGAAGATAGAAATGACAATAATTGTTGATATTCCATCCATTGCATAAATGAAGGCTGATGCGTTGATATTAGGTTCAATATGGGTGGTAATTTACCCTGGCAAAGAATCTGGCTCACTCTTCGGTGAGATTCCTTATTCCATATGAGAAAATGATTGCGCTCTACTGCAAGTGGGAATTGTGGAATGCCAAATAAAGGTGTCATTGGTCCTATCTGTGAAGAAAGCCCTAACCGCAAGATCATTTTGGACCACAGGCTCAATAGGTGAGATAAAAGAGAGGGTGGAGAAAGGGTCCTATCTCGGTGGTTACCCTGAAAGGGTAAATCTAACCAAGGAAGAGCCAAAAGGTCAAACTGATTCAGCCCCTGTTCTATTGATACCCATTGTTTGGTATCCGCGTGATGAAACCAGCTTACTAATCTGGTCAGGACTGCCGCCACATAGTAAAAATAGAGATTCGGTACACCCGCTCCTCCTTTCATTTTAGGTAATGTTAGCGTTTTTCAATTTAATCTAGATCTCTTATTACCCCAAATAAACTTAACGAAAGCGGATTGTAGAGTAGAAAAAAGATCTAGGAATAGTAATATTTTGAAAGAGATATAAAAATCGCGGTATTATGTCCATTTTCAATATATTGATCCTCCCAAACCATGAGTATTGTTTTGAATCATATTTTTTTTTAGATCTTGTAGAGTATGTTGCATTAAGGGAATATAATTTGTCAAATATAGCTGGGTCAGATCTGATGGAATATTAATTCCTAAGTACCTTAATGCAGAAGAGCAAAATCGTCACTTGATGTGGTAAAAGTGACACATTGAGAATTTCAGATTTTGAAACATTTACCTTAAAATTACTCAGAGCTCAAAAGCGCTGGAATTCCGATAGAATAGAGGGCATAGAAATATGTGGATTGGTAATATAAAGTAGCAGGTCATCGGCAAACAAAGCAAGTTTTATTTCCTGTTGGTCTAGCTTTATACCTATAATTGAGGGGTTCTGTCTGATTGCTATTGCTAAATGTTCCATTACTAGAACATAAAGCAAAGGAGATAGGGGGCATCCCTGATGGGTGCCATTTTTTATAGGGAAACTTGTGGTCAATGAGCCATTGATCCTAATTCTAGCGTTTGGTTTAGTGTATAATGCCAAAATCTTATTAAGTAAATTTGGACCCATCCCTG
The DNA here is from genome assembly GCA_037952925.1 of Lithobates clamitans. Lineage (NCBI taxonomy): Eukaryota > Metazoa > Chordata > Amphibia > Anura > Ranidae > Lithobates > Lithobates clamitans. The sequence continues at coordinate 5,549,888 of JBBGZY010000637.1, forward strand.
TTTGCTTTAGTGAATGCTCCAGAAAAGGCCACCCAACCCGATCGAAAGCCTTCTCCGCGTCGACCGAGAGGAGGCATGCTGGTATTTTAGCCATTTGGGCATGGCCCATTAGTAAAAGTTTTTATTGTATTGTCACCTGTTTCCCTTCCTTGCACAAATCCGGTTAAAGATAATTAAAGATATTGGACGATAACTAGAACATAATGTTAAGTCTTTATCTGGTTTGAGAATCAAAGTGATATGGGCTTCCAATGTTTGGGTCGGGAATGTGTTTGTAGAAGAGATGGAATTAATACCTGTAGCATAAATGGAGACAAATATTCTTTATGTTTTATAAAATTTTGGAGTGAATCCATCTGGGCCAGGACTCTTCCCTGATGGAATGTCTGTAATTACTCCAAGTAGTTCTTCCATTGAGAAAAGGTTGTCCAATAATTCCCTATGGTCATCTTCTAATGTTGGAATAGAGGTTTCTTGTACATAGTCTTCAATGCTACAAGTTTTTGATCCCTCGTTCTCTACAAAGGATGGTTGGGCCAAGTTGTAAAGAGCTGAAAAATATTCTCTAAATGTTTGATGGAGACTTTGCGGGTCTGAAGTAATTTCCACCGATAACTTCCTTATGCTAGCTATAAAGGTCTGAGGAGGACGAGGATGTAATATTCGTGCTAAATGTCTCCCACATTTGTTTTCATATCTATAATTATTTAAGGCACATTTCTGTTGGTATGAACTATGCGATTCTGCCATATGCTGCAATAAGGATGCCCTTGTAGACATTATGTTGGCTAATACTTCTGGAGACTGTGAGGCTTTATGTAATGTTTCTAGTGTATGAAGCTTTAACAGGGAATTTTGAATGGCCACCGATCTTTCTTTTTTAAGACGAGAGCCATGTTGGATGAATAACCCTCGTAGGACCGCTTTAAGAGCTTCCCATTTTAATGGTAGTGCAGTCTCATCCTGTTCATGATCAGAAACAAAGTTACCAATTGCTTCTATAATTGCTTTATGACAGATTGTATCAGACATAAGTCTATCGTTTAAACGCCAAGACCAGCTTGTGCCTCGAGTCTGAGGGAGATATATTGATAGAAATACAGGAGAATGGTCAGACCAAATAAATGACCCTATTTCCATTGAGGGGTTCCACTCCAAAACCTTTGGACCTGATAAGAAATAGTCTAGCCTACTGTAAGATTTATGTGCTGATGAGAAATATGAATAATTACGATCTGTGGGATATAGAATCTGCCACAAATCAAGAAGGCTATGGTCAAACAATTTGTTTCTTCAGGGCCCTCAGCTGGGAATAAGAGATATTGGAGCGTTGGGCAGAGGTGTCTAACTGGGGCTCCAAGGCTAAATTGAGATCTCCTCCTACAAGAATAACTCCTTCGGCGAAATCCGCTAAAAGATGAAGATAATGAGAAATGGTTGTGGTTTGGTCATAATTCGGAATGTAAAAATTGGCAATTGTGAAGAGTTTATCCCATATCCGGAATTTAAGTAAAAGGTATGTACCATTGGTATCAGCTATATGTTCCAAATATTGAGCTAGTAAATTTTTATGAAAGGAGATGGAGACCCCCCTGGCCTTTGAACCAGACATAGTGCTATGAAACCATTGAGAGTAATGTTTAACTGAGCATGCAGGGATGCCTTCGGTGCGGAAGTGGGTCTCCTGTAGGAGTATTATATCTACCTTAGCTTTATGCTGTTTTTTTAAATTATTTTCTACTGATCTCCATATTTTTTTTTTTTTGTGTCAAGTCTTCACAACAACATTATTATCTTGTATTTTTAAAGCTCAAGGAGGTTGGTCGTTGTCCCTTGTTAATTTGACATTGTGATTAGGCAGGTACATTTCAAAAATACAAACAAACTGAAACTGAAGAAAAACACATAGGCAAGTATTTTCATATAAAAAAAATCTACATTTATTCTGGCTCATAACAAAATAAAGAGGAAGGCAACGCTGGGGAAACTGCTTGAATTTGCGAAGCCTTTGTACCCCAGGGCACACATCAACTCTTTGTAACTAAAAATTGGTAGCCTGAGAAGTCCATATAATAGGGAGCACAATCTGGGCCAGTACTTCCTGAGATCATGAACAGCAGCAGATGACATATATGTCCCCAGGCAGTGGTACTACAACAGCCTGCATCTTCTGTCAGACCAGACTGAACCCAGACCATCACTTTCTTGTCTTCCCTGCAGCCTTCCCTCCATGCTTCTCTGAAGCCTTCCCTGCAGCCTTCCTTGGAGGCTGTGGCTCTGGAGGTGGACTTGTGGCAGGAGGAGGAGGAAGATGATGGGCGAGCACACATAAGTGCATGGTCTCACTAATTTGGCCCTTCAACCCCTTCCGAATGGATTGAAAAATAAGATTCTCACACATGAAGCGTTGGGTCTCCTCCGTTTGCTGCAATTTTGCAGCTACATAGCAGCCAAAGGCCTCTTCAGTGTCGGGGTGTGTTTTCAGGGCCGCTTTAGCCTCCTTAATGGGGCCCAGTGCTGCCTCCTCCACATTACTCCCCTTCCTGGCCCTTTTTTGTCGTAAGGTGGAGGGGAGGCACCTGGGATTGGGTGGGCCTGGCCACCTCCTAGCTGACACTTACCCCCGCCTTCTCCTGGCTGCCATCTTCCAGAGACTCGCCCTGGCTGAGGTCCTCCTGTGTATGAAAAAGGGACATAGTTGTAGTTTTTGGTTCATCAATCATGCACAATTTTCAGCTCATGACTGTTGCAAATTGAATGTTAATACATAGAAAAGACTATCATTCTGAGTCCAGCATTTTTCATTCTTGTCCCAATCATTTTTGGCCACTACTGTCTATTGATATATAAAACACTTTTTGTTAAATCATTCATTTTTTATAAATAACAACATCTAGTTCACACCAATAATTTTCGGACAAAAAATATGTTCAAAAATACTATACCTGGCTCCAGCTGGACTCCTCAACTTCTTCCAGGAAGGAAGGGCCAGGTTGGTCCTCGGAAGCCTCAGCTGGGTTTGAGGGAAGGGTGGATGGAAGTGTAGAAAGTGATTCCCTGGCTTCTATCTGGTCCTCCAGAAACCGCATCCTGTTGTAGTACCACAGACTGGGTACATACACATCCTTTGCTGCTGCTCCTGATCTCATGGAAGCCTGGACCTTATTAAGCTCCTTCCTATATGTGCTTCTCAAGCTACCAATTTTCTTATCCACAAACTCGATGTCTGCGTCTGGGACCTGCGTCTTCACAAATTGCAGCAGTTTCTCCAGCGATGCTAGCTGGTTTATTTCAATATAAGGGGTTTTTAATCTCCCACAAATTTCTCATATCCCTGTATCTGTCTATGAACTGGCCCATGAATTCAGGGTCTTTGAATTGTTTCATATTTGCTGCAAAACACAACACAAAAACACTAATATCAGGCTAAACTCTCCTAATCTTATCCCAATATAGGCCTCAATCTCGAATCAGCATAGGCCACTGATGTCCCAAGTTAAAATGTTACCTTCGTTTTAAAGTTCGGCACTTCCTCCACTCACAGATCGAAGGCACGACACACGCGTGTTAGCTTTATTTACACTGCGCATGCGTATAACTCCGCCCGCCCCGACGTTCTTTCTCGAATGTTCCCCGCTCCTTCTCTTTCATCGCAGTGGGAGAGGAACATGGTGGAGACACAGCAGGTGCATGATAATATCAGTAACAAGGAGGAGGAAATCCCGGAGCCCGAAACGTCCCGATCCCGCAGGAGATTTAAGGCTTCAAATATGGCCTTTGTAGAGATGGTGGACATCTTGAAGAGGGCCGACTATGACGGGAAGTATGGACCGTACCTAAACCCAAATGTGAGAAAAGTCAAGATCATGACTAAAGTTGTGAAGAGTCTGCACAGGAATTTTGGGGTATGACGATCCAAGGAGCAATTGAGGAAACGCTGGTCAGACCTGAAATTGAGGGACCAGGATCAGTACAGAAGGATCAAGGAGGTGCTTCTAAAAAGTAAGTAGTTGTCGTGTGTTCCGATTATTATTATTATTATTACTTGCATGCTGCTCCATGTGCTTTTCTTTACTGTTGTACAGTTTAAAATGGCTACTTTCATGTTCATGGGCACAGTAATCGGTCGTAGGAAACATCGTTCGTTTGCCAACTAAATTCGATGTTTTGGGCAGATACAGGGTTAACTACATTTTGGTCATGCTAATTTGTAGTAAAAGAAGTTTAGGACATTGTTGTCTAGATGTGTTTGAAACTAGAAAGAATTGCAAACGTGATTCAGTGTAATGTAAGAAGAGGACACTCAGCAGCTGGACTCAGGAGCACTAGTGTGGGACACAAGAACAAACTTTTTACGGTGTCCCACACAGGTACTCCAGTGGATACTTGGGGTGTCTCCATGTGTGAAATTTGTCCAAAAAAGGTAAGTATTCCAGCTTTGGTACATGAAAAAATCATGTCTTCAGCTTGGAACTCTGCCAAAACAAACAATTGTACCCCACTTCCAAACAATGTTTGATATTCCTATTTCTGGGCTCAAATATCTGTGTGCTAAGTATACCTTTTGTTTCCCACCTCCCACCTCGTGAAGAAGGGGAACAGAGGACACCACAACCTGATGATGTGGAGGAAGGAGAGGTGGTTGAGATTGTCACCACAACAGGTGAGTGTCTGACACCACAGATTCAGGTAATAGATGTATGCCTGCATATTTATAATACATGGTGTGTATTTTTTCTTTTAGGTGATGTGCATGTTGTAGAAGAACAATCTACTCTTTTCACGACTGACAGTGCACAAAGGCTAATCCAGGACATAAGGTTTTGTAGTCAGGATTTAGACCTCATCAAGCAAAAAACAAATGACATAGAACAAAAACTGAAGAACATGATTGATGTACTAGGAAGAATCTACTGTAAATAACAAAATGACACCATTTTCAATTTTTGGGGACCATTTTTTTTTCTATTTTTTTACGCATTTTAAAAGCCAAATTTTGAAGATGCACATAGTGTGTCAACATGTGCTATCTACCATCAGGGATATCAATGTATGCGTTTTGTGGGTGCAACCCCTGCCTCATAACTCAGGTGAGAGAAAGTGGTTGCACCCCCAAAACACGTCCATTGATCCCCTATTATGGAAGATAGCACACGTTGACATTAGGCATGAGATCAGGAGAAAAATCCCCAGTTTGACTTTGGACATCACCCCATCTGATGAAGTCAATATCAATACATTTTTGACACTATAATGTCTGATATTGCCTTCAGTTTTACAATGTTGAACTTTGTAAGTTCCTGAGTTGTGTATGTTATATTTTGAAACATGCCTGTTTTTATAATAAAAAAATATTTTCAAGGTAAAAAAATGCTTTTTTTTTTTTTTTTTTTTAAATTTTACAACGCACATGTAAATGTCTACAAAGTAAAAAGTTTTATACTCAAATGTGTGGCTTCTTCTTTCAATGCTCAATACCATTTTTTGTATTAAGTTGGTGTTTACAGTAACAATGGGTGTTATTTAATAATAGAAAAACCACTTGGCACTACAAGTGCACTAGGAGACAGCTCAAAGAAACACAAGCAGTAAATCAAAATCAAGATTTGATCAGATCAAATTTTTTTTTTAATATCTAAAATAATTACAAATTTGCTGGCATAGCAATGGCCCCCCTACCCGTAAAATAATCTACATATTTTTGACATACTTCACGGGCGCTTTGGGGGGGCAAGCCAGGACTGCCAGTTTAAAGGGCCGACAGTGTATTTTCTGGAAGTCCGCCTCAGGCCCAACTTAGGCAACATAATATGGAGCATTTCTCTTCTCAAAGTTGTGAAGTATGCAGCATGCTAGAACTATGTGGTTAAGTTTGTACTCCGCCATATTAATAGCCGTAAGAAATAGGCGGAACCGGCTGGCCATTATCCCAAAGGCATTCTCCGCGACTCTTCTGGCTCTGGCCAGCCGGTAATTAACCCTCTTCTCCGGGGGGAGGGTCCTCTGAGGGAATGGCCTCCTCAGGCGATCACCCAGACCAAATGTTTCATCAGCGATAAAAACAAATGGGAGTCCTTCCACGTTCTCTTCCGCAGGTGGCAATCCCAAGCCACCACTCTGGAGACGTCGGTAGAACTCGGTCTGGGCAAAAACTCCACCACCCGACATCCGGTCATTCTTCCCCGCATCCACATAGAGAAACTCGTATGTCGCCAACACCACCGCCATCAATACAATACTATGAAACCCCTTATAGTTAAAATAGTATGACCCCGAGTGGGGTGGTGGGACAATGTGGACGTGCTTCCCATCGATTGCCCCTCCCCCTCCGCAGTTGGGAAAGTCCCAACGATGAGCAAATTGGGAAGCCACAGTCTGCCATTCCTGTGGCGTTGAAGGAAACTGTGGAGTCCAAAAAGAAAAAAAAATTATTAGTACTTTTGCACATAACATTGCAAGCAGATTAGGCAGAAACTTGGCCAACATCAGTATAAGATTTATTTTAATGAGTATTTAAAGACAAAAATATAAGGTCCACTTATCAGATTCCTCATCCCCTCTGATGACCCATTGGAAATATTTTGGGGGGGGAGGGTTATAAATGAGTTTCAGACCCCCCAAAAAAAGCCTCTGGCACTCTGCCTGAATTTAAGAATAACAATAACATTTGGACACATTTTAGGGCATGGATCTTCAAACTACAGCCCTCCAGCTGTTGCGGAATTACACATCCCATGAGGCATTGTAAAACTCTGACATTCACTGACATGATTAGGCATGATGGGAACTGTAGTTCCTGAACAACTGGAGGGCCATAGTTTGAAGACCCCTGTTTTAGGGAGTGTTTAGGGTAAAGCCCTACAATGGAGCTGACAAAATACATTGTTAAGTGATTAGGCTAGGTGTATATGGGCCCAGGATAGCATGCTGGGGAGGTTAGTGAAGGAAAATATGCATGAAGGACAAAAAAAGGAGCATTAAAATCTTACAGCATGCATGAAGACAAAGGGAACATTCACAGCATATTACCATCATGGTAATTAGGGAATGATGAAAGAAATACAATACATTAGCATACATTAAATACATAGAATGTGATGTTAAAGGAGAAAACTTACCCTAATATTATCCTTCTGCAGGACCTAAATGATGGCAGAACAGGTCTCTGGGATAATGATCCCCAGAGCCTGGGGGGAGATGCCTGTAGAGAACTTGAGGTCCTGTAGACTTCTCCCCGTCGCCAAGTACAGCAAAGTGGCGACTAGCCTCTGCTCCGGAGTGATGGCTTGCCGCATGCAGGTGTCCTGCTTCGTAATATAAGGGGACAGCAAAGCCAACAGATGGTAAAAAAGGGGGTTATTCATCAGGGTTATTCTCCTGGATCTCACGCAGCAAAGGCATATGAGAGAATTGGTCACGCTGGAGCAACTAATTCTTGGTCCATGAACTCCTCCCTACCCTGTTCATGAACTGGGCTTAGGTCAAAGCAAGAACCCCAACACCAAGCCCCCGCACAGCACGAACTCTACGATGAGCACGTACCTGCAACATGGCTTCAAAACTGTCGGCTGGTCAGAACGGACTAACAGAACGCACTGAAGAATAGAAAGGCCTGTGAAGAGCGAGCTGAAAATCAGAAACGAGCAGACAAGAACACACTGAAAAATAGATACGAATTGACTACATGCACTGAAAACCAGATGCAAACCCGCAAGCACAAACTGAAGAGCAGTAACAGACTGAAAAGCACGAAAGCTGAAAAGCGCGAATCGTCCCTCACCAAACTTCTACTAACTCGAGATAAACACGAGATTAGCAGAAGGAGCCCAAAGGGATATTGAGCTTCCTGTTTTCTAGTCCCGTCGTACGTGTTGTACTTCACCGCGTTCTTGACGGTCGGAATTTAGTGTGACCGTGCGTATGCAAGGCTAGCTTGAGCGGAATTCCGTCGGAAAAACCATCCAAGTTTTTTCGGACAGAAATTCAGATCGTGTGTACGCGGCATAACAGGTTTTCTTCTAATGCCGCGTACACACGAGCGGACTTTACGGCAGACTTTGCCCGGCGTACAGGATTTGGTCGGAAAATTCGATTGTGTGTGGGCTCCAGCAGACTTTGTTTTCTCAAAAGTTGGACGGACTTAGATTTGAAACATGTTTTAAATGAATCCGTCGAAATCGAGTCCAGTCGAAAAGTCCGCCGTCTGTATGCTAGTTCGACGGACAAAAAGCCACGCTAGGGCAGCTATTGGCTACTGGGTATGAACTTCCTTGTTTTAGTCTGGTCGTACGTCATCACGTACGAATTTGACGGACTTTGGTGGATTGTGTGTAGGCAAGTCTGTTCATTCAGAAAGTCCGTCGTAAAGTACGTCAAAGTCCGCCGGGCAAAGTCTGCCGTAAAGTCCGCTCGTGTGTACGCGGCATAAGATTGCCCTGTTTTTGGCTCCATCCATTTTCCCATCAACTCTGACCAGCTGCCCTCTCCCTGCTGAAGAAAAGCATACCCACAACATGATGCTGCCCCACCAGCATGTTTTACGGTGGGAATGGTGTGTTAGTTTTCTGCCACACATTGCAATTTGCTTTTAGGCCAAAAAGTTAAATTTTGGTCTCATCTGACCAGAGCCCCTTCTTCCGCATGTTTGCTGTGTTCCCCACATGGCTTCTCACAAACTGCAAACGGGACTTGTTATAGCTTTCTTTTAACAGATTTGTGGAGTGCACGACTAATAGTTGTCCTGTGTACAGATTCTCCCACCTGAGCTGCGGATCTCTGCAGCTCATCTGGGCCTTTTGGCTGTTTCTCTGATTAATGCTCTCCTTGCCCTGCCTGTCAGTTTAGGTGGAAAGTCATGTCTTGATAGGTTTGCAGTTGTGCCACACTCTTTCCATTTTCAGATGATGGATCGAACAGTACTCCGTAAGATGTTCAAAGCTTGGGATATTTTTGTATAACCTAACCCTGCTTTAAATGTCTCCACAACTTTATTCCCGACATGTCTGGTGTGTCCCTTTGGCCTTCATAATGCTGTTTGTTCACTAAAGTTCTCTAACAAACCTCTGAGGGCTTCACAGAACAGCTGTATTTATACTGAGATTAAATTACACACAGGTGGACTCTATTTACTAATTAGGTGACTTTTGACGGCAATTGGTTCCACTAGATTTTGGTTAGGGGTATCAGAGTAAAGGGGGCTGAATACAAATGCATGCTACACTTTTTAGATATTTATTTGTAAACCATTTATCATTTTCCTTCCACTTCCCAATTATCTGCCACTTTGTGTTGGTCTATCACATAAAATCCCAATAAAATGCATTTAAGTTTTTTTGGTTGTAATATGACAAAATGTGGAAAATTTCAAGGGATATGACTACTTTTTCAAGGCACTGTATGTATGACATATCATCATATCATTTTTATTTTTGTCGAATGTTCTATATTTTGCACATGAACACAGTAGTTTGTTTTTTTTTGTAAATGGAAGGATTCTAAGAAAAAATGTTTGAAGTATAAATGGGTTTTCTGCATTAGGGAATAATAAAGCACTGACAATTCACTGAATATATTCAGCTGCAAATTCCAAACATCTAATTTTCTGACAGTACTCTATGTATTAGCGTAAAAAGAAAATACCCATTAATTATGTAAAAAGTAGCATGAAAGGAATGCATTTTCATAAATAAACATTGGGTTTATATAACTGTGAGATGCTCTAGAGGCATTGCTTATGATGAATGTAATGAAGCTGAATAAATGTTAGGAGCTCAATCAATGTATTTCAGTTGTTTTGTGCAGTAGTTCATAGCCCTGTTATGTGCTCAAGTATTAGAATGATTTCAATGTGAATCATTGTAAGATGAAATTCAAAGGAATTAGAACCCAGCTATTGCCATCAGGTTGTATTTTTTGTAATTCTATTAGAGTATGCCATAAGTAGACATTTCACACCTTGTAGTCCAATGTTCTCTTTCACTTCTAAGCAAAAATGTAGCCGAGGTCCAGTCAGCTAATAAAAATCATCTTTTTGGCAGCTCCCCCCACCCCTACCCACAGTGTAATAAGGTTCTAATGCTTGTTTTGTCTAGGGAGATATAACAAAGAGAAATACTTACATCAGCTGCAAAAAGGCGGATTTTATTAGCTGGTTTGAGTTCAGCTCTAAAGCCAAATTCCACTTTGTGGTCACATGTTTTCAAGCATCCAGCTTTTATGACATGTGGTGAGGAGCACAGTGATGTCACCCACGCCTTCCAGAAGCATCAAAAGCCAGGTTCTAAGGTTTTTTTTTTTCCTCTTAAAATGCAGAATTTTTGGCTCTTCTCTCCATGTCTTTTCTTACACAGGTGGTGCAGGTGTTCATTTACGTAGTAGGGGCTGTCATTTCAGTGGGGCTCTCATTTTCATGGAAGGACTGCTTTTACCTTTAAAAAATTACACAGCACTACAGTGCCAGCCATTACCTTTAAAAAACTGTTCTCCATTGCTCTTTGTTTCACTTTGTAACTAAGGAATTGACTTCCTTGACCATAGGTCTAAGGCCTGTAAGCCCGCTGTCCTCCTTGGCCCGGGGGAAGTAGGTGGGTTGGGCTTAGCACCATGAGGTGGGGCTTAGCACCATGAGGTAGGGCTTAGTGGCAAAGTCATCTAGTAAAGGTAATAGCCAATAGCTTTTGGTACCTGCTTCCAGGCAGATTTTTTTCAACAGTCTATTGCTGGAGTAGAAGGGAGCGCTGTTTTCCCGGGGAGTGGGGGATCAGGTAAGTAAAAGGTTTTTTTTTTTCTAATTATGTTTTTATTTCCAGAAAGCACGCAGATACATGATCACGCAATGCAGACACAATTCCACAAAAAGGAAAATAAAACAATGCAGCCCTACTGCAAGGGAGTGCTTTTAGTTTTCCCCGAGTTCAGCTTAAGACTAGGTTTGCCACTGCTTAAAGCGGGGGTCCACTTATCTATCGTTTTTTTTTTTTTTTGGAGTTCATTCACAAACTTTTCTTCTCATGATTATCTACTCACATGTTCTGTGTAATAAGTCCGCCTGTGTCCGATTTTGTTGTAAAGAATAACTTATAAAATTCACTGAAGGCAGTTTCCATCTTCATTGTGGGCATTTGAAGCCCACAAGCATGTATTTCCTGGATGCGGTGAATGCTGTGCTCCCAGCATTCACCGAGATGTTGTGATGACGCTGTTGCACAATGCATGCTGGGAAGCCTGAGACTAGCTCCCAGGGGACTGTGGGAGGTCTGGGAGAGGCTAGAAACACGCCTACTCCCATGGGAGGAAAACCAGGAAGTGCTAAGAAGATTAGAAAAAGAAAGGTAATTACGGCGATTTAAATTTTTTTACACAGCATGTCAGCATCTAGGCAAGGAAGAGAATGCATAGAGATAATGTTCAAAATTTGGGTGGAACCCCGCTTTAAGTTGGCCGTACACTGATAGATTGTAGGAAGAACAAAAGAAATCTAACAGATTCCTACACCCACACAAATGGAGCAGATAGACTAATGTCTGCTCCCAGGCCTCTGTATTTTAACAGCTGCTAGTGCCAACTGTCAGAACCCCTGAACAGTGCATTCAGCTGGTTTACTGCAGGTGCTGCTTGGCCGACCATTTTTGGCCCAGTTCATTTGATAAAAGTCAACTGAGTTTGCAACAATACAATACAACAATTCAACAACAACTCACAGAAATATAACAATTACAGATTATGATATATTCATCCTGTAAAATTTCCCCTTACTTTTACTAACATTTTATTTATTTTCTTATTCATTTGCTCAATTGGCTTTTGTTTATAATTGTAAAAAAAGATAATAGATGATTAATGGCTGTAATTACACCTTTGATATAACATGGTAAAATACAGTAGTTTTACAAATTTATGCTGTCTTTACGATTTTCCTTAGTGTCTTATTTCCCCAATCTGTGATATGCTCCCTTGAATCATGCTGTGGTTCCAAGGCACTCATATTAGTACCTTGTGCTCCAAATTCCTCTTTGATAGAAAATCGCCCACTCACTATTCAGCTAGCTGAAGCCTATGTGAGCTGCCAATGTTCTTATTCATTTAGCAAAATAAGCCCTTCAGCTATGGGAATTACACATTCAGCTCTTCAAATGCACCCACATTAGCATATTAAAATTAGCTCGTGATAGGTTTCTAAAATTAATGTAACTTCCAATTATTGTGATACCAAGCATCCCCTATCCTGGTAACATGAACAAATATCCCTAGAACGTTCTATAACATAAACTGAGTATGTGAGTGGATGCAGTCACACATACTGTGTGTGTGTGTGTATCATTTAACATTTAAGGGTTGTTTTACTAAAGGCAAATAGGCTGTTAACTTTGCAAGGTAATTTTATCTTTTCTTAGTGAATGAGAAGAAGCTCTGCTGATTTCCATTATCCAATCATGTGCATGCAAAAATACAGTTTTTTTTTTTTTTTTCATTTGAGTATATGATTGAGTATACTATGCAATGCAATGTGAGTTTTGACATTTTCACACAAGTTCACTAAAGCCAAAATTCCCTTGGCGAAGTAAACAGGCTATTTGCCTTTTAGTAAATCAACCCCTTGAAATATGTTCATCCATTATGACCCATATATTATTTTCTGTAGTCCCTTCTTCACAGCTTCAGGCCCCTCCGAGACTAGGTCATAGACAGGGTTAGTTGGGAAAGGCTGCCCCACCACCTGGTACTGGGTGCGTTCCCACTTAGGCTCAAGCTTTATTCCTTAGGTGTGTGTCATATTCTTTACCAGATGTTTTACATGCTCTTCGAATGTCTTGCAGAAGATGTTGATATCATCGAGGTAAACCAACACAATCTCAAAATTGAAGTCTCCAAGACATCTTTCTATTAGAAAAGGTGGTGGGGGCTTTGCTGAGGCCAAAGGGCATACAATTAAACTCAAACAGTTCCAGTTACCAGGACATAGTGCAAAGTAATGTACTGACAGCTAACTTAACTAGGATAGCGCAACAAATTGTTTAATTTTCCTGGTAATGCACTATAGTGTGTGTGTAGCACCCTGTAGATAGTGTGCTAGATGTAAATAGGTTTGTGCTAGATGTAAATAGGTTTGTTAGTGTAGGAAAATTGGTTTGGCTGAGAGCCAGGCCTAGGTTGAATCTGGGTCAGGGTTGGGTGACTCAGAGGCTGGATGACTCAGCAAGCAGCTTCTCTGGTGTTTCCCCCTGTTTTCTGGAACCTTGGCAATGCTTCCAAATGTAGTGGGTGGAGGTTAGGGGGAGCTGTTTGGCATATTTATGAGGTCTTCAGCTAATCCCCAGCAAAAAGGATCTGGAAGGGGGTAGGCACCTTATAGGAAAGCATGAGTCATGCCAGCAAGGGCAGTCGGGTGGAAGATGCAGACAGAGTTCTGAGGAGGCTGTCAGTGGCCCTTGAGGGTGCCCCCTAGTCTGGGGGGGAGTGACCTCGGACCTGGGGCTTGGGTGCTGGAAGGATCCCCCCAACACACAGAGGAACACCTTCCTGGAGGCACGGGAGGATGGAGGGGACAGTGGGAGCAGGTCAGCGCATCTGGGAGAACTCTTTATAAGTCAGCCGGGTGGGCTGGTGAGGGTTCAGTCTGGGAAGACTGTGGAGAGAGAGTGTCAGTCTGGAAGGACTGTGGAGAAGTTGGCGGAGAGGGCTGGTGATATTTTATTGGACTTTTTAAATGAAATGTATGTTTTAATGCATATTATTTATTGTACTAACACTTTGGAATTTACAGTACATATATTAATAATTTCTGATATCTATCACATTGCACTTTATTGTGGTTTACACTCATATGATGGATGTTTTTTCTTTGTTTATGTTTGCTTATGTAAGATTTTGTTTTATTGTGATTTAGCACATTTGAATGCACTTTGATAGCACTGATAAATATTTAAAGGGACAGAAAACCTAATTTTGATATAGAGAGGATATTGATGTATTCGAGCACTGTGTGCTATTGATTTGGGCTCAAATTTCTATTTTTCATTTGTTGTTTTCACATGCACAGAGGTACACACATATAAAAAAAACAAAAGACATGGTGAGATGTGGACAGAGCAAGGGAGATGGGAAGAGAGCTGGGGACATGGAAAGTTGGAGACAGGCAGGGCAGGGAGCAGTTAGAGCAGGAAACATGAGTATAGTCACAGTCTGGGTTGCCAACTGTCCGTACATTTACAGACAGTCTGTTAAAAAAAAAAAAAAAAGGGTGCTTTTTTCCTGTCCACAAATTTTCATAGACAGGAGAAGAGTGCCCGTAAATTTTCCAGATTCTCCTTAGTTCTTTTATGCATATGCCCAGTTCCAGAGCCAGCTGATTATTAGACAGCTGAGCTGAGTGTGGCTGGTACAGGAGGGTGTGTGTGACGTCGATGTGCTCGGTGCCTATTTCTAGTAGTTTGAAAAAAGACGTGAGGGAAGGGGAGGAAGGACCAACAGCCTGCCTGAGCCCTACAGCCTGCATGAGGAGGACCGTGATATAAGGGAGAAATCTAGTATAAAGAGGAACTCTGTCATGTACCTGGTAGGTTGTGAGCCTGAAGTGCAGGAAAAGACCTCCCTTACAGCTCCCACTCCCGTTCCCCTGGAATGGAGACAGAGGGCCAGGAGTGAAGAGTGGTATGGGTGCCTGGCAGGATCAACAGTTGCTGAAAGTCCAGTAGTGGTGGCACCCTCTGGAGTCAGTAGTCTGAGGAGTAGACTGAGGACAGAGACTGGAATGCAGGACTGAAACCAGGAACAGCAGCAGGTAATAGCAGACTGGAAGCTGGACTGGAACAACAGCAGAAGATAGCCTGGAACACTGGACTGGAACCAGGAACAACAGCAGGTAATAGACTGGAACGCTGGACTGGAACACAGCAGAAGATAGCCTGGAACGCTGGGCTGGAACACGGCAGAAGGTAGCCTGGAACGCTGGACTGGAACCAGGAACAACAGCAGGTAATAGACTGGAACGCTGGACTGGAACACAGCAGAAGATAGCCTGGAACACTGGGCTGGAACACAGCAGAAGGTAGCCTGGAACGCTGGACTGGAACCAGGAACAACAGCAGGTAATAGACTGGAACGCTGGACTGGAACACAGCAGAAGATAGCCTGGAACGCTGGGCTGGAACCAGCAGAAGGTAGCCTGGAACGCTGGACTGGAACCAGGAACAACGGCAGGTAATAGCAAACTGGAAGCTGGACTGGAACCAGAAACAACAGCAGGTAATAGCAGACTGGAAGCTGATGAACACAGCGGAGGGTCAACAAGCCGGTGGTCAGTAACGTTCGGACAGCAGAGGTACCAGGGGTAATGCAGAGGGATGGTCAGGCAAGCCAAGAGGGTCTGGTGCAGGCAGATAGCAGGATCGTCAAACAGGAAGCCGGGTCAGATAACAGGAAACACAGATCAGATCAGGTAACACTCACAGAACGCTGTAGAGCAGACAGCGGGGATGGAGTGTGACAGGCCGGTTTAAATAGCCCGCCTGGCACTAGCGGGAGTGCGCGCGCGCGTGCCCGTGCGTGACAGCACCCGTGAACGTGCGCGCATGCGCAGTGGAACCCGCGGCCGTGTCCCCCTGCGTCTGGATCGCTGATTATTGGCAGGATCTTCATGACAAACTCTAATGTATCTAATGCACCAAAATACACCTTCGTCTGTGACAAAAATTCTTCCACCAGCCCTGCCCACTGCTAATACTGTCCCTGACAAATGGGGAACCTGTCTCTACACTACTCCATATGTGAATGGGGAAATGCTACCTCCAGGAATCAGGAAACCACAGAGAAACCAAGTTTCCCCTGACCTCCTCTCAATGCTGCTCCAGCCGGGCACCACCTACAGTGGAGGAAATAGAGTGCACTCACCATGTTTGCCACCTAAAGCGAAGGGATACATACTACATGGTACACCCAGGTATGGGAACCATGTGACTAATACCCCTACCACATAGCAGTGGCGTATAGCAACTGGCCATTCAAGCACCAGGGCTAGGATAGAGTCCCCAGCTTTATGTAAGCCTCAATGTGGATCTTGTACATGGCTTCTTTTTCTTACCTCCTACAGTAATTAGAGCAGCAAGGGAGTAGAAGAGACAGTAAAAGCTCCTGTGAGGAGCATGATTTAGCCCCCTTTCACACTGAGGCAGTTTTCAGGCACTTTAGCGCTAGAAATAGCGCCTGAAAACTGCCTCCCAACTCCCTCACCGAGTGCTTTCACACTGGTGCGTTGTGCTTGCGGGATGTTGGAAAAAGTCTTGCAAGCAGCATCTTTGGGGCAGTTTGGGAGCGCTGTTTATAGTGCTCCCAAAACGCCCCTGCCCATTGCAATGAATGGGCAGTATTTCCGAAGCACATGAAAAGTGCTTTGGAAGCGCCTCAACACGGTAGAGCTGGGCAATGTTCTAAAAAAAAAACTCGATTCACGATTCGAATCGATTTTTTTTTTTTTTTTGGACACCGCGCCTGTCCTGAGGAGCTGTAGGCAGGAGTTTTTAGGCGAGGCTGCGGCTTCGGCCTAGTCCGCGGTGTCTGGCCTCGTGGACTAGGACGAAGCTGCGGCCTCACCTAAAAACTCCTGCCCGCAGCTCCTCAGGACTGGCGCGGTGTCAGCGCCGGTCCTGGTGAAAAAAAAAACTCTAAAAAAATCGATTTGCTTACATTTTGAATCGATTTGACCTCTCAATTCGATTCAAGATTCAAAACGATTTTTTTTCCCCAGCCCTACAACACGGGCAGTTTTAATCCCTTGTTCGGCTGCTAGCGGGGGTTAAAAGCACCTTGCTAGCTGCAAAAAGCACAGTTTAAACAGCGCTAAAGCGCCACTAAAACGAGCAGCGCTTAAGTGCTAGGACAGCCCCAGTGTGAAAGGGGTCTTAAAGCAACTCTTTCTGTCTGTATTAAAACAGTAAAAACAAGCACTCTCTGCAAAGAAAATGCTTAATGCTCATCTGTCACCTTCCTCCGGACCCTACATCACTACTTGGTCCTGTAGTGGTGTATAGCATCTGATGTTCCCAGAAGTGTGTTGGATACTGCAGAGTCTTGAGCAAGATTATCGGCGGAATGTTGCCTTTATCTTAAAATTTAAAACAAAACGCCTTTAGAAATGCTTAGTAATGACCATCTACAAACATGTACTTACATATAATTGCAGACTTTTTATTCTTTGCATATCGCGCAAAGACGCATTGTGATTAGCCATGCAATCTTCTGGGACCTGTGACGTGTCCCAGAAGATTGCAGGGAGGGAGGGGGAGAGGTGAACTTCCTTCCGGCACCGCGGAGCCCCGGGATGAAGTGGGAGCTGGATGCCTCTAAAAAGAGGGTATTCGCCCCCCCCCCAAAAAAAAATGACATGCCAAATGTGGCATGTCAGGGGGTCGCCATCACTTAAAGCTCCATTTTTGGGTGGAACTCCGCTTTAACTATGGGCAGATTAATCCGTCTCCAATTACTTCCTGGAACTCTGGGTCTGCTTATTGGAATATGTGACAGTTCATCTGAGGGGGAAGGTACTTGCGAAGTAGCCCTCCCAGGGACATACCTCACAACTTTTTGAGATCGGAATGAGGGACACCCATCAGCAAAAGTATGTATGGAATTTACAAATCCAGCAATTTAGAAACCGGGTAAAAGGTTTAGCACTGGGAAACACTTTTTGATAGATAAATAGTGCATTTTTTATACAACTATATAGATCAGACCAAAATGAGGGACAAATGAGGAGAAAAGAGGGACAGAGGGACTTTGTTCAAAATCAGGGACAGTCCCTCAAAATCAGGGACAATTGGGAGCTATGCAGGATGCATCCGTGAGGCGCTGGTTACATCACCTGTGCCTCACTCAACCAAGAAGTGGAAAAGCAACAATTTTAAGTAGAAACAAAACATTTTTAACTAATGATTGTAAGATGCTGATGTGCTTGTTAGGGGAAGGGTGGAGAGGTACACTTTAAGACAGCAGGGTGGATGGCTTGACTGGTAAGTATTAAAGTTGACCTCCATTCCCCTTTTTGTAACTGATCCGTAGGAACTATTTACTTAGTTACACTTTCAGCAATTTTCTGTTTGTGCCATACAAAATGAAGAACCTCGGAGGCATGGTTGTCTGCACCCTCCTGGAGTTGGAGTGTTGTAGCTGGCCATGCTCTTGAATAGACCAACTTTGGGCTGTAGTTAAGGTCAGTCTGTTTTTTTTTCTTATTTTTTGCACTTATTTATTTTTTGGGTTCTTTCTATGGTTAGCATGTGTATACATATTTTTTACAGATCTTTAGGCTGCCCTTTGAATCTCTGAATTTTCAACTGTCCCTTTTCCCTTTTGGTACCCTATCACCATGGGATCGAACCAGCACACTGCCAGGCTTATTGTTTGTAACCCTCATCTGTAGGCTTGCAGCCACTAACCTCTCTATGAGTCTGTGAGTATCTAGAGTACTATGTTTTTGTAATTTGTAATATACTTTATTGTTTTTGTTATATTTATAAATACTCTTTCTTGTAAGGCCAGGTATATTTATTTCCCTGACGAAGAGGGACAATTGAAACGCGTTGGTAGCATCTACAAAAAGACTGTTACACTTTAATTTATAAAAAAAAGGAAAAAAATGTGCTAAGAATAGAAAACAAAAAAATCACAATTACATGGAGGGGCCAATCCTGAAGCAGCAATTAAATGTGAGATATAACACAACAATAATGGGAAGGAGAAAAATTGCGCTAATACAGTCAGTGTAGAGTTTGCAGGGCACAAACAGTTCCAATAGTTGTATATGTTGGAAAACATCAAAGAAGAACACCCCGATGATATAATCACAGATAAGTATACCATCACTTCATAAAAACACGCTTACCAGATAGCAAGCAAATTAGGGCAGATGGCTTTGACCCAGCCCAGGCCGTTGCTTTCCACAGTACACCAGGATCCTGTATACATGTTGATATGCCCCTCAAACAGATATCATGAAATCCGTAGCTCCATAGGAATGGTTTAACAATCAACCAAAAAAGGAAAATTTATAGACCATAGCGTGATACTGTAATGTATATGGAACACCCCAGTGACTATCAATACAAATAAGTGCACTGCCACCTCACAGAAAACACGCTTACCAGATAGCACACAATTTGGACATATGGCTTTAACCCAGGACAGGCCTTTGTTCAGCAGAGGATCCCAAGGATAACATGAGGAATAATACAACTCTCAGGTGAATGACATAGGCTCCAAAGCTCTGTGACAAGTATGTCAATAATCAGCCCAAAAAGGAGATAAGATAGACAATAGCGTAATATTGTTTCTATCCTGGTTTATTAAATCAAATTAAAAAGTTGCACTTACATTTAAAACGGCTTTAAAAATACATAACAAACGAAGCCGGCTGGCTACAATACAAGCTCCCGTCCTTCACAAGATGGCGTGGTGACGTCAGCACATTACCTCCTCATATGCATTTCGTCACATATGACATTCTCAATGGGGAAAGGGCAGGTGGTGCTGACTCACCACCATAAATACTCCCACACCTCAGTCTGAGTCCCGGATATGAAGATCACATTGCCATGTTGGATATGGGCAGCTCCTCACTCGCGGAAGAGACTTGCCCGCAATACAATAACAAATGGACCTCCACTACGGGAATGTAATTTAAATGAATAAAAATAACTATTAAAAAAGGAAAGAAGAAATAAGAAATCTTAGTATTATATTAATATATTCATTATCTGCAAATATGAATATTAATTTGACGTAGTATGTTTGGATTATTTAAACTTATTCGCCTAGTGATCGTGAATTTGCATCAACGTGGTCAAGTATTCTAATTGGACCCACTTGGCGATACCAAGAGAAAAAAAGAAAAAGGAAAAATACTTGTGTATGTTAAGTGTTTAAAATGAATACTATAATATGTGAAATTAATACTTACTTAAAAACTAATCATTAAAGTGAAAAAAATCAAATCAATTTAAAGCAAAATTAATATTAATATATTATGCATACTAATAATTTAAATGTTCTACACACATTAAATATGAATATGTGAACAATCAATATATATATAATTAAAGTGAAAATTATGTATTGAAAATAGTGAAAAATAATGAAACAAGTACAAATGTGAGTGACAAAAAATAAATAAATGTGTTTGTGTGTGAAAAATTAAATATTATAGTGTCAAATAAGTAAATATTATAAAAACAGTATATAAATACACCTGTGGGCCATGAAGGAGCCTTAGATGCAAAAATTCACCAAAGAGTATGTAATAGATCCTGCCAATAATTATGAATATAATTTCCAAAAAATCATTTTTAAAAAAAAAAATAATTAAAAAAAAAAATTATTTAAAAAATTTTTCTTTAAAATTAAAAAAAAACAAAAAACATATACATGACTCAGACCAGGTTTACAATTTTGTGGTAATTTATGAATTATCAATAAAAGTGTTTACATCGACATCAATGTTCAACCCATAAGGCACATACGTTGTGGCCTTATATATCCAGGACATCTCTAATTTTGAGATCTCCCTCACCAGAGAGCTACCCCTTCAGTTAGGACTACATTTGTCGATACCCAAAAAGGTGTTTGAAGGATCCTTGTTATGCTTAAGTAGATAGTGTTTAGACACTGAATGATTCTTGAACCCAGATTTGATTTTAGTGATGTGCTCATTCATATATTGTGGTCCGCACGGGCATGCCAACAAATAAACCACTCCCGTTGTTGAACAGGTAATGGTCATAATGGTAATAATGGTCTAATGTTGTGATGTGTCTGTGTACTGGTGGACACAAAACTGGTGGTTCTCCTATGGGTGCAGTTGTTAAAAGAACATACCCTACATCTCTGGCAAAAATGTTGGGGGACACTCTATTACTCAAAGAGGATGCCCCTCTAAAAACCACCTGTGGCTTATCTGTAAAATTGTCCTCCAAATTCTATCATTATTAACGATAGGCCAGTGCTTAGACACCATCTGTTTAATGCTTTTATATTGTAGGGAGCAGGTGGTTGCAAATGGAACACCCTGTGAAAAAGGCACAACCTCTTGAGGTAGCCTTTCCATAAGGAGTTCTCCCCTATTGAGTTTTTTAACCGACTCTAAAGGGATCCTCAAACTATCCTCCGTATATCCTTTTTCCAAAAATCTATGGGTAAGGGTTTCTGCTTCTGCCAAAAATTCATCATGGTCAGAGCAAGGCTTATAGTGACAGCTATCCATAGGAATATAGAGTTCCTGTCTGTGGATTTGAAATAGGTGGATGTGGTCAACTTATCGCCCCCAGTCTTATTTTCAAATTCAAAAAATTAACCTCACATTGGCTCATCTCATACTTAAGTTCTATGCCCCTATGGTTTGCATTCAGGGAAGTTATAAAGGACTCCAGGGACGGAGCATCGCCATCCCATAGGGGGAGGACGTCATCTATGTATCTCGCCCACAAAATTAGGTGGGGTACACTCCGAGCATAGATGACATCCTCCTTCCACCTGGCCATAAATAAATTGTCCAGGCTGGGGGCATATTTAGCCCCCATGGCCACTCCCCTGCTTTGTTGATAGAACTGATTACCAAACCAAAAATAATTATGTGAGGCGGCATATTGCAAAAGTTCCAACAAAAAGAAATCTGACCAGCAGGAAGTCCCGAGTTCCTCTTAAGGAAACACGAGACCGCCTCCAAACCAAGTGCATGCGGAATTCTGGTATAAAGTGATGTAACATCCGCAGTCACCAACCTACATGCATACAGTCTTGGGAATAATCTCAGATAGTACATTAATGACATGTCGCAAATCTTTAATAAAAGATGGCATTTTCCGAACAAGAGGTCTACTCCCTCCT
The DNA here is from genome assembly GCA_037952925.1 of Lithobates clamitans. NCBI lineage: Eukaryota > Metazoa > Chordata > Amphibia > Anura > Ranidae > Lithobates > Lithobates clamitans. The sequence continues at coordinate 5,571,758 of JBBGZY010000637.1, forward strand.
GCATAATTTTATTGTTCCTGGCCTTCTTAACCTCCAAAGATTCAAGGTCTCTGAGAATGACATCTCTAAACACCTTCAAAGATGGCGCCAAGGCGCCAGGAGGATTAAAAACGTAGGCGTTAGCTAATCCGGAATGAAGATAACCCCCACCATCTTATTATTCCTAATGATAGGGTTAATAGTTAAGTATCTTTTAATATTCAATTTTCTAACAAATTTGTGCACATCCATGAATGTTTGGAATTTGTCAACTCCTGGGTGGCACAAATTTGAGGCCCTTATCTAAGACTACTTTTTCAGAATCCATTAAGGTTTTGGTACTAGGATTGAAAATCCCATTCCCGGTTATATTTTGGTCTTTTTTGTTGTTTGTAAACGACTCTCCTGTTTGCCTCCTCGTTTCTTTCCACTGGCATTTTTACGCCTTGGCCTGGTTTGGAAAAACCCCAACTTCCTTGCCCATTGGGAGCCGGGCATCTCCGGTTAGGTGTATCAGTCCGGGGTAGTACCGGTAGTTGGGTTGAAACTGATGCACCTTCCCTATACCGATAATGTTGGGGACCATTGTCTCTATAATCATCCTCAAATGAACTCTTGTCCCTGAGTGGAAAGAAATTGTTATATAATGGGGCATTTGATTCCCACCTTCCCTCCTGGGTGTCCCCATATAATATTGATCAAAATCACCATCAGGTGCACTTCTCCACCAGTCAGACCCACCCATATTGCACTTGTTTGTATTGATAGTCACTGGGGTGTTCCATATGCAATACAGTATCACGCTATGGTCTATTCATTTTCCTTTTTGGGTTGATTGTTAAACCAATCCTATGGAGCAACAGGTATCAACATGTATATAGGTTCCTGGTGAACCGTGGAAAGCAAAGACCTGGGCTGGGTCAAATCGATGCTTGCTATCTGGTAAGCGTGTTTTTTATGAGGTGGTGGTATACATATCTGTGATTATATCATCGGGGTGTTCTTCTTTGATGTTTTCCAACCACATATACAACTATTGGAACTGTTTGTGCCCTGCAAACTCTACACGGACTGTATTAGCGCAATTTTTCTCCTTCCCACACTTTAATTTATGAGAGTTGAATATGGGGTTCTAATCTGCAGTGAATGTTTTGAGAATTGTTTTTATGTTTTGTAATAAACTATATATATTCTGTTTTTGTACTATATTTGGTGCTGGGAAAGTCCCATACACCCATGATACAATATGTTTGATAGACTATTTCTGGGATGCTGGCACCCAAATAGCGTCCAATCACATCAGTTATCTTCTGTTACTTCGCTAATAGTGCAGTGGCAGTCAGCACTGTATAAACTGTATCTAGGTTCAGCTACATAGCTACAGGCCCCAAGCTCCGCTTACACCTGAGCGATTTGGATCGCATGTGGAATAGCTGCGATTCTGCCTGCGATTCCATAATTGCGGCAAACCGCGGAACGCGTTTGCGATGCCATTATTACTTAACCACTTAAGGACCGAACCTCTTTCTGAGGTTTGGTGTTTACAAGTTAAAATTATTATTTTTTTCTAGAAAATTACTTAGAACCCCCAAACATTATATACTGTATATTTTTTTTCGAACACCCTAGAGAATAAAATGGCGGTCGTTGCAATACTTTTTGTCACACCGTATTTGCGCAGCGGTCTTACAAGCACACTTTTTTTGGAAAACATGTACTTTTTAAATTTTTTTTTTTTATATTGTGAAAGATGATGTTATGTTGAGTAAATTGATACCCAACATGTCACGCTTCAAAGTTGCGTCCGCTCGTGGAATGGCGACAAACTTTTACCCTTAAAAATCTCCATAGGCAATGTTTAAAAAACTCTACAGGTTGCATGTTTTGAGTTACAGAGGTGGTCTAGGGCTAGAATTATTGCTCTTGCTCTAACAATCGCAGTGATACCTCACCGTTTTGTGACAGGAACGCATACACTTTTTTTGCTGAACACCCAGACTCTCACTGCAGAGAGCAGACGTGCATGTGGAAGCTCCAGCTTCTAGTGCTTCTAGTGCTCCGGCCACCCAGTCTTCCATCCCTCATGACTATCCTCGGACTCCCAGCACATTTTACGGGGCCCCCCCAACCCCCAACAGCTACGTGGACCAGGAACGCGATTCCCCGGCCCTTCCTGTCAGATCCGCCTAAGCCCTACCCTCACCGCTCCACCACACCGCCTTGGCCGCAGGAACGCTGATTCCAGCCGTCAGCCTCCCGGAGCAGTCTCACAGGACACTCCGTGGCTCCGGCCAGCTCTGGCCAGCGCCAGCCGGCGCTCACCCCCAGCCTCCATCGGCAGGCCCTCGTGCTCTATCCAACCGGGGCCAACCCACCACCCATGGACGGAACCTCGGGAGCTCTAGCATCAGGCCAGCCCGCGGCTCAGGCCTAGCCCGTCGGCCATCTTGGTCAACCCAGTGTGGCAGCAATCACCACCCGGAGCTCATCTGCGGACCCCCCCAGCAGGTTAGTACCGGGACCCAACCCACCATCCACAGACAGGACCTTAGCCACCTCGGGAGCCCGAGCATCAAGACAGCCCACGGATCGGGCCTAGCCCATCAGCCATCTTGGTCCACCCAGTGTGCCCGCAATAATCCAGCAGGTTAATACCGGGACCTGGTCCCTCCCGACCCCCCCCAGGCCTGCACCAGCCCACCTCCAGGCAGGACCCACCATCCCACCGACCCCCCCCCCACCATGGTCCCGAACCTCCCCCCCCGGACATCACTGCAGCCGCCATCCAATCACCCCGTTCTCTAGCTGCTAGACTCAGGGGACAGACCATGGCTGCCGCCTAGCTCCGGCCAGCCAGTCTCCTCACACCCCTCCCACACCTGTCCAGCGGCCCCGTGCCCCTACACCTGGAACACACCCTCCTCTACATTGGACCTCACTGCAGGGGCACAAGTTACCACCGGAGACTCTGGACCTGACCAGCGTCCATATTAGATTCTCCTAGACGCAGCCGCAACATCATTCCAACCAGTAAGTAGCAGCCAGTTCCCCCTACCCCTCACCCCCCTTCCCCGTCCACCTCCGGACCATCCTGTAAGGTAAGCCCACCGGGGTACCCTAGTAGTTGATCCAGGGTCCTAGAGTCCGATCACCCCTCGGGGGGGTCAGAAAGGAATTTTTCCTCTGCTGTAGCAATTGGCCAGCTCAGCTAGGGATTTTTTCGCCTTCCTCTGGATCAACAGGAGGGCGGTAGGTAGCCCTCATCACCTCCATCATCCTCCTTCAGCAACTTTGTCCTTCTCACCATGTGCAATTTCAAGTACACAGCGGACGCCCTCCACAGGCTAAGAAACACCGCCTCAACTTTACCAACCACCACTCAAAAAAGACTAAAAAAAGAAAATTTACTAAGGACCAACCTACAATCAACCATCAAATACAGGGAGACACCAATCCAACCACAACAACTAGCATGCGCCCTGATCAACACCAGATCTGCAGTCAAGCACAGACTGGAAATCCATGACTTCATCATTGAAAACAACATAGATTGCCTCTTCATTACTGAAAGTTGGATAACATCCAACAGCAACACCATCCTAACTGAATTGGTGCCTGAGAACTACAGCATCCTAACTGAGCATAGAATAGGAAAAAAAGGAGGAGGCCTAGCAGTGATCTTCAAATCGCACCTTGCGTTCGCCAAACCAACTTTACTGAACTCAGTGCCTTTCATGGAGACACTCCCCCTGCATCTTCAAACAACACCCCAAGACACCATTCACATACTACTATGCTACAGACCACCAGGACCAAAGACCAATCTCCTTACACCGCTCACTGAATTCATTTCAATGCACACCCTGAAAACCAAAAACCTTCTGGTACTTGGGGACTTTAACCTCTGGGCAAACTCCACCCAAGACTCTATTGCGACCGCCTGCATCAACCATCTGGAAGAACTAGGTCTTCAACAGCTGATAAATGCTCCCACGCAGGGTTCAGGACACACTCTAGACCTCCTCTTCAAACAGAATATGGACATCAACATATTCGACAACACACCACTACCATGGACGGACCACCACACCATCAAATTTAAAATCACCACTAACACCACCCTCCAAAAACAGAAACATGCAACAACAACACACTGGAACAGATCTCAGAAGAAACTGCACTCTGAAATCTTCAAAACCACATAATCAAACAAAATACAATCGCTAAACTTAAACCTCTCAACGGAACAAACACTCAACTCCCTAAACAAGGCATTACTACAAACTGCAGACTCAGTAGCGCCAAAACGCAGAGCACTCATCCGCAAAAAAAACTCGAGATGGTTTAATGGCACTCTCACCCCACTCATGCTAGAGCGTAGAAGAGCTGAAAGAACATGGAGAAGAAATCCTACCAAGGAAAACCATACAAACTACAAAGTACTCACTGTGAAATACCACAAAGCAATCTTCAAAGCCAAGAAAAAACACTTCTCGAACTCCATCTCAACTGCCTTAAACCGGCTGCGGGAACTTTTCAAAATAGTCGCCCAGTCAATGAACCCAACCTGCTTAGAGCCCCCAGCAAACGATACTCCAGAATTCTGCAATGAGTTATCAAATTTCTTCATTGACAAAATCGACAACATTCAGAAATCAATTCAACAGAAAAAAACAACAAACCTTACCCAACCAAAGAAAAAAGGGGATATCAACACGAACATCACACAACCACCGGACTTCTCCTTGACCCCAATCACCACTGACACGGCCAAAAACATTATGAGAAGCCTTCGAGACAGCACATCACCAAACCACATAATTCCTATGAAACTCCTGAAAGAATGCTACGACATCCTGGCTCCCACTATAACACACCTCATAAATCAGTCATTCAAAGAAGGGATTGTGCCAACCACCCTCAAGCAAGGCATCGTCAAACCCCTGTTAAAGAAACCCAATCTCGACCCTAAGGACCCTAACTACCGCAGACCGATAACAAGCCTCAACACCATCTCCAAGATTATGGAGAGAGCTGTAGTACAACAGCTACAACGCCACCTGGACACACATCAACTCCTGGGCCCTCTGCAGTCAGGCTTCCGCCCAGGCCATGGCACAGAAACTGCACTTCTCAAAATATGGGATGATGCCCTCGAAGCAGCAGATGACGGAGAATCATGTCCCCTGGTACTGTTAGACCTCAGTGCAGCATTTGATACAGTGGACCACAATACTCTACTTGTTCACCTCACAGAAGTATCAGGAGCCACAGATTCTAGTCTAAAATGGTTTGCATCCCTCTTAGAGAATCGCTCTCAGACAGTGAAACTAGGAGCATTCACCTCTGAAACCAGGACAATCTCCTGTGGAGTCCCTCAGGGTTCACCCTTGTCGCCAGTGCTATTCAACATCTACATCCGCCCACTCCTCAAAATCATCAAAAAATCAGACCTCTACTTCCACTCTGCTTCCACGCTGATGACACCCAAATCTACTTTCGCATCACGGGACAAAAAGACCACCATCAGCAATTAGAGAAATGCCTCACTTTGATAGATGACTGGATGACCATTAGCTCCCTCAAACTCAATGGGTCAAAAACAGAACTTCTGCTCCTACACGCTAACCAAAATCCCAAAACCAAGACTCCATGGACACCTCCCACCATCTTTGGACAGACCATCTCTCCGAGCACCAAAGCCAAGAGTCTCGGTGTTATCTTTGACTCAGAAATGACAATGGTTTTCACAAATAGGATCAGTAGTTAGCGGATCTCACCATCTCCTCCACCTGCTACGCAGAAGCATCCCCTTCATCCCAGAAGAGGACAAAGCAGCAGTAGTTGGAACAATCATCAATTCCCGACTCGACTATGCAAACTCGCTCTACATAGGATTACCCCAATATCAGCTTGCATGCCTACAGGCCATCCAAAACGCAGCGGCAAGACTGCTAACAGGAAAAAAACCCTGGGAGTCCATTTCCCCATCTCTGAGGAGCCTACATTGAACCATAAAGAATCGGATCACATTCAAGACCCTCTGCGTCACCTACAAATGCATAAAAGGTAACGCCCCTCAATACCTCCGAGAGAAAATAAAACACTACACACCCAAACACTACACACCCAATCGCAATCTGTGATCATCTAACCAGAACCTCCTCCTCATTCCCAAATACCACTACAAAGCAAGGGGAGAACGAAGATTCGCAGTCCAGGGACCTCGGCTATGGAACACTCTTCCGACTCACATCCGCATGGAAGAAAACCATCTGACCTTCAGGAAAAAACTCAAGACCTTCCTCTTCTAAGAAGCTGATAACACAAAACGCATTTAGCGCCTTGAGGCGATTCAGTTCGCATTTGCAGCGCTTTACAAATCATTCATTCATTCATGTGTGGTTTGAACACAGTTTTCATATGTATGCGCTACTCTGCATGCGAGCTCGGCGGGACAGGACGTGTTTCATTTTTTTTTTCTTATTTATTTTACCTTTTATTTTTCATTTTTACACTGTTCTTTAAAAAAAAAAAAAATTGTGTCACTTTTATTCCTTTTACAAGGAATGTAAACATCCCTTGTAATTGAAAAAAAGCATGACAGGACCTCCTAAATATGAGATCTGGGGTCAAAAAACCTCAGATCTCATATTTACACTAAAATGCAATAAAAAAAGTCTCCTTAAGAGCTATGAGCTAAAACATCACTTCCGCCCTGCAATGATATGGAGATGGGTGGGGACTATCCTCCCCTCACTCGTCTCCATGCCAAGCTAGGGAGCAGACGCGATCACCTCTGCTGCTGCCAGTGGCTCAGGTAAGCAGCGGAGGGCACCGGAGAGCGGCAGAAGGGGGGGCCCCTCTCCCGCCTCTGATAAAAGTGATCTTGCGGCAAATCCGCCGCAGAGACCACTTTTATCTAGAAGCGGACCGTGCGCTGAAGAACAGAATACCAGAGTTATGGCAGCTAGCTGCTGCTATAACGATATTTCCTCTTCAAAATAGCGACGTAAAATGACGGCGGGCGGTCCGTAAGTGGTTAATGGCACCCCAAACGCGGTGTGACTTTGCCATGATTATCGAGCGACAAAAAGCGCTACAATCGCGGCAAAAATTGCAACCGCAAACACTCCTGGCTCTGTGCCAAGATTTGGTTCATGAGTTTCTTTGGAGCGGAGGGAGGCCCATTCAAATGAATGAATACCGCTCCAAAACACTTCACTAAAAAAGAAAAAAAAAGAAAAAAAAAAAGTGCTGCAGCAGCTGTAGCTGCGCTACACTCAGGTGTGAATGGAGCCTTAATCATAGTGGAACTATTCAAAGCAAAGCAATAGGTTCAGTTTACAGTAACGGTCACTATTTAAAAACAAAAAGAAAAACACTCCCTATACATAAAATGCTTAAAGATGATCTCCAGGTTTCATTTAACTACGTCAGCCCCTGGTTTTACCCCCTTAATGACCAGGCCATTTTTTGCGATACAGCATTGCGTTACTTTAACTGAAAATTGCGTTGTCGTGTGACACTATACCCAAATTGATGTCCTTCTTTCCCACAAATAGAGCTTTCTTTTGGTGGTATTTGATGACTTCTGCGGTTATTATTTTTTGCACTAAAAACAAAAAAAGACAGACAATTTGAAGAAAAAATATTTTTTACTTTTTGCTATAATACATATCCACTAAAAAATTTAAAATATCAAATTTCTTCATCAATTTAGGCCAATATGTATTCTTCCACATGTTTTTGGTAAAAAAATCTCAATAAGCGTATATTGATTGGTTTGCACAAAAGCTATTGAGTCTACAAACTATGGGATAGATTTATGGGCTTTTAATTTTCTTTATTGTTTTGACTGGTAATGGCGACGATCAGCGATTTTTAGCTGGACTGCGACATTGTGGTGGACAAATCTGACACTAAGTGACACTTTTTGGAGACCAGTGACACCAATAGAGTGATGAGTGCTAAAAAAATGCACTGTTACTGTATAAATGACACTGGCAGGGAAGGGGTTAACATCAGGGGCGATCAAAGGAATTATGTTGTGAGTGCCTGTCCCTTCCATACACATGAGGATACCCCATGGTCTTGAAGTGCCACGGAGAAGGTGTCCATCCAGGAGTTTGTAACCACGCTCATCGCTGCTCACCCCAGCAGGGACATAAGGTCTGGACATCCCAGGGTTTGACACACCAAGGAGGAGGACGATTCCAGACATACCCCCACTTTTATGCGATTTACCCCTGCAGGGGTTTGAGATTCTGGTGAGTGGGGAACTGAAGGGGAGCACGAACATCACCTCACGCTGCTTGCACAGGATTTGACCTATGAATGATTTCTGCACTAGTCACTTTGGATTGTTTCACTTATACTTAGCACTACAGATTGAACTTATGTATTATTAACGATTATCTTGCACACGAGACTTTTTTCCCTCTGATGAATTCACATTATTTTTTCTGTTGATTTACAGATACATATATTTTATCTATTTTTTTATCTACTGTATTTATGCACCTTTGGATACATGTGTAGGGATCCAGGATATCCTACACACAGGAGTACACCAATATATATCTTTTGGTTTGGCACACACCTTCTACTTTGTATATGAGGTTTTCTTATCTTTATTTTAATTGTATTTTTATTGAAAAGGTTTTTCAAAGATCAGAGCATACAGACTTTGATAATTTCAATCAAGAAAAGAAAATAACCAGATGTAAGAATACAAAAACAGTATTTTTTTTTTTTTTTACAAAATGTAAACAAAAATAATGAAAAATAACAGCAAAAGGAACATATTAGAAACAAAATATGTTGATCATCAAGCTGTGAACGCTACTTTGTATTTGGAAACTGTAACCACCGTTGAATGGATTAATGATAGGAGCCATAACATTAAGAAGAGCTATGTATATAGCGGTCCCAAGGGGCCCAGATCCTATCAAAACCCTCAACAGCATCCTCCACCATGGCTGTCATATGCTCCATTCTACGGATATCAGTAATAGCTTGTATAAGCTGGGACTGAGTTGGAGGGGAGGTGGAAAGCCAGTATGCAGGAATAGCTCTCTTTGCAGCAAGTAATATATATGATGCTAATTTGTTCGAAGTTTTTCCCAATCCAGGGATTGGGAGGCCTAAAAGAAGATGAATCTGAGGGGATAGGGGAATCAAGAATCTGCTGGAGCACGGATACAACCATGGACCAGAAAGGAGCTATCAGTTCGCACTGCCAAAAAATGTGATAATAAGAACCCCTGATCCTTCAGCATCTCCAACAAAGAGGAGAGAGGGAAGCATATCGGTGAAGAACCTCAGGGGTCCTATACCAAAAAAGAAGTACTTTGTAAGCTGTCTATCTTTGCGCCACACATCGGGATATTTTGGGTGTTGAGGTCCAAATTTTAGCCTATTGGGATGTGGAAATTTGTTGTTGTGTCAGATGTGACCATTTACTCATATATGAGTGGGGGCTTCACGGAGAGTGAAAGGTTCTCTTGCAAAAGTCGATATATGTCAGATATTAGTCGCTGTTGGTATGGACCCTGAGAGCATATAACTTCGAAGTGCATAGGTTTGGTCAAAGTAAGAGAGGGTGAGAGGGATGCTAGATAGTGGGTTTTTTGGAGATATGAAAATAACAGCTGGTTTGGAATTTGACTTATAGTTTGTAGGTCCTGGAAGGAGTAAAGTTTCCGAGTGATAGGGTGCACAAAATGTCGGAGCTGGAACAAACCCGCCTTGGCCCAAGGGAACATCCGGGAGTGTGAGAGACTGTAAGGGAGCAGGGGAATAAAAAGAACATAAGAAAGGGGAGGGCAAGTGGATGCCAGTGAAAATTTGGTGTAACAGGATCGCCAAATCTTGAGTGAAAACAGCATGGGGCCCAGACAGAGGTCATGGAGTTTGGGATCCGTAGGTAATGCAGGAGACCAAACCAGTGAGCAGGGGTGGGTCGGGAACAGTGAACCCATCTCTATCTCTGTCCACCTGTTTGGAGGACACATGCTGGTCCAGGACACCACCGCACGGAGGTGGGAAGCCAAGTAGTACTTGAGAATGTCCGGGGCTCCCATACCTCCCTGACCCCTTGGGGAAAAAATAACCGAGCTGGCCCCATCCTTCCATATAAAATTAAGAAACCACCGTTTAAGGAGTTTCAATTGGGCCATCGGGATAGGGACAGGTAGCGTTTCAAAAAAATTACAGCAGTTTGGGCATTACTGACATCTTCAGCACGTTAATCCTGCCTATCCAAGATATCGGGAGGGGATTCCATCTATGTACCATATCTTTGATAGATTTAAATAGGGGGACATAGTTGGCCGAATAAAGGGTAGAATATGACGGAGTGATTTGTACTCCTAATTTTTTGAGAGAAGAGGTGCACCATCGATAGGGATATGAGTTCTTTAGCGAAAGGAAATCTTCAGGAGGGAGATGTAAGGGCAAAGCTTCAGTCTTGGACGTATTAATTTTGTATCCGAAAGTAAACTAAACTGAGATAGTAGGGCGTGTAGAGATGGGAGTGATACATGGAGATTTGTAAGAGTCAGAAGCACATCATCAGCAAATAGAGAAAGTTTATATTGCCTTTGTCGCATAGGAACCCCTTGTATGTCTGGGTGTGATCTAATAGCCTCAGCTAATGGCTCCAGGCAGAGGATGAAAAGGAGTGGTGAGAGGGGGCATCCCTGCCTGGTACCATTTGACATAGAAAACGAACGGGAGGTAAAGGATGCTAATTGGACCTGAGAGGAGGGATTAGAGTAAAGGGCATGGAGGGCTGTGAGGAAAGGACCACTTAATCCAAATTTAGTAGGGGTTGCGAACATATATGGCCAGCTTAGTCGGTCGAGCACCTTTCAGGCGTCGAGGCTAAGGATCAGGGCAGGGCAGCGGATTAATATATCTATGAGAACGATGGTTTGTCTGGTGTTGTCCCCTGCGTGCCTAGAAGGGACAAAACCCACTTGATCTCTATCTATCAGTTTTGTCAGGAATTGGGAAAGGCGATTAGCCAAAATTTTGGTAAAGAGCTTGTAGTCTGAGTTTAAGAGTGCAATTGACCTATAGCTGTCTGGGAGCGATGGATCCTTGTCTGGTTTGGGTATTACCATAATATACGAGTGTAACAATTGTTGGCAGGGGCGCTGACCCTGAAGGAGGGAGTTATATAGAGATACCAAGTGTTTCTAAAGAGTCGGGAGAAAGGTCTTATAATAAGTGTATGGAAGGCCGTCCGGACCTGGGGCTTTATGGGATGGGAGAGATTTGATGGTGCGAGTAAGTTCTTCCTTGGTAATGGGTGCGTTTAAAATTTGCACCTCCTCCTCAGTAAGCTGGGGGAGACGGAGATCCGCCATAAATGTTTCAAACGCTTTCTAGTCAAAAGAGGGGTGTTGGTCGGGGGAGAGGCAGTTATAAAGTTTGTCATAAAATTCCCAAAATACTTGGGTCATTGTCTGTGGGCAGTAGGTGAGAGTCCCATCCATGCGTTTTATATGATCTGGGAAAGAGAGGGAGGGCCTAAGGGTTAAGTCTGGATACCAACATCCTATGCGGTTTATTTGAAAATTTATAGAATTTTTGTTTAGCCCAGAGAATAGATTTATCTATTTTAGACATGTCTAGAGATTTTATACGGTTGCGTAGAGAAGTTACCGTGCGCAGCCGGACCATCGTGGGGGCGTGTAGCAGTCGTTAGTTCCAACATTAAAGAGGACCTCAGAAGAACCGAGTCCCTCTTTCTCTGGGATCCCACAGATATAAACTGCCCTCTAAAGAACGCCTTATGAGCCTCCCAAAGGACGGATGGGCTGGACACGGAACCTGTGTTTAAGTGGAAGTATTCAGTTAGGGTGATAAGAAGTTTCTCTCTAGATTCGGGATGTTTTAGTAAAGATTAATTTAGCCTCCAGTGGCACCTCCTGGGAAATGCCGCCGAGAGGCAAAGGTCTAGAGACAAAGGAGCATGATCCGACCAGGTAATTGGACCCAGGTCAGAGGACACCGTGTGGGAAATCAATGGAGCCATCACCAGGAAATACTCCAGTCTTGAAAACATCTTGTGGGGAGGGGAGTAAGATGAAAACTGACGACCCACGGGGTGTTTAACTCGCCACGCATCAAACAGACGGTGGGTGCGAATAAGTTTCCTGAAGGAAGTGGCTAAGGACTGTGGGGCATGAGAGGGCAGGGCGTGGAACAAAGATTTCCTATCCTGACCGGGCGAGAGAACAACATTAAAGTCACCCCCAATTATCATAAAGGGATGAGATACTCTGTGTAATCATTCAAAAACTTCAGTAAGGAATTTAATTTGACCCCATGTTAGGAGCATATACATTCATGATCGTCATAGGGTTAGATAAGTAAGTGCCTTCTAGAATTATATAACACCCATGAGGGTCTAGTTGGGTCGACTGAATCTGGAGGGGACACGAGTGTTTAACTAAAACTGCCACTCCAGCCCTTCCAGGCGGGTCAGACGCTAGAAAGGACACAGGAAAGTGTCTGGAGGCAAATTTCAGGGATCCTCCGGCCTGGAAATGTGTCTCCTGTACCAGGATGACATCTGCACCAGAGGCCCTGAATTCCTTCAAGGCCATCCATCTTTTTTTTTTATGGAATTCAAACCTTTCACATTATATGATAACAGCTTTAAAGCCATGAGTAAACATCATAATTCAGCTTAGTAATATTCAAAACAATGGGTAACAGCCCAACAGTAAATGCATGTATGCGTAGCCTAAGTGCAGACCTTAGTCTGACCAAAAGATCCCTTATTGTGAGATGATCAACCATATAACTAAAAATAAAAAAAACATAAAATATAAGACATATAAAAAAGAAAAAATAGGATAGCATCACTGGAGCAAACTTGAGGTGATCCAAAAAAAGGATCATGGGAGATTGTCGTTTAGAAACGAAAAGGCCTGTGAGGCCCAAAAATTGAGGAAAAAAGGAAACAACATCACAAAAAGGCCATAGCAAGGACTACTCAGGAATCCTCGGCCGTAGCCTGAGGACCCGTAGGGGAGCTTGGCCGTCTCCAAGGTGGTGAGGGACCCGCGACTACCCATTACAATGATCTGCCATTAGCGTTACCTATCCGAACACACCTCAGGGCTACCTGGGAAGAAGCAGCCGTGGGGGAACCTTAGATAAAAAAAACAAAACAAAAACAACTGTTTCCTATAGAAAATTGGAACTATAGACAAAAAGACAAACTGGCAGCAAATATAGCCTAAACTTTGCAGGACGCCTGTAAGGGGAGGCATACTGTAAACACAGTGGGCCCATATAGGGGGTTGAATGAAGGTCAAGGTCCCAAATGAAGCCAAAAAAGGATATGGACAAGGATGGGGTGTCCACATCAGATCAAGTAGGTGGTCTTGAGCGTTGAGAGCGCTGGGGTGTGGAGTAGGCCTTGGAACCTCTTCCTCTCACTGGGGTCCAGATTCTGGATGGAGCTGACAATGGACGCAGGGTGGTAGGCAGGGCCTGATCCATGTCCGCAGGGAGTGGAGGTAGACCCAGACCTTTGATGAATGCATCCCCTTCTTGAAGATCCCGAAGGGCGTGTTGGACCCCATTCAGAGTGACGTTGAGGCAAAAGGGGAAGCCCCAAAAATAAGGGACCTTGTGTTGCTGTAGATGAGAAGTAATGGGCTGTAGAGAGCGACGTTTGCCCAGAGTGATCGGGGAGAGGTCACTGAACAATTGGATTTTGTCTCCTTTGTAGTCCATGCCTGATCTGTTGCGTGTGGCCCTAGTTAGAGTCTTTTTACTCTCATAGAAGTGTAAACGTACCACTATGTCATGGGGTCTGGCCCCCGCAGGGGGTTTAGGGGCCAGGGACCTATGAGCCCTGTTGAGGTGCCAATCAATGTCCACAATTTCAGGTGCGAGGGTGTTAAATAGGCCCAAGAGATAAGGCCTGATGTTGTTGTCGGCGACAGTCTCAGGGACTCTGCAAATCCTCAGGTTCTGGCGTCTTTCCCTATTTTCGAGGTCCTCCCGCTGAAGCTGTAATTGGGACACTGAGTTTTTTAGAATTGCATTTTCCTCTTCAAGAGCCTGAACATAGAGCAGAGTCTCATCAAATTTTGTCTCTAGGGAAGCTGTGCGTTCTCCAAGTGCATCTATCTCTCCCCTGAGCTCTCTAGATATTCTCCCCATCTCCTGTGCTATGTCTCTGGTTACTTGTTGAGCCAGGGCCTGGAATTTAAGGTCCATCATCTCTGGGGTCAAGACCGGGTGAGGAGAGGAAGCCGTGCGTGGGAGGATAGCCTGGTGCTGCGATCCGTCCTCCTCCATTAGGGTGCTGATGTAGTCCTCCGGATCTCCCTGAGAAATCGAGACCGGGAATTGAGGCCTGGTCAGGAAGAGGTCCATGGTTGAGGAAGGCCTTGGGTGTTGTGTAGATCGATAGTGGGATCTCTGGTCCCCAATTTTGCCCATAGGGTGTCGGGGTGTGTGGCGGAGTCGTGGCGTCTCGCCTCCGGAGCTTTTGGTAGCTAATGTTGCTGTGTAGAGGCCACGGAACACTGGACGGGAGCGGAGCTCAGGGATCACGCGTCCGCCATCTCAGAGAGCCGCGCATGCGCCTCATTTGATGTCTTTACTTTGGGTTTATACAACTACTCCTTTGGATGCATATATAGGGACCCACTAACATTTCCACACACAGATAGCTGTTGTATCATACACCTGGTGTGACACAGTTTAATAGGGTGACCCTACTAGCTTATTAATTTAATACGTACACATTGCATTTTGGTTCAACCAGCACCTTTACAGGGCTAGTGTATTTATCGGCGTATAACACTCACTTATTTACCCTGAATATAGAGGGTAAACCGTGCCTGTGTGTTGTACGCCGATATCTATCCAACGGGGGGCAGGGATCGGGCGGTCCGCCGCGGGTGCCACCAATTGAGAGGGTGTCAGGCCCATACTTCAAAGTTCAGAAAACATTACTGCCAGCCCTTTCTCATATACCACTCCTCACTGTGTCACTCTCAATGTAAATCTAAGCATCTAAATCCCTCAATTACGCCACTCATTTTGACCGTTCTCCTCCTCCCGCTCCGCCTCCTCCTCAAGTGTAGCTTTTAATTGGAGGATTGTGACCGTCAATGAAAGAGAGGAGAGCAGTCACATGACTGGGTCTATGAAAGAGCGGCATTAATGGAGGTATTTGGAAGCTTTGATTTACAATGAGAGTGACACAGGAGAAGCAGTGTGTGAGAAGGGCTGGCAGTGATGTTTTTTCAACTTTAGAGTATGCTGGCAGTACTGTCCCAGGAGACTTGGGGTCTACAGGGAGTGCAGGGGGGGTCTTTATAATGAAAGGGGTCTGTGTGTTGTGCAGGGGGTCTGTGTACTATGCAGGTGGTCTGTGTACTATGCAAGGGGCGGTGGAAAGTTTTTATTCCTGAAACTTCCCTCTTAAAGTTAAGGTGGGGGGCGTGTCCAAGCTGGTGTTGGGAGCGGACGTGTAGTTGTGCAGCTCCGCTGACCGGTCTATGAATCCTGCAGTCGGATCGGTGCAGGACTGAGCTTTGCTGCCTCTCTTTTCTCCCCTTCACACCAGGGCACTGGCGGGTATGTGCAGGGGTCGTAGCACTGGACCCGTTTGCCCATACAAAGGCTACAAAGGCTCCAAGAAGAAACCGGAAGTGAAGGGATCCTCCGCCATTCCTACACACAGCATGGCATAGCAGACGGAGGGAGAGAGTTCTGCAGCGGTGGGTTTTGTGACTGAGGGCTCTGTGGCTTACCAGGCTATGATGCAGGCGATTAATGCCTGTCATGCCACAGTCACTGAAAAGATGGACCATGTCTATTTTGAGCTCGGCTATATCTGCAGGGATATGGATACCTTCAGGGGCCACCTGACGGAGGCGGAGCAGCGGATCTCGGCTGCAGAAGATCTGCAGCGGGATCACTCGGCAGACCTGCATACCCTAAAGGTCAGGGTGAAGCATCTTGAATCCCGTGCAGAAGTTGTCGAAAATCGCAATTGCCATAACAATATGCGCATCCTGGGCTTACCTGGGGGGTCAGAGGGTCCTAACCCTACAGATTTCACATAGAATCTCCTGCGACAGCTCCTGCCTAATGCTCAATTTCCCTCCCAATTTGCGGTAGCGCAAGCTCATCGTATTCGCCCAATAGAGGACCCCCTGGGGTATCTCCTCGTACCTTTATTTTTAAGTTGTTGAATTTTCGTGATTGTGATTTGGTGCTCAGGGAAGCCAGGACCTCTGGAGAGCTAAGATATGAGAATGCTAAACTTATGGTGTTCCCAGATTATTCTGTTGAGATCCAGTGCCTTAGGAAGGATAAAAATTTGCTCCTGGCTGAGAGAAAAGAACATAAAATATAGTATGCTATTCCCGGCAAGGCTCAGAGTCCAAGATGGTGGTCAAGTGTGTTCTTCACCCTGCCTGAGGAAGCAGCTAACTGGCTGGATACCCTCTGCAGATGAAGGAAATAGGTGGAAGGCGCGTGATCTGATGCTTTGATCAAATTGATATAGTTTATTTTTATACAGAAACAAATATATGCATATAAAAAGTAGCTACGTATTCAAAAAAACAGGGTTACAAAATATACACATTCAAATTTTAAAAATCGGACATGCCCATGCAAGGGCAAGTGCTAAAATGTGGCCGACGCGTTTTGAGTTCCCTCTTCATCAGAGCCTTGAAGAACAACAGGAGAAGTCTGTACAATATGGTAGACCGACATGAAAGAAAGTGGCTAGGGGCTGACCTAACCAGTCTGTGCTTACAGGGTATCTGGTCACTGAATGCCTCTCAGTCTATGCATTTGGGCGGTACTGAGCGGCGGTCATGTGACCAGTGTGTCACAGTCAGGCCCGGTGCACACTGGTGCGATGCCAGACATTGCATGTGATTCGCAGCGCCCTGCTGTTCACATCACATTTTAATTAATTTATTTTTTATACGTCTCTTGGTCTGCAATGTGTAGTATACGATTACAACACCTTTTTATATGTGCTGTGTACTATATATATTTTTGGTATCTATTCTATTTAGAGCGCTGGGATTTGGACAGCTGTAAAGCTAAAAGCTAGAAAAGCTAGAATCCATCACTTACAATGTGATATGCCTCCCAACTAGCCACTCTCTTTTATGTTGGTCTACCATATTGTACAGACTTCTCCTGTTCTTCTAGGCTGTGATGAAGAGGGAACCACATTTTAGCACTTGCCCTTGCATGGGCATGTCCGATTTCTAAAATTTTAATGTGTATATTTTGTAACCCTGTTTTTCTTTTTAATATGTAGCTACTTTTTATATGCATTTATTTGTTTCTGTATATAAATAAACTATATCAATTTGATCAAAGTGTCAGATCACGCGCCTTCCACCTCTTTCCTTCACCTGGCTCTCTTCGGACCACCCCTGGTCAGCTTAGGCAGCGGGACATGCATGATCATCTTTTAAATACCTCCCTTTTGAAAGTACTACCACTCTATACTAGCAGCGCCTTCACAAGCGCAGGAGAAATAATTTCTTTATATTTTCGTATACCCTCTGCGGAGCCTGACTACTCCTGGTCACTTTCCTATAAATCAGTGTTTACCAACGCTGGGATGTCTTCTGCCTGTCTCACCTTTGGGTACTGACCTTCCCTTTCCTATATGAACCCCCCACCCCTTCCTATCTCAAAAGAATCCAGGGAGAACAGAGACATTTGGATACACTGTCAACTGCTTTGTTCATAACGTTTTCTGTTTCTTCAAGCTTTGTACCCCCAGTACTGCTGGGTGAGCTGCACCTTATTTGGATTACCGGATGTGCCTTTTTGCAGTATACTTACCCTTTGTGTTCTGATTTATTTTTGTTTTTCCTCATTTTGGCAACGGACCATTTGCCTCTTGCACACACTGCCCCCAAGGGGTGAAGTTTCACCATGAACAGTTTGGGGATTTGGGCCTCCCTCAGTTTTGAGGGGTTGGCAGGGAGGGGGGAGTGGGGAAATGTTTTTGGGATATGGGACTTTTGTATTACCTGTTATTGCTGTTTTATTTGAAAATGCACATTTCAGAGGACTTGCTGCTGTACAATGTATTAGTAGGATTCAGGGCTGGGCACTGCCGTTCCATCTGGGTATGTAAGTTCACTGAGCTCCTGGACAATAATTCTTCTCTCTTGCTGCTATGGCTCATTTTAATGTAGTATCATGGAACACACGAGGGCTCAATTCATCTGTCAAGCAGTCTCTGGTATTCCGTTTCTTGAAGGATCATAATCCTCATATATGTATCCTTGAGGAAACCCATCTGCTGGATAGTAAAACACTCAGCCTTAAAAAACCCTGGATAGGGTTTCATTACCATTCAACGTTCTCTAATTTTGCCAGGGGTGTGAGTATTCTCGTTCGAAAGTCCTTGCCCTTTCAATTGTTACAATTGGACCTAGACCCAAATGGACGGTATGTGTTGGTACATGCGGTGATTGATGGCCTTAAGTTGGTGCTGGTGGGTGTGTATTTGCCACCTCCAGCCTCAACTAAACTGCTTCATAGGATAATTATGATGGTGGCTAATTGTGCTACGGATAATATTCTAATCATGGGTGACTTTAACATGCCTCCAGATCCTGGAGTGGACAGACCCTCTGCTGATAGGGGCCTCCATAGAGAATTGGCATGTTGGGAGGAGACCTCTGATCTGCTGGATGTCTGAAGGTGGAAACATCCGACCTCTAGAGAATATACGTGCCATTCTGCCATCTACAAAACATTCTCCTGCAAAGACCTGGCCTATGCAGGGGTCCTCTCCTCTCCAGGATTCAACAGGCGAAGATTTTGCCTAAAGGGATTTCTGATCATGCACCGGCGCTGGTGCAGATTTCTTTATCACAAAATATGAATGACAAGCTGTGGAGACTATCCAGATACTAGATTGCAGACCCGGAGGCGGATATTGTTTTCCGGCTGCAGTTGCTCACATATTGGGGTCTTAACCTTGACACTGCTGCTGAGGGATGCCTACCTTTAAGGCTTTTAGTAGAGGACAGTACCAACTTTTGATAGGTTAGGTGCGCAGGAGAGTAAGAGCTGAACTGGGTGAAGCTGAGGTGAAAGCTTCTAGCTTAGAGCAACAATATGTTCTGACTAAAGACCCGCAGGATTACAGTAAATTACAAGAAGCGACGGCTCGGGTTCTTCTGCGTACCTCCCTGACCAGGAAAAAATTGCTACAGCAATCACAGAGGATCTTTGAACAGGGTGAACACATGGGGAGGCTTTTAGTCTGGCTAGCATGTGAACAGTCCCCGGTCATGAATGTTCCTCATATAAAGACCTCTACTGGTGAGATACTTACAGACTCAGGGCCCATTACAGATTGCTTTGCGGTCTTCTATGCGGAACTTTATACCTCAAAAGTTAATTACACCAAGGACGACCTAGACACGTACTTAACCTCCGTTGACTTCCCGGTCCTGACTGACGAATATAGAGCCCACTTAGACTCCCTGATCACCCTTAAAGAGGTTCAAGCTGCAATTTCCTCTCTCCAGACTGGGAAAACACTGGGTTGGACGGTTTTCCGGTGGAATTCTTTAAGAATTACATGGAAGAGTTAGCTCCCAGGCTACACTCAATGTTAGTGCATTCATTGAGGCAAGACTGTTTGCCTCTGACCATGTCGGATGCAGTGATTGTGATAGTACCTAAACCGGAGATAGACTTGGAACAGTGCGCCTCATATCGTCCTATCTCATAATTGAACGTAGATGCCAAATTGCTCAATTCTGGCCCGACGATGAATACGGTCATTACTGCCCTAGTACATTCTGATCAATCTGGCTTTATGCCGGGAAGGGGGACTGATATAAATATTAGACGATTGTGCACACATATTGATATGGCGACGAAGGAATCCCCGGGGGTGGTTGCTCCGATCGATGCTGAAAAAGCATTTCATTCTGTCTGGAAAGTATTGGAGTGTTTTGGGTTTGGAACCAAGTTTATAAGTTAGATAAAACAGATAACAAAGTCCAGTGGCTAGAGTGAGGGTTAATGGGGTACTATGATCCCCCTTCCCTCTCTCTAGAGGGATAAGGCAGGGTTGCCCACTCTACCCGGGTTTATTTGTGCTGGCCATTGAACCCTTGGCGATTCTTCTTCGGCGTGACCCTGGGGTGAAGGGTATATGGGTAGGCCCCATGAAAAACTATCACTATATGCAGATGACGCACTATTGTATCTGCAGGATGCGGATTCTTCCCTACAAGCTGCACTGCATGTTATACATGGGTTTGGTAGGTTCTTGGGGGTCCGTATCAATTGGGGAAAGTCAGTCCTTTTTGCCCTTCACCCCTCGGTTTTCGTGGGGCGATACCCATACACAGTTACAGTGGCTAGAGGAATTCAAGTATCTGGGGATAAAGGTGCACAATACGTTGGATACCTATCTGGAGTATAATTTTGTACCCCCTGATCTCCCAATTTGCATGTAAGTGCCAGACCTGGCGTACTCTGCCGTTGTCACCTGTGGGTAGAGTTAATTTAATTAAAATGCTTTATGTACCAAAATTTCTTTATTTCTTTAGGAATACCCCAGTCCCAGTGTCTAAGGTGACTTTTTTGTCCGACTGGATAGTGTCATTACTTCCTTTTGTATGGGTGGGTAAGATCCCACGATTGGCCAGAACAACTCTCCAATTGCCTCTCTCCCAGGGAGGTCTCGCCCTCCCCATCTGCAGTTGTACTACTGGGCTGCGGTACTGGTAACGGTTCGCTGGTGGTTCAGTCAGTCCACTCAAAACCCAGCAACTACACTTGAGGCAGCTCTGCTAGGCTACTACGCTGCGTTGACTAAGCTAGTTTATCGTGGACCTAAGGCACATCTGAGGGTCATTGGACCTATGCGCACTACGCTTCGTGTGTGGGCCCAGGCGAGGGGTATATATAGGATAGAGGGTACTTTTTCGCCTCATACCCCCCTATGGCGTAATCCCCAATTGAGACACTTTTCTCAGATCCTGGAGTCTCAACTATGGGCGGCTAAGGGTATTGTTTTTTTTTTTTTTTTTTTTTAATCAAAGGTAAAGTTTATTGAGCATTAGAGTCAATACATCTTAAAGGTAACGGTTGACAGTACAGGTTGGATGTTGAAATCAAAGGTACAGGTTTATACATTTATATTTGCACATGTCGGTACAAGTCAAGGTCGAGGCACACATCTTACATTGGGGTGTTAAAAGTTTGAATACGTGTGGAGGCAGAAAACATGATGCCTCTGTACATGGCTGTGTTGTGAAACGCTAGTCTGAGCATGTAGCTGCCTCTTTTATCCATCTGTCCCATATTTTATGGTATTTGGCAGGGCATCCACGATGGGAGTACAGTGCTTTTTTATAGGGTAGAACGTTGTTCACCGCCCTCTTCCACTGTTGCACTGTTGGGGGGTTAGGCCGAAGCCACTGTTGCGCAATCTGCAATCTGGCCGTGAATAGGGTCTCCTGCATGAATATTGACAGGTATTTCTCTTCCTCCGGTACTGTGAGCAGGCCAAGCAGGCATTGGCGAGGGCACAGCGTCAGAGGAGAGCCCATTTGATCATGGAGAAATTTGACTATCTGCAGCCAGTAATTTTGTACAAGTGGGCAAGACCATATCAGATGATAGAAAGTACTGGAGGTGTCACCGCAGCGGGGGCATGTCGAGTTGGCGTCCGGCCTATATTTGCGGATGCGTGCAGGGATGAGATAGGATCTATGAAGAATATATAAGTGGGTGAGACGATCTGATAATTTCGGGGATACTCTTGCACTGATCCCTAACACGTCTCCCCACTGGTCGTCATCCAGGGTCCCTATGTCGGTCTCCCACTGAGCCCTTAGGTTTCGTGTATGGTTAGTGGCTACGGGTGTCAGGAGGGTATTGTATAGGGTGGAAATCATTCTTTTCGGGTCGTCGCCTAAAAGAAGATCAGTGACAGTCACTACTTCTAGAGCGGGGATGTTATTACTGAATTGGGATTGGAGGGCATGGCGAATTTGGAGATATCTGAAAAGCATGTGGTTAGGGAGGGCAAATTCATCCTTTAAAGCCTGGAACGGTTTGACCTCCCCTCCCGCCACGACCTGGTAGAGGTATATGACTTTGAATAAGATCCATAATTTGTAGTCAGGGATGTTCAGTAGTTCAGGGAGCTGGGGATTATCCCATATTGGGGTATGAGCATGGATGGAAGGGGCTCCTATGATTTGCAGTGTGCGTTGCCATATTTTGCTGTGATGTTGTATTAGTCTGTTGCATCCCCCTGAACCTGAGTTGCCCCTATGTTTGCAGAAGAGTATCTGGAAGGGGTGCGCCACGACATCAGAGGCGTGTGTGCATACCAGAGTTGAATAACGGAGTTTGTCATGTCTGTTAAAGTAGTAGAAATGGGATAGCTGTGAGGCCAGATAGTAGAATGCGAGGTCTGGGGTGGCGATGCCCCCTGAGTGAGTAGGGCATTTAAGGGTCTGCCATGAGAGCTTATGTCTGGAGGTGCCCCATATAAACGTGTTGAGTATAGACTCAAGGGATCTAAAGATGCGAGCTGGGACATACAGTGGGGCGTGCCAAAATAGGTATAGCAGCTTGGGAAGGAGAATCATCTTCACCAAGCTGTTGCGACCCATCACCCCCAGTGGGAGCCTGGACCAAACCTGTGTCTTGTTTTTTAGGTACGCAAACATTGGTTCAATGTTCAGAAGTGTATAGTCAGTTAAGGAACGCGAGCACTGGATGCCCAGATATTTAATTTGGCTAGTCCGTATTAATGGGAGGGATACCTGAGTATGTGTTGGGACAGAGACATCGATGGGGAGTATTTGGGACTTGGTCCAGTTAATTTGTAGCCCAGAAAAGGTCCCATGTTGTTGAATAAGCCGCAGAGCCGAGGCCAGCGAAGGGCCCGCGTCCGACAAGTATAGTAGCATATCGTCCGCATATAGGCTGAGCACCTCAGTCAGCTGCCCCCGACGAAGGCCCCTGATGCCAGGATGTGCTCTAATAGCTATGGCCAATGGCTCAACTGCCAACGCATACAACATGGGAGATATTGGGCACCCCTGACGCGTTCCCCTGGAGAGTGAGAATGGGGTGGATAGGTTGCCATTAACCTGTATTCTAGCAGTGGGGTCCTGGTAAAGGAGTTGAAGCCACCTGATGAACCCGGGGCCAAAGCCGAATCTGCGGAGGCATTCCCAGAGGTAGCCCCACTCTACCGAGTCGAATGCCTTGGCGGCATCCAGGCTGACTACCACTCTGGACCCGGGCTCATCGTGTGCGGCTTGTAGGTTTGAAAATAGCCTTCTTAGGTTAAACGCTGTGTTCTTGTTGGGCATAAAGCCTGTTTGGTCAGGGTGGATGAGGCTAAGGATAACCTTATTGAGTCTCATGGCGAGGATTTTGGCGAGGATTTTCACATCCAGCTGGAGGAGAGAGATCGGGCGATAAGATTCGGGCTGGAATGGGTCCTTGCCTGGTTTGGGAATGAGGACGATCAATGCCTCACTCATAGTGCGTGGGAGTGTCCCAGACTCGTGTATGTGTGTGTATAGGGTCTCTAGTCTGGGGATGAGGACCTCTTGGAACTGGGAGTAAAACTCCAACGGGAGTCCATCTGAGCCCGGAGCCTTAGATGAGGGGAGGTTCGCCAGCGCCATTTTAATGCATTCTTCTGTGATAGGGGCCTCTAGGGATTCAATCTGGGTCTCTGAGAGGGATGGGAAGTCTACACTGTCTAAGAATAGACGCAGTTCGTCCATGGATTGATTGGCCCTAGAGGTGTATAGGTCAGCATAAAATCTCTTGAATTCTTGGGCTACTTGTTCAGGGTCCGTGAGCATGGTGCCATCTTGTGAGCGGAGCCGGACCACCACCGGAGGCGTGTGGTCCAGGTGGGCCATGTAGGCCAATAGTTTCCCTGCCCGCTCCCCATGCTCAAAGACCCTTTGTTTTTTAAAGAAAATTCCTTTTTTGGCTTTCTCAAAGTGTAGGCTGTCTGTGAGTCTAGATTGCATCCGCAGTTGAGCTGAATTGGAGGGCGTGGGATCGGAGAGGAAAGTCTGTTCAAGGGAGTCTAAATATTCCTCAGCCTGTAACAGAGTATTGTTTGAGGAGGCCTTGTGTCTATTGATGTGTGTGGATAGAATCATGCGGGCATGTATCTTAAAGGCCTCCCACACAACTCCAGGCGAGGACGACCCCTGGTTAGTCTGAAAATAATAGGACCACTCTCGCTGTATGAGCTCAGTGTCATTAAGGATTGTTAGCCAAAATGGATTTAGCCTCCAGAGGCGAGGTGGCGTGGAGGACGGTATCCTCAGGGTAATCCAATAAGGGGAGTGGTCTGAAAGAACCCTCAGGCCGAACCCCGCTGCAAGGAGATTCGGGATGAGGGTGGGAGTAAGTAGTATCATGTCTAAGCGAGACATTGCATTTTGCGCGGGCGTAAAGCATGAATAGGCCTGTGTGTCGGGGTATTTGAGTCTCCAGCTATCGGATAGGGCAAATTCCGATAGGAATCTGCCGAATCTTGTGAGAGTCTGCTTGTTCTGTGGTGCATCTGATGGGTGGAGCCTGTCGAGTATGGGATTAATCACTGTATTGAAATCCCCCAGCCAAATTGCTGGGGTTGTGGGATGCTCAGACATGAAAGCCAGACCTTCCTTAAGGGCAGCAAATTGAAAGGGTGGGGGTATATAGAAAGCTAACAATAGAAGCTCAAGCCCTCCCACTGTTACATGCAGGAACAAGAATCTCCCCTGCTGGTCCGATTTTAGATTGTGCAATTGAAAGTTGACCTTTTTGGCTATGAGGACAGCTATGCCTCTGGAGTTGTTAGTATATGGGGCCTGATACGTCCAGCCCACCCAGGGCTTTTTGAGAGCCATTTGAAGTTGTCCTGTTATGTGGGTCTCCACTAATACAAGTACATCCGCGTGCATGCGCTTAAGATGGGATAGTATGGCAAGACGTTTGGACCTGTCACGTAACCCCCTCACATTCCACGTCACGATCTTTAAGGAAGCCATCAGTTATGTGGGTGAAATGTGGGTAGTCGGACCAGCAGGAGATAACCACCCGCCCCATCCAACAGAATTGGCCCCATGCTGGGCACTCCATCAAGACAGAAGTCACCTGCAGTCGCGTAGGTCTCACCAGGGCGGTCCCACAGAGCGGCCAGGAAGACCCGAACAGTGGGTCCCAACGACCTGCGGGCAACCCCGCGTGCGACCAGGGCGACACATGCAGACATGTATATAACAGCCATGAATTGCACAACATGTAATGTATGACATTGCTCAGTAAAAAGAAGATCAATACCTTTAACCAATAAAATAACAAAAAAGTAAACAAAAATTGAAACTGTGCCAACTCTGGACCAGCTTGGCTTGTTAAACTTGTGGCAGCCCTCCGCGTCCGCGGGGGCTGTTGCTGGCCAGGGAAACATTACTTGATGCGGTTGCAGGAGAGCACCCCAGTCAGGAGGTGATCCAGGGAGGATATTTAAGTGTAAGGTTGTGGTCGGGGCAAAAGCCATCCCGCAAGTCGCTGAGGGCGAACAAAAGTCATCCGAAGGACATGACGATGCTGAACAAACCAGCATCTGAGCGTCTGAGGGGGGCGTTACAGAGCGCCGGAGCCCGGCTGGGCAAGCATTTTGGCAAGGGCTAGAGAGTAGTAGTTAAGTTAAGTGTTTGTAAAACGGAGGCATGGGGTGGTTGAAAATATATATGGTCATGTGGCAGGGGTAGTCTGCGATGTGGGGAATGGGGTGACTCACTGTTTACGTGATAGGTTGCTCCGGGGTGAGGGACTCCTGTGTACCGCCGGGTGAGGAATCAGTGGTTCAGTTCATGGGTCAAAGTGTCGTCAGCGGTCACCGCTCAGCCCTCCAGCCAGGAAATCACCGCCGAGGGATCCTCGAAGAAGTGAGCCTTTCCGTCTCGAATCACCCGGAGGCGCGCTGGAAACAGCATGGCGTAGACCAGGTGGCGGTTGCGCAGCTGACGCTTGGCCTCGGAGAATTGTGCTCTCTTCCTCTGCACCTCAGCGGAGAAATCAGGGTACACCGCCACATGTGTATCTCCAAACGGGATGTTCCCCTTCTCCCGGGTTAGACGCAGGATGGTGTCTCTGTCGCGAAAGTTCAGTAGTTTCGCTATGAAGGTTCTCGGGGGGGCTCCAGGAGCAGGCGGCCGCGCCGCCAGCCGGTGCGCGCGCTCCACGACAAAGGTGGAGGAGAAGGCCTCTCTGCCAAAATTGGTTATCAGGAGATTCTCCAGGAATGTTGGGGGGTTTGAGCCCTCCGCTTTTTCTGGAAGTCCCACAAAGCGGAGGTTACATCGACGCAGTCTGTTCTCCATTTCGTCCTGTTTGCTAAGGACTGTGTTTAACTGATACTGTAGTCTCTCGACATTGACCTGTAGTGGCGGGATTTCGTCTTCTGCCTGGCCGATCCTGCGCTCAGTCTCGGACACTCTCTCCCTGAGTTTGTGGATATCTTGCCGGATGAGCGAGATGTCCACTTTCACCTCTTCGATCTTGGAGGTAAGGGTTGTTTGGCAGTTCGACACCGCCTCTAGGATCCGGGCAGTATCTTCGGATGTCTGGGCCTTCTCCCCTGAGTCCGGCTGGGCGCCATCTTCGGCCACCGACTCCCGCTCCCCGTGGCGGTATTTGTCGAGCTTCCCGAGCGTCCCGGTGTTGCGTTTAGGAGGCGACATAGTCACGGAGAGCTGCCGAGTGGTTTGTGGTGTCTGGTGCCAGGTTATAGGGGTGATATAGCCCCGCAGGATGGTTTTCCAGGATATGGGTAGCCGGAGCTCTCACACCACACACCTCACTCCATGAAGCTTCAGGCCACGCCCCCCGGCTAAGGGTATTGTTACTCTTAAACATGTTATCAAAGAGGGGAGAAATTCCTCCTTTGCTGCACTGAGGGATGGATTTGCTTTGCCTCTAAGTATGTCCTTCCGTTATTTTCAGTTATGCCACGCACTTTGGCCTCCGTTTCTATTACTAACCTATTACTTTAGAGCCTGATAGGATTGAGAAGCTGTTGATGTCAAGATTGATGGACAAACCCCTATCCTCCTTATATCTTAATTTGACAGACTCATATATCCAACCCTTTGGTAAGACTTTTGACAGGTGGAAAACGGTTATACCAGTGCTTTTTACTGATGACTGGGAGGACTGTGTAGACTCTTATATAGGGACAATGATTTCGGCTAGGGACCGCTTTATATAGTTAAAATTTCTCCATAGGGTTTATTATACCCTTCAGAGGTTGGCAGTTATTTACCCAAAGCTTAGCTCTACCTGTACACGCTGTTCGCCCTCTACAGGAACCTTTTTTCACATGGTGTGGCAATACCCAGCTATCCGCTTGTATTGGGAATCTGTGATTGCAGATCTTAACAAGCTCTGCAACTGGTCTCTAGAGCTTGACCCCTGCCTGGCGCTGTTGGGCATTATGGAAGATATTGTAGCTTCTAGATATAAGAAATTATGTCTATTTTTTACACTCTACTATGCACATAGAGAGATTCTCCTTAGGTGGAAACAACCCAATCTGCCGACGCTCACTAGTTGGGTGTCTGTGGTTAAGGCAGTTTTACCGCTGTATAAATTGACCTATGAAAGCAGAAACTGTCCAAAAAAGTTTGATAAGGTGTGGTCCACCTGGATTGATGCTCATGGTCCAGCTGAATCTCTGAATGGATAAACTCTTTTCCCATTCTTGGAATCAAATTTGCTGTGGTGTTGTGGTGCTTCCCTCTTATTCCTCAGTCCTTTCTTCTGGATCCCAGTCCTTTCTTCTGGACACAGTATTTGCGCAGCAATTTTTCAAACATGTTTTTTTTGGAAAAAAACTGTTTCATGAATTTAAAAAAAAAAACACAAAGTTTTCCCAATTTTTTTTTGTATAATGTGAAAGATGATGTTACGCCAAGTAAATAGATACCTTACATGTCATGCTTTAAAATTGCGCCTAACTTTAGTACTTAAAAATCTCCATAGGCAACACTGTAAATCATATAGTAACATCTAACAAAAAGATCTAAAAATACAGACTTTGTGAAAATGTATATTTGTGTTATTCTCAAAACTTTTGGCCACAGATGTAAATAGTGTAGTTACATTGGTCCAGGCTGGATCAATGTAACTATGTATAATATAGCCATACCTGAAATTCTGCTTTAAAGAATCCTTAGTTTTCCTGTGACAGTTATGTGCCACTGCTAGAGATGAGCGAACCAGGCACACTTCAGTTTGTGGAAGGTCCTAGCTTTTATTCAAGGTTAACATTCAGGGTATTGTTAAAAGAAGGGCATGAGGAGCTGGGTACTGCCATGGGGGGGACATGTACCAATGCAAAAAAAAAGTCTTCAAAATAACTGTTCAGCGACAGATTTCTCTTGCAATCTTTGTCTTCACTGAGTAGATTTCCCCTCACTTTCTGTCCCAGAGGCACTCCAAGAAGTAATATGAAATCATGTCAATAAAAAGGGAAATCCCACCTTTCACAGATTTCTTTTTACTTTCTGCCTTGTTAACAACTGAGAATCTTCCAAATGGTAAACAGAGAGCAATACAACTTTAAACAGGGTCTAAACCATTCCCAATCTATACAAAAGCAACTAAAAAGTCTGTGTCTGAGTTACACAATCAATATATAAACCAAGAACATTTTGCTTACAGTCCCAATGCAGGTTAAACAGGAAGACAAAGAAGGGGAAAAAGAGTCCTTTTTTATAAAGGTCCATATGGCGTGAACAATCTGGTTCCTGCAGCTCTCATTCCTGATCCAGGTAGATCGCTGCTAATACAAAGAAAAAAATTGGACAGGAGAGTGAAATCCAGTGAAAGGTGCATTCTTTATTCCATATATAATAAAGCACACTTTACATTAAGCTGCTCTTTGCCAATGTAGACCACTGTAGACTATCATTAGTGCATCATTAGTAGGGGCTTTCAGATAGAGGTGGAAAGTCCTGGTGCTGGTTGCTTGCAGACTCGCTCATTGTACTATACTATGGACACACTTCAAGCAACGTCCTCTAATCCCTGTGGCAAAGTCTCATGGCCAGGGAGGGGGTGGCAACGGTAATCTTGGTTATTTATAACAACAAGGGAGAAAGAAATGCTGGTACTGCATTGAGTGGCGCTTTTTTCTCCCCTATTTGTTATAAATGGTCATGGTTACAATTTTGGGCAGACCTGACAAAAGAGGGAACACCCTCAAAATGCATTGTTGCCCCCTCCCTTGACATGAAGATCTAGAGTGCAGACATTCAAGCTCCTAGCAATACATTGTGAAAGTGATCAGCACATGTTCCCAGACACTCAAAAGTGTGGTTAAACATGTGGAAGGTAAGTACAAGCAACAAGAGGAGCGCCATGAAGCAGACATGTTATTAAATCACCTTAAAGTGGTTGTAAAGGTAAAAGGTTTTTGTCTGCAACATCACTGCTCTTCTTTCCCCTCTCTTTCAGGCTTGGTAGCAGCGGGAGCCATTGGCTCCAGCTGCTGTCAGTCAATTCCTGTGAGGGGAGGGGTGTATGACTGAGCCGCACTGTGTGCCAATAGGCGCAAGCAGTGCAGTTCAGTATCAAACCCGCAAATGAGTATCTTGGCATTGGCAATACAACTGTTAAAACCTTCTTCATCATTTAAAAGGTAATAACAAATTAATCATTTGAAAGGATGTAACAAATTCAGAAAATACTCAGCAATTTAATTTCAGTTTTCATGTGAATGACCAGGCTATAATTTTATAAACCCTTTCTATAATTCTTTTGTGGTTGACAGCAAAAGCTTCTTGATGGTTAGAGCGAGTTGCATGAACAGATTGTCACATATTGTAATTTTTCTTGTAAATGTCCCTAGGATATGCTGGAAATCAAATGAATGCACATAGCTTTTTATCTGTAATACTTTGTGTTTATTAGAACAACAGATGCGATAAGTGAAATTATCTGCTTCAATAAACATATACTTTATGAGGCTGACTTGTGTTATATTTAAGACAGAGAATCTTTAGTTACATATAGAAATGTGTACAATCAGCAGCATAAGATGTTATAAAATGTCATTATTTTTTACCACTGAAGCATAAAACCCTACACAGCAGAGATAACAAACTTAACATAATGCTTATGAAGCACTACCCCTAGAAGAGCTGCTGGATTATTTTGGTCCTAATGCCTGCTCCAGTGATAACCCATCGTGTACTTGGATCCAAGTGACACTGACACACCTGGAAATATTCAAATGGACTGTATTAAACAAAGCAAAAGCTCTGTAAAAAGAAATTGGTTGACTAGACAGTAGACTCAGCAATAAACTATTCAGAGACGGCAATGTTGAATGGCACAGTTTAAAAACCAGGCTCAATAATGGCAACTGAAAGACCTATCTATGAGCATGAAGCCTTGTCTAAGCCACTAGTTAACATTGGAGCCATTGGATTATTAGTAGGAGTGGTCATTCCCATCTGGGAGTACTTGTTTCCCAAGGTAAATAGTTACAATCCTCTCTCAGCAGAACTCTTTCCAAAACAGCAAGAATAGCTGACATAGGAGTCCACCTGTTCTGGTAAGGGCACACGTACTTCTTTATTATTGATCATGCAATGTCTTTGATGTCCACCATATCTAACAGTGTTCGGGTCTTCACCACTCTTTACTAGAAGATCAGCCTTGATTGGACTATAACCCACACACCTGTATATATATTTTTTCACATTTTCCAGGGCTCCCTGGTGTTTGGTTACTCATTCACTGAGTTTATGTACATTTATTGGACACTTTGTATCTCTGATTTGTTGCATTATTTTTCTCCACCACCCCTTTCATTTATGTATTTGCTTGGTTAGCGCTGCAATATTTACCTTTCCGATTCTATATATATTTGTCACATTTTTATGCAGCTGCTTGACATTCGAACCACTTTTGGGTTTAGCGCACTAATTATCCCCACTCCACTTATATACAGTGGGGAAAATAATTATTTGACACTCTGCGGATTTTGTAAGTTTGCCCACATACAAAGAAATGAAGGGTCTATAATTTTTATCATAGGTGTATTTTAAATGATAGAGACAGAATATCAACCAAAAATCCAGAAAAAAACACATGATATAATGTTATAAATTGAGTTGCAATTCAGTGAGTAAAACAAGTATTTGATCCACAAGCAAAACACGACTTAGTACTTGGTGGAGAAACCATTGTTGGAAAGCACAGGGGGTAAGATGTTTCTTGTAGTTCGTTACCAGGTTTGCACACATCTCAGAAGGGATTTTGGTCCACTCTTCTTCAGAGATCTTCTCTAAATTCTTAAGGTTTCTTGGCTGTCTCTTAGCAACTCGAAGTTTCAGCTCCCTCCATACATTTTCTATAGGATTAAGGTCTGGAGACTGGCTAGGCCGCTCCATGACCTTAACCACTTCGCGCCCGCACTATAGCTGAAAAACGGCTGCAGCGTGGACGCTAAC
This sequence comes from Lithobates clamitans, assembly GCA_037952925.1. Classification (NCBI taxonomy): domain Eukaryota; kingdom Metazoa; phylum Chordata; class Amphibia; order Anura; family Ranidae; genus Lithobates; species Lithobates clamitans. The sequence goes on from JBBGZY010000637.1 coordinate 5,603,299, forward strand.
TGCCGGGTGGCCGTCCCTGGACGTCCTTCTGTTTACTTCTGCGATTGGCGCGCTCCCGCGGGCGTGCATCGGGGAAGTTCTGTGCTGGCCGTGTCCCTTGGACAGAGCCAGTCACAGATCGCCATAAACGGCCAATCACAGCAGCCATTTACAGTGCGATCGGCGGTGCCAATGAGAGATGATCTCATATGTAAACATATGAGATCATCCCTCATCGCCGGCTCTCCCTCCTCACACAGAGACAGCGTGTGAGGAGGGAGAGTGAACTGCTGCAGCGATGAGTGAAAAAAAAAAAAAAAAAAACGAAAAAAAGTCACGTCAGTGCCATCTGTCCCCACTGTCATCTGTCCCCACTGTCATCTGTCATCAGTGCCATCTGTCATCGCCACATATTAGTGCCATCTGTCATCAGTGCCACCTGTCAGTGTCACGTGCCATCTGTTATAAGTGTCACGTGTCATCAGTGTCACGTGTCATCAGTGTCACGTGTCATCAGTGCCACGTATCAGTGCCATCTGTCATCAGTGTCATGTGTCATCAGTGTCACGTATTAGTGCCATCTGTCAGTGCCACGTATTAGTGCCCTCTGTCATCAGTGCCACGTATTAGTGCCATCTGTCATCAGTGCCATGTATTAGTGCCATCTGTCATCAGTGCAACGTATAAGTGCCATCTGTCATCAGTGATACAACAGTGTCACCAGTGCCACGTATCAGTGCCATCTGTCATCAGTGCCACGTATCAGTGCCATCTGCCATCAGTGCCACGTCAGTGTCATGTGTCATTGTCCTGGTGCTCCAGGACCTTCAAAAGTGTAATAACAAGTTAGATGTGTAATTTATGATCCTAGAACACCTGATGGTGCTCCCTGCATGTTGGGCCTCTGTATGTGGCCAGGCAGTAAAAAAGTCCCTCACATGTGGTATCGTAATACTCAGGAGTAGCAGAATGTATTTTGGGGTGTTATTTGTGGTATATACATGCAATGTGAGAGGAATAGCCTATTACAATGACAATTTTGTGGGGGAAAAATAAAAAAAAATCTTCATTTTGCAAAGAATTGTGGGAAAAAAATTACAACATCAAAAACCTCACCATGCATCTCACTAAATACCTTGGATTGTCTACTTTCAAATAGGGGGTCATTTGGGGGGTATTTGTACTTAACTGACTTGTTTGGGTCGCAAGAAATGAGATAGGCCACCAGTGCATCAGGTGTGATCAATTTTTTATGATTTGCACCACAGCTTGTAGACTCTCTAACTTTCACACGGACCAAATAATATCCACTAATTTGGGTTATTTTTACCAAAGATATGTAGCAGTATAAATTGTGGCCAAAATTTATTAAGAAAAATTAATAATTTGCAAAATTTTATCACAGAAACTAAAAAAAATGCGTTTTTTTTTCAAAATTTTCGGTCTTTTTTCATTTATAGCGCAAAAAATAAAAAACCCAGAGGTGATCATATACCACCAAAAGAAAGCTCTATTTGTATGAAAAAAAGGACAAACAATTCATTTGGGTACAGTATTACATGACTGAGTAATTGTCGTTCAAAGTGTGAGAGCGCTGAAAGCTGAAAATTGGTCTGGGCAGGAGGGGGGTTTAAGTGCCCAGTAGGCAAGTGGTTGTAAACAATCACATATACCAAGTGAAGTTTACAGCCTCAGATGATACACAGATGAAACAAATCTCCCTACATAAGTTTTACATGTATATCTGATGTCTTATACTTTCTAGACTGTTTAGAAAGTGCACATCGGGTTAGAATTTTCCCTTCCTGTCCCACCACTGGGTGTGGATTATTTTATTGGCATACACTGTGTCCACATACCGTGGATATAAAAAGTCTACACACCCCTGTTTAAAATGTCAGGTTTCTCTGATGTAAAAAAATGAGACAAAGATAAATAATTTCAGAACATTTTCCAACTTTAATGTGACCTATAAATTGTACAACTCATTTGAAAAACAAACTAAAATCTTTTAGGGGAGGGTAGTAAAAATAAAAAAATTAAATATTCTGGTTGCATAAGTGTGCACACCCTCTTATAACTGGGGATGTAGTTCTGTTCACAATTAAGCAATCAGATTCAAACTCATGTTAAATAGGAGTCAGTACACACCTGTCATCATTTAAAGTGCCTCTGATTAACCCCAAATAAAGTTCAGCTGTTCTAGTAGGTCTTTCCTGACATTTTCTTAGTGGCATCCTACAGCAAAAGCCATGGTCCGCAGAGAGCTTCCAAAGCACCAGAGGTATCTCATTGTTTAAAGGTATCAGTCAGGAGAAGGGTACAAAAGAATTTCCAAGGCATTAGATATACCATGGAACACAATGAAGACAGTCATCATCAAATGGAGAAAATATGGCACAACAGTGACATTACCAAGAACTGGACGTCCCTCCAAAATTGATGAAGACATGAAAAAAACTGGTCAGGGAGGCTGCCAAGAGGCCTACAGCAACATTAAAGGAACTACAGGAATATCTTGCAAGTACTGGCTGTGTGGTACATGTGACAACAATCTCCTGTATTCTTTAAATGTCTGGGCTATGGGGTAGAGTGGCAAGATGGAAGCCTTTTCTTATGAAGAAAAACATCCGAGCCCGGCTAAATTTTGCAAAAACACATCTCAAGTCTCCTAAAAGCATGTGGGAAAATGTGTTTTGGTCTGATGAAACCAAGGTTGAACTTTTTGGCCACAATTCCAAAAGATATGTTTGGTGCAGAAACAACACTGCACATCACCAAAAGAACATCATACCCACCGTGAAGCATGGTGGTGTCAGCATCATGCTTTGAGGCTGTTTTTCTTCAGCTGAAACAGGGGCCTTAGTCAAGGTAGAGGGAATTATGAACAGTTCCAAGTAGCAGTCAATATTGGCACAAAACCTTCAGGCTTCTGCTAGAAAGCTGAATATGAAGAGGAACTTCATCTTTCAGCATCACAACGACCCAAAACATACATCCAAATCTACAAAGGAATGGCTTCACCAGAAGAAGATTAAAAATTTGGAATGGCCCAGCCAGAGCCCAGACTTGATTCCAATTTGAAAATCTGTGGGGTGATCTGAAGAGGGCTGTGCACAGGAGACGCCCTCGCAATCTGACAGATTTGGAGTGTTTTTGCAAAGAAGAGTGGCCATGCTGATAGACTCATACCCAAAAAGACTGAGTGCTGTAATAAAATCAAAAGGTTCTTTAACTAAGTATTCATTTAAGGGTGTGCACACTTATGCAACCATATTATTTTATTTTTTTTATTTTTACTTCCCTCCACCTAAAAGATTTCAGTTTGCTGTTTAATTGAGTTGTACAGTTTATAGGTCACATTAAAGGTGGAAAAAGTTCTGAAATGATTTATCTTTCTCTTATTTTTTTTACATCACAGAAACCTGACATTTTAACAGGGGTGTGTAGACTTTTTTTTATATCCCTTGTAGGCAGATGAAGGAAGAAATGTGCAGAGCTGTGCTGTGAATAGACCAGCTCTCTGCTAATCTATTTCTATGCACCATCCCCTACACAAATTTCAGGCTGGTTTTATCTCGGTTGTCAGAGAACTTGTCAAAAGTTATCATGCTGATAACAGAAGAACCGAGCAGCAGCAAGACATGGGACTTAGGGCTTTGGAGAGAGATAAGTAAACACTACAGATAGATGTGCCTAGGTCATATTTCATGAATGCAGTTTACATCCACTTTAAAGTGCTTCTTCTTTAGCCACTCCTTTGTTGCTTTGGCAGTATGTTTTGGGTCATTGTCATGCTAGAGAACCCATCCATGACCTATCTTCAGTGTGAGGGAAGAAGGTTCTCATCCAAGATACAGTTCTGTACAATACAGGACTAATCTGTGTACCACATGAGCACATAGCCAGTCTGTGGGAGCCAGAATTATTGTTGATTGGTAGCGGATCAAATACTTATATTACTCACTGAACTGCAACTCAATTTATAACATTTGCCTCGTGTGTTTTTTTTTCTGGATTTTTGGTTGATATTCTGTCTCTATCATTTAAAATAAACCTATGATAAAAATTATAGCTCCTTCATTTTTTTGTAAGTGGGCATCCTTACAAAAACTGCAGGAGATCAAATAATTATTTTCCCCACTTGTATGTATATTTCTACAGTGACAGTCATGCTTTGATATTTTTTTCTATATAGGTTTTCTTTCGATCCTAGATTTTGTACTGATAAATGATATGTGGTTTTATTTTCCCATTGTGCTCAATTCTCTAGTTAGAATGCCTTTGGCCTTTTCTGTTACTGTTACATCTACTGTTATTGTGCTTGTAGTGCTCTACTCCATCTTTGGATGTATGTTACTGGCCAGACCACCAAGTGAAAACAGAGGGGAAAAGCCAAAGAAAAGAAAACAAATGCATCCACCACATCCAATGATTGGTAAGCTGCAATATAATTCATGGTTTTGGATTTAATATCACTTTCATTCTCACTTAGGTGCCACGGGTAAAAGATGTAGGTAGGGTAAGCATAAAATCTACTTTTTTGTTTACAAGTACCTGTTGGTCATACTATCAACAATTGATTTTTTACAGGAAGTTTTACTGCAAGCTCCACTTTAAAGAGGAGTTCCCATTTTTAAAAAAAATTAAAAGTCAGCAGCTACAAATACTGCAGCTGCTGACTTTTAATAATCGGACACTTACCTGTCCCACGGTCCAGCGATGCGGTGGATAGAAGCCCCGCTCGTCTCCCCCTCCGTTTGGCGGTGCCGGCATTGCAACTGTGGGCGCCGGGCTGTGGTTTCACAGCCTGGCACCCACTGCACATGTGCGAGCGGCGCCGCGCGCCGTGATTGGCCGATCAGTCATCTGGGACCTGTAATGTGTCCCAGATGATTGACAAGAGGGAGGGAGCAGAGCTGAGCCCTTCCTGTGCAGAGGGGAAGTGATGTCACCAGCCCAGGCACTGAAAGAGGCAGACTATGAGAGACCACCTAGCAACAGGCATTTAGAGGTGAGTTAAAAAAAAAATTTTTCAAATGTTTTTTTTATTTTTTTTTTAAGGCACATTCATGCATTTTTTTTTTTGAGTGGAACACCACTTTAAGTGCTTCTCAAACAGTATATATATATATTTTGCTGGTAATTATGGAGATTATTTGCCAATTCAAATATGGCCTAAGAATGCCTCATAGTTCAGAAGAAAAAAATATTGCCCTTACAGTATGCGGAGACTTTTTTTTTTTGCATGCTAAAATAAATGTATCTCAATAAAAGCCTAAACTCGGTCAAAACGTTTTATTTTTCTACACTGAACGGAAGGATAAGAAATCTTTGTTAGGGTTTTATTGCTTACCATGTATTTTTTGAGAGATTTATCTTTGTATTCTGTCCTTGCAAGGAGAATATAAATATTGGAATTACAGGACAAATTGCAGGATACATTCATGACTGTTTAAAAGCGTGCTATGCAATCTAATATGCAAGCCCAGCAGTATATTTTTGCTTTCTAGCAGAATGAATCCTTTTTTTTATCTCTTTGCTAGCAGTGAGAGGTGGAAGGTCTGTTTTTGCTTCACTCATCACACACTGCTAGCTGCAACTGTTAAATATGAAATATTAATTTGCAATATTTAATAATTATAAATAATAATAAAAATAGATCATTACCATGACTAACATAGTACTCCTTAATGTAGATGTACACTCAAACAGTAAAATCTTATATAAGTGTAGCGCTGGTAGATTTTCCAATCTACCGCTTATATGTAAATTTAGTGGGTCATCTGGGCTGTACATAGTTCAGATTTAATTTACTGTTAGATTAGCCTCTGTTCCAGTTTGGCTGTGTTGCGTGCAGTTCCACATTCTGCCTGTGGGTGTCGTTGTCACCATGGGTCGGTGTTGGAAAGCAACAAGCTGAAGTATATGAGTGCTCTTCTGTCCCGTAGACAACTCGGCGGAGGTGGTTGCATTCTGGGAGAGAGTATTTATGGGACAGACGCCATGTTTCTGGGAGCTTTACCTCGTGGCCCTCCTGGCCTAAAGGTATGTGTTAGTGAGTTCTACCTCGCGGCCCTCTGGCCTGGAGGGTTGCGTTGCGGCAGCCGTGCGAGTAGGCCCAGAAGCCTGTCTGGGGTCTGCTATCGCTGGGATGGTCCTGTGCTGTCTGTGCTGCGGGAAGAAGCCAGACAATTGGGAAGATCTAGGGGAGGCCCCATCTTGGAAGGGACCATGCAACGCTGGTCTTAAGAAGGGCCTGGTGACTCGATTGGAGGATGCATCTTAAACTAATCTGCCGCACAAGTACTGCCGGGTCGGCTTAAAGGTTCTGGTACTGTGTTTGGCTATTCATCGAAAACTACTACATCCTGTGGCAGAGGATCGTACATTTTTGTTTCACTCAAGTCTGTGGCAGAGACTTTTTGTTCATGCTACGTTCCGGCTGCTAGGTTAGTGAGAGAGATCTATCCGGGCGGGCAAAGATTTAATCCTGAACGAAGGATATATTCACCCCTGAGATTTCAATTACTTAGTGCTACACCAAGAAAAGGTATTTGAACTTCCCTGCAACTCTTCTTCTACCTCTTTCCTGCTACTTCTTCCAGTTATCTCCCATTAAAGCATTGGAAAAGTACTCAAGTGACTGGTGCCTACATTGTCTGATAATAAGGTTAACGTGGACTCTAAGTTCGGTGCTGGTGAAATTAAAGGTAAAAAGGTGACGGTAACAGCCCGCTTAAAATCAGCAGCTCCACCGTGAGTTAGTGCTACATAAGGGTAAAATGCAACTAAAGGCAAAACTTTTTCTTTAGTTTTGGATAGAGTGCAAAGGTATTAGAATGCCAGTCATTTGTTACTGCTGTCTGTGCCCCCCCGTTGGGGAGATTCATCCTCTATATTTGTCATGTTTGCCATTGTCATTGAAAGTGAAAGTAAAAGAAAACCCAAATTTTGGGCTGTCCTCAAAAAACTAATAGAAGGCAAATCTTCCACTGAGGACACTAGTTGTGGTGACCTGGTGTCCCCAAGGGATTCCCTTAATTTGTAGGGCTTTCCTTTTACTTGCTGTTTGGCTATGGGACAGGAAGTGAAGAGAAATCTCCGCAATGGGACACAAATGGGGGCACTAGTGCAGGCTTGCTCCCGAGCTGCTCTGGCTGCGTCTATTGACAGAGATAGGGTGGCTCGGCCCCGCCTCCCTTTCCCTTCAAGAATTTCATTGAGAGCAGCAAGAGGCAATGGCTCCTGCTGTTATCAATCTTCTCAGTGAGGAGGGAAAGAGCAGAGAGAGCCATTGCTATCATACACAGCACTGGATCAGGAATGGGCTCAGGTTAGTATAAGGGGGGCTGGAGGGGATTTGGTGACACAGAAGGTTTTTATTACCGTAATGCATAGAATGCATTAAGGTACAAAAAAAACCTTTAGAACCATATTAGGGTCCCTGTACAGGCAATTACTGTTTTAGAGAGATAACACTTTGTCCCCATCTCCCAATTGTTCTTCCGCTGTCACCCTATCACATGTGCTTTCAGTGGAGGTTGCATGCCAATACTTATTGCATGGATACGTTCCAGCATTGTCACTACCGAGGAACCTGCACTGAGCAATGAGACGCAACCACAGCTGTAGGGTATTCATTGGCTGCAAAAGAGGCTGCAGGAGATCAACTGTAAAATATTTTCTAAAAGAAAAGGAACATGACTACTAAATACACAGTAATTTAGCAAACTATATGATTTTCAGTTACGTTTTACATGCAATTTTGCCTTATAATATCCAATACAAAGGGTCTAACACCAGAAGGATGCCTTTGGATAACATTTAAATTGTAGCAATTAGCTTTTTACATTTGTCCAAACATCTTTTGGAAGTTTAGTGGTCTTTAATTATGGAGGTTGTCATTGGTGAGAAAAGAGTGATTGAAACATCCAAATATGCTTTACCAGATTACTCTTCAAACTCCTTTCTTGTCTGCGTTAAGTGTTTTAACAGCTTCCTTCCTTCCTCTTACTGTGGAAAATCATCTTATCATGCTGGTACATTTTTTTGCTCAAGAGTTTGTCATCACCAGCCCTATTGTATTATTGTCAACCAGAGTCTAATATGTGTGTCTAATGAATTCCTAAATATGGCATACTTTCAAGGCCATGCCATTTGTGTCTTTGATTGTTTTTATGTCTAGCAATAACATTATTAATGTTACTATGTTTCTTACATGACAACACAATAAAAATACATTCATACCATTAAAGTAACCCCTTACTGGATTACATTTAGTTTGCTGAAGTGGTGTGTAACATAAACAATTTTCAATTGCTATGGCTTTTTCACAACAATTTTTAACGTTTCTTTAATATCCTTTATGACACCCCAGTGCTGCTGATCTCCACTAGGCTTTTTCAGCCACCTCCAGTTTACATGGCCTTGAACATTTGGGAGACAGAGGCAGAGTGCTGGCTCCCTGAACAAGGTATCAGCAGATGCACATCATTGCTGTGAACCATTGTACAGAGCTAAACTATGCCTGTGCAATGTATGCTAGCATGGTAGACTACATTTTGACATGGTGACAATGCAGTAGCACAGTTGGGAGAAAGTTATCAGCCCATAATAGGAAATTCCTGAACAAGGAACTTATGGCAGAAGACAACTTTTAAAACTCCATTAGCATGTTAAAGAAGAATTCCAGGTATATATATTTTAACATAGTTAAATTAGTCCAGCTTGTAGCAATGTAACTTTGCATAGATTATACCTGTGGGATCCCTCTAGAAGCTGGAAATCACCATAGTAAACACTGCTACTACAGTGATCTCCACTAGCTCTCAGATCTCATGCTGAGCAGCTGCCTTGCACAGGTCAGCCTCTCGGCACAGTGGCCATGCAGAGATCGCTTTGGAATACATTGTTCATGTATTTTTGTACAAAAACTAAAGATTGCATTCTTCAGCCAGTAGATTCTCAGAGTGTCCCCAGAAAGATACCTGTGAAAAATGTCCTATATGTCCCTGCTCTTGAAACTAATCTTTTGTCAGTGAAGAAGCTCACAAAACAAAGCAATGCAGTGACCTTTCAAGATGACAGTTGTGCCATCACAAAAGGGGATATCTTACTTGCAAAGGCTAAAATTACAGATGAACTGTATCAGCTGAACTGCAATGAGGTGCTTAATACTGCCAAGGAGGAAAAATTCAAACTGCATTCACACATAGCACAGATAACTTGGGCACAGAAGCCCTGACATAATAAGTAAAAATAACTAAGAATGACCATGCAATTGGGATACAAATTAGTCTATGTGATCAAACAATGAAATGCACTTGCTGTATAAAAAGAGAAATGACAAGAAAAGCCTTTCCAAAGCAGAGTAACAGCAGAGCTAAGAAGCCTTGGGACTTAATTCATTCATATCTTTGCGGTCCAATGGAGAAATTGACTCCAGGAACGAAGAGGTATTTTCTCACTTTTATAGATCATTACTCCAGGTATACTATACTTTCCTGGCTCAGCCTCAGGACAGCACAACCTCGGGTCAACCCCGCCCCTTGACCCCGTATAGGACACCCCTGTATAGACAGATAAAAGGCAGGCAGAACGTGGTACAGGCGTTCTTATTCTGTCCTTGCTCCGGACATTCCTGTTTGTACTGCCTGCCTATGTCCCTGTGGTAGAAGGTCCTTTGTTGGGGGTAAATCTCTCTGAGGAGGGCTCTCCTGGTGCCGGAGTGAAGTTCAGGCTAATTGCCGTAAGTCGCGTGAAAAACATCCATCCTGAGCTTATATTTTTCCTTCCCCCCTCTACTTAGTTATATCTCCTCATTTTTCTTTCCCCTCCATGCTGTCCTGGCATCCGTGTCAGTTCAGCCGGGCGCCAGGTAGTGATGTCAGTGAGGTTTTTAAAACCTCTCTTCCTCTTCCTGTGTTTTTGTGTTCCACCTGCGTTCCAGTGATGCTGGCGCGGGTGGATAATGTCACCGCTCGTGTCCGGAATGGTCGATCAGTCGCGGCTGTGATTGGCTCTCCAGTCCGCCGCTTCTCATTGGCCAGAACGGCGTGAGGGTGGTGAATTTAAACCTGTAAGGGGGGAGGCTTCTGTGTGGCTGTCAGCACACAATACTGATCTACCAGACTGGTAAGCTGATCGCTAGAGCGGCCTGTACTGTGCCTTCTTCTCTGCCTGTGTGTAATTTCTGCCTTGCTTTCCCTGCAGCCTTCTGACAGTCCCCAGAAGATTTTTCCTTCATTGCCTAGCCTTACCCAGCGGTGAGTGCAGTATGTTTTTATTTGAAAAGAAAAAAAAAGATAGATATATGTGTTTATGTGCATAGAGAGATAGAGATATAGATAGAGAGATAGATAGAGAGATAGATAGAGAGAGATAGAGAGATATATATCTATATATAGATATATATGTATATCTATATAGTGCGAGAAAATTGATTTTTTTGTAGAGGATTACATTTTTTGCTCCTGTCCTTAGCCCAGGATGAGTTCGCCTGTTCCTATGCAGGGAGGCACTGAAAACTTCGGAAAGGTAAGGGACACCTGGAGGCTTTTAAGTTTGCCTCTAGCACCGGTTGTCTGTTTTAGGCTTACTAATGGTTCTTCCTTATTGCAGGGGGAGAGGTCCTTCACTCAGAAGCCGCAAGAGAGCAATTTCATCCTCTAGTGACCATCGTTCTCCGTCTCCTCGCGCTTCCCACTCTAAAGCTAAGTCAAAGCGCAACCATATCCAGCGCAGCCCTTCAGCAGACTCTGCTGGCCCATCAATTAGGCATCATCGATCGCCCACCGATCATGGACCAGGATATGATCACCAATTCTTGTTGGGCTTGCGGTGCGGTCCCGTTACTGGCCAAGTGCCTTTGTAAGTGATGTTTTAAGGAGGCTTCCCAGGGTCAAGTGGTCAACGAGGATGTAGAGCTATACATCAAGAGGGCTGTGGAAGAAGGGGTAAGGGCCCTGTTGCCTGGCCCTTCTGCGGTGGCAGGGACTAGTCGCCTAAAGAGAAGGGAGGAGGACTCTTCGGAATCTGGAGGCATCAGTTCTGACTTAGAGGGGGACTCAGAGTTTGGTCAAGATAGTTTGGACACGTATTCGTTTCATTTCTCTCTGGTACCCTCGTTTATATCTGCGGTCAAGCTGGCCATCGATTGGGAGGAAGAATCTTCAGCCACTCAGGAGCAGAGAAAGTATTACCCGAATTTGAAAAGACAATTTCCAAAATTTCGTTTCATAGTGGAGATCAAAGAGTTAATGGAGGAGGAATGGTCCAAGCCGGATAAAAGACCAGCACTGCGGAATAGGATCAACAAGTTATACCCGTTCCGACCCTCGGACGTGGAACCATGGGATACCCTTCCTAAAGTGGATGCGTCCTTGCAGCGTCTTGCAAGGCATATCACCCTACCATTGGAAGAGACAGTGGGGCAGATTTACGAAGCATTTGCGCCATGACTTGCGGTGCATGCCGATGCGCAAATTACATTTTCGTATTTACAAAGCATTTGCGCTGGTAACACAGCGCAAATCCCCATTTACTATTCTCTTCCCGGCGCACAGGATGAGGTGATCTGTACGCCACTATAGACCTGGTGCACGGCATGTTTAACTTCAAATTTAAACAAGCTGGAAGTGCCAATAATATGGGGGTGATGTGGGGTGATGTAGGGAAGTGTTGTACTAACTGGCCAAGTCACAAATATGGCCAATATATAACGAGAAAATGACTTTCTCAGAACAAGCCGGTGTTCTGCCATATAGTGTCCTCCTATCGGATAGTGTCCACTCCGTACTGCGCAGGCGCAGCGCTTGCGCAGTACGGAGCAGAAGGAGATGCCGAAAATGTCCGAAGTTGATCAGCTGACCATCAGCTGTACACGGCGCTTCGGCAGTTCTTAGCGATGGCTGTGTAAGAGGGCCCCTCGCAGGCTCGCTTCGCTCGCCGCGCTTCGGGCATGGCCTCGCTGCGCTCGGCAACTATATATTCTCACTCTGTGTCCACTTGGATAGTAGGGAATGATCCTGGACATAGGGTGAGAATAAAAGCGCAGGCGCCGTGTATAGCTGATGATCAGCTGTTAAACTTCAGAGACTTTCGGCGCCTCGTTTGTCCTCCGTACTGCGCCTGCGCAGTACAGGGAGGACACTATATGATAGGGGACTGTATTTGACAAGACACCGGCAGCGCCGGCAAATACATTTAAGCTGCGGGAGGTGAATTTATACACTGCGCATGCTCAAACGGCATTTGCGCTTGTTCAAATACTTTAGTTCAGTGTGCCGGCAAAATATTAGTAAATGTCAGGCAACGTAAAAGCATTTGCATAGGTTGGACGGGCGCACCTCTAGACTTTTTTTTTTTTTTTTAACGCTGGTTCACTTCATGCGGCTCTAATGAAATGTCGGTCCGGCAAAAGACATACAAGTTAATTTATAAAAACAGCATTAAGAAAACAAACACAATTCAGAAAAAAAAATGCGTGGGGTTCCCCCGAAATTCAATACCAGGCCCTTCAGGTCTGGTATGGATATTAAGGGGAACCCCACGCCAAAAAAAAAAAATGACGTGGGGTCCCCCAAAAATCCATACCAGGCCCTTCAGGTCTGGTGTGGATTTTAAGGGGAACCCCGCGCCAAAATTTAAAAAAAAAATGGCGTGGGGTCCCCCCTAAAATCCATACCAGACCCTTATCCGAGCAAGCAACCTGGCAGGCCGCAGGAAAAGAGGGGGGGATGAGAGAGCGCCCCCCCTCCTGAACTGTACCAGGCCACATGCCCTCAACATTGGGAGGGTGCTTTGGGGTAGCCCCCCAAAACACCTTGTCCCCATGTTGATGAGGACAAGGGCCTCATCCGCACCCTGGCCGGTGGCTGTGGGGGTCTGCGGGCGGGGGGCTAATCGAAATCTGGAAGCCCCCTTTAACAAGGGGACCCCCAGATCCCGGCCCTCCCCCCTGTGTGAAATGGTAAGGGGGTACAAAAGTACCCCTACCATTTCACAAAAAAACTGTCAAAAATGTTAAAAATGACGAGACAGTTCTTGACAATTCCTTTATTTCTTCTATTTTCTATCTATCTATCTTCTTTCTTCTTTCTTCTATCTTCCTTCGGTTTCTTCCTCCATCTTCTTCTGGTTCTTCCTCCGGTGTTCTCGTCCGGCATCTCCTCCGTGGCGTCTTCTTCCCTTCTTCTCCTCGGGCCATTCCGCATCCAGCATGATGGCATGGAGGGAGGCTCCCACTGTGTGACACTTCTCTCTTCATCTTCTGGTCTTCATCTTCTTCTCTTCATCTTCTTTTTCGGGCCGCTCCGCACCCATGATGGCATGGAGGGAGGCTCCCGCTGTGTGACGCTTCTCCTCTTCTCTCTTCTGACGGTTCTTAAATAAAGGGGGGGCGGGGTCACCGGGTGACCCCGCCCCCTCTGATGCACGGGGACTTCCCTGTGGCATTCCCCGTGATGTCAGAGGGGGGCGGGATCACCGGGTGGCTCCGCCCCCAATTATTTAAGAACCGTCAGAAGAGAAGCGTCACACAGCGGGAGCCTACCTCCATGCTATCATGGGTGCAGAGCGGCCCGAAAAGAAGATGAAGACAAAAAGATGAAGAGGAGGAAGAACCAAAAGAAGAAGATGGAGGAAGGAAGATAGAAGAAAGAAGATAGAAAATATAAGAAATAAAGGCATTGTCAAAAACTGTCTCTTGTCATTTTTAACATTTTTGACAGTTTTTTGTGAAATGGTAGGGGTTTTTTTGTACCCCCTTACCATTTCACACAGGGGGGTGGGCCAGAATCTGGGGGTCCCCTTGTTGGGTGTCTGTCTGTCTGTCTGTCACATTTGGGTGTCTGTCTCTGTCTGTCTGTCTGTCACATTTGGGTGTCTGTCTGTCTGTCACATTTGGGTGTCTGTCTGTCTGTTTGTCACATTTGGGTGTGTCTGTCTGTCACATTTGGGTGTCTGTCTCTGTCTGTCTGTCACATTTGGGTGTCTGTCTCTGTCTGTCTGTCACATTTGGGTGTCTGTCTGTCTGTCTGTCACATTTGGGTGTCTGTCTGTCTGTCTGTCTGTCACCTTTGGGTGTCTGTCTGTCACATTTGGGTGTCTGTCTCTGTCTGTCTGTCACATTTGGGTGTCTGTCTGTCTGTCACATTTGGGTGTCTGTCTGTCTGTCACATTTGGGTGTCTGTCTCTGTCTGTCTGTCACATTTGCGTGTCTGTCTGTCTGTCTGTCACATTTGGGTGTCTGTCTGTCTGTCTGTCACATTTGGGTGTCTGTCTGTCTGTCTGTCACATTTGGGTGTCTGTCTCTGTCTGCCTGTCACATTTGGGTGTCTCTGTCTGTCTGTCTGTCACATTTGGGTGTCTGTCTGTCACATTTGGGTGTCTGTCTGTCTGTCTGTCACATTTGGGTGTCTGTCTCTGTCTGTCACATTTGGGTGTCTGTCTCTGTCTGTCTGTCACATTTGGGTGTCTGTTTCTGTCTGTCTGTCTGTCACATTTGGGTGTCTGTCTCTGTCTGTCTGTCTGTCACATTTGGGTGTCTGTCTCTGTCTGTCTGTATGTCACATTTGGGTGTCTGTCTTTGTCTGTCTGTCACATTTGTGTGTCTGTCTGTCTGTCTGTCACATTTGGGTGTCTGTCTGTCTGTCACATTTGGGTGTCTGTCTGTCTGTCACATTTGGGTGTCTGTCTGTCTGTCTGTCACATTTGGGTGTCTGTCTCTGTCTGTCTGTCACATTTGGGTGTCTGTCACATTTGGGTGTCTGTCTGTCACATTTGGGTGTCTGCCTCTGTCTGTCTGTCACATTTGGGTGTCTGTCTCTGTCTGTCTGTCACATTTGGGTGTCTGTCTCTGTCTGTCTGTCACATTTGGGTGTCTGTCTCTGTCTGTCTGTCTGTCACATTTGGGTGTCTGTCTCTGTCTGTCTGTTTGTCTGTCTGTCACATTTGGGTGTCTGTCTCTGTCTGTCTGTCACATTTGGGTGTCTGTCTCTGTCTGTCGGTCTGTCTGTCACATTTGGGTGTCTGTCTCTGTCTGTCTGTCTGTCACATTTGGGTGTCTGTCTCTGTCTGTCTGTCACATTTGGGTGTCTGTCTCTGTCTGTCTGTCACATTTGAGTGTCTGTCTCTGTCTGTCTGTCACATTTGGGTGTCTGTCTGTCTGTCTGTCTGTCACATTTGGGTGTCTGTCTGTCTGTCTGTCACATTTGGATGTCTGTCTCTGTCTGTCTTTCTGTCACATTTGGGTGTCTGTCTCTGTCTGTCTGTCACATTTCGGTGTCTGTCTCTGTCTGTCTTTCTGTCACATTTGGGTGTCTGTCTCTGTCTGTCTGTCACATTTGGGTGTCTGTCTGTCTGTCTGTCTGTCACATTTGGGTGTCTGTCTGTCTGTCTGTCACATTTGGATGTCTGTCTCTGTCTGTCTTTCTGTCACATTTGGGTGTCTGTCTCTGTCTGTCTGTCACATTTCGGTGTCTGTCTCTGTCTGTCTTTCTGTCACATTTGGGTGTCTGTCTCTGTCTGTCTGTCACATTTGGGTGTCTGTCTCTGTCTGTCTGTCACATTTCGGTGTCTCTGTCTGTCTGTCTGTCTGTCACATTTGGGTGTCTGTCTCTGTCTGTCTGTCTGTCACATTTGGGTGTCTCTGTCTGTCTGTCTGTCACATTTTGGTGTCTGTCTCTGTCTGCCTGTCACCAACAGCCAGGGTTGTCGGGAAGAGGCCCTTGTCCTCATCAACATGGGGACAAGTTGCTTTGGGGTGGGGGGGCCCCCGCAGGGCGCCCCCCTCTCCAAGGCACCCCCCCATGTTGAGGGCATGCGGCCTGGTACGGCTCAGGAGGGGGGGGCGCTCACTCGCCCCCACCCCCTTTCCTGGCCGGCCGGGCTGCGTGCTCGGATAAGGGTCTGGTATGGATTTCGGGGGGACCCCCACGCCAATTTTTCGGCGTAGGGGGTTCCCCTTACAATCCATGCCAGACCTAAGGGCCTGGTATGCCCCTGGGGGGGGACCCACGCCGGTTTTTTCATTTAAAATTTGGCGCGGTGTTCCCGCCTCAGGATTCATACCAGACAGCTGTCAGCACTGCCTGTCACTCATCGCGGAAGGAAAACTAAGTTTTCCTTTCCCGATGAGTGAGCCATCTCGGCGCTGGCTCCTGCGACGGGGCTCGCAGGTGTCAAATCTCGCCGAGAAATGCGGCGAGATTGACACAATATCGCGGTCACCTACTGTAGCTGATGCTTCAGCTGAATCAGTTAGGATGTCAGCCAGATCCTCCGCTCTAATTAATTCAATGCACAGAGCCCTATGGGTCAAGACTTGGACCGGGGATACAGCCTCAAAGACCAAGTTGTGTGGTCTACCCTTTGAGGGGGATTTGGTTTTTTGGCCCAGGTCTACTGGAATGAATGGCTGACAAGAAAAAGGCCTTCCCCATTAAGAAAAAGGTGATCCCTCAGGGCAGTAAAAATGTTTGTCCTTTTCGGAAAACCTCAGATACAAAGGAGACAGGCTATAAGAGACCTTGGAGGTCTCAGAGAGGCAGGGGCAAGTCAGGAGTGCTATTTCGCCCCCCTACCCCGGATACAAAGAGCCAGTGACTGTCCTCCGACTGTGGGAGCAAGGTTACAGACCTTCTTCCCACAGTGGCAGAGGATAACAGACAGTCCGTTTATCCTCAAGACTATAATGGAGGGTTACGGACTGGAGTTCGCCCAACCCCCTCCGGTTCGGTTTTATATAACTCAGGCTCCCAGAGACCCAGAAAAGCTTACAGCAATGTCGGCAATTCTACAGGAATTAATTCAGCAAAAGGTGATAATAAATGTTCCCTCCAAAGAAGTGGAACAGGGGTGCTATTCACACATCTTTCTGGTAAAGAGGCCTTCAGGCAAGTTCAGACTAATCCTGAACCTGAAGATTCTCAACAGAGCGGTCAGGTACAAGAAGTTCAAAATGGATACGATTTTTTCGGTAAAGGGTCTCCTGACCCCGAACTTTTTTATGGTATCCATAGACCTGAGAGATGCATATCTCCATGTGCCCATAGCCCTAGCATCATAAAAGCACCTCAGATTTGCAATCAGGATGGAAGGGTCTATCATACATCTTCAATTTAGAGCTCTCCCTTTCGGACTGTCATCCTCTCCGAGGATATTCACGAAGATTCTGGCAGAGGCCTTAGCCCCTCTCAGAATAGAGGGAATTTCGATTGTCCCCTACTTAGACGCTCTTCTATTATTTGCCAAAACAAGGCACATATTAGAGAAGGATCTGCAAAGGACAAAGAGTCATCTGGAGAGCCTGGGTTGGTTAATAAACAAGGAAGAAACGAACATGATTCCATCGCAGACAATAACGTTTCTAGGTTACACTATCGATTCCATACAGGAGAGAATCTTCCTCCCCGAGGAAAAGATAGTAAAACTTCAGTATGCTGTAAAAAAGGCCCAGACAAACCTGCCGATTTCTATCAGGGCGGCGATGTCCGTCTTGGGGCTCCTTACTGCATCGATACCAGCAGTACAGTGGGCACGTTTACATACAAGGGATCTTCAACAGACAATTTTGAAAAGTTGGTCCTATGGAGAGTCCCTAGAAAAAATGATAACAATATCCCCCCGAGTTCAGAGGAAGCTCTGGTGGTGGAGGAGTTACTCCAATCTGGACAGGGGCCTGCTCTGGTGTTTTCCCCAGGAGAGGAGATTAACAACGGATGCGAGTTCCTGGGGTTGGGGCGCCCACCTGGAAGGACAGATGGCTCAGGGGAATTGGACGAACAAGGAGGCCAGGAGATCCTCCAATTGGAGAGAACTAAGGGCTATTCTCTTAGGACTATGGGCTTTCGAGAAAATAGTCCAAGGTCACCATGTGCAAGTACTATCAGACAATGCCACAGCAGTGGCATATGTTACAAGACAGGGTGGCACGAGAAGCAAGGTCTTGCTAGCCTTGTCCGTTCAGATGCTATCTTGGGCAGAAAACAACTTAAAGTCCCTAACAGCTGTACACTTAAAAGGAGAGCTGAATCTAGTAGCTGACTTTCTAAGCAGAGAGAGGATATTAGAGGCAGAGTGGAGTCTAAACAAGGAGGTATTCCAAAAATTAACAGAGAAATGGGGAGCTCCTCAGATAGACCTATTCCCATCCCACAAGAATTCAAAGGTGAAGGCCTATTATTCACTAAACAGGCAAGATCAGGCGAAAGGATTGGATGCGCTGGCACAACCATGGAACTTCCACTTGTGCTACGCCTTTCCCCCCTTTCAAATGATCCCTTTGGTGTTAAAGAAACTAGAGACCACAAGTATGATCCTAGTGGCTCCTTTTTGGCCCAAGAGGCCCTGGTTTGCAACCATACAGAGGATGGCAGTGGAACCACATTGGTTTCTTCCACTTCAAAAAGATCTATTAACCCAGGGACCCTTCAGCACCCAAATATCGACCAGCTCAAGCTGACGGGGTGGTTACTGAAGAGCAGCTTCTAAGAAGAAGGGGATTCTCAGATAAGCTGGTGTCAACCCTGTTAAGTAGCCGAAAAAAGGTTACCAGGGGTATTTATTTTAAGACATGGAAGCGGTTTAATTCCTGGTGCATGACTAAAAAATGTTCACCACAGGAGTTGCCCTCAATATTAGAGTTTCTCAATTAGGTTATGGAGATGGGGCTGGCAGCCAGTACCCTGAAGGTCCAGGTGGCTGCCTTGTCGGTGTTTCTTGAGAGAAAGTTATCTCAAGAACCATTTATAGTTAGATTCTTCAAAGCATTGGCCAGGCTTAGGCCGGTACCTTTCAAATCTTTTCCTAAATGGGATTTATCACTGGTGCTACAAGGGTTGATTAAAACACCTTTTGAACCCCCACAGGAAGCGACTTTAAAATTTTGGACGCTCAAGCTAGTTCTTTTGGTAGCAATTACCTCAGCCAGAAGAATAAGTGAGTTGCAAGCTCTATCTATAATAGAACCTTTTTGCTTTATATTTCCAGACTGGGTAGTGCTGAAAACTGACCCGGGTTTCTTGCCAAAAGTCGCAACCTTTTTTCATAGGGCAAAAGAGATAGTTTTACCTACTTTTTGTCCTACACCATCCAACTCTAAAGAGGAGGCTTTTCATACTCTGGATGTGAGAAGATGTTTACTTCATTATTTAGAGATCACAAGAGAGTTTATTCTTTTTTCTGGACTGCGTAAGGGTCATGGTGCTTCCAAAAGCACTATAGGCAGATGGCTAAGAATGGCGATCAGTGAAGCCTATAAAGCTTATAAAGCTTATAAAGCTCTCTCCAGGTGCTGTCCTGAAAGACTCGTAGAAATACCGTTACCGGTAAGTCTAACTAGGGTTTTTTCAGTCCCTAGTGGCATGACAAGTTGCAATAGTGGAAAACAAGCCGAAAAAGCACATTGTAAATCACGCAATTTTGGTGTTGAAATAGTGGAAAGAGAGCATTAGGCTAAAGCGATAATAGGAAGATGCCCTGTAAGAATTACTTCTAATTGTAGAAAATCAAACAGGCTCTTGCACTGAATCTAATTTATGGAAGATCTAACTGATTGGCCAGTGTATGGTGACCTTTAAAGATATGAAAACTTGAATTTCTGGTGTTTAAGCCTCATACACACGATGGGACTTTGCGGCCCCCACCCCAAAGCACCTTGCCCCCATGTTGATGGGGACAAGGGCCTCTTCCCGACAACCCTTGCCCAGTGGTTGTCGGGGTCTGCGGGCGGGGGGATTATCGGAATCTGGAAGCCCCCTTTAACAAGGGGGCCCCCAGATCCCGTCCCCCCTATGTGAATGAGTATGGGGTACATTGTACCCCTACCCATTCACCTGTAAAAAAAAGTAGTGTAGTGTTAAAAAATATGGTAGACAGTTTTTGACAAGTCTTTTATTACAAATCTCCGCTTCTTCCTCCATCTTCTCCCGCATCTTCATCCTCCGCTCTTCTCCTTCTCCCCCTGCTTCTTCTTCCGCTCTTCTTCTGTCTTCTTTGTCTGGTGTTCCTCTTTCTCCGCTCCCGCCAACGACCTTCCTCCGATGCTGCGTCCTGCTGATCTGTCAGCGCCAATGTCCTGCATTTCTTAAACAACAATGGGGGCGTGACGCCTGATGACCGGATTACGTCATCAGAATGCCACGCCCCCTTGTGACGTCACAGACCCATCATGCCCTGGGCTGTAACGTCATAAGGGGGCGGGGTCACCAGATGACATCACCCAGTGACCCCGCCCCATGCCTATATAAGTCATTGGGCACGGCGCACACTGCATTACAGCGGGAGACAGCGACGAGTCAACATCGGAAGAAGAGAAGAGGGGAGAAGATGACGAAGGCAAGAGCTAGCAAAAGAGTAGAAGAACCCGGCAGAAGGCACAGGACAACGGGAGAAGAAACGGAGAGGGCGGAGAAGAGTGGAGAAGTTGGAAGAGACCCCCGGAGCTGCATAATAAAAGACTCGTCAAAAACTGTCTACTGTATTTTTTAACACTACACTACTTTTTTTGTACAGGTGATCTGGATCTTCCAGACTCCGATAAGCCCACCGCCCAAAGACCCCGACAACCACCGGGCAAGGGTTGTCGGGAAGAGGCCCTTGTCCCCATCAACATGGGGGCAAGGTGCTTTGGGGTGGGGGGGTGCAGAGCCCCCCCTGCCCAAAAGCTCCTATCCCCACATGTTGAGGGCATGCGGCCTGGTATGGTTCAGGAGGGGGGGCGCTCGCTCGTCCCCTCTCTTTCCTGACCTGCCAGGCTGTGTGCTCGGATAAGGTTCTGGTATGGATTTTTGGGGGACCCCCACGCCATTTTTAAAAAAAAATTTTGGCATGGGGGTCCCCTCCGAATCCATACTAGACCCAAGGGCCTGGTATGGACCTGGGGGGGGGGGCCCATGCTTTTTTTTTTTTCTCGTTTTTTTTTTTTTTCTCGTTTTTTTTTTTTTTTTAGCCGGCATTTTTTTTTTTTTACATTGAGCGGGAAGTCAGCTGATGACTCATGGGTTGTTAAGGATGCCGCGGCCAGCTTCCTGGCCCCCTCCTTAGCAACTCGCTATGTACAGTGTAAAAAGAAAAACGCAAATCGCAGAAAAATTGTGGTAAAATCGCCGGTCCAAAAACGCGGCAAGCACCGCAAAAAGCACTGCAGAAACACTCAAAAGCAACATGCATACATGTGAATTGAGGCTTACTGTCCTGCTAGCGCACCACTCCAGTGTGAAAGCCTGATTCAAACTGCGGTGAATGGAGACATTTCTTTAGGGCGTTTTTCAGGCGCTATTTTTAGCGCTATAGCGCCTGAAAAACGCCCCAGTGTGAAAGGGGCCTTAGGCGCCTTTGACGCGGACGGCTATACTGCCGCAGTTAAAAGCATGTTTTTTTTTCTGTGGAATTTAAGACTCCAGGCACTGTGATCAGCTGCATTGGTACAGTATGATTAGCTGCGGTTGTGTTTAGCTGCGGTTTGCTATTTCCATAGCAACCCGACAGAGTACCGACTGTATTGAACGTGGATCCGACTTGGATCCCCGCCAATTCCAGGCACTGTGTTTGGTATGAATCTTGAGGGGGAACTCCATGCCAAATTTTAAATAAAAAACCGGCATGGGTTCCGCCCCAGGGGCATACCGGGCCCTTCAGTCTGGTATGGATTTCAAGGGGAACCCCCTACGGTGAAAAAACGGTGTGGGGTCCCCCCAAAGTCCATACCAGACCCCGATCCAAGCACGTAGCCCGGTCAGTAAGAAAAGGGGGTGGGGTCGAGCAAGCGCCCCCCCCCCTCCTGAACCGTACCAGGCCGCATGCCCTCAACATGGGGGATGGGTGCTTTGGGGAAGGGGGGCGCGCTGCGGCCCCCCACCCCAAAGCACCTTGTCCCCATGTTGATGAGGACAAGGGTCTCTTCCCGACAACCTAATAATTTTATTAGACAGCTCTGGGGGTCTTCTTCCGGCTTCGGGGGTCTTCTTCCGACTTCGGGGTCTTCTTCCATCTTCGGGGGTCTCTTCGGTTCTTCTCCACTGTCTCCGGCCTTTTCTCCCGTTGTTCGACCTGTTCTCCGTGCTCTCCGGGTCTTCTGCCAGGCTCCTCTGCTATCTTCTGCTCTTTTGCCGCTCTTTTGCTATAGCGGAGGCCCCCAAAGTACCCATCCCCCATGTTGAGGGCATGCAGCCTGGTACCGCTCAGGGGGGGGGGGGCGCTCGCACGTCCCTACCCCCTTTCCTGACCGACCGGGCTGCGTGCTTGGATCAGGGTCTGGTATGGACTTTGGGGGGACCCCACGCCATTTTTTCGGCGTAGGGGGTTCCCCTTGAAATCCATACTAGACCGAAGGGCCTGGTATGCCCCTGGGGGGAACCCACGCCGGTTTTTCTCACGCTGCTTTAATAGGAGGAGTATTTTTCCTATTGCAGTGAGCGCGAGATGTACCTCGCCGAGAACCAGCGCGATCCCATCACGCTGGAAACATTCTCGCGTGCAGGTACTCATGTGTCTGCGCTGGTTCACACACTGGATTAAGGATTTATCCAGAGCACCAATTAAGGGCTGAACCAGCGCAGTGCATTCATCTTAGTAAATAACCCCCAGTGTCTTTTAAGGATTCAATGGAACGGAGGGCCGACTTGTAACTGAAGAGAACCTTTACCACTGCGGGGGCTGCCTGCAGGCCGGCGGTACCCCTAACCTCAATTGCCAAAGCCGTCAGGGTCTGGGCTTCAAATGTGGAGTCCACGTTGGGTGCCTGAGCCCAGGAAGAGGTATTCTCATCAAATCCACCTCTTGTATCATGGCCCACTCGGTCAGGGCTAGGCGGGCTCTTTGGCTCAAACATTGGTCCGTGGATTCTGCCTCAAAGCAAGCTTTATGCTCCATTCCTTTTTCAGGGAACACACTCTTTGGTAAGATGCTGGAAGAGGCGATTTATCGGGTGACGGGAGGAAAATCTGGGCTTCTCCCCCAGGATCGGAAGCAAAGTCCGCAGTCATTTCGGACCAATAGAAGAACCCGGGACCAGTTCAAGGAGGCCAGGTCCTATCGGCCGGGCAGAGAGTTTTCACGTTTTCCATGGTGATCTTGCAGTGCCTTTGCCGATAGCTCCAAATCAAAAGCTCCTCAAGCTCCGAAACCCACAGCCAAGTCCTTTTGAAGGGCGGCCTGCCCAGGGATCGCCAGTAGGGGCAAGGCTGGCCACCTACAGTGATACCTGGGCGGAGAGAATAACAGCTTCCTGGGTCCTGGAAGTAGTTTGGATTGGCTTTCGTCTTCCTGGGTCCTGGAAGTAGTTTGGATTGGCTTTCGTCTTCCATTTCGAAGTGCTCCTCCAAAGGGATGCTTTGTTGCAACAAGGATTCCTACTTCAGCAGAGAAGCAGGCATCACTGGAAGCATACGTCAAGGAGTTACTCGCTCTTCACGCTGTCGTACCAGTACCAAAGGAGGAGCAGGCTTGCGGGGTATACTCCCCTCTTTTTCTCGTCCAGAAAGCATCAGGAAAATGGCGTCCTGTCCTGGACCTGAGATGCCTGGACACTTTTTTGAAGCCACAACCATTTCGGATGGAGTCTCTCAGAACTATTGTGGCTGTGATCCATCGCGGCGACTGGATGGTCTCGGTGGACCTCGAAAATGCGTACTTTCATATCCCAGGGGCCAGAGTTCATCAACGCTTCCTAAGATTCTTCTACGCAGGCGACCACTTTCAATTCAGGTGCCTTCCGTTTGGGCTCAGCTTGGCTCCAAGGACTTTTACAAAGGTACTAGTAACGGTAATTGCCTATATTGGACAAAGAGGAATAAGAGTATTCCACTACTTGGACGAAGTCCTGATCCTTACCCAGTCCAAGGATCTTTTGCGGTGGCACCGAGGTTCTAGCCACCTTAACGCAGAACTGTCAGGTTCCCCAGTTCTTCTCTCGGTTCTTCTGTCCGCAGGCTCTGGCACACGCCCTCTCCAAGGAGTGGAATTTCAAGCGGGTGTACATTTTCCCCCCCGACGGCTCTAATCTTTCGGTCATTACTGAAGATCATGGAGGAGAAGGTTTTGGCAATAATGATTGCTCCGTTCTGGCCGAGGAGGCCATGGTTCTCCCTCCTTTGTCACCTGGCGACATGCCCACCAGTCAAGTTGCCTCAGAATCGGGACCTGCTCCTTCAGCACGACCAGTTTCATCCCAATCCAGCCCGCCTAGCCTTGACTGCATGGCTTTTGAGAGGGACAGGCTAAACAGCCTGAATCTGTCTGAATCGGTAGTGTCGACCCTACTTACAGCGAGGAAGCCTTCTACTAAGACCACCTACCACCGAGTTTGGAGGAAATTCGAGGCATTTTCCACTCAACAGGGATTTTCGTTTCAGAACCCATCTGTGGCTAATGTGTTGTCATTCCTTCAGTCTGGTCTGGAGGCGGGCCTCAGTTATAACACCATTAAGGTGCAAGTTTCAGCTCTGGCAGCATTGACTGACGTTCCTTGGGCCAAAGACCAACTTGTGGTCAGGTTCCTCAGGTCGGCCATCAAGATTCGGCCTCCAATTCGTTCTATGTTCCCAAGCTGGGACCATCCGTTGGTACTAAAGGGGTTGCTAAAGTCACCCTTTTTTCCAGACTCAACCAGCTCAATATGTCACCTGACCTTGAAGATGGTGTTCCTGACAGCAGTGGTTTCGGCTAGACGAGTTTCCGATATTGCCGGATTTTCTTGTAAAGAGCCCTATTGCACGTTTTTTCCGGATAAAGTTGTGTTACGTCCTTCCCCAGAATTTCTGCCGAAAGTCTCTTTGGAGTTCCACTTTAATTGGCAGTCGGTGCTTCCAGCCTTTTCACTGCCACCTAGTGATCCGGAAGACTCGGATTTACACAAATTAGACCTGAAGACCATGTTGCAAACATATTTGGAGAGAACAGAAGCGTTTTGAAAGTCTGAAGCTCTTTTTATATATCCAAGTGGCCCCAGAAGGGGCATGCCAGCCTCCTCAAGGGTAGTCTCATCATGGGTAGTGAAGACAATCCACACGGCATATTCACTGGAAGGCCTCTCCCCTCCCCAGGAGATTCGGGTACACTCAACCAGGGCGGTCTCATCCTCTTAGGCGGCCTGGTGTAAGGTACCAGCGGACGTAGTCTGTAAGGCGGTGAGCTGGAGTTACCCTAATACCTTCATTAAACATTACAAACTAGATGTGGCATCTTCCCAGTCAAGTCTCTTGGGAACTTCTGTATTGTCCTCTGCTCTGTCTAGATGTTAATATAATTTCCTGTTTGGCAGCACCTGGTGTCTGAGTTTTTTTGTTTTGTTTCCCTCCCTTGGTGTGTGCTAGTTAGGTCCCGAGGTTGTGCTGGCATGAGGCTGATCCAGGAAAATGGAAAATTGTCATCCATACTTACCGTAATTTTCCTTTCCTGGCTCTGCCTCAGGACAGCACACACCCTCCCTGGACCGTCGCAAGCTATTCATAAGAACACCTGCACCAGGTACTGCCTGCCTATCTGTCTATACAGGGGTGTCCTATACAGGGTCAAGGGGTGGGGTTGACCCAAGGTTGTGCTGTCCTGAGGCAGAGCCAGGAAAGGAAAATTATGGTAAGTATGGATGACAATTTTCCCTTATATCTGTTACACAACAAAAGTGAAGTACCAGAGAAGCTTGAATAGTCTTAGGCTCAAGTAAGCAACACATTTGGCAAAATGCTTAGTGTATTGCGAACAGACAATTTACATGAATATACAGAATTCTACAAGACACAAACAAGGTAATCATCAGTAGAAGTGTAATTGTCGATAAAACTTCAGAGTGTTCCAAATTTCATGAACTAACACAAACACTTCAAACTGAGGGAAATTCTACATCAGTGTCACATGAAGTTAAGCAACAATAATAGAAATTAATGCAGACAATCCAAATCCTGTAAAAGAAGAAACCAAAGAGGCTTCAATCAGGAAATTCACCAGAAGCAATAAAAACATCCTACCCAATTGTCTGTCCTATGTTGCTCGCATAGCATTAAAACCAGAGCCAGATTAATGGGATGAGATGCAATGATTTCCAACCCATGAGAAACAAAAGTGGATCAGAAGCTTCGACAAAATCGCTTACAAGAAACACATATATAGAACTGAGATGGGACTAATATAAGGATATGAGGAGTAGTTGTAAATACATTGGTCCTGTATTTTTATACAACTACATATATATTCTTCAGCTAGTAGATGGCAGTGTTTATAAGTTTTTAGTTGCATCTATGGTTAAACTCATAATGTCTTTTCTCTATAATAAAAGTTCCTGATTGCAGTTAAGCAAAACTTCAGTCATTTTTTTCATCTTTCCTTTTTTTAAATCTTCTGCCCTTGTTGTTTTAACTTTGGATAGTAAAACATTTTTTCTGCCAGTAAATACCTTATACACCCCACTTCCTGTTTCATGTCTGGTAAAAAGCCTAGGCTTATGACATCATGCACAGCTCTCCCTTTCACTCTGAGAGTTTGCCAGGAAGGGAAGGGGATGAGTCATAAGAGGGCCAATGAGAGCTGCAAAGCTGGAGATGTGCCTCTGTGTGCCTGTGTAAATCCTGGAAGTGAACAGGCAGCAGCTTCAGCTGCCCACAGTTAAAATGGTTGCAGCCAGACTCAGTGGAGGGAGTTTTCTGCAGCATATTTGGCAAGTACAGAATCACAGTATATATAAAATATGCAAAGTGGTTGGGGAGCAGACTGTAGTTCCTCTTTAAGTAGCAAAGCCCAAGTGAACTGTGAACTGTCTGTTCTGTAGGGTTATGTTCTCAATGAATGCAAAGCATTCTCTGATTGGACAAAATGGAGAGTGTGATGCCGTCACCCTGCCTCCCCACCTCACCCAATCAGAGAAATTTTTGCATTTATTGAGAAAAAAACACCAGAGCATCTGCTTCACACGAGACCTGGAAGCTAGTGGAGGTCACTGAAGTAATGGTGTCTACTACAACGATTTCTAGCTTCTAGACCAGCGGTCCCCAACCTTTTTGGCACCGGGAATGGCTGTGTGCAAGAAAATTGTGCCAAGGCTCGGGGGGTGAGGGGGGGTGTAAGCGCACGGGGTAATCGATTTTTCGCGGGCAATTTTTCAGGGCAATGGCTGGTGTTAGTGCTTCAATCATCCCGACACCATGGTTGGTATGGTGTCAGAATGATTGAAACGCATTATTTCTATCATTGCATTGTAATATAAAATAAAATAGTTCAACTCACCATAATGCAGAATCATTGGGAGCCTTAAGCGTGTCATTTGCCACCATCGCTTGTCACTTGCCACCATTGCTTGTCACTTGCCACTATGCCTGCCACCAGATGGGGTTGTCACTTGCCACTATGCCTGCCACCAGATGGAGATGTCACTTGCCACTATGTCTTCTACCAGATGGAGATGGAACTTGCCAGCTGTCTGCCACCAAATGGAGATGTCACTTGCCACGCTGCCTGCCACCAGATGGAGATGTCACTTGCCACATTGCCTGCCACCAGAGGGTAACGTCACTTGCCATGCTGCCTGGCACCAGATGGAGATGTCACTTGCCATGCTGCCTGCCACCAGATGGGGATGTCACTTGCCATGCTGCCTGGCACCAGATGGGGATGTCACTTGCCACGCTGCCTGGCACCAGATTGAGATGTCACTTGCCATGCTGCCTGCCACCAGATGGGGATGTCACTTGCCACGCTGCCTGCCACCAGATGAAAATGTCACTTGCCACACTGCCTCATCATGTAAAATGAATCTCCCCCCAGCATTGCAGAGTACTTGCAGCCAGGTACAACGCTGTCAGCCTCTCCTCAGTGCGGGTACAGCTGCAGGTGAAACACAGGCACATGTGAGTGAAATGAGAGTGAGGGCGGGCGGTGAGAGATGACGTCATTCTCTCTCTTCTGGGTCGCGGCTGCAGCTCTGTGTAGAGCAGCCTTCTCGGCCCTGTAAGTAAGGGCGGAACAATGAGAGATGATGTCATCTCTCTCCCCTGCCGCCGCACCGCTGACATAACTTGTCTCCTTCGTGGCCCGGCAGCAGAGGCGCTATGGCCCGGTGTTGGGCTGTGGCCCACAGGTTGGAGACCTCTGTTCTAGAGGATCCCAAATGTATGATATATTCACAGTTATTTTGGTCCAAGCTAGACCAATGTAACTATGTAGAAATATCCATACCTGGAATTCTTCTTTAAAGATTAAAAGGATTTTACTGATTTGGTTCTCCTTTAAGAATGCTGCATGATATAGATTATAGCCTCTACTCACAACTGATCTCGCATGCAGTAGTTCATTTTTGTAAACTAGCTTTTTTGTACGTTTAGATGCACATACATTTGGTCCACACAGCTAAATGGAAATAAAAAATTAGATTCAAATTTTCATAACACAATTCTCAATCCCTGCCTTTATTAAATATACAGTGCACAATGAGGACAGCATGTTACTCTGGCTAATGCCAGGAGGCCCTGAATTAATATTTCTACTTTTCTGTTTGATTTCTGAATAGAACATGTCCAGGTAATGCGAACAGATTATAATGCTTCTTTGAAGTGTAAGAGTCGTTTTTATTTCTTTCTGTATTGGGGAAATGACTGTGTGTATATATGAATAGCTGTCCATTATCTGCAGAGCATGCATTGAATTGAAGTTCTGCTTTATAAGCCAGAATCTGTTATAGGGCTGCAGGAAGAATAATGTTCCTGCATTAACAAAAGAGTTGGAAATGAAATGTAAGGTTATGGAGAACAACAGCTAGTAACAGAAAAATGGGGAGTGCATAAAAACAGTTTTAAAAAATATTAACCTAGAGAGCCTGGAGAGCCCTAGTCTCATATTGGAAACAAGCAAACTTTGAAAATTTTATAGGGAGAACCATCAAGAAGCCAAACCTTATGCTAAATTCAAGGTGATGAAGGTTGTTGGTTAGAACTGCATTTTAATTTTTGCTAAATACAGTCCTGAATCTTCTTTCATATATATATAGAATTTTAGCAGCTAATTATTTAGCTGTGAGTTATATTTGCCCTTCACCAGAGCTCTTGATGGTGAAGATGGCCCAGAAACTCTAGTGGTCCCAGTTTTCTTCAATGCAAGCTGTCCCCAGGTCATGGCATTTAGGTCAATCCAGGTCAGCGACAAGCAAGGCAAAGAAGTATATTATCCCTTTTTCACAAAGGATAGCTGAAAATAAGACACAGCATTAGCTACTTCAAAGGATGAAGCTTAAATACCCATTTGGGCAAAGGACAGCAGGCAGTCTAAATGACAGCTGGTCTTTACCAACGCTCCTGATGGTGGAGAAACCCTAGTGGTCCATTTTTTTTTTTGCAAGCTGCAAGCAAGACATGGCCCTCAGGATTTCCCCACCAAGGGGTTAGCTGGAACAGAATGAGTACGGTGTGGAGACTGTATACATTACGCTAGCCAAGAAGAATTGTGGGGCCCAGTCAGAGGCCATGGGAAGGCGGCAGGCAAAAGAGTAGTCAGGTCCAGGTAGCGGTCATGGGAAGGTGACAGGCAAGAGGGGACTCAGGTTATTCTGGATCATCAACAAGCAAGGCAATCACTATAATAATAATTAATAGCAGTAATCATAGCTCTCTTTGAGCACCATTGGAAGCCTGGCAAGGATTCTGAAAGTCCTGACAGGGATTCTGAAAGGAGAAATTCTGGAAGTCCCACTAGGGCAGGGATCCTTAAACTACGGCCCTCCAGCTGTTGCAGAACTACACATCCCATGAGGCATTGTAAAACTCTGACATTCACAGACATGACTAGGCATGATGGGAATTGTAGTTCCTGAAGACCTGGAGGGCCGCAGTTTGAAGACCCCTGCACTAGGGATTCTGTGAGCACCATAATACAGGGAGCTGCTGTAGCAGTATTTTGTGCACTGTTGGTGACACCTGCTGTTAATATATTCAGAATGAAAAAAGCCTTTGTATTCAGAAAAATGAGGAAAGTGTGATTAAATAGCAGGTATCCTCAAACATCACTAGCTATACAGTATTTACACCATGCTATAATCTAATTAGCCATTTTCAACTAAGGTACCTATGAATGATAACTGCCAACCTAATTTGGACAATTTTGACTGACTCTGGTACCAATCCTTATATGTATAGATATACCCTGTTTCCCCGAAAATAAGACCTAGCGTGATTGTCGGTGATGGCTGCAATATAAGCCCTACCCCCCAAATAAGCCCTAGTTAAAGTCCTTGTAGGTCTTATTTTCAGGGTAGGGCTTATTTTCGGGGAAACAGGGTAGGGCTTATTTGGGGGGTAGGGCTTATATTGCAGCCATCACTGACCATCACGCTAGGTCTTATTTTCGGGGAAACAGGGTAGGCAGTGCAGACAATGAATAGAATGGTCACTTGATCAACTAAAATCTAGCAAATATATGTGAAAGTCATAAGCGTAGCTCCCAACTGTCCCTGAATTTGAGGGACTGTTCCTCATTCGGAAAAAAAGTCCCTCTGTCCCTCTTTCTTCCTCATTTGTCCCTCATTTTGGTCTGATCTATATAGTTGTCTATAAAATGCACTACTTAGCTATCAAAATTATTTTACAGTGCTAAACCTTTCATCCAATTTCTAAATTGCTGCATTTGTAAATTTCAAAAGACAGTATAAAGAAAAAATAGTGTTAAAAAACACTTGTGGGTTTAACCAATAATTTTTTCTCCTTTAATGGGGGTGGCAGGGGGTGTGCCCTATGCCTACATACTTTTGCTAATTCGTTTGGGGGGGCGGCAGCAAACAGTGCTCATGCGTCTTACACCCGTGCTTCCTGATTGGCAGAGAGGCGGTTCAGTGTTAGAATAGCAAACATTCTTTTACCATTCTAACACACCTGGGTGGGTTCCAAGCGCAATGCTCTGCGTCCGGAGCCCATCCTATTTTGAAGCCTATTAGAGCTTCTGGCTCTAATCAGATGCTTGAAAAAAAAAAAAAAAACCCCATGCCTGTAATTCATGAGCCCACTATCCTGAAAGGGGCCAGACACATGAATAGGGGGTGGTGGCGGCGATGGAAAGGGTAGGCGGTGCCTGTGCGCCTTTAACGGTCGGGCCACCCCTGCTAATAGGTGTCCCTCTTTCCTATCTCAAAAAGTTGGGAGGTATAGTCAAAAGCAGCATCCTAACACCTGTATTGTATAGTTCGACTATAATCTATGGGCTGTAACAGGCCCAGCTCCACAGGGCACACTAATGATGAAGTAGCCATTGCACATGGGTACAGTATTCTGACACATGTTCCTGGCTTCATTTCCTTATACTATGGACTGACTGATCTGGAATGTATCATCTCTCCTACACTTGCAGGTCCAGCTTTACTCATATATACATTCTAGAATTTGTTATGAATTATTATTAATGGATTTTTGGGTTTCAGCATTGAATGATGTTTTCCCATTTTTGCACCTTGTTTACATTTGCATTACATTAATTATGTTTGCATTCAAGGGCATAATATGCATTCTCTGTTAGTATAAGATATTTATGAGGGGCTGGTGGTGGTATGCATATGGGGTTTTATAAGTGTTTTTAAATTATGGGTTTCATTTGGGAATGCTACACATACAGTGATTGTTATTTGTACTGACGTTTTTTTTTTTTCATTTAAAATCTACTATAATATGACAATGAGAAGACAAACAGTGAGGTTTACTTGGTGCAGAATGCTGCTAGACTCATTTTGAGATCAGTTGTGTTGAAATTATTCAGTAAACTGTTACATTTTCCCTTTGGTTTAGCCAGGCACTTGGGGAGGTAAGTTGCTTGTACCTTCCCTCCTTTGAGTGTTGTGTTTAGAGTAGGATATCAGCAATATATATTTGATAAACAAGGTGATTTACCAATGTCATGAGTACAGGGTCTGTCATCACCCAAATCACCCAGCCCACTTAGACATCTTAACATCAGTCTTAGACATCTTAACATCAAATTAGGCTTCTCAAGGCTTGGACCTTTAAATTAAACAGTGCTTTGCCCTCACTTTACTTTAGCCCTCCCAAGTTCATATACTTCCTAATATTGACCAGTGTAGATTTTTACAACCCTGACAGCAGCTGTCGAGGAAGGCCTGGGGCCATCCATTGAAACATCTCTTGTCTATAAGTAACTTTAGCCTACAAGAGGTAGGAACTGTGACAGGACAACAATGCAGTACAGTTGAGAGACAGGGACAGAGTATTGTCACCTTACAATTGTCTAAACAAGGATTTTCATGGAAGTATCACCAGTTGTCATTTGAATAAAAGCTGCTGATTTAGAAAGACTGAAAATTACATTATTGTGTTAAAGCTTGAAACCTGGTTCAGGACTCTGCCCCCAACACTGAGTATCATTCAATCTTGAACTGGGAATACGGGGGAGAATAGTTACTGCAAGGAACAACTCCAGACTGAAGGTGAGTATTATATCCTACAGGTGATACTCGCAAAATTAGAATATCGTGCAATAGTTAATTTATATCATTAATGCAACTTAAAAGGTGAAACTAATATATGAGATAGACTCATTACATGCAAAGCAAGATAGTTCAATCCGTGATTTTTCATAATTGTGATGATTATGGCTTACAGCTCATGAAAACCCCAAATCCACAATCTCAGAAAATTCGAATATTGTGAAAAGGTGCAAGGTGCAAGGCTCAAAGTGTCTCACTCTAATCAGCTAATTAAGCCATAACACCTGCAAAGGGTTCCTGAGCCTTTAAAGCGGTTGTATACCCGCTGTCATTTTTTTTTTTTTTTTACACCTGCAAGGGAAAAGGCATAATGAGCTAGTATGCACCGCATACTAGCTCATTATGAGATACTTACCTTAGAACGAGGCGCCGGCATCTCACCTGGTCCACGCCGAGGGAGCCGACATCTCCCCTCGGCGTGTCTTCCAGGTATCGCGGCTCCGGCGCTGTGAGTTGCCGGAGCCGCGATGTCGTCACTCCCGCGCATGCGCGCGGGAGACTTCTGCCCGGCATGCCGGGCTGTCAGCCGAGAGTCCCCTGTGCGCATGCGCCGCTGCAGTTAGCGGCTCATTGCGAGGGGAATATCTCCTAAACCTTACAGGTTTAGGAGATATTTTTTTTACCTACAGGTAAGCCTTATTATAGGCTTACCTGTAGGTAAAAGTTACAAATATAGGTATACAACCGCTTTAAATAGTCTCTCAGTCTGGTTCAGTAGGAATCACAATCATGGGAAAGACTGTTGACCTAACAGTTGTGCAGAAAACCATCATTGACACCCTCCATAAGGAGGGAAAGCCTCAAAAGGTAATTGCAAAAGAAATTGAATGTTCCCAAAGTGCTGTATCAAAGCACATTAATGGAAAGTTATGTGGAAGGGAAAGTGTGGAAGAAAAAGGTGCACAAGCAGCAGGGATGACCGCAGCCTGGAGAGGATTGTCAGGAAAAGTCCATTCAAAAGTGCTGGGGACTTTCACAAGGAGTGGACTGAGGCTGGAGTCAGTGCATCAAGAGCCACCAATCACAGAGGAATCCTGGACATGGGCTTCAAATGTCGTATTCCTCTTGTCAAGCCACTCCTGAAAAACAAACAACATCAGAAGTGTCTTACCTGGGCTAAAGAAAAACAGACCTGGTCTGTTGCTCAGTGGTCCAAGGTCCTCTTTTCTGATGAGAGCAAATTTTGCATCTCATTTGGAAACCAAGGACCCAGAGTATGGAGGAAGAATGGAGAGGCACACACTGTAAGATGCTTGAAGTCCTGTGTGAAGTTTCCACAGTCTGTGTTGATTTGGGGAGCCAAGTCATCTGCTGTGTTGGTCCACTGTGCATCATTAAGTCCAGGGTCAATGCAGCTGTCTACCAGGAGATTTTGGAGCACTTCATGCTTTCTTCCGCAGACAAGCTCTATGGGGATGCTGACTTCATTTTCCAGCAGGACTTGGCACCTGCCCACACTGCCAAAAGCCACAATCTATGGGGCATTGCCAAGAGAAAGATGAGACATGAGACCGAACAATGCAGAAGAGCTGAAGGAAGATCAGGATGCTTCGATAACACCTCAGCAGTGCCACAGGCTGATAGCTTCCATGCCAAGCCGCATTGAGGCAGTAATTGCTGCAAAAGGGGCACAAACCAAGTACTGAGTACATATGCATGCTTATACTTTTCAGAGGTCCGATATTGTTCTATATACAATCCTTGATTTATTGATTGCATGTAATATTCAAATTTTCTGAGATTGTGGATTTGGGGTTTTCATGAGCTGTAAGCCATAATCATCACAATTATGACAAATCACGGCTTGAACTATCTCATATATTTGTTTCACCTTTTAAGTTGCATTAGTGAAATAAATGAACTTTTGCACGATATTCTAATTTTTCGAGTATCACCTGTATTTATTTTATTCAGCTAGCTGAATGAAAAAAAAAAAAAAAATAACCGATTCCTCCATCCACACAAATGAAATGGATAGTGGAATCCCCCATGTCGGTACATTGTATTCTGACAACGGCTCCAACTGCTATCAGACAACACTGATCAGCTGCTGCAGCTACTGATCAAGGAAAGTTTTCCAGTTTGTGTGTTTCGACAGAAGTCAATCTATGAATCTATGTCCAACATGGAGGGCCGCACACTGTTTAAAATTCAGCTGGTTCCTGCTCTATCCATCTAGGGCCAGCTTTAGGCTTTTTCAAAAATGCATTTATTTTTTTATTTTTTTTAATGAATGCAGACCAACACTTATTAGTGCGTTGTATACCTGCCTGGATTTGAGCTTTAAATCCTATTTTTAGTGATTGGGTTTATGTATACGTTAGGATAAAAGTGCTGGAGACAATGCACAGTGGGACTCCAATTTTTTTTAGGTGACAAAGCAATGTGTATTGTTACAGACAGTGCTTCTTTGACTACCTGCTGTGGAATGAATCTCCTTCTTTTCTTGTCTTTGTATGCCTTGGATACTCCCCAGCTGGAGGAGTGGTTACCAGCTCTGTATAACACAATGCTACCTCCTGCACCCATTCGTTTACATGGTGCTTGGTGCATCCTTGTTTCATCACTTCTGTGCTTGTGCTCGCTGAAATGGGATTGTGTATTTACTGAATTTAATTGAGCTGCAGCGTACTGTGATTTGAAACTGTCAGGTCCAGGCTGATTGTTCACTGAGCTGGAGGAATTGGTAAGAGCATGATACACTCATTTCTATGTGTGTATATGAACCTGTTTGGGGGTTACTCAATGTGTATATACATGTCTTCCACTGATATTTCACATGTATACTGCTGTTAAGCTAAATATACAAGTCTCTGTGGGTACTTTTCAAATATTCTTTTTATTTATCTAGTGATTTTTGTTAATGCTAGAAAAGGACATCCCTTTAAATCACTGGTATGAATAGTTTCTGCTGTTGCAAGGGCTGGCTGGTAAAGTGTTTTCATTATGTTTAATGTATAGCAATTTAAATGAGCTGTTTATTTCCTAGTGTTTGCTTCAAATGTATAGTCAATCATCCTTTCTCATGCACTTCATAGTGACAGCTGCAGTACAGAGGGCTGTTTAGCAGCACGCTTAGTTAAAACCTGTATTTTTCCATTGTCAAATTGTATGTATAAATAGATATACTGTAGATAACAAAATACACTTTCGCTGCTAAATGTAACATTATTTCCTGTTTTTCTGATGCACAACGCCTTGCAAAGATTTTAAGTGCAACCTCTGAATGGGTAGCTCACATAAGATCCCACAATTAAATTTTGGATCATCTAAATTGTTAAACAGGAACTTATCCTACCGTACATTGTGTAAACCTTGGGTTCAGGTGTCGTTACATTGGATTTTTTTACTAACTTTACAAACCTGCACGAATAAATGCCTGACAATAGTATATTACAAAAAAGCTATACACTTTATCATTAAAAAGCTTTCCTTGAGCTCCAGTCAACTGACTTTCCTGAGGCTGAGATCATGTCATCAGATTGCTTGAGGCAGAGGAAAGCACATGATTGTGTTATGTGCATGTACTCTACAGTAACATTAGTTTTATTGGATTGTAGATCTCCACCTCTCAAAGGTTGCCTGCCCCTGCTTTAAAGTGTATCTCTAACCTTTAATTGTAGTTTTGGCTATAGATGAGAACAGTTGTAACCTCCATGAGATTTTTTTGATGTCCATGGCTTGTTGGGGAGGTTTTTAAGCCTTGTACAGATGGACCAAAATAATGTCTGAAATTGGCTTTCGACTTTTAGCCTGTGTGTATAGCTGTCTGTTCTACAGAAGCCAGTATCACAACAGGCTTTTGTCCAACGGGCATGTTGGAAAACCAAGCCTTGAATTGCCATCTGATCCAGCACAGCCAGCCAATGGCTGGCAGCGCTGATCAGTGTGTTCTAGTGGGGGGCTAGTGCTCCTGTGGGAACACAAAGGCACAGCAAGGGAGATCGCACTAACATCTCTTGTGTTAGTATGGAAATTTCTCAGTTCTTTTTTGTTCAGCCCGCTAGGTTGAACAAAAAACCTGGCTTCACTGTCTTTGTAACAGTGTTGCCACCTTGGCAGGAAATCAAGGTAAATCTCCGATTGGGACACAACAAAAAAATTTTGACAGGGGTTCTAACTGTTCTCTACTCAAAAATTAAATAAAAATGCTTACTGATACATGTAACACATTGTTCGAGAATTGCAATAAAATTGGACGCAGTGCTACAGCCCTTGAGCAGGGCTGACATTCAACTGTATGCCTGTCTATTTCCAGTGCAGTTAAAAAATCATGCTAAGCGATATGCAAAATGCTCAAGCTGTGGCTTTGGTGTCACTGGGTCTGGAACCGCATTACAAAATACAAAGGTATGAACAGTAATTGTAACTATACTGGGACAGATCTGATCATGCATTTAACTACACCAAAACTACACATGTAGCCAGTTTGAAAAATGCTTTAAGATACCCAATTTATGGAGTCCAATTGTGGCACATTCAGAATCACATTTACCTCATGTCAACGCTGATTAATAAAACCTAATTTTGATTCATTGGAATATGATACTTCTAATTTCTGCTTATCAAGTAGCAATAAGCAAGTGACATAAATCAAATTCTTTAGAAAGCTCATCCAACATATGCTATCCAGAGCATGTGAATGTCAAGTGAAAATGTACTAGTTGCCTGTCAGAAGAGCCTTGAGGAGGAGAGAGTAGAGTAGAGTGAGTAGAGCAGGGGTAGGCAACCTTAAAGAGGTGGAGATGTACCTGAACAACATGGAAGAAATCAACGACCACCGTGCACAGTGCCTCACACCTGACTTAAACCTCTAATTGCTGTACTGCCATGTCACAATCGCATGCAGTGCACAGCAATCATGGGTTTAAATCAGGTTGTGAGGAGGCGACATATCACCTCATCACCACCTATCAAACACACTTAGATCACTTTTCAGAGCAGCAGCAGTGGCTGCTGCACTTGTGAATGAGCCCTTAGTTGCAGTTAGCAGCCTTAGGGCTCATTCACACGTAAAGTTGGGGAGTGATGAAGCCCTGCGGGTGAGTCACGGTTTTACCACCCCCAATCCCTACCCCCTTTAGCTGCTGAGGCAGCAGCCAAAGGTATACACATGCCACAGCAAGAATTAAACCCCCTTTTGCTTTTGGTGGGTGCTACTGTCTGCCAATCACAGCCCATTCATGTCAATGGGGCCACTCTACAAGTGCCCGCAAGTGCATGCTTCTGTGGAGCCCAAGGGGGTTAAAGCAGGTGGTGAGAAAGCAACACATTGCTGCCTGCTTTAACTCCCTGTTTGCTGTACTGCACAAGGTTGCAGGTAGAGTTGCCACCTCATCCCTTTACACCCGAACATATATTAATTAGACAGGTTCTGTGGGTGATTAAGGTGGTAATTAAACTCACTTGGTGCCTTACCTGCAATAAATTTGCCTCAGAACCTGTGTAATTCATATGTTTTTGGGTTTAAAGGGATGAGGTGACAACCCTAGTTGCAGGGCATTTGCAGAGTGGCCACATTCACTTGAAGGGGTCATGCTTGGCAGGTGCTACACCCACCAACCATGACAGGGTGTATAACTCTGTGACTGTGACATGTCACAGCCCTGGCCACTACATCTAAAGAGGGGGCGGTTGGGGCGGGGGTGATAAAAACATGTCTATGGGGTTTTACTACCCCCCAAACTACAAATGTAAATGAACCCTTACTGTTCTGAGCCCCCTATAAGGCTGCTTTCACACTGATGTGCTGTGGGTTACCTGCACCGCGAGTGCAGCACAGTGTATCTGTAACTTTCCTGGGTTAGCTGAGCTATTATATCCTGCAGGTGTGGTGCAATTTCTTAAAGCGCACCAAAACTCCTGAATTCAGAAAGTGCTCCAAACCCGCAGGATATAATAGAAGGCTATGGCTAAGCATGGCAAACCTGCAGAAAAGCTGCAGGTACACTGCACTGTACATGCGGCGTGGGTAAACCACATTGCATCAGTGTGAAAGCAGCCCTACACTATTATACCCATTGGCTTATGTGGCTCTTTCTCCTTACTATAGCTCCAACTTTACAAGTGGTCCCTCTGCATTGCACTCTGTTTGATGCTCTGGGATGGCGGGTCAGCATGCCCAGACTGCGATCTACCAGTCACCTGGCCGCAATCTACTGGTAGATCGCAATCCACAGGTTGCTGACCCCCAAAATAGAGGGATGACTTAGTCAGTCTGCTGCTACTTCTTCACTGTCCAGTCAGCAGGCTGGGGATGAGAGGATGACACCAATGTATTCCTTTACTATAAGATAGTAAGTGGTGCCATGCACCAGGCTGTACTTTGTGATAGGGCTTTGTAAATCTCAGGACAGAAGAAAAAGAAATGTAAAACTTTTACGGGTAAAAAAAAAAAGCCTTTGTATGTACTGTAAAGCATCTGTGTATTTGCCTACATTTTAGTTTTAAAAGACTCCGTCATCAAACTGACAAACAGATGACAAGTACAGCATTTTAGAATGCATGTATTATACATACATGCATTGGTGCTCAACATGTATGTAATTATGTAGCACCATTGTGTTAGCCATTGTCATTGTGAAGCTGTGTTACCATTTTGGCATACAACATTACATTTTGCCATACCTCGTCTTTATTAATAAATGTATATATTTTTAAGATACGCTCTAGCCTGATCCCTCTGTTACCATTGTA
Source organism: Lithobates clamitans (assembly GCA_037952925.1). Taxonomy (NCBI): domain Eukaryota; kingdom Metazoa; phylum Chordata; class Amphibia; order Anura; family Ranidae; genus Lithobates; species Lithobates clamitans. Next base: position 5,642,441 of record JBBGZY010000637.1, read on the forward strand.
ACCCCTTTTTCCTGGTGCTCTATACCAGGTTATGTTGTTTGCAATACGGTTTTGGTTACGGTAACAACACCTAACATGGTGAGTGATCTGTGAGTGGAAACTCTATCTAAGTGGATTAACTTCTTGATACACCCGTACCTTTATTTAGTATTTATGTATAATACATACCATTAAAGGGAAGTTCAGCCTGAGCTTTTAAGGCTGGGTTTCTCCTGAGCCCCGGTTCACACAGGGGCGACTTTTCAGGCGACTTAGCCGCCTGACAAGTCGCGTCCCGTTCTGTGCTACGGAACCGTTCTAATAGGAGTGACGCAAGTCGCTCCGACTTAGAAAAAGGTTCCTGTAGTATTTTGGGGGCAACTTCAGGCGACGTAGGCGACTTGCATTGACTTCTATACAGAAGTCGTTTTGCAAGTCGCCGCTGAAGACGTGTGCAGGTCGCCTTGGTGAGTTGACCTGCAAGTCGTGCTGCCCCTGTGTGAACCGGCTCTAAGGGTCACAGGAGTGCAATTCGCTTTGCACTCCTGTGACCCGATTTCAGCGTAGAGCGGTCTGAAGTCCGCTCTCCGCTGACATCACTGCCATCAGTCGAGGTAGCGCGTCATCCCAGTTTCCCAAGACTGGATCTGCCAGCTGCCTTGATTGATGGCAGCCTCAGCGAGCCGCTATAACGGCCTCTCCCTGCCCCTCCACAGCTCATCGCTCCAATGAACGTGCAGAAGCAGACCAGGAGCGATGCTCACTGACAGCGGGGAGCAGTGAGAACCGAGCCATTGGCGGTGTTCGGTGGCTCAGTTCTCAGTACAGAGACACCGGATGACAGCTGCAGCATCGGTCTGATGCTCCATCCACCGAGGTAAGTATGATTAAAAAAAAAACCATTTCAATTTTGATGTTCATGGGCGGGTTGGCGATTGTGTACTGCTAGGATAAGGTTGTCAGTCAAATGGGGTGGCTGTTGCTAGAACTGGCTCTGAGAACTGTTAATATATCCTAGTTTCATCTGAGCCTGTATCTCTATGTACTGAGCAGACATCCCTGATACTGCCCTTATCTCAAGAGAACAATAGCCTTCAGCCAAGAAAATCCAATCCATTGTTTGACTTTTCCTTGTAGAGCTACAGAAGTTACAGAATGCTCATTGAAGCACAATTGTACATATCCTAAACCAATTGTAACTAACTGTAATGGATGAGAACACCACATGTAGATGAGCATACAGTATGTTTGCTTAACAAGTTCTTACTTGGGTGTTCTAAGGACAAGGCTATGTACACCCCAACAGCTAACTTTTCTTATGTGCTCCCTTTGAATGGTATATTTACAATATATAGGCAGGCCGTAGATGAGTGTAAGGAAAGAGAATTGCTTGATTCCCCCATCAACACAGTCAATCTTGATGGGGGTTTCCCTCCTGTAGCGCTATTGTGTTCTTTTGGCGGGGAGCATTCGTAGCCAGTAGTGCACAGTGATTAGTGTTTCCAACTGTAGCCAGCGGCATTAACAGTTCAGCAAAAATCTGACAGGTTGGTTGTACACAAGTCGATTGATAGATCAACTTGTGTACAATCAGATTGCTCATACATGGATCACAATTTGTCTAGTCCCTGCTGAGCCAGTCGAATTTCCATAAATGTATAACCGGCTTAACCATTTCAGCCCCGTACCATTTGGCTGGCCAAAGACCAGAGGACTTTTTACAATTTGGCACTGCGCTGCTTTAACCACTTCAGCCCCGGAAGGATTTACCCCCTTCCTGACCAGAGCACTTTTTACAATTTGGCACTGCGTCGCTTTAACTGCTAATTGCGTGGTCATGCAATGCTGTACCCAAACAAAATTTGCATCCTCGTCAATAAGTGTATATGTATTGGTTTGCGCAAAAGTTATAGCGCCTACAAACTAGGGTATATTTTCTGGAATTTACACAGCCTTTAATTTATGACTGCCTATGTCATTTCTTGACGTGCTAAAATGGCAGGGAAGTACAACCCCCCCCCCAATGACCCCATTTTGGAAAGTAGACACCCCAAGGAAATTGCTGAGAGGCACGTTGAGCCCATTGAATATTAATTTTTTTTGTCCCAAGTGATTGAATAATGACAAAAAAAAAAAAATGTACAAAAAGTTGTCACTAAATGATATATTGCTCACACAGGCCATGGGCATATGTGGAATTGCACCCCAAAATACATTCAGCTGCTTTTCCTGAGTACGGGGATACCACATGTGTGGGTCTTTTTGGGAGCCTAGCCGCGTACGGGGCCCCGAAAACCAATCACTGCCTTCAGGATTTCTAAAGGTGTAAATTTTTAATTTCAGTCATCACTACCTATCACAGTTTTGAAGGCCATAAAATGCCCAGATGGCACAACCCCCCCCCCCCCAAATGACCCCATTTTGGAAAGTAGACCCCCCAAGCTATTTGCTGAGAGGCATGTTGAGTCCATGGAATATTTTATATTTTGACACAAGTTGCGGGAAAGTGACAAATTTTTTTTTTTTTTGCACAAAGTTGTCACTAAATGATATATTGGTCACACAGGCCATGGGCATATGTGGAATTGCACCCCAAAATACATTCAGCTGCTTTTCCTGAGTACGGGGATACCACATGTGTGGGACGTTTTGGGAGCCTGGCCGCGTACGGGGCTCCGAAAACCAATCACCGCCTTCAGGATTTCTAAGGGCGTAAATTTTTTATTTCACTTTTCACTGCCTATCACAGTTTCGGAGGCCATGGAATGCCCAGATGGCACAACCACCCCCCCCCCCCCCAAATGATCCCATTTTGGAAAGTAGACACCCCAAGCTATTTGCTGAGAGGCATGGTGAGTATTTTGCAGCTCTCATTTGTTTTTGAAAATAAAGACAAGAAAATTATTTTTTTTTCTATTTTAAATTTTCAAAACTTTGTGACAAAAAGTGAATGTATTTTGGGGTGTAATGTCACATATTCCCATGGCATGTTTGAGCAATATAACATTTAGTGACAACTTTCCAAAAAAAAAATTGTCTTTTTCCCGCAACTTGTGTAACAAAATAAAATATTCCATGGACTCGACATGCCTCTCAGCAAATAGCTTGGGGTGTCTACTTTCCAAAATGGGGTCATTTGGGGGGGGGGGGTTTGAACTGTCCTGGCATTTTATGCACAACATTTAGAAGCTTATGTCACACATCACCCACTCTTCTAACCACTTTTTGTTTACATGAAAAAAAAATTTTTTTTTGCAAGAAAATTACTTTGAACCCCCAAGCATTATATATTTTTTTAAAGCAAATGTCTACAGATTAAAATGGTGGGTGTTTCATTTTTTTTTTCACACAGTATTTGCGCAGCGATTTTTTAAACGCATTTTTTGGGGAAAAAATACACTTTTTGAAATTTGAATGCACTAAAACACACTATATTGCCCACATGTTTGATAAAATAAAAAAGATGATCTTAGGCCGAGTACATGGATACCAAAAATGACATGCTTTAAAATTGCGCACAAACGTGCAGTGGCGACAAACTAAATACATTTTTAAAAGCCTTTACAGGTTACCATTTTAGATTTACAGAGGAGGTCTACTGCTAAAATGACTGCCCTCGATCTGACCTTTGCGGTGATACCTCACATGCATGGTGCAATTGCTGTTTACATTTGATGCCAGACCGACGCTTGCGTTCGCATTTGCGCGAGAGCAGGGGGGGGCAGAGGTGCTTTATTTTTTTTTATTTATTATTTTTTTTGCTTTTTTATCTTATTTTTAAACTGTTCCTTTCATATTTTTTTTAATCATTTTTATTGTTATCTCAGGGAATGTAAATATCCCCTATGATAGCAATAGGTAGTGACAGGTACTCTTTTTTGAAAAAAATGGGGTCTATTAGACCCTAGATCTCTCCTCTGCCCTCAAAGCATCTGACCACACCAAGATCGGTGTGATAAAATGCTTTCCCAATTTCCCAATGGCGCTGTTTACATCAGGCGAAATCTAAGTCATGAAATGCTCGTAGCTTCCGGTTTCTTAGGCCATAGAGATGTTTGGAGCCACTCTGGTCTCTGATCAGCTCTATGGTCAGCTGGCTGAATCACCGGCTGCATTCTCAGGTTCCCTGTTGGGACAGGAGAGCCAGAGAAAAACATGGAAGATGGTGGGGGGGGGCATTCCCTCCCACTGCTTGTAAAAACAGTCTAAAGGCTAATTAGCCACTAGGATTACTTTTACATGAAAGCCGACCGCTGGCTGAAAATAATTATACCAAGATGATACCTAAACCTGCAGGCATCATTCTGGTATAACCACTCAAAGTCCAGCAACATACCAGTACGTTGCTGGTCCTTGTTGGGCATATATTGTAATCTTTTTTTTTTTTTCATGCAGCCTGTGGGCTGAACGAAAAAAAGAAATTGATGGGTGGGTATGCCCACCATTAGAATACCTCCCTTCATCCACCCACTTCTAATGATGGGCATACATGCACCGTTTATATATGCCGAAGCATGGGGGCATCCTTCCGCAAAAGGTAGGAGCAAATCGCTCCTCCACCCCGGCTGCCCCCATGCTTCGGCATATATCACCTCCACTGGAGTCACGGCTTTATATATCGTGGGAGCAAACGCTGTTGCTGTCGATTAAATAAATCCGCGCTGCAGCTGAATGGCATACCTGAACACAAAAAAATGGTTAACAATAAAACACAGTAAACAGTAAAGTATAAAAAATTGCATACCTGAAAAGCAAACGTGATAAAACATAATAACAATAAAACATTGCAGAATAAAATACAGTAAAAAAGAGCAGAACAATAGAGAGAGAGAGAACAATAAAACAACAACCATTTTTTTTTTTTTTTATATATATATATTATTTTGTGTTTTTTTTTTTTTTTACACTTTTTTTTGTAACTGTAACTTTTGTAACTGTAACTGGTTCCAGGTTCGGGTCTCTCAAAATGCGATGGCATCTTGGGAGACCCTGTGAAAGTGCACCTGTGTCTGTGCAATGCTGTACGCTAATACTCAACTAGTGTATGGTAGCGTTCAAAACATTCACCAATGCAAAGACCAGGATTGTCAGGACAATAATAGCGGGTGTCACGCCTATATCTGCGCTTGCTGCAGACACATCTTTTTTATTTTATTTTCAATAAATTTTTATTGGTAGTAGCAAGACAAATTTCTTACATAACCTTTGTAAAAGACATTACATGGTGCAAGGATATTAGGATTCAAAAGGAGACAAATAATGTGAGGAAAGACCTCTCAATGCAAGATGTAAACTGAAAAGTCTAAACAACAAAATTCTTAGTTACAGTTGAGCGCAAATTAAAATTAAAGACTAAAATAAACATATCTCTGGCGTTAGGACAATGAATGAAGTGTAAACTGTCAGAGCAAAAACTTAAATGAGTCTGGTGTAGCTCAGTAACTGGAATAGATGAGGAGAGGTTAACTTGGAGACGGGGGGCTTTATTGAATTAATTGTGAGGGATCCGAGATCAGGGGGAGGTCCACCACCCGCCCCTATGGGAACACACTGCGGGCGTAGGGCCATGCCCTTTTCCCGGATCCCCCACCTCAGTTGAATCTAATCTAAGTGAAGTAGCCCATTATCAGTGTCAAAGTGTGGTAAATAGACCTGACCTATCCCGCAGAGGACTATCTACAGATGGTCAGAGTAACCTAGGTCCATATATGTCCTCATAGAGGGGGCTATTTAAGCAGACAGGATAACTCTGGGGCTTTGGGGCCAGAGGGTGTTAGGGTTTTACCATGACCCACTGGAGGGGTAAAAAAAGAGGAAGTTATGCAAAAAAAAAAAAATAATTTCAAATAAATAAGTCTCAGGGTTGAATAATTTACATAGAGAACAATCGGAGAGTCTAAGGTACTAAAGGGAGAAGGTCTTCAGGGAGGCTGATGGGGTGGTAGGTAGAAGGGGAAAATACCATTGCTTTTGATGAGGATTGAGGTGGGAGTCTCTCAGAGAGCCCGTTATCCTGGGGGACTCATGCCGGGGTGCAAGGAGATGTGACAATAGTTGGCCCAGGGTTCCCAGATAAGCTCAAACTTACTAACTTTATCCTGGATAATGCTCACTATTTTTTCTTGCGCCATAATCCAGGATATTTTATGCTTCACCGCTGTGAATGGGACTCTGTGTTTTTTCCAGCAAGAGGCTATTGTTATTTTGGTGCCCAGTAGAACAAAAAAGATCAGTTGTTGGGTATATTTATCAACCCTATCCACTTTCAGATTCAATAAGGCTATCTCCGGAGTTTGGGGGATCTGGGCGGAGGATATCTTGCGGATCACTGAGAATACTTTGTTCCATAAGCTCCTTATCCGTGGACATGTCCACCAAACATGGAGCAGAGTCCCAATGTGGTTGCAACCACGAAAGCACAGCGGGGAAACATCAGGATATATCTTAGCCAAAAGATAGGGTACCCTATACCATCTCATGAGCACCTTAATGCTGCCCTCCATGAGAGAAACATTAAGGATTCCCTTAAAGGAGCGATGAAAGCAATAAAACCATTGGTCACTCTCCAATGAGATTTCGAGGTCTTTTTCCCAGGACAAGGCATACGGAGGCTTGGACACAGCGGAGGCAAGTGAAGCATAAATGATGGAGATCCCCCCTCTCTGATCCACCGCACCCGAACACCATGATTCATAATTAGTTATTGAAGGGGGTTCCGGTTTGTTTGGCCAAATAGAATGGAGGAAATGTTGGATCTGCCTAAAACGAAAACGTTCGGCAGGGGGCATTTCAAGCTTACTTGTACAGAGGGCTAGAGAGAGAGGGCCAGTGGAGGAGAAGTAGTTCCCTATTCTAAGTAATCCTTTATTCAACCACCAGCTAAATGCTAAAATGTTCATCCCCGGTGGGAAGTCAGGGTTATGAAAAATGTGTGTTAGGGGTTTAAGGGGAGAAATCAGGGAGGGATTTTTATAAAGACGGTCGCATAGAGCCAGAGAGTGTGATAGTGTGGGGGCTAGAATGGGTGGTCTCAATTTGGGGGGAGACCAAAGTAAGAAGTCAATCGTGTGGTGAGGGACTGCAAGTCGTTCCATGGATACCCAATCAGGTTTCTGGCCCTTTGAGTAAACGATAGATATCTGGGCTAGCTGGGCAGCCTGATAATACCACCAAATGTTGGGGAGAGCTAGACCCCCTTGTGATTTGGAGCGGAATAGAATGTGTTGTGCGCAACGACTTCCCCTTGATCCCCAAATGAATTTTATAATTTTGGATTGAAGTGGTTGAACTTGTGATTTTTGGATAGGGATGGGCAAAGATCTGAATAGGTAAAGAATGCGGGGGAGAAGGGTCATTTTGATTGCATTGATACGGCCAAGCCAAGATAAGTTGTGGTTGTCCCATTTGGATAGGTCCGAAATTAATTTACGGAAGGTGGTGGGGTAGTTAGATGAGTAGAGAGAGGCTATATTTGCTGTGAGGTTGACCCCTAGGTATGGTAGAGTGACCTCGTTCCAGGAAAAAGGGAAGTGGTTTTGAAGGCTACTTAGAACATTAGGGGGGACCGAGATGTTCAGGGCAGAAGATTTGGCAACGTTAACTCGAAGGCCAGAAGCCTCCCCAAACTTATCCAGCAAAGCAAAGATATTGGGAGTAGAGACTAGGGGGGAAGTTACAAAGAGTAACAAATCGTCTGCAAAGAGGGCGCATTTGTGCTCGCTTTTACCACACAACACCCCTTTGATATCAGGGTGAGTTCTGATAGCGATAGCCAAGGATTCCATGGCTATGGCGAACAGAAGGGGGGAGAGCGGGCAACCCTGTCTTGTACCCTTCTCTATAGTAAAAGGTTCAGAATAGTAGCCCTGCAATCTGACCTGAGCTGTAGGGCCGGAGTATAGTGCTCTAAGGATGTTCATGAAACGTTGACCAAAACCCCAGCGTTCTAATATATGGAATAGGTAGGGCCAGGTGACTGTGTCGAAAGCCTTTTGCAAGTCGATGGATAACAAATATCCATGTTGCGGGGGGCCTCCATCCCATTGGGATTTAAGAAGAGAGATAATGTTGATTGCTCTTCGGATCTGGTCAGGTCCTTGTCTCCCCGGGATAAAGCCCACCTGGTCTTTGTTAATATAGGCTGCTATGCAGGAAGCTAGCCGGTTGGAAAGTACTTTAGTTAATATTTTGAGGTCATTGTTGATTAATGAAATAGGGCGGTAATTGGAGACCGTAGATGTGTCTTTGCCAGGTTTTGGAATTACCGAGATGAAGGCCAGATTGAGGGCTTTATCCAGGGGAGAACCAGATCTGAGCGAGTTAAAGAATTTGACCAAATGCGGAGTTAAGGTCGGACCGAATTTTTTGTAATAGCCTGCGGAAAAGCCGTCAGGTCCCGGGGCCGAGTTTAGTTTCAGGTGTTTAATTACCCCAAGCACTTCTGCTTCCGATATGGTGTCATCCATAAGGTCAGAGTGCTCAGACGATAATTTGGGAAGGGGTAAGCTAGTCAGGAAATCTGAGGTTGAATGGTCAAATGTTGTTCGTTCCTGTTTATATAAAGATGTATAAAACGTGTGGAATGTTTCCATTATATTTTTGGGGTTTTGGGAAAGTTCACCGGAGAGGGTGCGAATTTTGGGGAAAGCAGCCGAGCGAGGTTTTGGGGACAATTTGGTAGCTAATTTAGTTCCTATTTTGTCAGTCTGGTGGTAGAAACGTGCGCCTGACCACCGGAGCTGTTTCTCAGCCTCAGAGGTGAGGGCTAGATTTAAAGAGGTCCGTGCATTTTCCAACGCCTCTAGAGAATCCCCGGTGGGGTTCTTCTTATGGGCTCTAGAGAGGGATTGGTATCGTATTTTAAGGTTGTTAATGTCAGCCGTGCGTTCCTTTTTAAGGTTGGAGGAGATTTGGATAATCTTCCCTCTGAGTACTGCCTTATGGGCCGCCCACAGTGTGACTGGAGAAACTTCTCCCGTATCGTTAAGACGAAAGTATTCTTGAATCTCTTTATCTATAATCGAGCATTGAATCGGGTCACTGAGGAGCCCTTCATTAAGTCGCCATGTGAATTTATTTCCCGGGTTGGGAGATTGTTGTAGATATAAGAGAACCAGGGAGTGGTCCGAAATGGGGGAGTCCCTAATGACTGCTTTGTTAGCCTTGGGGATGTTATGTGATTGTATAAAAATATGGTCAATTCTAGAATAGAGGTGATGTGGGGCCGAGTAATGGGTAAAGTCTTTGGACCTAGGGTTCATTTCTCTCCATATGTCCACCAGGCCTAGAGAATGTAGAGTGGATGCTATTTTAGTACTATGTTTTGGGGGTTTTCTGGAGCGGGAAGACCCCGACCCTGATTTATCTAGAGAAGTATCGAAAGGTATATTCGTGTCTCCTCCCATTATTATTTTTCCCTCGAGTTTTGGGCCTAGAGTGGGCAACATTGTGGAGAAAAAGGAAGCCTGGCCTTTGTTAGGGGCGTAGTAAGAGATAAATGAATATATTAAACCCTCAATCGTCCCTTTTACCAATATAAGCCTGCCTGGTCTTTTATGACTTCGGAAGGGGAAAATTTCAGGTGTTTTGAAAAACAGATGGCTACCCCTTTAGATTTATTTTCGGCATTGGATAGAAAAAACTGTGTGTAGTTACCGTTTAAAAAGGAGGGGTTGTATGAGGCTGGGAAGTGAGTTTCTTGTAATAGGAGAACTGCTATTTTTTGTGATTTGTAGTGATTAAAAAGTTTGCGCCGTTTGACAGGAGAGTTCATGCCTTGTACATTATGCGTGGCTATACAAATTTGGGGAGGAGGAACGTGTGAGTCAGGTAGCATGGATCAGAGGGGGGGATGTGCTCATCATACAACCAAAGCCTACCTGAGACCTCAAATTTTGAGCTCGTGTCCAAGTCTCAGCCATCCGAAGGTCCTGGAATCCGGGATGTAGCGACATTGTTAGGCCCCTGAGAGACTCCGATGGTATTGGAGGTGGGGAGGGGAGGGCGGGAGAGAAGATCAACCCTGAGAGAGAAAAACAGGTCATGTCAAAAACAATGTAAAACAGATGATATAGACGATCTGATATATTAAGTGTAACTAAATGAAAAAAAAAAAAAAAATCTAAGAACCCTAACAGGGGGGAGGGCCATCAGCCACCCCCTAAAAGAGAAAAAAAAAAAAGAAAGTTTTCCCAAAAAACGGGTACCCCGTACAGGGGTTATGAAGGTGTTTCTGAATGGGGGAAAATACCACTCAGAAACTCGTGGAGGCGAAGTGCAGCCACTCCGGCCAAACTGCCATAGAAAAAAAACCGAAAGGTAGAACCGTAAGAGTCAAAATTGTAGGAGCCCTGAGAGAAGTGAAACAAAGAAAAAAATTTGAAAAATAATGCAAACGTCTCAGTGTCCCAACAGGTTAAACACCAGGTAAAGGAGACCGGGTGTTTGGGGTGACAGCGTCCCACATCTTAAAGGGTGCTCCAGAGAGATCTGGAGAGTAGATGGAACTGTTGATAGCAGACTTTCCGTTAGGGAGGGCGTCCATCTTTGGATCTCTTGGCCTGTTGTTTATGCCATAAGGGTTGGATGGGGCTTGAGGGTGGTGGTCTCTTCGCAGACTGGGGTGTTCTGGAATCCGTAGCGGTAGGGGATGTTGGTGAGTGGGATATTAGGCCCAGTTGCAGCAGCAGGCGTTCCCCATCTCCGAAATTTGTGAAGCTGTAAGACTTGTTTAAGTAGGCAAAGTTAAGGCGAAAGGGAAACGACCATCTGTAAGTGATCGATTTTTGCGATAGGATGCTCAATAGAGGCTTTAATGATCTCCGTCTCTGGATCGTGAAGGGGGAAAGGTCCGCAAAAATTTGAATCGAGTGTCCCTGGAATGAGAGATTTTCAGATTCTCTCGCTCTATGCATGACTTCTTCTTTGACTCTGAAAAAGTGGGGTTTAACCACAATATCTCTGGGTAGGCCATCTTGGCGTGGTGGTTGCAAAGCCCTGTGAGCCCGATCTAGTTCCAGCCTGTAATCTGGTATATCCGGGATTAAATGCTTGATAAATGAACGAACGATTTTTTCCGTGTCCTTAAAGGTTTCTGGAAGGCCTCTTAGTCTGAAGTTGTATCTTCGAGACCTGTTCTCGAGGTCATCGAGCTTTGAGTATGCCATATCCAGTTGGTCATGTAATTCTTGAATCCTGTCAGTGTTCTGGTTGGCCACTGCAGCAATTTGATCGGTCTTTGATTCGATTGCTTCAATGCGTGCACCTAATTGCTGCAGATCAGCCTGTATAGTTGTGGTAATTTGTGAGGCATTGTGTGCCAAACCCCTTGTAAGCATATTGGAGAAAGTGTTCATTAGGGCTGTAAAGTCAGTGGGGATAGGGGCAGAGAAATCATCCTGAGGGCAGGGTGGGGGGCAGCTCTCCTCCATCTGGGATAGGGGGGGAGATTCCATAGGGTTGCAGTCTAAGGAGTTCATTTGGGATCCTGTAAATAGCCCATCCTGGGAATTACTCACAGTTTGTGTTTTCGTTATGGAGCTGGGGGAGGGCAGGGGAGGAAAGTCTTCCAAGGATGCCTCCAGATTCCCTGAGGGGCCTCGTGTGGCGCCGGCCGCCGCCATTTTTGTGGAGGCCGCGATCCGCGGGCCTGAGTATAAAAACCGGGATAAGTCCCGTCTTACCGAGCCCCCGGTCATGCGAGGGGGTCCTTCCGGACTTCAGGGAGTGAGGAGGGGGTCCGATGGTCCGGTTCAGCCGCTAGTTGTAGCTGTGGCAGGGCTCGTAGGCCGGAGTGGAGCGGAGCTCTCAGAACGAGCGACCGTTCATGGAGCTGCCGCGCATGCGCCTGACACATCTTTTTTAGGGGGTTCGTTGGGTAGGGGTACTCGGGAGGACATAAAGAAAATGCCTCTCATGCAGCCGACTGCATTTGTTTGGGGATGTGAATGGGGAAAGTACGGGTGCTACAGAAGTGGAGGGTTCCCAATTAGGATTGGCGAATGCAGCAGAAAGGGCATTATGGGCACCACGGGCCTGTGTTTGTCTTCTTCTTGGTGGCAGCGGGACACTACTTATGCTTGCCACCTCACCAGCTTGAACTGCACTTATGGGACTCGCCACGTCACCAAGTGTTACTGCAGTGCTGGTTTGACTACAACTGGGGTGTACTAGGCCGCTGGTGCTTGCCAGTTCAACAAAACGTTGCCAAAAACACTGTTAGTGATCGCAGGGATCAGGCCTGACTCTGCGAATGCTACAGTTATGCGTTTAGTGTTTTGTAAGTGACAGTGATCGATCGATACTGCACTTGGGTGGGCTGGGTTGGGCTGGGCGGACGGGCAAAACGCAGGTGCTAGCAGGTATCTGGGCTGATCCCGCTAACACTGCATTTTTGGGAACCCTAAACTGCTGGGGACGCTAGTATAGATCTGATCAGATATTGATCCGTTCAGATACTATGCCACTAAGGGAGGTGTACGGTGCGTGCGTGGGTGTTAGCGCTACTAGCACTAACCTGACGCTGCCTGGGGCTTGTGCTTGCCAGTTCACCAAAACGCTACCAAAAAAACTGTTAGCGATCGCAGGGATCAGGCCTGACTCTGCGAATGCTGCAGTTATGCGTTTAGTGTTTTGTAAGTGACAGTGATCGATCGATACTGCACTTGGGTGGGCTGGGCTGGGCCGGGCGGAGGGGCAAAATGCAGGTGCTAGCAGGTATCTGGGCTGATCCAGCTAACACTGCGTTTTTGGGGACCCTAAGCTGCTGGGGGCGCTAGTATAGATCTGATCAGATCAGATATTGATCCGTTCAGATACTATACCACTAAGGGAGGTGTATGCTGCGTGCGTGGGTGTTAGCGGTACTGGCACTAACCTGACACTGCCTGGGGCGACGCAAACCCTATCTGACCCTAAAACTTAACTTATATCACCGTCGGGTGATCAGGGGGTTAAACCTTTATTAGGTAATAAACGGCGGGTGCCCTGAAACTATAAAAAACAAACTAACTAACCAGTGTCACCCGTAACAGTTAAACGGTGATCACTGCTTAAAGGGTTAACTAGGGGGCAATCAGGGGGTTAAAACCTGACGGAGATCCTAAATGCTTACCGCCTTAATAGCGTCACTTGTGACACTAATACAGCGATCAGAAAAACGATCGCTTAGTGACACTGGCGACGGGGGGGTGATCATGGGGGTTAAACCTTTATTAGGGGAGTTAGGGGGGTACCCTAGACCTAAAGGGGCCTACCACTAACTGCCCTACCACTTATAACTGTCACAAAATGACACCAATGCAATAATCAGTAAAAAAAAAAAACTGCTATTGGTGTCACTGTGACAGGAGGTGATCGGGGGGTGATCGGGGGGTGATTGAGGGGTGACTGGGGGTGAAATGTGTGCCTAGAGTGTTCTACTGTAAGTGTAGGGTTTGGTGCACTTACTTGATGTCTTCTCTCCTCGGAAGCTGGAATGAAAAGGCTTCACGAGGAGAGATGACATCACTTCCTCTGCGGCTGTTTATATTACAGAGGCAGAGGAAGCATTTCATTCGTCAGGAGCGATCGCGATGGGGTGGCTACGAATAGATGGCCTCCCCCTCAGCACGGAACGCTCCTGTAACGAAGCCGACCGCTGCAGGCATGGGGGGGTGGTCCGATCGGACCCCCCGCCCGCGGGCAGGCAGGGATGTACAGGTAAGCCCTTATGCCTGCCCATGCCAATCTGCCGACGTACATCGTCGTGCGGCGGTCGGCAAGTGGTTAAAGGTGAAGTATAGCCAAAGCTTATTTTGCTGTACTTCTCCTGTGGATAACAGGAGTACAGTTCATTTGGCACTAACGTGACCCGTTTTTGCAGCAGACAGTGGTCTGAAGCCTGCTGTTGGCTGACGTCACAGAGCTGGTTCAGGCTCGGGAAGTCAGGATCCACCCACATGCCTGGACTGGCACCGGCTCAGACTCTCAGCGTACCTCCTCAGTCTGCCAGGGTGAAGCCCAGAACCCCTGTTAGGTCTCTCCTTAAAGCCTAGCACACACCTGCCTAATTAGTGTGCTGGTGGTTTCACAAAATATGGACCCAGGATGGAGATTTCATCCCACCCAGATCTCTAATAAATTTCAAGGCTCCAGGTTCCAAACCAGCTTTTATCAACTGAAACTAAAAAGTCAGTCTCCTGAATGATACAAGTTCCCTGAAGCCCCTTAACCTGTCTGGATGAGAATCCTGTGTAATTAACACTTTTCACACTGTGGCAGGACACAGAATTGTCACACTTACTAGAGTTTAGGAGCCTAACCTGGGATTGGATTTGGACATTCAAGTGTTTAAGAGAAGTTCATGGTTAGGATAAAAACGGAGTTCCACACAAAAATGGAACTTCCGCTTTTCGGAACCCTCCCCCCCTCCGGTGTCACATTTGGCACCTTTCAGGGGGGAGGGGGGTGCAGATACCTGTCTAAGACACGTATTTGCACCCACTTCCGGCATAGACTCCCATGGGAGTCTATGCCTCTTCCCGTCCCCACCGCGCTGTCTGCTGGGAACACACAGCTCCCAGCAGAGAGCGGGAACCACTTGGGACGCGCAGTGCAACTCGCGCAGTAGGGAACAGGGAAGTGAAGCCGCAACGCTTCACTTCCTGATTCCCTCACCTAGGATGGCGGCGGCAGCTGCCGAGAACCGAGCGGGTTCTCGGCGTCCCCTGCCGACATCGCTGGACCCCGGGACAGGTAAGTGGCCATGTATTAAAAGTCAGCAGCTGCAGTATTTGTAGCTGCTGGCTTTTAATATTTTTTTTTTTTTTTGGCGGTGTGGGTGAACCCCCGCTTTAACATGCACTTAAACAAGCAGAGAAAATGATTTAAAACAAGCCCTCACTGACCTCTGTAGCTGCATGCACTGTGGGGCAATTTTAAACTTAAAGATCATAACAAAGGGATTATTTAAAGATTATTACCGTATTTATTGGCGTATAACACGCACTTTTTTCCCCTTAAAATCAGGGGAAAGTCGCAGGTGCGTGTTATACGCCGATCCCCGCAGATGCCGAGCTGTCAAAATGTCAAAATCGCGGACCGCGATTTGAAAATGGCGCCGCCGGCGCCGAAGTACACAGAGCCGGTCCTTGGCTCTTTCCGGCGGCTCTCGTTTACTTTCGGCTCCACTCGTAGTCCCGAGCGGAGCTATCCGAACCTACTCGGATAGCTCCGCTCGGGACTACGAGTGGAGCCGAAATTAAACGAGAGCCGCCGGAAAGAGCCGAGGACTGGCTCTTTCCGGCGGCTCTCGTTTACTTTCGGCTCCACTCGTAGTCCCGAGCGGAGCTATCCGAACCTACTCGGATAGCTCCGCTCGGGACTACGAGTGGAGCCGAAAGTAAACGAGAGCCGCCGGAAAGAGCCGAGGACCAGCTCTGTGTACTTCGGCGCCGGCGGCGCCATTTTCAAATCGCGGACCGCGATTTTGACATTTGGACAGCTCGGGATCGGCCTTGAAGCCCTGGAAGCAGGGACAGGGGATCCCAGGCTGCACTGGGGGAAGGCTGCACAGGGGAAGGCTGCACAGGGGCAAGGCTGCACAGGGGCAAGGCTGCACAGGGGCAAGGCTGCACAGGGGCAAGGCTGCACAGGGGCAAGGCTGCACTGGGGAAGGCTGCACTGGGGAAGGCTGCACTGGGGCAAGGCTGCACTGGGGCAAGGCTGCACAGGGGAAGGCTGCGTTGACAAGGCTGCACTGGGGAAGGCAGCACTGACACGGCTGCACTGGGGAAGGCTGCGCTGACAAGGCTGCACTGGGGAAGGCTGCACTGACAAGGCTGCACTGACAAGGCTGCAATGAAGAGCATTTAAATGTAAGTTTTTTTCCCTTCAACTTCCCTCCTAAAAGTTTTTTTTCCTTAAAATTCCCTCCTAAATTGGGGTGCGTGTTATACGCCGGTGCGTGTTATACGCCGATAAATACGGTACTTTCATTGTCTTCCCTTCTCTGTGACAACTCTTTTATTTCTTGTCATCATCATACGGACATGAGTGAGGTTAAATCTCCCCAACAGAAAACAACAATAACATTTTTAACTAGAAAAGCTACAATTTCTGGGGAAATTGTGAAAAGTGTTCTTGCCTCTACAACTGGAGTGGGCCGAGTAACTGGGTGGAGTGGCTTGAGTAATTGTGTGGTTGGAGTGGCTGGAGTAACTGTAAAAAGTGTTAAAAAGCTTAATATTTTAAAAAGTATAAATAGTAGTAAAAAAGTTGAAGTCCCATCATTAGCTGAAAGAGCTGAACATTTTTTTTCAAAAATGATTTTTTTTTCAAAAGATTTTTTTCTTCAAAAATAATTTTTTTTAAAAAATGATTTTTTTTCAAAAATGATTGTTAAAATTTTTTTTTTTTCATGGGGTGATCATAATGTTTTGGCTGATCATGTTGTGGTCATAATGTTTTGGCTGATCGTGGGGTGGACATAATGTTTTGGCTGATCGTGGGGTGGACATAATGTTTTGGCTGATCGTGGGGTGGACATAATGTTTTGGCTGATCATGGGGGGCTCATAATGTTTTGGCTGATTATGGCGTGGTCATAATGATTTGGCTGATTATGGCGTGGTCATAATGTTTTGGCTGATCATGGGGGGGTCATATTGGTTTGGCTGATCGTGGGGTGGACATAATGTTTTGGCTGATCATTGGGCGGTCATAATGATTTGGCTGATCGTGGGGTGGACATAATGTTTTGGCTGATCATGGGGCGGTCATAATTTGGCTGATTATGGCGTGGTCATAATGTTTTGGCTGATCATGGGAGGGGGGGGGGTCATAATGTTTTGGCTGATCATGGGGGGGTCATAATGTTTTGGCTGATCATGGGGGGGTCATAATGTTTTGGCTGATCATGGGGGGGGGGGTCATAATGTTTTGGCTGATAATGGGGTGGTCATAATGTTTTGGCTGATCATGTTGTGGCCATAATGTTTTGGCTGATCATGGGGGGGTCAGCTTTTGTCATACTTTCATCTAGCAGATGATGAAGGTATGACCACATGCATTTGGGGGGTCTCAGCATCTTGTGTTTACAACCACTGTTTCCTAGCAACGCTCATGTCCTGTTTATGCTTCACAAATACTGCTCAATACACAATGCACAGGTTTGTCCTGAGATTTTTAGTCTATATTGGGACATATCAGACATATCTACTTTGATATTGCCTATGGTAAATAGGTAATATAATGTTTGCAATATCTCTTGCCTTTACCCTAGGAGTTTCCAATATCCCTAATCCCGACCAGCAGTATCCTGTTGTTGCTCAGTTTTGCACTTGGGCAATTTTGTAGCTTTCAATTAGGCACTCAGTAGACCTTGAGCAAGATAATTTATAGGCAATACAATTGTTTAATATGCTCCTAAATGGTAACTGCCAATGATTACGAAACAGGAGTGAGATTCCAGGCCCAAAAATCAATAATTATTCACAAACACTCAGGAGATGATTAAAGTAGAATGGAGGGTCATTTTTGTTCATTTTGAATAATTAAGGGAGGGTTGTAGCCCTTGGCAGTTTTTTGGCCATCTCTGCCCCATTTTCCTTTACCTCCTGCTCCATTGCCACAACAGGAGGGAATTCCTTCAAAGTGAGGAAATCCCTGGTAGTCACAAAGGTCCCCAAAATTAGTTTCCATGTTGGAAGATTTCTCCTTTATTCTAGTTCTAGTGACAACCCAGTGTTTTTTTCACTTTTGGTGATAGTAGTCACCAGGACAAATATAGAGGGTGAATAAACCTAACAAGGAAACATGCAAAAAAAAAAAAAAAACCTGACTTGTTCTAATCCCACTACCCTCTAGTCAAAACCCAAAAAATGTTTTGTCTTAAAAGAGAAGTATGGATTTTTTTTATTTTTGCACATTTATACTTACCGGGGTGGATGCAGCATCAGTCCGATGCTGCATCTGTCCCTCGCCGGCTCTAACAATGGCAACCAAGTGATCTAACACTGAAGATTGCTCGGTTCTCACAGCTCTCTGCTCTGCCCCTT
Organism: Lithobates clamitans; assembly: GCA_037952925.1. Taxonomy (NCBI): domain Eukaryota; kingdom Metazoa; phylum Chordata; class Amphibia; order Anura; family Ranidae; genus Lithobates; species Lithobates clamitans. The sequence goes on from JBBGZY010000637.1 coordinate 5,660,454, forward strand.
CTCGCTCACTGGAGCGCTGGGCTGTGGAGTGGGCAGGAGCAGCTGGCTTAGACTCCCATCGGCTCTTGGAGAGGCTGAGCTGGGTGCCAGTCTAGGCGTGTGGGCGGATCCCGACTTTATTGTCGCGATCTTGCTTGAGCCTGGACCGACTCTGTGACATCAGCTGACAGCAGGCTTCAGCTCGCTGTCTGCTGAAAATGGGTCACAGTAGTGCAGAATGAACTGCACTCCTGTGATCCACAAGAGAAGTACAGCCAAACCAAATGCAAGCATGCCCCAAATGTAACTGGTTTAAGTAACAGTTAAAGTGGAACTTTACCCATAACAATTTAATAAAAAATAATGTTCTTTAGCAAAGAACATGCTAAATTGCTAAAGTGATGTAAATGGCCTCCTGCATTGCTCCTGGAAGCTGCCATTTTGCTGAAGCCCAGAGCTCCTGAACAGCAGTAAATCATAAAGCGGAACTAAATCCATCAGTTTAACAGTTTCAAAAAATAGTTACATTCCTGGAATGCCGGGAGTGCTAACTGTCACATTTGCTTGAGTCCTCAACCAATCAAAGTCAAACTGTCAAATGACTGGTGTTATAACTGATCAAAGTGCAACACCATGGCAGTTGCAGATCAAATAGAAGCAGCTTCCTTGGCTGTAAAGGATAAGAGGGTTTAATTCCGCTTTAAGGCTGTCAGCAGATTGGCCTGTACAAACTCAGCAGTGCCTAAAAATGGAGAGCAACTGAGCATGTGCAGAGCTGTGTGAGACAGTGTATTACTGGATTTTATTTTTAGAGTTTTACATACATACCTGTAAAAAAAGGCCAGCCTGGAGTGATTTAGGAGAACTTAATTTTCTGACTAAATTTCCACTTTAAATTGGTGGAATTAGTTCTGCTTTTAAATAATATTTTTTTTAACTGAAGTTTTTACATCAGACCAAAAAATAGGAACAAATGAGAAGGAAAAAGGAGTGAAGGGATTTGTTTCCAAATACAATTAGAAAAATTTAAATCTATGTGAATCTTGTGCAAAAAAAATGTTTTAAATTAACCCCTAAGAGTCTTTTGGCACTTGCAAATTAGATAAATGATCTATTTCTCAGTTATACAAACTAAACAAAAAAATTCTGTAATCTGAGATCTTGTGGTTTCCAATCTCGTGCCAGCAGTGCAGACTCTGCAGGGAATAAAATGCCTATGGGCAATGGCCCAGTTCACTGCCATTAATCTCAGTCACTCTCATATTATCACCAGTTTCCTCTTTGCTAATTATAGAATTTATGATAAGGATTCCAAACACAAGCCAAACATTATAACTCTTCTTCAAATAGCTTGTCAAAATTTTATTCATAAAAAATGTGTTGCAAAAACATAATGACCTTGTCAAGCAAAATACGAGAGGTAGAACAAATGACAGAAGTACACCTTGGCTTATTCAGGCTTAGATGCAGAGATGATGTCATTGCAGGAGAAATGTTCCCTGAGCAGGGGAAAACTGCATGGGGCCACATTTCTTACAGCCAGGCATCAAGTGTGGTAGCCAGAACCACATGCAGCCTTGATTACAGCCTCTCTGCAGTAGCTTATTCAAAAGCATTTAATTAGAGTCAAAATACAGTTGGATCAGGGGTTATTTGTTGCAATGAGATAAGAGGTTGTGGGTGAAGGTATAAATAGCAAAGATTCCTTTAGCTATCAATGGCTATATTTGGCAAGCATAACAGTGCACAATAAATACTTTGCAAAGTGCCATTTACTCTGCATAGAAGACACATATTGTGCCTGCATGTCCACTCTGACTCCATATAGAGGACCATCAGACCTCTGTAACTTGGGGTGCTCTGACATGTAATGTCATGACATGAAATATAGACATGAATGACATGAAATATAGACAAGCTTCTGTTGTTTCCAAATCTGTCTTGTCCCCGCCTTCCTCATATACAGTGGGGCAAAAAGTATTTAGTCAGCCACCAATTGTGCAAGTTCTCCCACTTAAAAAGATGAGAGAGGCCTGTAATTGTTATCATAGGTATTCCACATTTTGTCTCTCATAGTTGTGGTAACAAATCCAGACAATCACATTGTCTGATTTTTGAAAGAATTTATTTGCAAATTATGGTGGAAAATAAGTATTTAGTCACCTACAAACAAGCAACATTTCTGGCTCTCACAGACCTGTATCTTCTTCTTTAAGAGGCTCATCTGTCCTCCACTCATTACCTTACATAGTTACATAGTAGGTGAGGTTGAAAAAAGACACAAGTCCATCAAGTCCAACCTATGTGTGTGATTATGTGTCAGTATTACATTGTATATCTCTGTATGTTGCGGTCATTCAGGTGATTATCTAATAGTTTCTTGAAGCTATCAATGCTCCCCGCTGAGACCACTGCCTGTGGAAGGGAATTCCACATCCTGCCTCTCTTACAGTAAAGAACCCTCTACGTAGTTTAAGGTTAAACCACTTTTCTTCTAATTGTAATGAGTGGTCACGAGTGCTATAAAATTTTCCGACCACAAAATCCGTTGTCGGAAATTCCGATCGTGTGTATACAAATCTGACGCACAAAGTGCCACGCAGAATAAATTAAGAGATGAAAGCTATTGGCTACTGCCCCGTTTATAGTCCCGACTTACGTGTTTTACGTCACCGCATTTAGGACGATCGGATTTTCCTACAACTTTGTGTGACCGTGTGTATGCAAGACAAGTTTGAGCCAACATCCGTCGGAAAAAATCCATGGATTTTGTTGTCGGAATGTCCGATCAATGTCCGACCGTGTGTACAGGGCATTAGAGTGCCTTGGGTTTTGGGGGTTTGAGGACATTCTATAGGGGATTGCGGTGTAACTATAATGCATGTCGGTGCTTACTATTTAGTAAAAGTGGCAGCTTACAAAATTATTTTGGCCACGCGTATACTTTTAAGTACTTAAATCACCCCTACTCCACGCTTATTATGGCTAAATAAATACATTTTCAATGTATAAATAATGTGCAAACCAATAATTCCACTGCTGCTGCAATATGAAACCCAAACTAAATTAATTAGCTGCATCCAGAGCCATAAATCAAGTGCTCACCATACAGCTCTGAACACAGGAAATCTCAGCTGCACTGACCGTTCGTACACAGCCACCTCTAGGGTACACCTTGACATGTTTTGTCCACAGAGGGCTATTCTCAAGGGGAAAGTTCTCTGTGGATGAACCACATTGGGGTGTGGCCTAGCGGCTAGCATGTAGGCAGGTGCAGCCCACTTTCTCCACTGGAGGTGGCATTTAACTGCAGCACCATTGCAGAGGGAGAGGAAGTCCATGTAATTCTGGGGGCCATCTTAGGTGTGGCAGAATCACCTGTCTGTTAGGAACAGTATTAGCGGTAGAAAAAAAGTTCCAGATGGGGAGAGAAAGTGTAGGGATTCACCAGTCTCCCGGGAACCTTCCCACTTGGGTTAAGACTGGGCAGGCTACATTCCGCCCATCGAGACAGATGCTGTCTGCTTGGCTGTGACCTGCTCAGTTACACGCTGCTGTCATCGTGAGTGTTTCCTGGTTGGGCCTCCTTCCACCGTTTTTGTTGTGAACTGCTGTACTAATACAAGCATGTTGATCTGGTAAGTTTCTGTCTGATGGGTGTGGGTCACCGAGCACAGAGTGAACACTAATGTGTAGACTTTTGCACAAGAAAATTCAGCACAAGAGCACTTTTGAAATTGGAATTTTTATTCATTTTATTTATTGGTATACATGTATGAATTGAGGATTCACATATTTATTTTATACCATTGTATGGAAAATATTTTTTTAATAGTGTATGGTCATTATTTATTTGGATATTTACACAGCACTGCATAGTGTGTGGAATTGATTTCACTATCACTGCGAATTATTATACTTTATAAGTAGTTGGTTTCGTATTCAAATTGAGAAACTGTCATATACTACATTGCTGTTAACCTTGATTTGTGGTGTAAACAATGCGATTCAATTCACTCTATGTTAATTTCATCTGATGACATTAAAGATTTGGTCTACTGGTTATTTAGAATTGACTTTCCGCATATCACTTAACTCTACACCTCTCCTTCACAAATCTCCCTGTTTAAAATCTTTTTAAGTTTCAGATGTAGCACCCTGATGTTTAGGCAGGGTTGCTAGTACATTTACCTGCCAGGCATAGTTGCCTTGGTCAATTGTTAGGGGATCAATTGATTCCACCCTAATTCTGGAATTGCTGAACTTCTCTTTTCTGTCACTAGATGGCTGGTTATCTAGTGACATTAGATAAGACAAGGGCATTGCAAGGACAGATTAGGAATAGATAGGTTATCTCAGCCAATGGGCAGGTATCTTCTTGGGTCCCTTAGCCTGCTGGAAGAGCCTATTTATTTGGGTGAGGTCAGGTGATCTGGGTTCTTTGCTACCTGGACGACTGTCTGGGTGGATGTGTGTTGTGCTGCCCCGGGCTGCTAGTCCAGAGCCTGAGGCCTATCCTGGGGACATCTGACTGCTAGGCTGTCTGAGAGCCTATCCAGAAGCAAGAGAGCAGCATAGGGTTGGGACTGCGGTTTGCAGTCCAACCAAAAGGGCCGGAGAACCTGTCATGGTCAGAGGTAGAAGGGAAGCTGTCGCCACTAAGGGACTATCCACTTTATTACTCGGGACCACAGTGAGTAGCTGAAGCAAGTACTGGAACAGTATTCTCACCAACCAGGGACGGTAAAGAATTGGGAAACTTCAGCAGGTGTCAAGCCAGGGACCCAGTCAGTGGAGGTGATGCTTGCAGAGCAGCCTTGTGTGCCAAGCCAGGGACCGAGCAGGCCAGTGGGGTGAAGCTTGAGGAGTATCTGTGAGTGCCAATCTAGGGACCCAGCCAGTGGAGGTGACGATTGCAGAGCAGCTTTGTGTGCCAAGCTAGGGACCGATCAGGCCAGGGGGTTGATGCTTGAGGAAGATACTCAGTGAGAAGGTTGGAAGAGCTTGGTTGATCCAGTGGCAGTGGATCGGCAAGTCTAGTGAGAGAGACTGGGAGTTTAGTGGAGTGAAGATCTGCAAGAGGCAATTGTAGAGGAAGTACAGATGTTTGTTACAACTTGTGTTAGAAACTGTTATAAGACTGTGCCATAGGGGACAGTGAACCTACACATGCAGATGTGGTGTCTTTCTGGATGCCTTTCCCTGCATGGCTGTCTACCTATAGAAGTCTCGGAGTCTGCTAATTCACATTGCAACTATTAAAGGGTGTCCTGGCCCTAAACTCTTTCTCCCAAAGTTCTGTTCAAGAGAAAATAAATCTCTTTGCATTCAAGAAGTGTCTGGTGCCCATGAATCTACCTTGCAATACACCCACTATGCCTTGTAACCCACTCTACACAGAAGGATGTCAGCTGTCCCTAACTCTGGAGTTTCCCATTAGACCAAAGGGGACCCTGGACCTTTCTACACAGAGAAAGTGAGGGCCAAAGTTAACCAGGAAGTAGCTCCCTTACGGCAGTCATAGATCCCTTTGGTATGCAGTTATATTTGGCTCAAATGGGATATGTTTTACAAATGGTGTTATTGTAATCTTATCAGAATATATGGTCCTCATTAAAAATGGTCCTTACTTTTAACATAAAGTGGACCACTGAGCCTAAATTCTCTGTGAAGCAACACACATAATATCTTCATCCTCTTTTACTATGCAGCTGTTTCTACTGTAGTTTATATCTACAAACAAATGCTGGCCATGTAGTAATGTAGTGATCTTACTCAATTCAGGATTACAAGTCTTATCTTTTGTCAATTAGAACTTTTTGTTTGGCACATACCTGACTGCATATGCACCCATTTTATGATAATCCATAGTGTAAAGTGAACTTATAACTTGTATGTACTTTTGATATGCCCACAAAATCCTCAGTTTCAGACACATAGTCCATATTCTGGCCTTAATCTCTTTGACTTTGCATTTAGCACTTGTATCTTTTTAGTGTTCTGTCAGTACTACACCTTTTCAATTAGATGCAGACTCCCACAGCAGAGAAGGCAAGTAAGTGTCAGCTGTCATACAGCAGAAACTAATAACGAAGCCTGGCTACCTGGTAAGATGTGGGCCTAGGAGTGGAGACTTATTCCCATCCAAAGAACTACAAAGCCTCCGGGGGTCCAGGACCCAGAACAGTACTAAGCCCTGGAGCACTTTACTATGTGTACAGTATGTGACAAATCTAGGTGACACATATACACCGTCCACAACCCTGCCAGCCAGTATCTCACATTTTTTTTTCTTTTTGGAAACCAGAAGACATTTTCCTTTACTGAGGGATCACAAGCAGAAACAGCTCTCTTTATCAACTTGTGGATTACTATAGCCAGACTTGAGGCTAACAACTTTATTGCTACTCAGCAGGTGTTAAGTTTAGTCATAAAAGTGTAATCGCTTTGATTGTAAATATCAGTAAATGAGACTTTAGTGTTTATGTGAAATTGTTCTACACTGAGAATACAGAAATGAAAGCAAGTACAATTAATGTTTAATATAAAACAGAAAGCCGCGCTTTAAGCTAATGCATATATATATATACACTGTGATAAAAAAATGAAAATAAAGTTAAAAGTCCTTAGAGTGCATTAAAGTCCAAAAAAGAAGTGAATAAGAATCTTCAATAGTCCAGTTGATGATACTAGATGCTCAGATGAATCAAAATAAACAGCAAATAATAAGTAGAATGCTTACCAGATGGTAAGTCAAATAAAGCAAGTGGCTTAAACCCAGCCTGGGCCTTTATGGAACCAATCTCGGTGAATTTGAACAAACTTCCATTCGTGAAAATGGACGTGGATTCATATGAATTCATCCCAAAAAAATTAAAAAAACAACATAGCGTAATATTGTCAACAAATATAAAAAAAGGAAAGAAAAAGGAAGAACCCTCACACAGTGATGAATCATATAAAAATCATAAAAAACACCCAGTGCCTATGAACACACATAGGGCGTCTGTGTGAGTGACATGCAATCGTGCAAATAATGGGTGTTATCCCAGTGGGAATTAAATAAACACCAACACCTTACAAAGTTTCTGCTTACCAGATGTATATAAAGATATGTGAATAAACATCGACCACCGAATGGTTAATTGGTGAAGGGGTTTCAAAACGTGCAGCGAAAAACACACAAATTCCTGCTTACCAGATGGAAAACTTTGAATGAGCAAACTGACACAGCCTAAGGAAACAGCCTCCTTGCATCGAATGATGTAAACCAATCACGCCAGACATATCCAAAGCTCCACGATACCCATATTATAAAGATATGACAAGATAGTGTAATACCTTTTTAAACTGTTTTTATTCAAAAAGAAATACACTTACAATATAAAAGAAGATAAAAGCGATGCCGGCCGGCAAACAAACAAACTCCCGTCCTCAATGGGGCGACGTGGTGACGTCAGCACGTACCTCCCAGATGCGTTTCGTCATAAGTTGACGTTTTCAATAGCACAAGCTACATGTGATGGGAAACAAAAAAAGTCCTCTGTATTTGCTAAAAATGCTTCATGACATACAAATGCTTTGTGATATTGTTTGTCTAAAGTAAAATTAGTCATAAGATGCATGTGGGTGGGGTCCACTCGCCCTGCACGTGGGTGTACTTTTCTTGTGTATGCGCTCATCAATGCCAGAGACCAGGCATTGTGAAAGTCAAACATTATGGTGGTACCCCGGCTGACAGCAGAATGTTAAAAAAAAATGTCGACAATTAAAAATAATGAAAAAAAACAGCGTGGGGTCCTCCCCAATGCATACCAGGCCCTTCAGGCCTGGTATGTATTTTAAGGGGAACCTCACACCAAAATAATAAAAAAAATGTGGGGTCCCGCCCAAAAACAATACCAGACCATGCATGCAGCCCGCCAGGTTAGGAAACATCTGAATAACATTCCAGGAACATCTCTGTATCCTCCTGGGGATTTAGATCCAATTTGACCTTAAGCTCCCTCAGTGCATTTGCACGGTTCCACATGGACCATTGAGCAGATACGGCCTATGGGCTCCTTGGTGCCCTCCTATGGTTGCTGCAGTGCTACTATTTATTATTGGCTATTTATTGGCTTTTTCTTTGCTGGAATTGAACCCCGAGATTGGTTGTAAATGGAAACAGTTGATGGTCATCCACCTCTATTGCTAAGACCTTGATGTTTATACTTGAATAAATTTGAACTACCGTTTTTGAACTTTTGAAAGCCTCTTTACAAGTGAAACCCTCTTGTGTATTAACTGAAACCTGAATGTGTCCTGAAGAATTTTTGTACGAAAAGCGTAGACACATTGGGGCTTGTATCATGTATATTTCTATATAGATGATCTTTTATTACCTTTTGTCAATGTATTTGTACTGTATGCATTTATATTTAATAAAATGTATTATATTGTTATTTTGATTATGCTTTCTCAGGTTTGTTGTGCCTCTAAAGTCCGCTCAGGGGGTCCTTGTTGAACCCCTTTTTTTCTTTTCTATGATATATGTTTCAAACGTTTAGCATACATATTAATGGGTTCTTTTTTTTAGAATGCGATAAGTAGCCATACCCGCTAAGAGGTTGTTCATCTCCCCTTCATAATCCTGTCTATTCAGCAACACAATACCCCTCCCCCTTATCGGCGGAGCGAATAGGTCTTTCCTATCACAGAGAGATTTGATACCCTGATGTATATTTTTCTGTTAGACCTTTTTGGTTTTAGCCTGATGTAAATCCTTCAGCACCAAATCCTTAAAAGCCAATAGATTTGGTGAAGGTTTACCCAGGGAGTTAAACAAGGATGCATTCCTAAGGTTTTAACCCCTATCAGAAGACCCCTCTGGCCCCCCACTGGTTACCTTATTGGAAAGAAAATGTCTTTTGATACTTAATCTTCTAACAAATTTCTGAACGTCTATGAACGTGTCAAATTTATTAAGAGTTTATTGGGGGCAAACTTGAGACCTTTCCTTGAAGTTTTAATTTCTACATCAGTTAATTGGATCCCACTGAGATTGAAAATACCCTCATTACTTATCGCTTCCTTTTCTTGGGAATGTTTCCATTTCCCTCTTCTGCATCCTCTTTGTTTTCCTTTTCGTGGTCCCTGGCCTTGCCTAAAAAATTATCAGATCTGGTTCTTAGGGTGGCCATTCCAGAGCCCCTCCTCCTGTAGGGTAATGTTCCATGCGTGGTGGGTCATACCAGGCATAATTGTAATCTTAATCCTCCTCATTATCCTGTTCATATAGGGGCTCATATCGATTTTCCATCTGAACTCCCGCTTGGGGATACCATGAACGTTCCCCCTGTCCTCCAGCGTACTGATTCTGGGATTGCAGCCTTCCTTGAGCTGCCAGATTGGATATCAGCTTTTCCAAAGATACTGTGATTCCTGCATCCATTGAAAAACCGGGTCCACTTTTACAGCTTAAGGTGTTGGAGCCTGATGGGATCATTGCCCAGTGTCTGATACCGCTGTCAACTGGAATTTGGTTAGTTTTTACAGCCCAGTCTGTTGAAGCATGGTGAGATTATTATCCACTGGTTGAAACTACTGCTATCTGGTAAGAAGTGAATCTATGTGATGATGGGATATTAAAGTCTTTGTGTTTTGAAGAGCACTGATGTTCCCTTATATTTGGTTCACACAATTCCCTTGAAGAGCACAGAATTTTTCACATATTTGGTTCACTCAGTTCCCTTTTGTATAAGGGTTTGTCAGTTGGACATTTTTCATGCACATCTTTTTATGCACTTTTTTTGCACCTTTTGTGAACTGAATCATATATTTTTCACTTTATGAGTCATTTCATGCATTTTTTTAATTTATTTTTATACACTTGTTTTTGTAGGAGTGGACTTTATGCCCTTAAATTATTGTCACGTGTATTTTTGCACTGTGAATATTATAGATTAGCGCACCTATTTCTTTTCTTATCTATGCTTATTGTAGGGGTTTGGACCTTTTAGGTTGCAGCTTTTCTTTATCTATATATATTTTCATTTATTTATTTATGTGCTTGATTTCTCCATTTCAATAGTCACACTTCCCTTCACCAGGAGAATAGGATAAGCGCAGGATTTTAACCTATTTTTGACAGATATAAACGATTATTTAATCTGGTTTTATATCCACTTCATATATCCTTAAATATAGCTACTGTAAATATTTGAATTTATCTTTATTATAGCTTTCTTTAATGTCCTACCCAGACTGGTAAGACACTCTAAGCCAAAAAAGCTTTACTGCATTAAAAAAGTGATCTAATCCTACGACTGGTAACTTACAGACAAGAGGGGAGTGATGACTCAAATCAATGTAGTGCTGCTCCTCTATTGTCAAATCAGCAAGCTGTTTTGGGCAACTGAAGCACTGTAAAGTAGCTGGATCACAGGAGTGACTGATCAAACCCTTGAATATGAAAAGGAAAGTTCATAGGTTCTAAATTAAGTAATAACTGCAGTGCTTCAATTTATATATATGAAAAAAACTTTTACCAGCACAGTCTATAACATATGAATAATATAAAAGAATATATAAGCAGTGCTCAAAGCAACTGTATAAAAAACACCACCTAAAAAGGCAGCATGTGTTGCATTAAAGCATAATAAAGTATAATAGTTAAAAACGTGACTAAGTGAATATAAAAAAAAATACAGCACAATAATAATAAAAATAACAAAAATAATCATAATGAGTGAAAAGTCCATGGGTGAGGTACAGTGAATCCAGAAAGTATTAACAGCACTTCACGTTTTCCACATTTTGTTATGTTACAGCCTTATTCCAAAATTGATTAAATTAATTATTTTCCTCAAAATTCTACAAACAATACCCCATGATGACAACATGAAAGAAGTTTGTTTGAAATCTTTGCATATTTATTAAAAATAAAAAAATGTATATAAGTATTCACGGCCTTTGCTATGACACTCAAAATTGAGCTCAGGTGCATCCTGTTTCCACTGATCATCTTTGAGATGTTTCTACAACTTGATTGGAGTCTACTTGTGGTAAATTTGGTTGATTGGACATGATTTGGAAAGGCACACACCTGTCTATATAAGGTTCCACAGTTAACAGTGCATGTCAGAGCACAAACCAAGCCATGAACTCCAAGGAATTGTCTGTAGACCTCTGATACAGGCTTGTATCGAGGCACAGCTCTGGGGAAAGGTACAGGAAAGTTTCTGCAGCATTGAAGGTCCCAATGAGCACAGTGGCCTCCATAATCCATAAATGGAAGACATTTGGAACCACCAGAACTCTTCCTAGAGCAGGCCGCCCGGCCAAACTGAGCGATCGGGGGAGAAGGGCCTTAGTCAGGGAGGTGACCAAGAACTCGATCGTCCCTCTGACAGAGCTCCAGCGTTTCTCTGTGGAGAGAGGAGAACCTTTCAGGAGAAACAACCATCTCTGCAACACTCCACCAATTTAGGCCTATATAGTAGAGTGGCCAGATGGAAGCCACTCCTCAGTAAAAGGCACATGACAGTCTGCCTTGAGTTTGCCAAAAGGCCCTGAAGGACTCTCAGACCATGAGAAACAAAATTCTCTGGTCTGATGAAACAAAGATTGAACTCTTTGGCCTGAATGGCAAGCGTCATGTCTGGAGAAAACCAGGCACTACTCATTACCTGGCCAATACCATCCCTATAGTGAAGCATCATGGTGGCAGCATCATGCTGTGGGGGTGAATTTCAGCAGCAGGAACTAAAATAGCAACAGTTACCTCAATACAGACGTTAAACAGCATGTATAGTGCGGATGGAACTTGCAGCAGGCTGTCGGCTCGTACAATCCAGCTAGGTATTGGATAGGCGTGTGTGATGTTGTCATCAATGACATCTTCGGAGGATAGGCTGAGTGATGAAAATGAATAATGAACATATGAATAATGTTCCAATAAATATAAAGAATCTTTCAATCAGTTGTGGGGTATCTCAGCAAAATAAGTGAGACTCCAGTGGGCTTAACAGACAGGTAGTCTCCAAGACTTAAGAGGTCAAAACCTGTTTGTGTATGGAATAACTACTATACTGGATATCCATTCACAAACAAGTTCTGGCCTCCTATGTCTTGGGGTCTACCTGTCTTGAAAGTGTTGCAGTTATTACTTACAATAGTTACAGTAATGGATTCTATATCAGGTTATTATGTATGCAGCCTTTTTAATGTTCATTATACATATATTCATAGTATTACCGAGCACAGATTTTGTCCATAATAACTACCCATTTGAAATAATTGTAGAAAAAGCATTACAACAATACCAAAAATAAAAATCCTATAGGAAAATATTACAGAAATGGAGAAACAGAATACAGTAATACCTTAGTTTGTGAGGACGTGGTATACAAGCGTTTTGCAAGAAGAGTAACATTTTTTTTTTAAATTGTAACTTGATATGCAACCGCTGTCTTGCAAGATGAGCAGTAGAAGAATCACAGTTTCACAGTTTTATTGTAAAAAAAAAAGTGGAATTACACTCACAATGTATATCCTGCGCTAAGGAGTCTGGTGCTCATCCATGTAAAGCCACTGGTGTATACAGTAAAGCTGCTGGTGTATACAGTACTGTATGTGGCCAGAGGTCCAGGGGTGCTGGTGGCTCCCAGAAGTGTCAACAGTTCCCGAGTGTCTCCGAGTTCTCCAGGAAGCGCTGGGAGCCACCAGCACCCCCGCAACTATGGCCACATACATCATAGCTCCCAACTGTCCCTGATTTCGATGGACTGTCCCTGATTTTGAGCAATTTCCCTCTGTCCCTCTTTCCTCCTCATTTGTCCCTCATTTTGCTCTGATCCATATAGTTGTATATAAAATGCACTTTTTATCTTTCAAAAAGTGTTTCTCAGTTCTAAACCTTTCATCCAATTTCTAAATTGCTGCATTTGTACATTTTAAAAGCCAATATAAAGGAATGGTAGTGGTAAAAAAAAAGCACTTGTGGATTTAATTAACCTTTTTTTTTTGGTTAATTCTCCTTTAGGGGGTGTGGCAGGGGGCATATGTCCTATGCCTACATACGTTTTGTTAGTAAGTGTCCCTCATTCCTATTTCAAAATGTGGGAGGTATGCATACATTACTGTATACACCAGCAGCTTTACTGTATACACCAGTGGCTTTACTGTGTACACCTGCAGCTTTACTGTATACACCAGCGGCTTTAATGTATACACATGCAGCTTTACTGTATACACCAGCATATTTACGTGGATGAGCACCAGACTCCTTAACACGGGATACACGTTGTGAGTGTAATTCCATTATTTTTTTTACATTAAAACTGTGATCCTTCTACTGCTCGTATTGCCCCCGGACCTCTGACCACATACGGTTGACACCATAAACTTTATACTTTATATGTATTGTATTTTGTATTGCTGTAATCATTTTTATATGAATAAATGGTTGTGGAATTAATCATCTGAGTTTCCATTATTTCTTATGGTGAAATTTGCTTTGCTATACAAGTGCTTTGGATTACAAGCATGTTTCTGAAACAAATTATGCTCACAATCCGAAGTATTACTGTACATGGAATAGAGGAAAACTAAAGTTAGTAAAGTATTTGCCTAAGAGTTGTACAGTGGCAGGGAACAGAGCAACTGCCTATTTTTGTATTTATCAAAGTTTACAGACTTATCCTCCAATGTTTTTAAAATAGTGTTTCTTTGATATCACTATGAATCTTTTGATGTTTAGGTGAGACAGCTACTTTCGAAGCACCCCCAGTCTATTGATAATCCCAATTCAAAATGCATGGCATGCTTATCTGTTTTTTCTTTAAAGTGAAGCTGTCATTTTTTTTTGTTAGTTAATTTACATTTTAAAGTTTATGTGAATTTCACAAAATGTTTTTATTATTTGTTTCTAGTGACTCCATAGCACTTAATTACCAAAGCATACTGGGCTTTCTAATAGCAAAACCCAGCGATGCCTGCATACTTGTTGATCATTTTTGTACGCTTTTATGTTGCATTAATCTGCGCTGTATTTTGTGTGTAGAGATACGCTGCAATAAGACAGTGCATTCATTCTCTCAGGTCTCTCAACATACCTAAGCAAAGGGAACAAGCACCTTCACTATTTTTAGGGGCCATTCACACATTGCTATTTTTGTGCATTGTGTCAATACGTGCATCTTAAAGTGCATTAAATAGGCTGCCAATGCACCAGAATGGACAAAAAAATTATAAACAAATGGACAAAAATGCAGGATACTTTCTGGTGTGGCATATCACAATGCAAGGTGCGTTGGGGCTTGTTTACACTTGCTTTAAAATGTGGCATTGGACACGCTTTTTTAAAGGACTCTGAATGCCAATCAAAGCACCTGTTGCTTTCTTGGTGCTTCAAAGCATCTCCAAAGCCTCCATAGAAGTCTATGACAATGCTTGAGAACCTGAAGCTTTTGAGAGGCTTTTATTCAGTGTTAGCTTCGCTTTGTTTTGGATATTACAGATATGAGATATCCCAGGTTGCACTGGGTAACAAACAAGTGAACCTGAAAGATGTCATCAGCAGTCACTTCCAGTTCATGTGTATATATTCTTGAAGTGTCTGGTGCAGACATCACATCTGATGTGCAGTGTTCAGCAGCAGGAAGGCAAGCAGGGTCCTGACTGGCTATAGCAGAAGGTGAGAGCGACTAGTGAGAGAGGACCTAGAGGCAGAGCATCAACTAGGGTTGCCACCTTTTCTTCTAGCCAAACCTGAACACTTTAGCGGCTCACAGTGTTGCCATCCGCCCGTTAATTTACGGGCAGCCCATAAATTTCAGCCTATTTTCGGGCTGCCCGTAAATGTCCGTTACGGGCAGCCGTGCCCATTAAAAAGATGGCTTCGGGCCGACAGCGCAACTGCGCATGCGCTGTTTCGAAGCCTGCAGGACTCGGCAGAAACTCGTACACATTTGGTCGGGCACCGTGGGCAGGTGCATGCGTAGTGATGTGATAGCGCCACCTGGCGCCCTTTTTAAATGGCAAGAGCTTGTTCTTGTGCGCGCCTCGTCACATCAGGAGTCTGTCCGGGGAGGTCGATCACTGCCTTTGCCTGTATTCTGGAATGGAGCGCTGATTGACCATCCATCCAGGTCAGTCAGACCTCAGACATGTATTGTGCTGCTGACCTATACTGAACCAAGGAGGTAGGACAGAGACAGAGCAGGAGCAGGTCCATCCCCAGAGACAGACCCCCCTCTTGTACCATGTCCGCACACGCTTCTGACCCCATGTTCCATGTCCGCACACGCCTCTGACCCCTGTACCATGTCCGCACACGCCTCAGACCCCTGTACCATGTCTGCACATGCCTCAGACCCCTGTACCATGTCCTCACACGCCTCTGAGCCCTGTACCATGTCCGCACATGCCTCTGAGCCCTGTACCATGCCCGCACATGCCTCTGACCCCTGTACCATGTCTGCACATGCCTCTGACCCCTGTACCATGTCCGTACAGCCTCTGACCCCTGTACCATATAAATGGAAAAATATGTTTTTTGACTTTTGTTTAACCTAAACACATTGCTAATAGCACTAGCTACATGTTTATAGTTTAAATATTTATTTTTGCACTGTTTAGCACGGAAAACTTGCATGTTAGGTACTTTTTTGCAGTGGCTTTTGTCAGTAAAAAAAAATTGGTGGCATTTGTAAATTTTGGTGTCCTGCCAGTAAATTTCACTTCGTGGGGTTGGCAACACTGGCGACGCACAGCAATTTTTTTTGTTTGTTCTTAGTATACACTAAGCATATATTTTGTGATTAAATAACTTTTCTAATCATTTACTAAGTTAATCCTGTCTTTCCAAATTATTTGCTGTAGAAAGACACTATTTGGGCTTTGAAAGACTGTCTGTATACAAGGGTCAGTGTCACTACTCCCTCCCCCATAATACAGGGTCAGTGTGTCACACCCCCATAACACAGGGTTAGTGTCACACCCCCATAATACAGGGGTCAGTGTCACCCCCTTAATAATATAGCCCCCCCCAGGAGAGAGACCACCATTAGTGTCCCCTTATAACAGTGACCCCCCCCTCCTTACAGACCCCCATTAGATCAGAAACCCCCTATATCAGTGCTCTCCTTAGAGACCCAAAAAAAAAAAATCAAAAAATGCAGCACACCCTCCTCCTATAATCATATTCATTCATATATTTCACATATGAATTAATAAATATAATTATAGGGGGGGGGGGGTGAGCTGTATTTTTTACATTTTCTTTCTTTTGAGGTGTGGGAACATGTATCAGTGATGGCAGCAATTTATTTACTGAGTTTTTCATTCATTCATTTATCTTTTTTAGATCAGAGGCCCCCTATATCAGTGACTCCCTCCAGCCCCCCCCCCTTAGAGACCAACTAGTCTCTAATGGGGGGGGGGGTCCCTGATAAAGGGGGACCCTGATACAATGAGGGGGTCTCTGGGGGTTTGCTAATAAAGCCACTTGCCTTACCTTCTTGTCCAGACCAATTTTCAGCTTTCAGTGCTGTCACACTTTGAATGACAATTGTGCAGTCATATTACACTGTATGCAAATTAAATTTTACTCCTTTACTGATGGCCCCAGATAGGTGGCAATGATGGCCCCAGATAGGTGGCAATGATGGCCGCAGATAGGTGGCAATGATGGGCACAGATAGGCGTGCAATGATGGGCACTGATGCAGTGGCACTTATAAGGCTACACTGATGTGCGACACTGATAGGCGGCAATGATGGGCACAGATAGGCGGCAATGATGGGCACCAATGAAGTGGCAATTTATAAGGCTACACTGATGTGCGACACTGATAGGCGGCAATGATGGGCACTGATGAAGTGGCACTTATAAAGGCTACACTGCAGTGTGACACTGATAGGCGGCAATAATGGGCACTGACAGGCATCACTGATAATGAGGCGGGGCATTAACATAAGGGGGGCTGTGAGCTAATGGGGTGTCTCCAAGGGGGGTACTGCTTGGAGACCAGCAGTCAGTACCCCCCCCCCCTTAGAAACCTCCATTGGCCCACAGCCCCCCCTTCCTTAGAGACCTCTAGAGATGACAGAGACCCCTCCTCACTTATAACAGCACCCCCTGCCCTCTTTAAGACATCCATTCTTACCAGTGGGACTCAGGAGCCCCTGCAAGGAGTGAAGTGTGAGCTGGGGGGCAGAGCTGCTCTTGGGCCCCTCGCAGTATGCAGTGTGTGTGTGAACAAAAGAACAGATGCGTCTCCTCTTCTGACGGTTCTTAAATAACGGGGGGCGGGGCTACCCGGTGACCCCGCCCCCTCTGACGCACAGTGACTTGACGGGACTTCCCTGTGACGTCATGGGGAATGCCATAGGGAAGTCCCGTCATGTCCCGTGCGTCAGTGGGGGGCGGGGTCACGGGTGGCCCCGCCCCTCATTATTTAAGAACCGTCAAAAGAGGAGACGCGTCACACAGTGGGAGCCTCCCTCCATGCCAGCATGGATGCGGAGCAGCCCGGAGAAGAAGATGAAGAGGAGAAGATGAAGAAGAAAATGAAGAAGAGAAGAAGATGAAGAGAAGAGCGGGAGCCTCCCCCCATGCCATGGGTGCGGAGTGGCCCGAGGAGAAGAAGATAGAAGACGCCGAGGAGGGGATGCTGGACGAGAACACCGGAGGAAGAACCAGAAGAGCCAGAAGAAGAAGATGAAGGAAGATAGAAGAAAGAAGAAGCATTTAAATAAAGGAATTGTCAAAAACTGTCTCTTGTCATTTTTAACATTTTTGACAGTTTTTTGGTGAAATTCACCCTTGCCATTTCACACAGGGGGGGGGGGCGGGATCTGGGGGTCCCCTTGTTAAAGGTGGCTTCCAGATTCCGATAAGCCCCCCGCCCGAAGACCCCCACAACCATCGGCCAGGGTTGTGGGGATGAGGCCCTTGTCCTCATCAACATGGGGACATGTCAGGTTGTGGCCTGTCAGGTTGCGTGCTCGGATAAGGGTCTGGTATGGATTTTTGGGGGGACCCCACGCTGTTTTTTTTTTAAATTTTGGCGAGGGGTTCCCCTTAAAATCCATACCAGACCTGAAGGGTCTGGTATGGAATTTAGGGGGACCCCCACGTCATTTTTGTTTTTTCATTTTGGCCGGGGTTCCCCTTAATATCCATACCAGACCTGAAGGGCCTGGTATGGAATTTAGGGGGACCCCCACGTAATTTTTTTTTTTAAATTTTGGTTCGGGGTTCCCCTGTGGGGAATTCCCATACCGTTTTTATCAATGAACTTCTATGTGTATTTTCGGACCGGCAATGCAATAGCCGCGAGTAGTTTTAACCTCCCTGGCGGTATGATTATTTCAGATTTTAGGTGCTGAAAGCGGTACCATTATTTTGCACAGAATTTTGCATTTTATATTGTAGGCCTGTAATTCTTAGGAATAATTCACTTAAATCTGTTCAAACCAGAGTCTAGTAGACATCCCGGGTATTATAAAGTTTGAAAAACGAAATAAAAAATTATAATATAATAAATAACTATAAATAATTATAACAAATAATAATATAATAATAATAAAAAATATTCAATAATGTAATCAAATCAAAAACACTGAAATTTGCTCAGTTGCAGAATTGTCGCTTTCGTTACTTTTAGTGTTTGGTGACGGATCTCCCCACAAATCACTATCGCTCAATTCTGCAAGTGATTCTAATTTATTATCGCTGTTTTTCTAGCTGGTCTAAAGCCTCTTTTGATGTAAAGGGACAGTTTTGGTTGCTATGGACAATCTCCACTTTCCAGGCAGAAAGAACAGTATTTATAATATAAAACTGCATGCAGGACACTGGACAAACCACTAGGGACAAAGGGGATGTGTAATTATTTGATACAGTACTGTAATCTGTAAGATTACAGTATACTGTATCTATACTGTGTGTTTCACTTTTTGAATTTGCCACCGAATTCCGTCCCCGTGCTCGCAGGGAACGGAGCTCGGCACTGTGAATTGAGCGAGTAACGGCGGCTCGCCGATCACAGCGGAATACCGCTAGGGGGGTTAAATGACTTTTTTTCTTTGAAATGTCATTTTGCTGTCAGACTGTTCTAAACACGGGAAACATGCGCCCCTTTACAGGCATACTATAGACACCCCCCAGCTACGAAATTTAAAGGGATATTACACTTTTATTGTTTGACTTTAAGCATTATTAAAATCACTGCTCCTGAAAAAACGGACGTTTTTAAAACTTTTTTTTGCATTGATCCATGTCCCCTGGGGCAGGACCCAGGTCCCCAAACACTTTTTGACAATAACTTGCATATAAGCCTTTAAAATTAGCACTTTTGATTATTCATGTTCGTGTCCCATAGACTTTAATGCCGCGTACACACGAGCGGACTTTACGGCAGACTTTGCCCGGCGGATGGGATTTGGTCGGACAATTCGATCGTGTGTGGGCTCCAGTGGACTTTGTTTTCTCAAAAGTTGGATGGACTTAGATTTGAAACATGTTTTAAATTAATCAGTTGAAATCGAGTCCGGTCGAAAAGTCCGCCGTCTGTATGCTAGTTCGACGGACAAAAAGCCACGCTAGGGCAGCTATTGGCTACTGGCTATGTACTTCCTTGTTTTAGTCCGGTCGTACGTCATCACGTACAAATTCGACGGACTTTGGTGGATTGTGTGTAGGCAAGTCCGTTCATTCAGAAAGTCCGTCGTAAAGTCCGTCAAAGTCCGCCGGGCAAAGTCTGCTGTAAAGTTCGCTCATGTGTACGCGGCATAACGGTGTTCGCGTGTTCGAACAAACTTTTTTCCTGTTCGCATGTTCTGGTGCAAACTGAATAGGGGGGTTTTCGGCTCATCCCTAATAAAGGATGAGACATAAGGGTGAAACTAATAAAATAATAAATGAGAGAGGGGGAAGAATGTACTTCATGGTTTATTTCACTTCGAACTGCTTAGGCCTTTTCCATTTAGAAGACATGCTTTCTAGGAACTTCCTAGGAACAAAAGCACAATAACATTTTCTAGAACCCAAACAATCACCATAAAGATTTTAAAAAGCGTGGTTGCACGAGTATGGGTAATCTTATATCATTACCAAACTACTACAGTGCCTTGAAAAAGTATTCACACCCCTTGCAATTTTCCACATTTTGTCACGTTACAGCCACAAACATAACTGTATTTTATTTTTTACAAATAAGTATCTGAAAAGTGTGGCGCACATTTGTATTTAGCTCCCCTGAGTCAATACTTTTTAGAACCACCTTTCGCTAAAATTACAGCTGCAAGTCTTTTTGGGGATGTCTCTACCAGCTTTGTACATCTAGAGAGTGAAATTTTTGCCCATTCTTCTTTGCAAAATAGCTCAAGCTCTCTCAGATTGGACGGGGAGCATCTGTGAACAGTAATTTACAAGTCTTGCCACAGATTCTCAATTGGATTTAGGTCTGGACTTTGACTGGGCCATTCTAACACATGACTGTGCTTTGATCTAAACCATTCCATTGTAGCTCTGGCTGTATGTTTAGGGTCGTCCTGCTGGAAGGTGAACTTCTGCCCCAGTCTTAAGTCTTTTGCAGACTCTAATGCCCCGTACACATGATTGGACATTGATCGGACATTCTGACAGCAAAATCCATGTAATTTTTTCCGACGGATGTTGGATCATACACATGGTCACACAAAGTTGGTCGGAAATTGGGAACGCCAACACGTACGACGAGCTGAGAAAAATGAAGTTCAGTAGCCAGTGCGGCTCTTCTGCCTGATTCCGAGTATGCGTGGAACTTTGTGCGTCGGAATTGTGTACACACAATCGGAATTCCCGACAACGGATTTTGTTGTCAGAAAATTTGAGAACCAGATCTCAAATTTTGTGCGACAGAAATCCCGATGGAAAATGTCCGATAAAGCCTACGTACGGTCAGAATTTCCGACAAAAAGCTTCCATCGAACATTTTCCATCGGAAAATCTGACCGTGTGTACGGGGCATTATGCCCTGTATTTGGCTCCATCCATCTTCCCATCAACTCTGACCAGCCTCCCGGTTACTGCTGAAGATAGCATCCCTACAACATGATGCTGCCACCACCATGTTTCACGATGGGTATGGTGTGTTCAGGGTGATGTTGGTTTTCCACCACACATAACATTTTGCTTTTAGGTCAGAAAGTTAAATTTTGGTCTCATCTGACCAGCGCACCTTCTTTCACATGTTTGCTGTGTCCCCCACATGCTTTTTTGGCAAACTGCAAACGGGAATTCTTATGGCTTTCTTTTAACAATGGCTTTCTTGCCACTGTTAAAAAAAGGCCAGATTTGTGAAGCGCACAGCTAATAGTTGTCCTGTGGACAGGCTCTCCCAACTGAGCTGTGGATCTCCCCAGCTCCTCTAGAGTTACCATGTGCCTCTTGGCTGCTTCTCTGATTAATGGTCCCCTTGCCCGGCCTGTCAGTTTAGGTGGAGGGCCATGTCTTGGTAGGTTTGCAGTTGTGCCATACTCTTTAAATTTTTGGATGATGGATTGAACAGTGCTCTGTTAGATGTTCAAAGCTTGGAATATTTTTTTATAACCTAACCCTGCTTTAAACGTCTCCACAACTTTATCCCTGACCCATCTGTTCCTTGGCCTTCATTATGCTGTTAGTTCACAAAGGTTCTCTAAAACACCTCTGAAGGCTTCACAGAACAGCTGTATTATACTGAGATTAAATTACACACAAGTGGACTCTATTTACTAATTAGGTGACTTCTGAAGGCAATTGGTTCCACTAGATTTTAGTTAGGGGTATCAGGAGTAAAGAGGGCTGAATACAAATGCACGCCACACTTTTCACATATTTATGTGTAAAACATTTTGAAAACCATTTATCATTTTCCTTCCACTTCACAATTATGTGCCACTTTGTGTTAGTCTATCACATAACATCCTAATAATACATTTTTGGTTGTAATATGACAAAATGTGGAAAATATCAAAGGGTATGAATACTTTTTCAAGGCACTGTATATCAATTCAGTCATTCTCATCTAACAAAATCTACATTTTCCCATGGGACTTCAGAGGCAGTAGCACCAACATGTATAATAAAATATAACAAAACTTTATTTACAATGCAAATTGAAAAATACTGTATACAAAAAAGGTATCGGCTGGTATGTCACATATATCTGTACAGTACGTTGCATTAAAAAAATACTCAACAATCCCTGTTAGGGGATATCATAGTGTTATATGGTGCTTGTTTAGTTGGCACTGGTCCCCAATCCAGGTGCATCCCCTAACAGGGATTGCTAGATATTTAATTGGGTATGTTGGCAGTGTGTAGGTTTGGCTACCTTACTCTTGTTGTTTCTGTAGAACATGGGAGTTCCTTAAGCAGTTTGTAGTAGCAGATTAGCTATCCATGTGATGTTGCCTGGCGTCACTTGGCAGGGGCAAAGACAGGGGACCAGTTGAACCTCTTCTCTTGTCTTTTAAATGTAGCAAGGTCCCAGGCCTCCTTTAGTCTAATGAGAACCTCCAGAGCCAAGAGCTTTCATACAGAGTGGGTTGTAAGGCATAGTGGGTGTAGTATACAGTATATTCATGGGTGCCAGACACTTCTTGAATGCAAAGAGATTTTATTTCTCTTGAACAGAACTTTGGGAGAGAGGGTTTAGGGCCAGGACACCCTTAAGGCAGTTGCAATGTTAATTGGCAGACTCTGAGACTTCTACAGGTAGACAACCATACAGGGAAAGGCATCCAGCAAGACACCACATCTGCATGTGTAGGAATGCTGTCTCCTATGGCAACAGTCTTAGAACAGTTCCTAACACAAGTTGTAACGAACTCCTTTACTTTCTCTACAGTCACTTCTTGTAGGTTCTCAACCCACTGAGCTCCCAGTCTCTCTCACTAGACTTGCTGATTCACTGCCAGCGAATCCCTTAAGCTCTTCCAATCTTCACTTAAGCCCTGTCTAAACATCAGGGTGCTACATAAATAAATAATCACTGACAGCATTATACTTTTCTGTAAGATTGGTGTTCTTTCCTCTGGACACCAATGTAAGGGCCATTCTTCCCATAGACTCCCTGTGTAAAGGAAGTTTCTTCCTGCAGACTCCTAATGTAACAGAGTAATCTCACTAAACCCCTGTGTAACAGGGTGTTCTTTTCACTGACCACCAATGTAAAGAGTCCTTGTTGTACATACAAATGATTAACTTATTAAAGTTAGTTTTTATTAGGTTATTATTTTTATGAATGCGCCGGACATGTGGACAGGGCCTAAGTTGGGTGTATTAGGGAAGAAGTACTCACACACAGGAGTTGATTTACTAAAGGCAAATAGGCTGTGCACTTTGCAAAGTGCAGTTGCTCCAGAGCTTAGTAAATCAGGTAAAGCTTCACTTTGTAAAGAATACCCAATCGCACGCAAGGAAAAGAAAAACTGTATTTTTGCTTGCACATGATTGGATGATGGAAGTCAGCAGAGCTTCTGCTCATTTACTAAGCTCTGAAGCAACTGCTCTTGCAGAGTGCAACTGCACTTTGCAAAGTGCGCAGCCTTTAAAAAATCAACCCCGCAGTGTATATAGCTCTAATGTCTTTATAATACTCTTGCACAGTGGTCCACAGAGCATGTACAGTTTCCCAGCATTTACAGTATATGTTACCAGAGGATGGCTTTTGTTAGCAAATGTAATGCTCCTTCTGGGTGCAAGTGGATAATATCTCTGCACTGATCACAGGAGTGTGTATAATGAAGAAGGAGCCTTTCCTAAACTATCCCTCCTCACCAGGAACCTGACCCTGAGCTATTCACTGTCCCTCACAAGCGGGGTCCTCTCCATACCATTGACTCACTAGACGCGTGGCAAAATGACGCGTGGACCCTTATGCCGCGTACACACGAGCGGACTTTACGGCAGACTTTGCCCGGCGGACTTTTCAACGTACTTTACGACGGACTTTCTGAATGAACGGACTTGCCTACACACAATCCACCAAAGTCCGTCGAATTCGTATGTGATGACGTACGACCGGACTAAAACAAGGAAGTTCATAGCAAGTAGCCAATAGCTGCCCTAGCGTGGCTTTTTGTCCGTTGAACTAGCATACAGACGGCGGACTTTTCGACCGGACTCGATTTCAACGGATTAATTTAAAACATGTTTCAAATCTAAGTCCGTCCAACTTTGAGAAAACAAAGTCCGCTGGAGCCCACACACGATCGAATTGTCCGACCAAATCCAGTCCGCCGGGCAAAGTCTGCCGTAAAGTCCGCTCGTGTGTACGCGGCATTATTTAAAAGAGATTTTAAATAAATAAGAAAAGACGGCCACTGAAGGTCACCAGAGGTTGCAAGATCCAATCAGGCAGCTGCTCCCTCTGGGACACCAAAAGGACAATTTCCCCTAACCAACTTCACTCCAAAGTGCCACCTACTGGATGGAGGAAAATCTGCACCTGCCTACAGGCATAGTTTACTAGCTAATGTCTGAAGCTATGTTTCGATCTGAATTTATTTTCTCATAAAATTACTATTTTTATTTGTTTTTTTAATTGTTGTGTTTATTAATATTTATCTGTGTCCTTGCAGGTGCTGGGATGGCTTTAAAAAGGAAAATATCTCTTGTTATTTCTGTTCTATTTCTGTTAATCAGTGTATCCGTTATTATTGCCATTGCCTATGTTCAGATTCACCAAGAACAGGCCATTTCTCCTGGTCCAAAGGTAAAAAAACCCCGACTTAACCTGAAACATTATTTGCTATTCATATGAGTCAATAAATGTTAATGAATATGAAATTAAAGTGATTGTTCGATATAATGTAAAAAACTAGGGCTTTTTTGAAGATATAGTAAACCGCAGGCATGTTTCAGACCAAACTACAGGTACCTGCAAGATGAGCACAATTGTATCTAAATAGCTGGGCTGACACCATGGGGTTAGTTTGCTAAAACAGGAGAGTGCAAAATCTGGCGCAGGTCTGCATAGAAACCAATCAACTTCCAGTTTTTTTTTAAATTTAAAGTGTTACTAAACCCACAACAGTAAAATCAGTCTATATGCAGCATAGGGTGCTTGTTATACTCACGGTGGAACTTAAGGGGTTAATCCTCTGCATTGTGTAAAAAAAGCTGTTTTATCCTGTATGCTCAGATCCTTCCATCCTGCACTGTCTATCAAGGGAAGGCCAGCTAACACAGGCAGGATAGCCGACCTGCACATGCTCAATTGTGTCTTTTATGCTGGAGAGAACATGTACTTACTACATTAGGTATATAGTGGCAATATTTTATGTAAAAAGGAGATTTATAAGCCGAGGGCACTGGGGTGGGGTGGGGTGGTGGATTAACTATTTTCATATTACTGGGTTTAGTAACACTTTTATTGAGCAAGCTGAAGTAGAAGCTGATAGGCTACCATGCACAGCTGCACCAGATTTTGCATTCTCCAGTTTTAGTAAATCAGCCCCCATATCTCTTAGTGTCAGTTAAGGGCCTGTTCATGCTATAGCAGAGACATGTGTTTTTCTACATTTTCCATATTATGGGTCCCCAGCCAGTTACATTTTAAAAGCATCTCAGCCTGCCTGCAATACTTATAATCAATATAGAGCTGTCCACCACAATACTTCTTTTCCCACCCATAAGATGCCCTCAGTTTTCTGGGTTGAACTATCCTGGTAAGGACCTGGAAAACTAAGGACCACTATATACAGGCAGATCTGACGTTATCACTCCCAGGACAGTGCATGTGCCAGGACAGGCATAACATAGAAGCATGATATGGAAAAGCCTCTTTTGAGTTGGGGGCTTCACCTGTGGGAGAAGCCCTGAATCTGGAGTTGGGCATTAAAGCTAAAATCTGAGCTAAGCAATAATTGTCTAAATACAAGGGAGATGTGTATTCTTACTTGAATCATGGTGTTAATTCCAGGAGTGGTCCGTCAATTAAGGGCGCATGGGCACCACCCCCCCCCATCCATGCCGCTGCCCTCCATATCCATGCGCCAGAGGCTTTAATAGGCTTCAAAATAGGGTGGGCTCAGGGCGCAGAGAATTCGCTTGGAGCCAACCCAGGTGTGTTACAATAGTGAATATTCATTCGCTATTGTAACACTGATCCTCCTCCCGGCCAATCAGGAAGCAGGTCTGAGACCTGTCACCCGATTGGCTGAAAGGACAGGCTATCCTATTGGATGCCTAGGGGGAGGAGACGCACGGCTGATGGAGCAAAGGACACAGGAACAGCTGCATGATGCCTGCTGCCCACTGCCTGCTGCCCGATGGCCGCTGCCTTATGGCCGCTGCCCAATGCCTGATGCCTGCTGCCCGCTGCATAGATGGGGTAAGTGAACAACCGGCAGACGGCAAGCGGGGGAGTTGAGGTGCCACTGGGGGGGTGGTTGTTTGTTTGCCCCCCCAAAAAAATAAACAGCTGCCACTGGTTATTCCTGTATTTTTTCCAGATCTATACAGTAATTCATCATGAATCAGCTTCTGCACATTGTACGGGAGCGTCCTGACATAATATTCGGTCACTGTAGCTCTCTCTCCTTGTGCAGGATGACTGGTTTTGTATCCGCCCCCTCCTGTAGTTTACTGCAGGCAGCCTGTAGTGAGAAGACCTTCTAAGTTCCTCTCCCAGCTCTGCACAGGCTATGAGCAGCACTGTGATTATGTCACTGTTACTTGTACAAGGCATTTAACGCTCAATAATCTTTTTGGCAACTGAGGAATACATTTAAAAGAAAATATTTGTCTTGATTTTAAGAGCAGCACCAAATGTTTCCTTTCAGGCATTGACAAAAAAGGCCCAAAGTACTTTATTGCAAATATTTTATGGTTATGATTATCAGTAATAAACCAAACATGGTTATTATGTCTTTTATATTTGATTAGTATGGCATAGTGTTGGATGCAGGATCTTCAAGAACAACGGTCTACGTTTACCAGTGGCCTGCAGAGAAAGAAAACAATACTGGAGTGGTGAGCCAGACCAACAAGTGCAATGTTAATGGTAAGGATGATTTTTTATCGTTGCCCGCATTCTCCACCAAAAAAAAAAGGATGAAATAATGTTGTGTCATTGCTTAATTTCCATAATTCACCATGGTGTAAAATATACCCAGGGCAATAGATTGACCTTTATCCTACTGTTAATGGTAGCAAATTACACAGAATGAAATATCAGCTAAATTAAATTAACATAGACATAATTCAAAGAGAAATATAATTCCCGTAAACTCAATCTGTTTGCCTCCGCAGGCTAAAAAAACCTAATTAATCTGACAGTATGAACATTAGTGCGCTGTATTTTTTAAAGCTCCGGGCAGCAGCTATCATTAATCCAAAGCCTCCCTCTTCCAATGTATACCATCATCCAGTGTTTTTTTTTCCCTTACCTGGGTTTATTATTTTTATTAAGCCCCTGTAATGTTGTCACCAGATGAACAAATCTCTGGGCTGAGAGGAGGGATTCATTGAGGCTACCCTGCATTTTCTAGGTGTCTATAGGCTGTAGACATGTGCAGGATGAAAACATTTGTTTTGTTTCATTTCATTTTGATTGGTTATATAAATAAATTAGTTTAGTTAAATTCGCTAAATTTGTTTAATTCCTTTGGAATTTATTTTGTTAGTTTCCTATTTGAAGAATTCAACCGAATTAGAAAAATATGACCGCATTCGAAAAAAATTAGAAAAAAATTGTCGAATCGGTAGTCGAATTCGAAAAACGCTTTTAGTTTCAAATTGTTTTTATTTAAATGCAGATGTTGCATTAGACTATTGATACTGACTGTCTGACAATTCGAAATTAAAACAAAATAGAATAAAATTGAAAAAATATATAACCATCTTCCGAAATTTGAATTTCAAATTTGAATTTGAATATAAAAGATTAGAATAGGGTAGAAAATAATAGAAAAGAATAGAATAAAATAAAATAAAAAGAATATAATATATATCCATCTTTCAAAATTTGAATAGAATAAAGTCAAATTCAAATAAAAAAGATTAGAATAGAAAATAAAATATAATAATATATAATAATAATAAAAATAATAGAATAGAAAACAATAGAACATAATAGAACTAGAAAAGCTACAATTTCTGGGGAAATTATGTGAAGTGTTCTTGCCTCCACCTACAGTAGTCTACAACTGGAGTGGATGGAGTAACTGGGTGGAGTGGCTTGAGTAACTGTTGTGTGGTTGGAGTGGCTGGAGTAACTGTGAAAAGTGTTAAAAAGCTTAATATTTTAAAAAGTATAAATAGTAGTAAAAAAGTTTAAGAAGTCCTATCATTAGCTGAAAGAGCTGAACATTTTTTTCAAAAATAATTTTTTAAATTATTTTTTTTCAAAAATGTTTTTTTTTTTTCAAATTTTTTTTTTTTTAATTATTATTTTTTTTTCATGGGGTGGTCATAATGTTTTGGCTGATCATGTTGTGGTCATAATGTTTTGGCTGTTCATGGGGATGGTCATAATGTTTTGACTGATCATGGGGGGGTCATAATGTTTTGGCTGATCATGTTGTGGTCATAATGTTTTGACTGATCATGGGATGGTCATAATGTTTTGGCTGATCATGGGGTGGTCATAATGTTTTGGCTGATCATGTTGTGGTCATAATGTTTTGGCTGATCATGTTGTGGTCATAATGTTTTAGCTGATCATGGGGGGGTCATAATGTTTTAGCTGATCATGGGGGGGTCATAATGTTTTAGCTGATCATGGGGGGGTCATAATGTTTTAGCTGATCATGGAGTTGTCAGCTTTTTTCACCTCCCACTCTAGTTTTGAACATTTCGCCATTCATTCCTATGGGACCAATTTCACCGCAAAAACGACGATATTTCGTGAACAATTCGGCGAAACGTTCCACAAAGTAATAGCACACCAATCGGGAACAATCCGCACGTTTCGGAATATTACTGTCTATGTAGTGTAAAAGCTGTGGGAGGAGTTAGGGTGGTAAATTTGGCTATAATAAGAATAATATATATGTGAGATAACAGTAAGTGGTCTTGCTATGAAAGAACATGTAATAAAAAAAAAAAACTATACTGTATAACCATCTAGAATATATAGAATACAAGAAAATGAAAACAATATAATGGTTATATTGTTTCTATTTTACTCTATTCTATATTAATTGTTTTTCTATTGTTTTCTATTCAAATCTTTTCTATTCTAATTCATTAGTGGGAATGCTTTAGCAGTCCCACTATTGTTATTCGATTTTTTTAAATTTTAATTTTGGCTCTGCGTAACTTCTGCATACTTTCGGCTATTAAAACCATTCAACTATTAAAATGTTCATCTCTTTCAGCTGATGATGGGGCTTTTTCAACTTTTTTTCTACTATTTATACTTTTTAAAATATTAAGCTTTTTAACACTTTTTTTTAACATTGAAGTCAATAGGAGCATGCTTGAAATCCTTAAAATCTTCTTCCGCTCCCAAAAGTTTCAGCTCCTTCATACTTTCACCTAGAGACACCAAACAAACTTTAAAATGTTCACAAAATATTCAGCTATCTGGCTATATCTTTTCAGTTTGATATCTTTTACAGTTTTTGTGAAAAAGCTGTTTGTTTAGTGGTCATTTCAGGAAATTTTAGCCATTAAACACAGTGTACTGTGTTGGTTTTGTTGCCATGGTTACCAAAGCTTCTGTTATACACAAGGGGGGAGGTGGCTGGAGCATCTCAGCTCTGATTACAGAGCCCGGGGGAGGGGACAGACACACCATGTACTGATTTATAATAGAGGAATATGATGGGGCAGATTTGATGGGGTAATTCTGATGGGGCAGTTTTGATGGTGGCAATATGATGGGGCAGTTTTGATGGGGCAATTCTGATGGGGCAGTTTTGATGGTGGCAATATGATGGG
Organism: Lithobates clamitans; assembly: GCA_037952925.1. Lineage (NCBI taxonomy): Eukaryota > Metazoa > Chordata > Amphibia > Anura > Ranidae > Lithobates > Lithobates clamitans. The sequence continues at coordinate 5,690,337 of JBBGZY010000637.1, forward strand.
GCAGTTTTGATGGAGACAATTTTTATGGAGCAGTTTTGATGGTGGCACTATGATGGGGCAGTTTTGATGGTGGCAATATGATGGGGGCAGTTTTGATGGGGCAATTCTGATGGGGCAGTTTTGATGGGGCAATTCTGATTGGGCAGTTTTGATGGGGCAATTCTGATGGGGCAGTTTTCATGGTGTCAATATGATGGGGCAGTTTTGATGGGGCAATTCTGATGGGGCAGTTTTGATGGGGCAATTCTGATGGGGCAGTTTTGATGGCAAAATGATGGGGGCAGTTTTGATGGCAATATGATGGGGCAGTTTTGATGGGGGCCGTTTTAGCAATTCAGCTATTCAGCATTCCCACGCATTTTCCCCAGGAAATGCATTTTCTAGTTCTATTCAAAATTCAAATTTCTGAAGATGGTTATATTCTTTATATTTTATTCTATTCTATTGTTTTTCTATTCTATTCTATTCTCTTATTTTCTATTTTATTATTTTGGATTCCATGGTTTTGAATTCAATTTAAATCTATTCTATTTAAATTTGAATGTATTCTATTTGAATTTCAGGAAAACTGTCATATTCTATTTTATTCAAATTCGATTCAAATTTGTATTCGAATTAAAATCGAATTGCGTCCGAATTTCGGTTTGTAATTTCGGATTTGTTTGAATTCGTTGCTGTTGTAATTCAGTATTTCGGATAAATCCGAATTTATGATCAACAAAAAATTAGTCCCAGTTTCAATTCGGAATGAAACGAACCGCATATGTCCAATAGGCTGAACTGAGGTATGTAAAAATAGTAAGATACTGTACCAGAGAGGAGGCACAGTGCCAAATGCCACACCCAGGGAAATAATATCCAGATAATATCCAGTTAATAAATATCAAAAATAAATTTTATTGAAAAATAATTACAAAAATCGCATAAAAAATAAACAACAAATCCTGCACCTTACACCATCTAAAGACAATGTTGTCTGGGGACAAAGACAAACACAAACAGAGCGTCTAGACACCATCCATGCACCCAAAATTTTTTTTTTTCAGGTACTTGTATAACGCAGGCAATTTACGCAGTGCTTTACATATACATTGTACATTCACATCAGTCCCTACCCTCGAGGAGCTTACAAGCTAAGGTCCCTAACTCACATTCATACATACTAGGGCCAATTTAGACAGGATCTAATTAACCTACCAGCATGTCTTTGGAGTGTGGGAGGAAACCGGAGTACCCGGAGGAAACCCGCACAGGGAGAACATGCAAACTCCAGGCAGGTAGTGTCGTGGTTGGGATTCAAACCAGCGACCCTTCTTACTGCTAGGCGAAAGTGCTATCCACTACACCACTGTGTAGTAGATAGCATGATCCTATATAGCAGGGGTATGCAATTAGCGGACCCAGTGGCGTTGCTAGACGGGGGCGGGGGGTGCGGTCCGCACCGGGTGCCACCCACTGGAGGGGTGACACCTTCCCGAGCAGGGACGATCCTGGACGGGGTGCAGTGCACCCAGGCGCCACAGAGGTGGGGGCGCTGAAGCGCCTGAGTGCTCCCCTCCCTTCTCCTCTTCCTTCTCCGTAGGCGGCTGTCAGAGAACCATCACAAACGCTCGTTCCCAGGTACCAGCCGGACGTACGGGAAGAACGAGCGAGCCCCGGACTAGGTACGCACGCAATGCGATCGTACGAACGAGGGCACGTCAGCGCGTGCACGCTCGCACTCCAACGAATCACGGCGCAAGGCGCCCTATTTAAACGATCAGCAGACTAGCATCAATGCTGGATTGTCTCAGCTCGTTCCTGAACCCTTGCTGTTGCCTTGTTTACTTGACCCTGATCTTGAACCTCTGCTTGCCTTGACTACCCTCTCGGATCACCCCTACATCTCTGCCTGCCTTGCTTCCTGTATTGAACCCGGCTTGGACTCCTGACTACGGCTCTGTCTCCTGATTTGGTACCCCGCTGCCAGTTTGTTGCCAACCTCCGCCAGTCCCTGACCACGTCTCTGCCTGCCGATTGTGTACCTCGTTGCCAGCACGTTGCCAACTCCTGCCTGCCGTGACCCTGCAAGTTCCTCTGCTGGACCTCTCCTGCATCCATCCAGGGATCAGCACCTCAGCTTCCTTCCGAAGACTCCTGGGCTTCTGATCCTGCCAGCAGGCACCTGCACCCTTCCGCCGCCCTAGCAACCCTGTCTCAACCTCCAGGGACGCTAGGACCGGGACCGTGCAAGAGGCCGCCCTCGTCATTTCAGACTCCGCTGTAAGGTACGTGACAGTACAATCCAGCCAGAATGGAGTCTGAAAGGGGGGCCTCAGCTATGGACGCTCTGTGTCAACAGATCGAAAATCTCACCCAAGCAGTTCAGGGCCTGCAAGATGGCTACCAGCGACTTGAACAACGAGTGGAATCTCTCTCTCCAAACATCTCAGCACCTCAGGCCACAGCACCTGCATCATCAACTCCAGTTTCTACACCCACAGTAGTGGTGCCACCCCCAGAACCACGAGTTCCTGCCCCGGAGAAGTTTATGGGTGACCGCAGCAAATTCCGTGCTTTCAGGAATGCCTGCCATTTGTACTTCTTGCTTCAGCCCCGCACCTTTTCTTTGGAGAGTACCAAGGTGGGGTTCATCATTTCATTACTGCAGGGAGAACCTCAAACCTGGGCCCATCATTTACTGGAACAAGCCAGTCCCTTGCTGGGTACCATGGACTCTTTTTTGGATGAAATGGCCAAACTGTATGATGATCCCCAGCGTACTACCACAGCCGAGGCCAGCCTCCACACCCTCCAACAGGGTCGTAGGCCCGTGGAGGACTATGTTACAGACTTTAAACGGTGGAGTACTGAAACACATTGGAACGACGCCGCTCTCCGTTTTCAGTTCCGTTTAGGGCTTTCGGAGGCACTCAAGGACGAACTAGCTCGTGTGGGGATCCCCGATTCCCTCGAAACGCTAATTCAACTGTCCATTCAGATCGATCGCCGGCTGAGGGAGCGAAGATCTGAAAGGACCAGCCAGTATCGGCCCATGTGGATGCTACCCAGAGTACCCAGTCGCCTACCTACCTCCACACCCCCACTGTCTGTTCCTACCACTGAACCTCCAGAACCAATGCAGTTGGGTTTGCTTTGTGCACCCTTGACTCCGGAAGAAAAACAACGCCGTCGTATGAATAATCTTTGTCTCTACTGTGGGGAAGCCGGTCATTACGCCAATATGTGTCCCAACAAGACCCGTAAGTGTGACTCTCCTCTTCTTGATCGTTATGCATTAACTCTAGCAAGAACGACTCACATTGCTGTTCCTGTTTCTCTACAGCTTCCAGAAGGGGTGCTTCAGATCCAGGCCATAATTGACTCCGGTGCCTGCAGTTGCTTCATTGACCGTGCCTTTGCCCTGCAACACAACATCCCGCTGCGATCAAAGCAACATAAACTGTTCATCCGATTAGCTGATGGGTCCAACATCAAATCTGGGCCTATCATCCAAGAAACCCAACCTTTGCCTGCCGACATCTTACCCAATCACCAAGAACTGTTGTGCCTGGACGTTATATCTTCACCACTTCTTCCGATCATCTTAGGAATGCCATGGTTGCAAGCACACAACCCACAGATAGACTGGACAACCGGCCAGGTAGTCTTTCAATCCTCCTACTGTCTCAAAAACTGTCTCCAGATCCTCCACACCACAGCTCCAGTTATTGGGTGTCTCAAATCAGTATCCGAATCCCAAGACCTTGTCCCATCCGTGTACCATGATTTCTTGGATGTTTTCGACAAGCAGAAAGCCGATACTCTTCCCCAGCACCGGGCCTACGATTGCCCGATTGAACTTTTACCAGGGGCAGAAATTCCATTTGGGAGGATCTTTCCTCTGTCAGAGCCTGAACTCGCAGTCCTAAAAGACTATGTGAATGAGAACCTCAAGAAGGGGTTCATCCGTCACTCAACATCACCAGCCGGGGCAGGAATATTCTTTGTTGAAAAGAAAGACCATTCGCTCCGTCCATGTGTGGATTACAGAGAGTTAAACCGGATCACCGTTAAAAATCGCTACCCCTTGCCTCTGATTCCAGAATTGCTCCAGAGACTCCGCTCTGCAAGAGTCTTCACCAAATTGGATTTACGAGGTGCTTACAATCTGATCAGAGTCAGGGAAGGAGACGAGTGGAAAACGGCCTTCCGGACTCATTTTGGCCACTTTGAATACCTCGTCATGCCCTTCGGATTATGCAATGCTCCAGCAACCTTCCAGCATTTTGTGAATAATATATTCAGAGACTTTCTAGATCTGTTCATGATCGTCTACCTAGACGATATCCTAGTTTTCTCAGCCTCGCTAGATCTTCACCGTGTCCATGTGAAACAAGTCCTTCTGAGGCTAAGACAGAATGGACTCTATGCCAAGGCCGAGAAATGCGAATTCGAACGACAGACCATCCACTTCCTCGGACTGGTGATTTCTACAGGAGGTATGGCAATGGATCCTCAAAAAGTCGCAGCCATAACGTCCTGGCCACCTCCCACTGATAAGAAAGGGGTACAACGGTTCGTCGGCTTCTCTAATTTCTACAGAAAGTTCATTAAAAACTTCTCTGGTATCATCATGCCCATCACCCAGCTCACCAAGAAACAGAACCGTTTTCAATGGACAGAGGCAGCCCAAGCTGCTTTTGATAAGTTAAAGGGACTTTTTACCTCAGCTCCGTTATTAAAACACCCTGACCCCGCTCTTCCATACATCCTGGAGGTGGACGCCTCAGAAAGCGCCGTAGGGGCCATCCTGTCCCAGCGCCAAGGACCCAAGAATCTAATGCACCCTGTGGCCTTCTTCTCAAAGAAGTTGGGACCTTCCGAGAAGAACTATGATGTGGGGGACCGAGAACTGTTGGCAATCAAATTGGCTTTAGAAGAGTGGCGGTACCTCTTGGAAGGAGCAACACACCCAATACTGATCTTCACGGATCACAAGAATTTGGAATACCTCAGGACCGCCAAACGTCTCAGGCCCAGACAAGCAAGGTGGGCTCTTTTCTTTTCACGCTTTAACTTCCACATAACCTACCAGCCTGGCTCCAAGAATGTGAAACCTGACGCGTTATCGCGTATGTTTACAGAAGTTGAAGTTCCACCTCAAACTGATACTATCCTGCAGGCTGGAAATTTTCTACTTATGCAAACCGACCTAATGTCACAGATCCGTCAAGCATCCAGAGAAGTCTCTCTGTCTCCGGATACAGACCTTCAGGAGAACGATGGGGTCTATTGGCGGGGTAATAAAATTTTCATACCACAGAATTTACGTGCTACCATCCTACAAGTTTGTCATGACTACCCACTAGCCGGCCATTTTGGGGGATACAAAACCATGGATTTGATCCAGAGACATTTCTGGTGGCCTAGTTTAGCAAAGGACTGCAGGAAATATGTTGGCTCATGTTCAATCTGTCTCAGGAACAAGAACAGCAAGAACAAAGCATGGGGACTATTAAGACCTCTACCCATTCCTGAGAGACCCTGGGATAAAATCGCAATGGACTTTATCGTAGAGCTCCCTCCATCAGAGGGGTTCTCATCTATTTTTGTAGTGGTAGACCGCCTCTCCAGGATGTCACATTTCATCCCTATGAAAGGGACCCCATCAGCAACTGAAACTGCTAAAGTCTTTGTTAAAGAAGTTGTCAGACTGCATGGAATCCCTAGTGACATCGTCTCGGATCGAGGAGTACAGTTTACTTCAAGATTTTGGAAAGCACTGTGCGAAGCGCTGGGCATCAAACTCAACTTTTCTTCGGCTTATCATCCCCAGTCCAACGGACAGACTGAGCGTACCAACCAAACACTGGAGCAATATCTGCGTTGCTTCACCTCCTTCTCCCAAGAAGATTGGGCCTCACTTCTGCCACTGGCAGAATTTGCATTTAACAACTCTGCTCATACCGCCACCAACCAATCACCCTTCTTCTCCAACTACGGGTTTCATCCTTCCTTCTTGCCTACATTGATTCCGGACTCTCCTTTGCCTGCAGTTCAGGACAGATTAAATTTCTTTGCTACCAATAACCAGGTGTTAAAGGATACCATTGCCAAAGCACAAGAGGTTAATAAGAGGTTCTTTGATAGAAAGAGGAGGGGAGAACTGGATTTGAAGGTTGGTGATCGTGTGTGGCTGTCAACTTTGAATCTAAAACTTACCTGCCCATCCAGGAAATTGGGACCTAAATACCTAGGACCCTTTCCGGTCAAGAGAAAAATTAATCCAGTGGCTTATGAGCTCGAACTTCCCGACTCCTTTAAGATTCACCCTGTGTTTCATACCTCCTTGTTGAAGCCTGATGTGGTCAATCCCTTTCCTGGTCGTGAAAGAGGGCCCCCAGAGGCCATAATGGTAGATGGGGAAGAAGAGTTCGAAATTGAGACCATTGTAGATTGCAGGAGAAGGCGGGGACAAAATCAATATTTAATTAAATGGAAGGGTTTTGGTCCAGAAGAAAACTCCTGGGAACCAGAAGCGAACCTCCATGCCCCAAGACTCATACAAGCCTTTCATCGTGCTCATCCGTAAAGGAGGTCTCAGGTGGGCATCCGGAGGCTGCCCTTAAGGAGGGGGCAATGTCAGAGAACCATCACAAACGCTCGTTCCCGGGTGCCAGCCGGACGTACGGGAAGAACGAGCGAGCCCCGGACTAGGTACGCACGCGATGCGATCGTACGAACGAGGGCACGTCAGCGCGTGCACGCTCGCACTCCAATGAATCACGGCGCAAGGCGCCCTATTTAAACGATCAGCAGACTAGCATCAATGCTGGATTGTCTCTGCTCGTTCCTGAACCCTTGCTGTTGCCTTGTTTACTTGACCCTGATCTTGAACCTCTGCTTGCCTTGACTACCCTCTCGGATCACCCCTACATCTCTGCCTGCCTTGCTTCCTGTATTGAACCCGGCTTGGACTCCTGACTACGGCTCTGTCTCCTGATTTGGTACCCCGCTGCCAGTTTGTTGCCAACCTCCGCCAGTCCCTGACCACGTCTCTGCCTGCCAATTGTGTACCTCGTTGCCAGCACGTTGCCAACTCCTGCCTGCCGTGACCCTGCAAGTTCCTCTGCTGGACCTCTCCTGCATCCATCCAGGGATCAGCACCTCAGCTTCCTTCCGAAGACTCCTGGGCTTCTGATCCTGCCAGCAGGCACCTGCACCCTTCCGCCGCCCTAGCAACCCTGTCTCAACCTCCAGGGACGCTAGGACCGGGACCGTGCAAGAGGCCGCCCTCGTCATTTCAGACTCCGCTGTAAGGTACGTGACAGCGGCTCTCTGCTGATCGCCGCCTCGACCTGCCGAGTGTCGAAGCCCATCCCCCGTCCCTCCTCCCTCCACCTGTCAGAGGAGGAGAGCGAAATTAGATCGGAGCGGCTGTCTCTGTGTGAGAGACCAGCCGCGCAAAGACGTGACTGACGTCACTGGGGGGGGCGTGCCCAACGTGTTCCACTTCAGACAGTTCTCCTCCTCCGACCTCCCTGACGCATGCTTCCCAAGCCTGACACACTTCACCCAGGCGGCGCGGCTGCATACTGTCCTCTCCTCTCCAGCTGCCGCCCGGGTGTTTTAAATTAACCTAATGTAGGGGGGGGGGGGTGGTTTGTCCTGGGGGGTCTATAGTAATGTAGGGGGGGTGGTTTGTCCTGGGGGGGGTCTATACTAATGTAGGGGGGGTGGTTTGTCCTGGGGGGTCTATACTAATGTAGGGGGAGGGGTTTGTCCTGGGGGTCTATACTAATGTAGGGGGGTGGTGTGTCCTGGGGGGGTCTATACTAATGTAGAGGGTGGTGTGTCCTGGGGGTCTATACTAATGTAGGGGGGTGGTTTGTCCTGGGGGGTCTATACTAATGTAGGGGGGGTGGTTTGTCCTGGGGGGGTCTATACTAATGTAGGGGGAGGGGTTTACCAGGGGGGTCTATAGTAATGTAGGGGGGTGGTTTGTCTTGGGGGGTCTATACTAATGTAGGGGGGTGGTTTGTCCTGGGGTCTATACTAATGTAGGGGGGTGGTTTCATCCTGGGGGGGTCTATACTAATGTAAGGAGGGGTGGTTTGTTCTGGGGGTGGTCTATACTAATGTAGGGGGGTGGTTTGTCCTGGGGGGTCTGTACTAATATAGGGGAGGTAGTTTGGCTGGGGGGGTCTGTACTAATGCAGGGGGGTGGTTTGTCGGGGGATCTGTACTAATAGGGCTGGGTGGTTTGTTCTGGGGGGGTCTGTACTAATGCAGGGGGGTGGTTTGTCGGGGGATCTGTACTAATAGAGGGGGTGGTTTGTTCTGGGGGGGTCTGTACTAATAGAGGGGGGTGGTTTGTTTGGGGGGGTCTGTACTAATAGAGGGGGGTGATTTGTTATGGGGGTCTGTACTAATGGAGGGGGGGTGGTTTGTTCTGGGGGGTCTGTACTAATAGAGGGGGGTGGTTTGTCCTGAGGGGGTCTATACTGATGGGAGGTCTGTACTGAGAGAGGGGTTTATACTTAGTGGGGGGTCTGCACTTAGTGGAGGGGGGGTCTGTACTGAGGGGCGACTATAGTTGGTGGAGGGGGTGACACCATGTTTTACCGCACTGGGTGACCCCAACCCTAGTGACGCCACTGAGCGGACCTCCAGCTGTTGCAGAACTTCAAGTCCTATGAGGCATAGCAAGACTCCGACAGCCACAAGCATGACATCCAGAGGCATGGGACTTGTAGTTTTGCAACAGCTGGAGGTATCCTAATTGCATATCCCTGCTATATAGCATTATATGTAAGTGCAAATGGAGGGGAATAGCACCAAACAGTCCTGTAAACTGGATTGAATAAAAGCAACCGCCGTTGCAAAATGTCAGGGTTCCAGGGGATGACAATCCAGGATGAGGGGACACTACTATTGGGAACAGCACTTGGGAAATGGGAGAGGGGAGCTGAAGTTGCAAAGCCGCTGACAGATAATGGATCTAAGGAACTGGAAATGAACTGAAGACATAGGTTGGCTCCTGGAGGCGGTTAGATACTCATATGAGAAGCAAAGTATTAAACAAATGTTTCCAGATGGCTACACATTGACCAAACATATTAGGCAATGCAATTCCATTGGTTGATACAATGTGTAGTTACATGTCTCGCTGTCAGCTGGAGACTGAGTAGCATCGGTATGCAAAGAAAGCTGGTGCAGCTGATCCATGCTCCTGTCGTATTTCCTCGTGGCTGTGCTCAGCACGCTGAACTCAAAGTTGAGTCACTTGAGAGATGTGGAGAGCGATGAGGCACAACCGAAAGTACTAGCCACCTGTCTCCACTAGCAGTAGCAAAGAGGCCCGTATCCCGTGTTCCTATGGCACTGTCCACACCATAGACCGGAGCTGTGATGCCGGGGGATAGCTTGGAGCGGTGTCTGACGTTTAGAGGGATGATGTCAATGCCTTTTGCTGGGAACCCCCAGCTTCGTGCATAAAAAACTAAAGCTGAAATTTCAGATAACACTTTTTAAGCAGTTACAGGAAAAGTTTTTTTTCTTTTTGGGATAATGGTTTTACATATGAATAAAAGCTGACCATTGTAAGAGCACTCCTTTCAGTGTTTAAGTGATTTGTCTCAACCCTCTATTGGCCACTTTGCTGGAAAGCTTGGTCTGTTGAAAAAAAGACTTACTGGCTGTATCACCAGGTTAAAACAAAGGGAAAACAAGTATTAATCACTTGCTTACTGGTCACTTAAAGCCCCCTCATGTACATACCAATTTTCAGCTTTTAGCGCTGTCACTCTTTGAACAACAATTGCGAGTCATACAATGCTGTACCCAAATGACATTTTTATCATTTTTTCCCCACAAATAGAGCCTTTTTTTGTGATATTTGATCACCTCTGGGGTTTTTTTTTGGTTAAAAAAATTAAAAAAGCCTGAAAATTGAAAAAAAATACAAAACCGTTTTATATTTTGTTATAAAATTTTACAAACAGGTAATTTTTCCTTCATTGATATACGCTGATGAGGCTGCACTAATGGGCACTGACAAGGCAGCACTGGTGGGCACTGATAGGCGGCACTGGTGGGCACTGATGAAGTGGCACTGGTGGGCACTGAAAGGTGGCACTGGTGGGCACTGAGAGGTGGCACTGATGGGCAGCACTGAAGGGCATTGATAGGTGGCACTGAAGAGCACTAATAGGTCACACTGATAGGTGGCACTGATAGCTGGCACTGATGGGCAGTGATGGGCGCTGATGGGTGGCAGTGATGGGCACTGATCGGCACTGGTAGGTGACACTGATAGGCAGCAGTGCTAGATGGCACTAATGAGGCATTGATTAGCACCACTGGTGGGCATTGATAAGTGGCACTGATTGCTGGCACTGTTATGCACTGGTGGGCACAGATTTGTGGCACTGTTATGCACTGTGGGCACTGGCAGGCGGCACTGGTGGGCACAGATGAGATGGCTGTGCATCCTCCTCTTCGGGGCTGATTTACCTTACACAGAAGTCGTCGATCGGCTTTTTTTTCTCCTCATGCTATCAGCGTGAGGAGAAAAGAAAAGATTACCGATCTTCTGTTTACATCACGTGATCAGCTGTCATTGGCTGACAGCTGATCACATGGTAAGGAGCCAGGATCAGCCCCTTACTCCAAATTGTGATCACCCGAGTAACATTGACTCGATGACCACAACATGCGCCATGCATGCCCTGCAGGGGAGGACGTCTATTGACGGCCTCCCGGCAAAGTAGGTCCGTGCTGTAGCCATCATTTAGCTATAGCACGGATGGGAAAAGGTTAAAAAAGAAAATTAATGAAGCTGTCGAATCTAAAAAATGGTAAGCTGCAATATACGCAATTTTTGTTTTGGGGTTTACTACCACTTTATGTCAAAGTCAGGGGTCAGGCTGGGGGGCCAGTAGCTAAACCAGCTGGATAAGTTCAGCAGCAGATCATCTTGGCGGATGACTCACCCGAGGTGTGGAGTCCAAGCACTAACCGGTATTCACCAGAGCTGCTGGTGGTGGAGATGGGTTTTGCTGCATGTATGTACCAGGTTGCAGTCCTCAGGATTGCACCACCAGAAGGTGAGCAAACCCAATAGCAGATATAACAGGTAGGGATCAAGCAGAATCGTAGTCAGTGAACAAGCCAAAGGTCATTAACAATGGTCACAGGTTGAGATTAAGCAGAAGCATAGGCGACGATCAAGCCAAAAGTGGGTAATAAGTTGCAGAAGAGATACAGACGGCAGCAGGAGCAACAAGAGTGAGATTTGACTGGAGAGAGCACAAAAATCTGGCAAACAGGAAGGGCAAAGTAATGGCTTAAATAGCAAGTTCATAGGAGGAACAAGGCATTCAAGGTTCTGCAGAAAAAAGGCACATGGCAGGATTGTTCAATAAATCACAAAGGATGCTGTCCAGCATCTCAGGAGGCTCAGCAAGAAGAGACATTGCCAGACACAGAAGAGGTTGCAGGTTCAGACTCAGGTCCTAACTCTTTCATTATTTACATATACTTAAGCAGTAAACACACTTTAAAATAAGCTCTCACTCACATCTCTAGCTGCTTGAGAGATTAAGTAATTATTTCTCAAAGATCCATACAAAGGCTATGAAGTTGGGTTTCAGTTGGTTTCTAACAGCTTAGAAACACTTGCTGGTTACATGTCAGGGCTGACAAGATCTGCTCTCAGAAGAAATATAAGATTTCTGTGCAAAGTTTAAAAATTAATTTCGCCACAATGCCTTTAGATGCATTGATGAACGAGGGCTTGTAATAAAGTGCCTTTGCTGCATATAAAAAAATGTATAAACCCTTTTATTGTACATGATCATGATCTGGGCACATGTTCACTTTAAGTAACCATACATGACTTAAAGACAGGTTATACTTAACAGTTCTGTTAAAAAGTACATTACAATCCTAAAGGACATTACCATGCTAGGGTTATAATTTGACTTTTGCTGTCTTCAGGCCTTGGCATCTCCAGTTATGCTGCTGAACCTGAAAAAGCTGCAGAAAATATAGATAACTGCATGAAGAAAGTAAAAGATACAATACCACATAATCAGCAAAACAGCACTCCAGCGTATTTGGGAGCCACTGCGGGAATGAGGCTTCTCCGGTGAGTGATTCATTTTTAGAAAGAGGTGTCCTCCCATAAATGACACTACAGCAGCATCAGACATATCAAGTCACACACAACACATTTGATTTTCCATTTACAGTCTATGAACAGAAAATACTAGCTCTTACTTTTTTGTTTATGGCTGCCATTGCAAATCAATATTTCTAGTTTCTCAGCATTTTGTCTCCTGTAAACCACATAGGTTAAAAAATGAAAGTGCTGCTCAAGGAGTCCTTGCCAGTATTGAGAACTACTTCCAAACCCAGCCTTTTGATTTTAGAGGAGCTCACATCATAACTGGTCAGGAGGAAGGTGTTTACGGATGGATCACAGTCAACTACTTACTGGGAAATTTCTTGGAGGTGTGTGAATTCTTTCTATACCATGATATTTGACATCACAATACCTTATTTCAGTATACAAATGTAATAATGTAATAAAGCATGAGTGAAATAAAAAAACACAAAAAAGATTAACTTGCAGCCAGTAGGATGTATCCTTTGTGCTGATGCCTCTTCTGTCACAGAATTCCATAAAGGGTACCCAACCCGCACTTTCCACCAGCCATAGAAGCCAGTACTAAAGCTTCTATTAATGAAAAGTGATCCATCAATGGAAGACGAGCGGATGGGTGAAAGGACCACCCCCCTCCATTTATAGATCGCTTTTCATTCATAGAAGCTTTAGTACTGGCTTCTATGAATGAAGGAGCTGGGCGGAAAAGGCGGGCATAGTCGGGCACTCTTGAAGAGAACCTGTGACTGCCCCCAAACCTCTGGTGGGGGTGGGGGGCATTGATGGACGAGGATTTAATGTAACAGATGAGGTGTCAGCATAAGGAACAAATTTTACTGGCTGTAGGTCCTTTGGTCTGATTTTTGTGTTTTTATTTTGACTAGGGCTGCACCGATACCAATATAGGTATCAATGCCTATACTAAGGATTTTCACGAGTATCAGTACTTGTGCAAATGCGCTGATATCTGAAACTGATACTTTCAGGCTCGGTTCTTTCAGCTGACAGCGAGATTGTCCCACTGACAGCTGAAATGTAAAAAAAAAAAAAAAAAAAGCAGCCACGTCCTTAACAACCCGATAAACAGGGTTCCCCTGTTGACAGCTGAAGGGTAACTGAAGTCCCGGCAATTGGAGCTGTAAAAAAAAAAAAAAAAGCAGCCGGGCAATGTTTATAAACAACATTGCTCAGCTGCTCTGCCAAAAGATAAAAAGAAACATTGTTTCTTTTTGTATCTTACTGTTTTTCTATATCTACAGATCAAAGGGATGAACTTTGATCTGCAGATGAAGTCAGTTTAAAGCAACCTGTCAAGTAAAAATACTTTTTTTTTGTTTTTTATTAAATGTTCCTCTGTTTAACCTCTTATTAACCCTTAATTTACTCTAATCAGCCTTAATTAACTCCATATTCTCCTCCATTTAATTAATATTTTCTTGCTGATTTTTGTTTTGTTCACTTATATTTTTTTAAACTGGTAATAATTAAAACTTTTTTTGTTTGCTTTGTTCATTAATATTTTTACACCTTTAACATATATTTACACGTTTCACATAAAAAAAAAAAAAAAAAAAAGTAAAATATTTTTTATTTATTTATTTCATTTGTAAATAACTTTTCAGTGCTTTGTACCATTGCTGACAGCTGAAGTATAAACAAAACAGTTGTGGTAGGTATCGGTAGTTGGTGTCGGTGAGTACTAAAAATAAAAGTATTGGTACTCATACACTCATATCAGTGGATCCCTAATTTTGACTGTACTTAGGCTTTAGGAGTGTGCAGGGCTTTTTAATTTGTATTAAAGCAGATGTTTTATTTAAGCACATATAAAGGTAAAAATAAATAAAAAACATTTAGTACATCTCTGCAATACATACACATGCTCCCTTGTTTTATTCCTTTAAATATACTGCAGAAAAAAAAATTGTTGATGTGGCACAAATAGAGTGTGCTCCAACCTTCCTGTTCTGGCTGACTATAAAGATGGGGGTTATTTACTAAAGGCAAATCAACTTTGCACTACAAGTGCAAACTACAAGCGCAAAGTGCACTTGAAATTGCACTGAAAGTGCACTTGGAAGTGCAGTCGCTGTAGATCCGAGGGGGACATGCAAGGAAAATAAAAAAAGCATTTTAGCTTGCACATGATTGGATGTTAAAATCAGCAGAGCTTCCCCTCATTTCAGAGCTTCCCCTCAGATTTACAGCGACTGCACTTCCAAGTGCACTTTCAGTGCAATTTCAAGCGCACTTTGCACTTGTAGTTTGCACTTGTAGTGGATTTGCCTTTTGTAAATAACCCCTAGGGTGTCAGCCATACCTATTTCATTTCTGATGAATTACAAGGAGAACAGATCTCTTCTCACCCCCCCCCCCCCCCCGGCCTTCATCTTCACAACCCCTTCTTGTGCACTGGAAGTTGATATCACAACATTTCTGGCAAAATCAGCAAGTATTTTTATACTTAGAAAATAAGAGAATATTGTTAGGGTTTACATACATCTTAAAAAGTAAATAATGCATATATTTCAGAAAAGCATTATAGATGTACTGTACAATGATATAACTGTCATATAGTAAAAGCAGTGCATTCCTGTGCAATTCACATGCAATTCAGTGCAATGCAAATTGAGCCCAATAATTTTGACTAACCCCCACTAAAAAACAATGTGATAAAAGGAAAATAGTAAAAAGGAAGGGTGGGTGGGAGCTGCAGACTGTTGTCCCCCTCTGATACTCTCTCTCCTCGGCTACTGGAGCCGGGAAACAGTGCTATTTATTTTCTGAGTGCTGCACCAGCCCATCAGAAAACATCCAATGGGACAATGGTTGCTGGGCATCTCTGCATGCTGCCATCTCTTGGAGCAATCTAAAAAAGACAAGGGGATGAGAAACTGCATGCAGAGCTCCCTTTGTACTGTCCCATGGAGCCCCCCTGAACACTAGGGGCTCTATCATCTAAGGTTGTAATTCTCTGAAGCCACTTCTGCTGTTCTACTATAGCCAAGACACTTGCATTGTATAATGCCAAAGATTAAAGCTACACATGCACAGTCTTTATCATTTCTATACAATCTGCTTATTATTTTCTGAACAACTATGTAGTGATAGGGTCTACCTTAACAATCTAATTAATTTATATCCAATCAGTCAGGTGCTTGCTCAACGTAGTTGTTTGTAAATCTAAAAGAGATAGCACCAGTGGCGGCCGCTCTTTAGGGGCTCAGGGGAGAGTGCCTTCTAAGCCATGCGCCCGGCCCCTAATCTACATGAAGGGTGCCGGACGCATAGATTCCAATGGTGTTTTTTTTTTTTTTTAAGCATGTGATTAGAGCCAGAGGCTCTAATTGACTTCAAAAAAGGGTGGGCTCGGGGCTAATCCCACCCAATTGTGTGGCAATAGCGAATTAATAATAACTGTTATCTTCCTGATTCTCCTCCCGGCCAATCAAGAAGCGGGTTCTGAGACCCCGTTGGCTGGGAGTCTTAAGACACCATTGGCCAGGAATCCAAAGACCCGATTGGTCGGGAGGTGAAGCGACGGCCGGGACAAGGAGAATTTGGAGGGTGGTGGCCGCTGCTGCAGCCGTTACCTGCATGGGGTAAGTGCAGGGCTGACGGGAGGCCTGGTGGGCCAGAGGGTGAGCACACTGGCAACTGCGGGGGTGGGGGTATGGTGTGTAGTGGCGGGCGTGAGGGAGAGGTTAGTGTGGGGTGGCGGGCTGGAGCAACGGAGGGAAATGTCTGTGGTCAGGTCTGCCTGCCGTCCCTCCTGACCAATGGAGCACCAGCCGCCACTGGATTGCACCATCAGATTGGAATATGTGTGGACAGCATTAGGATGAACGAGGTTCCTAAAATTGACCCTGGCAATGCCAGGAGGTAGAGCCAACTACATTCTAGCAATCTAGGACACTAGGCTGTTGGGGCTGCTTGCATCTTAGCAACCCAAAATACTAGGCAGCTGGAGCTCTCTGCATCTTAGCAACCAAGGACGCTAGGTGGCTAAAGCTGCCTGTGTCCTAGTAAGCAAGTTCGCTCGGTGGGAGAAGCCACCTGCATCCTAGCAATTCTGGTAACTAAGTGGAATGAGCTGCCTACTTTCTAGCAACCAATGTAAACAACCCATTCAGTTTAAAATAGAAAAGAAAGGCAAAACATTTGTGTATAAATATAATAAAAAATTATACACAGGCCCACTCCTTTTTTTTTATAAATGATCACATTCCCTCTGTTCTCAGCTGCATATGAGCTGGGGGAGGAGAAACAGCAGCACACTGAATTTCCCAGTGAATGGCTGTGCAGGGGGGGGGGGTGTCAGGACAAGTCTGATCATTGGAGGAGAGTTCCCTGCATAGCTAGAGAACAATTCACGTTAAAGACATTTTTTTTTTTTTTTTTAGTTTTTTTAGTTAGAGCAAGAGCAATAATTCTAGCCCTAGACCTCCTCTGTAACTCAAAACATGCAACCTGTAAATTTTTTTAAATGTCGCCTATGGAAACAGTGCAGCCACAAGCGTTGTTGACCTTCCATCATATAAGCTCCCATATAGCTGGTAAGCAGGCATTTTTACCATACATGGGTGGTGGTGCTCCTGTCAAGATTTCACATTTGGTGAAGGATGGTTGTCTACACACAACTGTTTTGGTATCCTGGTCACATATGAAGAGGACTTTACTTAATTTTATTTCATTTTGTTTGATTTTATTTTACTTTTTTCACTGGATTACATCTTCTCACCATATTTTTTACTGAAATTATTAAAATGTTTGCACTTATTGGTGCATTATATTTATATGTTGTGCAGCACCGTCTTTATTATTGATTGGACCTTGGGCAAACATTTTCTACATGCAATTTCGCTCTCCACCTGCCCTGAGACATACAGTAAATAGCAGCTAGACTCAAAATCATTTTAATGAATCAGATCAGACAGCGATTGTGATTGGTTGCCAGAGGTTACAGTGTATCATTACTGCTCAATGACTGGCTGCTAGAGGTTGCAGAACAAATTATGGCTCACTGATTATTGGGGGTTACAGCACATGACTGCTGCTTGTTAATTGGTTGCTAGAGATTACTGTACATCAACACTGCTCACTGATTGGTTGCTAGAGGTTACTGCATATCCTTACCACTCAATGATTAGTTGCAAGAGGTTAGTGCAGATCATTGCTGCTCACTGATTGGTTTCTAAAGGTACATCATCTCCTCACTGCCTGCATACCATGGACTGGGGAGGTGAGGGGACCCATCAATAGACAGAAAAATAGAAAATAGACATAAAACTCATAGGAATCCTAGGATCAGTGGAAATGCTGGGGGAAGGGGGGGGTGACCAGTGGTAATGCTGGGAGGTTAATGTGATCAGTGGCAGTGGTGGGGGTGGGATTTGTTAGGAGGCAGTACACTGTGGCAAATTATGAATCATTTAGAGCAAAGCTGGAAATCTTTGGCAAGTATATAGTGGGGGATTCTACACTGACCACCAATGTAATGGGGAATTTACAATGACCACCATGTAAGGTGACACATCTACACTGACCACCAATGTAAAGGGGATTTACACTGACCACCAGTGTAAGTTAAATTCTGCACTTAACACCAATGTAAAAGGAAATGTATACTGATCACCAATGTAATGAAGAATTTTCACTGACAACCAATGTAATGGGGGATTTTACATCAACAACCAACAAAGGGGGATTTCTACACTGACCACCAATGTACAGGGGGATTTACATTCACCACCAATTTATAGGGGGGCTTCTACATGGGCCACCAATGTAAGGGAGGATTTAAAACTGACCACAAATGCAAGTTTGGATTTTTTACCAATATAAAAGAGTTTCTACAAGGACCATCAATGTAACATTTACATTGGTAAGATCTGACCACCAGATTTACACTGATCACTAATGCACTCACAGTAACCACCACTTCTAAGGGGGACATTCACACTGACCACTAGTGTGAATAAAGGGATTGTACACCAAGCCCCAATGTAATGATGAGATTTAAACTGACCACCTATGTAACTGAGACATTTAGCCTGTGTTCACATTTGTGTGTGTGTCGGGAATTAATGCAAAATTGCTTTCCTGACACCACAGAAACGTGCTACCCTTTACCAGTTACACAGCAGTGCCATTGATTGTTACTGACACCCTCACGCATCTGCTGAGATGTGTGTATTCACATGCACCAAAATTCATTTTATTTTGAAAAAGAGTTCCACCTCTAATTTGCTTACCTTTGCAGAACAGTTTGATGTTAGTATCAATGAGCACAGTTGCAGGCAGGACTTTCAAGCATGCCCCTTTACCTCCCCAGTGGGCAGCATTCAGCAGAAGTGATGGTGGATGTGACCCCAGGGGGGCATGATATACATATGAATATTATTTACATATAAATGCAGCCTGTCCACAGCTATTTACATATTAATTCCGCCGCTATTTACATTCAGTGCAAGTTATTTACATGTAAACACAGGGTCTGCAGGTGAGTCATCTGTACACGGGAATAGGGCAGAGCTGGGCAGCATTAGTAACAGAACTTCATACTGAGATATCGGGACACAGCATGGGACTAAAACTTCAAGGAACAAGGGAATTTAAACCGGGATAGTTGGCAAGTATGAGGCAGCTGATTTGGGCCCCACAACAATGAAGGGGCCCAGGGCAGCTGCCCCTTTTGCCCTGCCTTAAAGATGGCCCTGAAGTTGTGTTATGTATAGCGTGAATATGATATGACTGATTATATCTCACAGTATAGTTGCAGTTTTGATCAATGGTTTTCACTTTTTACAAATGATGGTTTGGTTTCACTGTAATTATGTGCATATTTTTCTTTCCTTTTGATTGTTTATATAATTCTTTTATATAATATTAATTTTTCTTTATATGTTGTACTACATTTTAGGAGCTATTATCATCCATGCTTTATTGTGTTTTGGAGTAGTTCTTGTGCTCTTAGTTCAGGTTTATGCGTTTGCTATACTCTGTCTTCCTCTAGACAGTCACTAAGGCTGCAGTTTGTTTGATAGTGTTATTCTATGTGAAAGCTGTGCCAAATGTGCCCATTTTTTTGCTTCTGGTTTTTTCAAATGTGAACATATAGTTATACTTTAGTTCCTTGAAACCTATGCTTACCTTGTTGAGCAACATACCAAAACTGATTTAATAATTGACTGTTTATATAAAACATAGAATGTGTATATAATCATATTTTCTTCTTTTAGAAAAACATTTGGAGTACATGGGTACATCCTGATGGTGCAGAGACAACAGGAGCTTTGGATTTGGGTGGTGCCTCAACGCAGATATCTTTTATTCCAGAGAAGTCTGAACAGAACCCAAACAACACATTGGAAGTGACTCTATATGGTTATAAATACAATGTATACACTCACAGCTTTCAGTGCTATGGTAGAGATGAATCTGAAAAACGTCTGCTGGCATCACTGGCTCAGGTATTAGGATATGTACATAGACATGGTATATGTGTGTGTGCTCTGCTAGGGAAGCACTATGCATAAACTCCTTCTAATGTTCTAATATGAGAAAGGAGGACACCTTTAGAGCAAAGTAGACAAAGGACAAACTCCTGCTACGTCATCAGGTATGAGGACTATGAAGGATCAATATGTCAAAAGTGATGGGTTAAAACAGTGAGTGCTATTTTCACCACTCCTTTTTTCCTTTATGCAACGTCTCTAAATAAATACAATAATTTAGAGACTAGATGGAAGGTTTAGTGCAGCATAACACTTGACAGGTAGATTGTGTTGTTTTTTTTATAGGCCCAGACATCAGAGAAAAAAAAAGAGTGATAAAAGATGGACAGTTGTCTCAAATAAGGGACATTTGAGAGCTTTGGATTAATGGATCTGCTGATATGACTGGTTAAAATAACACTGCCTTCGTGATCTGCTGTGGGTGTCAATATATTGTTCACAGCACCCCAAACGCAGATTGCAAATGCAGTGAGTTTGCTGGCACCAGATCACATAGTATTACAGTACCATGCCATTTGGTGCGGTGTGTTTTTCAAAAGTAGTGCACACACTACTTTTTGTGTGATCTGGTGTATTTTCAAATGAATGGGCTGAAAATCACACTGCAGGGGAGAGCACAGGAATGGGCACTGCATTCCTGTGCTTCAGGAAACAGCCTTATTGTAAAAGATAAGGTAGATAATGACCAAACTGTACAATCCGCGGGCTAAAACTTACATCATGGAAATATTTTCAGAAATAAAAGTGTTACTAAACCCACAACAGTAAAATCAGTCTGTATATGCAGTAAAGCATGCTTGTTATACTCACTGTGGAACCAAAGGGGTTAGTTCCGCGTATTGTTTAAAAAGGCTTTTTGAGCCTGTCTTCTCTGATCTTCCCCCTTCTTCCACAGTGCCCAATCGATCTCCTGATAGCACACATCTTTGGGTGCACTCTGTACATGCTTAGTTTGCTGTGTATTGCTAGAGAGTTATTTTTTGGGGGGAGAGTGCATGTGATCAGCACAGGGCCAATCAGCACTGTCCAGATAGGGGGTCAGGAGCCATGCAATCTCATAGGACAGTCAGAGGAGAATGAAAACTCCTCCTTCAAGTTTTAACCAGTGCTCAGCTGGATACTGATAGAAGTCACAAGACTGCTATATACAGGCATACCCCTCTTTAAAGTACACAATGGGGTTTATTTACTAAAGCTGGAAAGTGCAAAATCAGGCTCAATTCTGCATAGAAACCAATGAGCTTCCAGGTTTTATTACCAAAGCTTAATTAAACAAGCTGGGGTTAGAAGCTCATTGGTTTCTACGCAGAAGTGAGCCTGATTTTGCACTTTCCAGCTTTAGTAAATAAACTCCATTGTGTACTTAAAAGTGGGGTATGCCTGTACTGCTGATGAGAAAAGGTATTAAACAGTTTCTATTTACTAAAATAATTGCATTCCCATGTTGTGTGTACTGTGGAAGACCCGATGGTGAATGCAGTGTGCTGGGTAGTGTTGGGCGAACGGTTCTGGCCGAGTATAAGTTCGGCCTGAGCATTGGCTGTTCGCCCATTGGCTGAAACAATGAGGGCTTTGCCCAATTAGGGCACAGAACACTGTCAGAGCCATGATTAGAGAAAGTAATGATGACTGTGCCCAATCATGGCTCATTGCTCATAGACCCACCCCTCACTATAAAAGCTTCCTTCCCAGAGCAGCCATTTGCATTGTGATATCGGAGTGGAGATATTTAGAACAGGGCTCTGCTCTTTTCCACTAGCAATCTAGTGTGCTAGAGTGAGCTATTGTGATTCATTTGTGGGTGTAAAGTATCAGTGTAGTGTGAATATAGTGATAGTGCAGCATGAGTGTAGTGCAACCCTTCTTTTTTACTTTAGTGTCAGTTTAGTGTGTCAGGCAGGCTCACTGCAGTATATTAAAGTGTGTCAGTTGAGTTTAGTGTGTCAGGGCAGGTTTACTATAGTATATTGAAGTGTGTCAGTTTAGTGTGTCAGGGCAGGTTAATGCAGTATATTAAAGTGTGTCAGTGCAGAGTGTCAGGGCACTTTTGCTGCAGTATTTAGAAGTGCGTCAGGGCTATTTTACTGCAGTATATTGAAGTGCGTTAGTGCATTTTTACTGCAGTATATTGAAGTGCGTCAGGGGACTTTTACTTCAGTATGTTCAAGTGCGTCAGGGGTATTTTACTACAGTATATTGTAGTGCATTAGTGCACTTTACTGCAATATATTGAAGTGCGTTAGTGCACTTTTACTGCAGTATACAGGCATACCCCACTTTTACGTACACAATGGGACCAGAGCATTGCAGTAAAAGTGCACTAATGCAATATATTGCAGTAAAAGTGCGCTAATGCACTACAACATACTGCAGTAAAATAGCTCTGACGCACTTCAACATACTGCAGTATATTGTAGTGCATTAGTGCACTTTTACTGCAATATATTGAAGTGCATTAGTGCACTTTTACTGCAGTATACAGGCATACCCCACTTTTAAGTACACAATGGGACCAGAGCATGTTTGTAAAACAAAAATGTATTTAAAGTGAAGCGATACCTTTTTCACTTTTCAATGCATGTACTGCATTGCAATAGTAATTTACAGGCATACCGCATAACTAATTACCTAGGCAAGCCAAAGTGTCTGTACTCGTGAGTGTACGTAAAGTGAGGGTATGTAAATCGGGGTATGCCTGTATTGAAGTGCATCAGTGCAGTTTTACTGCAGTATATTGAAGTGCGTCAGTGGAGTTTTACTGCAGTATGATGTAGTGTGTCAGTGCAGTGTGTCAATGGGTTTGTCAATGAAGAAAAAAATGGCATGGTATCCCCCCCAGTCCAGACCAGGGCCTTCGGGTCTGGTATGGATTTTTTAAGGAAACCCCACGCCAACATTTAAAAAAAAAGCGGACAATGGCCTCTTCCCCACAACCCTGGGCTGTGGTTGCTGGGGTCATTGGTTGTTAAGGATGCCGCGGCCGGCATCCCAGCTCCGCTCCTTAACAACCAGCTTACACTCTACCCTGATTGGGCAAAGCTTTGCCCAATCAGGGCGCAGAATGCACTGTGCAGCGCTCAGTGCATTGCATGGTGTTCGTCGGGGTGAAAACCCAGCCAACACCCTGCAAATTTGGGTGTTCGACAAACGGTCGAACAGGCAAATGTTCAGCCCGAACTTATGCTCGGGCCAAACCATTCGCCTAACCCTGGTCCAGAGTTTAGTAACACTATAAAAGTAGGTCACTTTAATAAGTTACTCTACAGTTTAATACTTTACATGTCAGTTATATGGAATAGTATCTATAATAGTAGAATCCCCAAGGGGAAGATGGGATCCAATTTCCACACCAGAAGATCATGGGCCTTTTATCATTCATACTACATACATTAAATGTATTATATATGCAGTTATATGTGTATTAAGAGAGGGAAGACAGGACAGGGCTAACCACCTGAAGCTGCTACCTTGATCCTTATTTGTATTAAAAGTGAAGTGTTCACAAGTTTTTGTAAGATCAGTTCCTGAAGCAGCCTGTCTGTGACAAAAAATAGATCAGCTATTTAAACAGCTTTCTAAATCTGAGAAGTGGCAACCATTCTATAGTACAAAACACAAAGGGGCTCCAATCAAACGGTGGATTTCCCATTTTTCTTGGAAATCCCTTTAATATGTATTGTTTTTATTCCCTTTTGTATCTGTATAATTTTATAAAGAGGAACTATAAATATATTTCTCAGTAACTAGTTTTATATATATATCGACACTGAAATGCTTAGTACTTTTTATATATGGTTTTACCTTTTGCTTTGTTTTTTGTTCAGGGAATACGTGGGCAAGCCTTTGTTGATAACCCATGCTATCCTCGCAACTACAAAGTGAATCTAACAATGAATTACATATTTGGAAGTCTGTGTTCGGCCAAATTCCGGCCAGCTAATTACAACCCGGATCAGTTTGTTCGTTTTAAGGGGACAGGAGACCCAGATCAGTGCCTGCACAGGGTGTCAACTTTATTTAATTTCACTGCATGTCATGGGGAACAAGACTGTTCTTTTGATGGGGTTTACCAACCCAACGTAAAAGGAAAATTTTCGGTAAGGAGCATAGTTATGTTCAATTACTTTTTAAAGAGTTTTCACACAATACAATCCCACAGAACAGTTACAAGTCTCATCTAGACAAATGAGTTTAAACTCCTAGATTATTACGTTATATTCAGTGTACAATGTAGATCATGGCGTGGGTTTAACCAGTGTTAACAGTACGTATATATCAGGTACAGTATCATACCCACCAGGTTGCCAAAAAACAGGAAACTGTATTAGAAAAAATGTCAAATGGAAAGGAAAAGGTACTTACTAGATGGGAAGTATAATATCTTAGGTAGCAGTCAATGTGAAAAAATCATATATTTGATGAGTTATACATTGAAAACAGAAGGAGGAAAGTATGAAAGAGAAAAAGAAGAAGAAGAAGAAGAAGAAAAAAAAAGGGTGGGGATAAAAAGAAAAGGAACATTGGGAGGTTCCATTACGCGACTGGGTCTTCTTACCTTTGTCAAGACAAAGGAGTCAAAATCAGAGGAATATCGAAAGTTTGACCATACCACCTGAATATTATTACTGTGATATCACATTAAAGGGGTTGTAAAGGTTTTTTTTTTTTAAATAACAAACATGTCATATTTACCTCCTTTGTGCAAGGGTCCTCCTCTTCTGGGGTCCCCCAGCGGAGCTCCTAGCTCTTCCTCTTCTCAAGTGCCCCCACAGAGACCCGCGTTCCCTGGGGGGGCACTTGTGCAGGCCAGCTCCAGAGTCCTGCTGCTGCGGTCATTGACACAGACAGCAGGACTTGGCTCCACCCCTGTATCATTGGCTTTGATTGACAGCAGTGGGAGCCAATGCTCCTGCTGCTATCAATCCAGCCAATAAGGACCTGAGACAGCGGCTGGAGCTGTTCTGCTCATCCCCGTCGCTGGAACGTTCGGGTTCAGGTAAGTAAAAGGGGGGATCTGGGGGGGTGCTGCACTACAAAAGGTTTTTCACCTTAATGCATAGAATGCATTAAGGTGAAATACCTTGAGGGTTTACAACCCCTTTAAACTGTTGCACTTCTGGTTGTGTCACTTTAGCAAGACATGAAAAAAGTGCATAATTTTATTACAAAAATGATATATTGCTGCAATTAAGAGGTTTTTACTATTTGTTGTGTAGTTGAGATTTAAAGTAAAGAAGAAATGGCTGCATATCGATGTAAGTCCAATTGGCGTTTATTGATCACCAAATGACATCAAAAGACCAATCCACAGTCTTGTAGATGCGTTTCACACAGTACAGTTGTGGTTAATTATTCCCTACTTGAGATTTAAAGAGCTATGAAAAATAGGTAAAAGTTTTAAGCAGATTGTAGACAATGTACTGCTCCTATTTGTAGCTCTGTGTGGCTCATTTGAAATAGATTCTAATTCAGTGGGGAGAAGACCTGTAAAAGCCGTACATATGATAAGAAGATCGGAAGAAAAATTTTGTATATCAAACGATCCGTTGATTATCTGATCATTAGTATAGTGCTTTCGACAGCCAATTACGACTTTTCGGACAACAAAACCTAAGGGTACAGGCTAAAAAAATGTCATCGTAAGTGAACACAACATCCGATTTTCGTTGAATTAGTACAGTTTTCGTCTGAATAAAATCGTAAGAACAAGATTACGCATGATCGGAAACAAAATAATACATTACAAGGCAATTCCACACATTACAGCACTCCAGAAATTGTATTCTTTCGTACGAGAAGCAGTTCTGGCATGGACAAAGTCTATCAACACTAGCTATAAAAGCTTCTGTAAATCATTTATTTTTCATGTTCGTCCATTTTTCATCCATCCATTGACAGATGAAAAACGGAAATTGATGCATTCCTATGGAGAAACGGAGAACAACGGATGATCATCTATTTTCATCCGTTTTTATCCACTTCCGTCAACATCCGTTTTTTTGAACACATGAAAGCCCTATTTTTCATTCGGATTTAAACGGACAAATGGTCAGTTTTTCATCCGTTTTTTGCATTGGTAGTGGATGTAAAAAAACTGATGAAAAACTGATAAACTGAACTGATGAAAAACGGATGAACTAAACTGAAAAAAAAAAACAGATGAACTGAACTGATGAAAAACGGATGAACTTAACTGATGAAATGAATGGTCCGTGTGTGTGATAAAAAATATCGATTTTTTTTTCAAAATTGTCAGCCTTTTTTTTTTTATAGCGCAAAAAATAAAAACCGCAGAGGTGATCAAATACCACCAAAAGAAAGCTCTATTTGTGGGAAAAAAAGAACATAAATTTTGTTTGGGTACATTGTTGCATGACCACGCAATTGTCAGTTAAAGGGATGCAGTGTCGTATCGCAAAAAATGGCCTGGTCATTGAGGGGGTAAAGCCTTTCGGGGCTGAAGTGGTTAAAAAGACAAGTTGAATAAACATACCTGCTTAACTTGATACACAGGGATACATTTGATCCCATAGACCTAAGGAATGGCAGTGAGCTCAATATGGAATATGTATAAGATAGGCTCCTTAGAGGCTATTTTCATACTAGCACATGGAGGCCCTTATATTGGATCCCACAACATCCTATTTACTGTGTCTGGTTGTCTCAGTTTTGGATGTCCAAGTGGTGTTTCCATGTGCTCAGGATGTAGGTTGCCTATTCTGCTACCTCCTAGGGTATACTCTGATCTCTTGCTCATTTTGCCTTGTATAACGACGTATGCTGTTTTTTGTGTTTCTTTTAATGCTGAACTGGTTATCTTCTGTATATATTTCTTTGGTGTGCTAAAACAATAAAAACCAGGTTAAACATAAATCTGCCTTAGCCAGAATTTACACAGCTTTTCAATGAGCCCAGTTGTAAATAGCTAATTGGATGCAGAATGTCTTTTAATCCAGGGTACATAAAATAACTGTCTGGTATATAATTCCAAAATACATGTCTGTTAGACTGGGGTTAATGACCTATATAAACCTACAGATGAGCTGCCTAGAGTTAAGTTTAATACCATTTCCATAATTAAGGCTATGACTGCGCTAAGCTAGTAACAAGTGTTTAGATATATAAAAAAATACCAGTCAGTTAAGAACAAACATTACTGTACTATCAAGTACAGAAGGCTAAGTGGTGACATTAAATGTCCTAAAGGATATATACATCCAGTGTATATCATCATGTTTAGTCTCTTTCAAATGGTAACTTCATTAAATTCGATTATAGTAGGTTGGCCATTGAATTGTAAAATTACATCATCTAGAAAAATGTATATAGTGTCATTAAAGGAGGGCCCACTGAAATATAATCAAACAATGAAACTACAAGAAATAAGTGCAAAGTTTACTACAGTGTAAAATTGGCCAGCAGCAGGATAATGTTAATCAGGAATAACTGGTATATGCTTAACTTTTTTTATCCATGGGGATAGGAGAGTGTATTAAATATGGGTGAGTAATGTGATGTGGTTTAGGTACACTGTTTTTGCACATATGTACTTTTCTTTCAAATTATGTCTGGCCTGCTGTGAACAAAAGGCACCTCCAAGAGCAGCATGATCAGCAACAAGTGAATGCTGCTTTCAGCACCTTAAACTTAAACCCCCCCTATCAACATATAATAAAAATCACAAACCCCCGCCCCCCCAAAAAAATACTCAAAACACAAGCCTACTTTTCTAAGGGAAAAAAGGCTTTATCACTATACAATAAAATAACATATTAATATATTCATGAATTTATACTATACATGTGTTTTTTTATACTATTTATTTTACAGGCATTTTCAGGATTTTACTATACGGCAAATGCTTTAAATCTGACTGGACATTTCTCATTAGAGGAATTTAACTCAAGTATGTCATCTTTCTGTTCTCAAGATTGGAGCAAGGTCTGTATTTTTCTCTTAGATCATAGCACGAGCTGACTAATGGTGCCGTGTTGTGAATTATAAAAATTTGGTTTTATTGCTCTATGTATTGCCATAGGGGGTAATTTACTAAAGGAGTAGTGTTTCCTAGCATTTTCTAATTGGAAGAAGTGGAGAGTGACATCATGTTCTCCACCTTGTCCAATCAGAGAATGCTATGCATTCATTGAGAAAATGCAAAGAATTCTCTGAATGGTGCCTGGGCCACAATGACCTCCTGTGCTCACAATGCAACAGGGCAACCTCTCGGCACAGGACTCAGAAGCTAGCGGAGATCATTGTAGTAGCAGTCTCTACCACAGGGATTTCCAGCTTCCAAGGGGATCTCACAGGTATGGTATATGCATAGTTACATTGGTCCAGCGTGGGTGTAAAAACATCCACACCTGGAATTCTTCTGTAATGAAATCTGAATTATAGCAACATGAGGAGCTCAGAAGATGCTGATAATGAATAACATGTATTTTTTACAGCTTCCACAACTGCTTCTAAAGTTTGATGAGAAATATGCAAGGTCCTACTGCTTTTCAGCTAATTATATTTACTATCTACTGGTTCACGGATATAAATTTGACAGCGAGTCTTGGCCACAGATTCAGTTTCAGAAAGAGGTAAGTTTACTAATTACTTCATACTGAAATTGCTTAAAAGTGAACTATGGACAAACATGATTTTTTGCCATTTGCACAGTAAAATACGTGAACTTTAATGATATGTGCCCCATACTTGGAGTCTGAAGCATTTGTTACATATATCTTACTTTAATTTGGCAGCATCCTCCTGTTGGAGCTGAATGTCCAGCGATAAAGCTTGTAAACCCAGCTGCAAATATACTCAGTATTCTGATCACTGTGGGTTGCTCACTCAGCACTCGCTCAGTGAATGCAAGACCTCTGTAATTGGAGGAGGGGAGATCATGACGTTCATCTACCTTTCCCCCAATCACAGATGCCTGATTTCTTATTCCACATTCTGTGGACATTTTGGCATGCATTAAAGCAGAACTACACTGCATCTGAGCACCACAAACCAAAAATGCTATTTAATTAATGTTTAATATTCATAGCAAACTCCCCATCTATTCATATTTCTATGCTTTGTTTTTCTGAGAATTCACTTTGAAAAAACACACCCTAGCATTTCTGGCAGTGGCCTTTTTGAGTAAGGCCAGATGATTCAGGTAGTATTTACTCCCCTCCTCCAATCACAGATGTCTTGCATTCACTCTTCCTGGAATCCACCTGCCCTTAGCTCAGGCATGCATGCAGGAGGTTGTGCTTAGCTGAGAAAAGCCCTCCTCAACTCCAGTAATTATAATATACATTCCTATCTATTTGGTGGGAAGCCAAGAGGGTGACCACTATGCCATACAAACACCACCAGGTTTACCCCTGGTTGGTTGCGATAATCTATACTTCATCTTGGCACCCTCGTTCAACTCTATTTTAGCAGTTCTTTTTCCCGGTCTTGGTGCACCCTCTGTGGCCGCACGGCTTACCCTGTGCCCTCTGTGGCTTTCCGGTGGCTCCGGGTTGGCATTTTTTTGGGAGTTTCTGTCTGGTGATTCATAAAATTAATCATCTGAGGAAGCCCTTATAGGAGAAACATGCTGGGATAAAAATATTGTATCATTTCCTTACCTTGAAAATGTCTCCCATGACGTGATAAAATGATTATCTGATTACTTTTATGTTAAATACATGTTAAGATGTATGAGTAAAATGTGTTCAATTTTAAAGACAAGTTCTTCATGGATATTGTCTCTGGCATCGTTAAAAATCCCACTAAACAATGTTCCTGTACATATATATCCTATTTACTAATTCTAGCAGCATAAGGATTAAAAATAGCCAATGTTGATTGAGTGAAGCTCTACTTTAAAGAGCAATCACATACCATACAGATCTTTTTTTTTTTTTGTGGGCAAGGCTATATGTCTCACTAAGTCTTTACAGCTGTTGGAAATTTTTCACCTGTGGGTTGACTTGACAGGGGTTATTTCCCTTTCTTACTTTATACAAAATGAAAATAAAATGATATCTTTAGTTTTACTTTAAAACATAATTGATTTAGTCAAACTAGCATTTTCATTTTATGTTTTTTTTAAAATAAATGATACATCTTTTTCTTTAACAGGTTGGGAACAGCAGCATTGCCTGGTCCTTGGGTTACATGCTGAACCTCACCAATATGATCCCTGCAGAGAGACCCTTGATTCTTCTCCCATTGAGGCCCACGGTCTTTGCTGGACTTCTTTTCCTGTTTGCAGCAATATCTTTACTTTGTCTGATATTTCTTGTGGTACTGCTAATCCGGGCATGCTGAGGATACTAGCAATGTTTTCTCCAAGGACTATAAGAACAGGAGTTTGTTTAGTTATTACACATGGACATTTTGACAATCATTTGTCTTGGAAGGATGTTCAATATTAATAGTCATATTATCAATGTACTGTGTCAAAAGATGGCATATTATGGCTAGGTCTCATTGTATGGACACACCTCAGGGATTGTTTTATGGACAATAACAGAGACTTGGGAACCTTTGTGTATGATGACTAAAACTCCATGAAAATGTGCAATTTTATTCATGGAAAATAAGGGAGGGGTTGATTTACTAAAACTGGGGAGTGCCAAATCTGGTGCAGCTCTGCATAGAAACCAATCAGCTTATTGTTTTTGTTTTTGTAAAAGCTTAATTGAACAAGCTAAAGTTAAAAACTGATTGGCTACTATGCACACCAGATTTTGCACTCTCTAGTTTCATTAAATCAACCTCTAAAGCTGGGTACACACTATGAGAAAATCAGAAGGAAAATTCTGTACAATCGATCAATTTTCGTATAGTGTGTACACAAATTTTGACTTCCAAATGAAAATTTCCAAAGGGACAAACTCCAAAAGTTTTCTCGTACGTGAATTGAACGAAAGATTTTTGTTTAATGTGTACTGTTTTCGTACGATAAAAATCAGATATGAAAGACTGCGCATGATCAGATAGATTAAACAACAACAACAAAAAAAAAGCATTTGTCATTCGAGAATTTTTGTACATTATTTCCATCCTTGGTTCCAACTTGCTGTGAAACATCGAGTAAAACCAGACTATTATTTGCTCAATTTTCTTATATTGTATACACAACTTAAGTAAGGTGGTTTCCTATCTAAAACAGAATAAGGTCAGCTGATCAGTTTTATTATACTGTAATGTGTAGAGTTATATTGTATATGGCTAAGAGACTTTTTATGTGACTGACATTACAGGTCAAATGTAATAAAGCCTATTCTTTTGTTTTCTTTACAATATCAAGTACATTTTTTGTGGCATATTTAGCTTGTTACCACAATCTTCTGCCTAAACATTTTTTAAGAGAAACAGAAAGTGAAAACAATGAAGGTATATAAAACTATGTGGTGGTTAGGCTTATTTACCAGGTATGAGTTTTTAAAGTGTTGTTCCGGCCGAAATTATACTTCTTAAATAAAAATACCCCTATAATACACAAGCTTAATTTATTCTAGTAAAGTTAGTCTGTAAACTAAGGTCTGTTTTGTTAGTTTATAGCAGTATTTTGTTATTTTATATACTTACAGCAGGCCGTGGCCATCTTAAGTGTGGGCATCTGAAGCCAGACTGCATTTCTTCCTGGATCTCATCCTTGCAGATCTCGCACATGCTCAGTGCAGCACAAGCAGTGTAATAGGTTTCGGGTCAGGTTTCCATAGCAACGGCAGTGTCAGAGGAAGTTGCCGCCCCTTCCCAGAAAGCATTGCAAACAGGAAATGATGCCATGGGCCGCGGCCAGGGAGGAGGAAGTGAAAAATGAATACAGCAGATATACAGTAGGTGCTGAGAATTTTTTTTTTTAAATATCCAATTCGTTTACAGTGCCCAGTTTAGTGAGGGATGCTGAAGAGTTGTAAAAGTGGGTGGAACTCCACTTTAACTAGTATTTTTTTAGAAAGGTTTGTTGACTTTGGGACCAGTTGCACTATATTCTCCCACTTTGCACTTTTTTTTAAAATATCCCTTCTAAATAGGGTTATGCTTTTCAGGATAACTCCTTAAAGTAGCTTTCAAGGTTAAAAAAAAAAAAAAAAAATCTTTAAAGTGCACCACCTGTGTAACATCGCAGATAAATTATTTAAACTGCGCATTTGGCACTTTGTTGTTGGGAATTCTTTTTGCAGTCACAAGAATGCTTCCGCTGTCCTTTCTGGGTTTTACAACAGGGATTTTGAGTGAGGAGTATTGACACTGATACACCACTAGATATCAACCTTTTCTGCTGTACATGACTTGGAGCCACTGCTGTCCATGAGGAGGGGCAGTCAACATTGAGTAGGGGC
Source organism: Lithobates clamitans (assembly GCA_037952925.1). Lineage (NCBI taxonomy): Eukaryota > Metazoa > Chordata > Amphibia > Anura > Ranidae > Lithobates > Lithobates clamitans. The sequence continues at coordinate 5,722,334 of JBBGZY010000637.1, forward strand.
AATGCTGGTTATGACAATGCTGCAGATGGTGTTGCCAGCACATTCCTCCACTGTGACAGTTTGTTGGAGGAAGAAGCTGTGTTGTCTATACCTCTAACACTTTTTCTGATTGGTTCCTTGTGCTGCTTATCCCTTTCCCAATCTGAGCTCCGCTGTACAAAGAGGCTGAAGCCAAGTAAAATTCATGTGCACACTGCTTGCATTAAAAAATAATACATTTAATAATGCATGAAAAATAAATGCAGAGCAACAATAATTGTGTCTTATATATATATATATATATGCCAAGAGTTCATCTTTACGTAGATTGCTGCCCACACATAAGTGCAGTATGATATCTTTTGAATTTAAAAACATCTATGTAGTGGCAGGGACTACTTGATTGGATATAAATTGGAAAATTTTGCATTGGCCCTCATGCATGGTAAATTTATTGAAGATTACAAAGACCTTGCACATACAGTATATATGTAACATTCATGAGCAGTTTAACATTGGACCCACATCTTTTTATTGTAATTACATTTTTTTATTTTTTATTTCTTACTTTTTGCTACATGCATGAGGAATCAAATGACTCTGCACCACAAAGCTCAGTGGGAGCAGCACCTCAATGGGACAAGTTGGCAGCAAAAGGCCTGCACTACTCCTTGTTCCTCACTTTCTGCATCACTTCTTTCCCCTCCACAACATTTATCTGCTGTAACATCTACAGCCACCAGTGTTAAGTCTTGCAGGGGGTTTCAGAGGCTTAGGTAATGCTAGGTTGAGTTGGGGAGAGGATTTCAGGGCCACACTGAGAAGGGTAAACCAAAAAAGCAAAAGCTTGAACATATACAGCATCTCCCAAACCCACCATACCCAGGCCAGGAGGCGGCTAAACCCACAACATCTTCAGTCAGGCAGGATTTTGTGTGACAACAGTAACCTGCTGGCCACCGTTCACCTGGGAAAAATCAGATGTACAGTGTTCTCAATTTGATGATGCAGCATTTTATCAGCACCTTGAGTACCTCTGCAGGTATGTTATGAGGACAGGATCTGGGGAGCTGGGCTTCTTTCACTGCATCAATGGCTCATAATTTAGGATGTGTGTAGAATTTTGGGACATTCTGAAGTTTCAACCAAAATGGTAGGCCCTGATGGATTGATACAATGCCTCTCGTATTCCTCCTAGAGCCCACACTGTATGGCCTAATAGACAGGTCACTGCAGGCACAGCAGCAGGAGGAAGAGGAGGACTTCCCGCTGTCTCAGAGACAGTTGGAAACGTTGACAATACCTATGAGGTAAAGGCAGCAGTAGGCAGAGGAAGAATAAAGGGAAGAAGAGGGTTGGGGTGCTAGCAGCAAGGAGGAGGAGGAAATGGGGCAGGTTTCCATGAATGACAATATTTCCTCCCAGCCCCTGCTTGTTGTACTTGGGTGAAATGAGATTGTTGAGGACAGTGTTGTCCTTAGTTCAATCTGAGGATTTTGGGGTCCTCTGCTGCAGGCAACCCACGGCTAATGTTTTTCATGCTCAAATGCTTGAGTGAAAAACCCCAGGGTTTGGGTCATCAAAAAGAGAGCCTACTATTGGGTGGCCACCCTATGAGACCTTGCATACAAGGGTAAATGGCCATTCTGCTGCCACCATCCCCTAGGGACCAAAAAATGACGTACATTGAGGAGGCACCACTATTCAACTTTTTTTTAACCACAACCAACAGATTCAGCAGTCATGCAGCGCCTGCACCATAAGAATGCTAATTCATTTGAGTCTAGGGCTGGTGCTGACACTCTTGCTGACACACCCCATGCACAATTAGGTGTTCAGAATAGACCACTGCTTGGAGCTTGCACATTATGGGCTGGAGCTTTAGTTTTGGAGAGGCAAATCCGACCGTCCTCTGAGGGTATGGATTGTCTCACTTTCATTAAAATGAACCAGTCATAAATTTGCAATGACTACAAGACACATTCTGCTGTTTCTACAGACTAATGCCCTGTACACACGATTGGACATTGATTGGACATTTTGACAACAAAATCCATGGATTTTTTCAGACGGATGTTGGCTCAGACTTGTCTTGCATACACACAGTCGCACAAAGTTGTCGGAAAATCAGATCGTTCTGAACGTGGTGACGTAAAACACATACGTCAGGACTATAAACGAGGCAGTAACCAATAGCTTTCATCTCTTAATTTATTCTGAGCATGCCTGGCACTTTGTGCGTCAGATTTGTGTACACACAATCACGTAACAAAAAGTCACCCTGCCAGAGTATATATAACAGCTCTACATAGGGGACTCAGAAAACAAATAGTATCTCAACTTTTCCACAACCTACAGGCCAACTGGCGTAGGTCATGATGCTCTATATAATGCTCTATATAATGCTTTAATATGCTCTATATAATAGTACTATCAGAGTAACTAGGTAGAATCAAAGAAGAGGAAGGAGAAAACAGAGAAAAGAACAGGAAAGAAAAAAGAACAGAGGGTCCGTCCGGAGGTCCACTCCTCCTGCCTGCACACTTCAATCAGCTGGAAGTTGTAGGTATTTAATCCAAGGGTCCCAAACATGGTCTAAACTTGAAGACTGATCTTTCGGAATGCTGACCAACTTTTCATTAAGCATGATTCACGTTCGCTTCTGCTTCATAACAGCTAGGTCAACTACTGTTTTTTTCCAAGCAGTCTCTATGGCTATTTTTCCCGGTCCTTAGCTGTGGTGACTACATTTGTTTTCATCTTCTTTCATAAGAAGGTGTACCCTTAGCTGTGGTGACTGCATTTGTTTTCTTCTTTCATAAGAAGGTGTACTTTTTTCTTCTCCCCGATCAGCAGTAACGTGACTGCCCGTTGCTCTCTTTCCTCAATGACATTTGATTAAAGTTTTAAGACAATGCAGTGTGGTACTGCGGAAAAAAAAAGAAGCTTACAAACTATACTAATAAATTGTTGTGCTACTGGCCATTTTGTAAGAAGTTGAGAGCCTTAGCTTTAAAATTATTCTTTTTACACATTTAGTTTTTATTTATTAAAGACAGAGACTATTATATTAATCACTGTAATGACTATGATAAAAAATACAGATCCAATGGAAACAAGTACAATCATGTAACTGAATCATTGTAACCAATAAAAGCTAACAAATCTTCAGTTGCCCAAAAAAGCACTTTCACTCCATTGTTACCTTGCCAGGAAGTAAAAGAAAGGTCTTAAAAAAAGAAGAGATAAGAGGGGACTAGAGGGGATGAGATGTGAGAGAAGGAGGGATAGGGATGAAGGGAGGTGTGGGTAGGGTTATGCCCTGTACACACAGTCGGATTTTCAGACAGAAAAAGTGCGATCGGATTGTGTTGTTGGAAATTCCGATTGTGTGTGGGCTCCATCGGACTTTTTCCATCGGAATTTCAGACACACAAAGTTTGAGAGCAGGCTATAAAATTTTCCGACAACAAAATCCGATCGGTTAAATTCCGATCGTGTGTACACAAATCTGAGGCACAAAGTGCCACGCATGCTCAGAACAAATTAAGAGACGAAAGCTATTGCCTACTGCCCCGTTTATAGTCCCGACGTACGTGTTTTACGTAACCGCGTTCAGAACGATCGGATTTTCCGACAACTTTGTGCGACCCTGTGTATGCAAGACAAGTTTGAGCCAACATCCGTCTGAAAAAATCCATGGATTTTGTTGTCGGAATGTCCGATTAATGTCCGATCGTGTGTACAGGGCATTAGAGAGAAGAACCTGTGTGCAAACCCAAGGCTTACTTTGTACCAATATTTTTATAAAGGTTATAAGCTATGAATTCCTCCATCCTAAATTAGTTGGCAAACCTCGTCAATCCACTCTGAAATAGTCAAAACTACATTGGTTTACCAGTGTATAGGGATAAGTGCTTTGGCTGGCCACCGAAATAAAGAATATCTTTGAGATTTATTTGCATGAGATATCAAGCCTGGGAATTTTGAGTGAATAATTAGGGCATGGATAAACATTAACCATGGGAAAGTTACCCGTATGTGGATCTGGGCTATTTTTTCGAAGAAAGATTTCAGCAGGGGGCAGCTCCACCAGCCTGATTTTTTTTAGGGCCGGTTTACACCACAATTTCTGTGTTCAGATATGTTTCTACATGCACATTTTTAATGCATTCTGGTGAGTTTTTGATGCATTTCGATGTGTTTTTTTTCCCTCTTTTTTTTCTCATCTCAATGCAGGACAATTTCATTTTGGTGTGTTTATGATGTGTTTTGCCGCATTCCAGATATGTTCCATTCAGAAAAAATGTATCATGTTCTACCTTTGTTCACTACACTGGAATGCAATGCTCTGGTGTGAACAAGGGCCACTTGAATCCATGAAAAACCCTGTGCATGTGTTTTTGATGCAGAATGAAAACACACTGGACTGCACCTGGTGTTATTCAGTCTTGAAGAGAAAACCCTTCTATAGCTTTTGGATCTGTTTTGGCTGCCACTTTCACTGGTCAATTCAGGCTCATTACTGCTTGATGAAAATATAGGACTCAGGACTCCCTAAAAGTTCAGTTTTTCAAGTTTAAATAAATCATATTAAGCTGCTGCTGTATTTAATTTAGCCAAGCTAAATGTAAAAATTAAAAAATAGATAACACATCCAAACTATATAATGGCAAAATACAGTGTCGCTGACGCTATTTTCGAAAGTTGTTTGGTTCTGTAACACTACATACAACGTAACCACTTCTATCAGAGCAATTTTTTCCACTTTTACACACATATTATTAAAACAGCACATTTAAGGCCTGAAGATTAGTTACCCCTCCCCCCCATACACAATATATTTTCTGAAAGTTAAGACCCTGGAGAATAAAATGGTGATAGTTATTTTTTGTATATTGTTTTCTGTGTATTGTGTATTTTCTGTATTTTTGTAAACAATTACACTAAAGTTAGTTTTGGTGCACCAAGACATGTAATTAGTTTAATGTCCATAATTTAGCGTTAACCATGAATGATAGCCATAGGATTATTGCTCTTGCTCTGATGTTTGCAGCAATATGTAACATGTGTAGAGCAATCGTTGTTTTGTGTAGGTGCACCATGTATTTATTTTTATGTACATGTATGTTTGGGCAGGGGAAATTTTGTGTGTGTGTTTTATTTTTTTTACATGTTACTTTATTTTTTTTTTTTGTAACTTTTTTCTTTTTTTTTTAACAGCTAACTTCTTTTGCTATCACATAGAGGGCCTCATTACTGAGACAACCAGGGAAAGTGACAGCCAAACATGGAAGTGATATAATGTTTCTGTGTTCATTCACTGGACCAATCTCACTCTGTTTTACCCGCAGGTGAGACATTGGAGCCCAGGATACATAGTGGGGGCAGTCAGGCAGGACCGATACAGTACCTTCAGCAGGCTGCAGAAGTGATTGGGCAATTTTACAACTACCCAAATCACTTCTACCTGAAAGCCTATCACCTGCTCTACAAAGTTAACATACTCTCAGCTACTATAGCAGCTGGGAGTGTGTGTCTAAATGGTGCTAGTGGACAAGTGGTTAAAGGTATCCCCCAAGTATGTAAATTAAAGGATTGGTGTTGATTCATTATCGCCCTTGAAGCCACATTAAATAACTATTCTCTTAACAGTTGTTAAATTGTTCTTAGCTTGAAAAATTAAAACAAATGCAGCCAGCAGGGATGAGCTTTGAATTCAGAATGAATTTTGCCTTAGCAGTGGTATTACTACTGCTGCTTCTGTAAATATGACAGCTTCTTTCTCAGACTGTTTTTCGGAGATCTGGCGACTGACGGCATTTTAGCTATCAGTAATGCACCCCCCCCTAGCTCAAACAACTGTCAGCCAAAGAATGCTGGCTGACAGGTGAATGTAAACAAATGGTGTCTAACATCACTGACCAAATATGACTGTAGCACTACCCCTACAGGAGCTGCTGGTAACTAGCTCCCCTACTCCTGCACAGCCAGGCAACACACATTCTCCGCTTGCATCCAAACACAAGAAGTCAGTCCCTTGGCTTTGTTTTTTATGTTTTATTAGGGGTAACAGCTTGAATGGGGTTAAGGGATTTATGGGATGCCCAACTTGAAGCAAAGAACAAGAAAAGGGGACAACTTCCTTTTTCTGTACAAAAAGATCCTGAACTGCTTCCTTTCCTTTCCTCACACAGTTCTTAGTAGATTAGTAGCAAAAGTCGATTACAGACTAGGAGCTCTCAGCCTCACTTGGAAATAGCACAAAAAGATGAGGCAAACTGCATGCAGGAGTGTATTCTCTTCTTATGTAGAACTGCTCCCAGTTACACTGCTTGCAAGCACTACCAGCCCTCCTGGCTGCCCTGAGGCACAATGCTGTCCTTTGGAAAGCTTGCTACATGTGGTAGTCTCTCCCCTTGAAAATGGTTGTCATGATGTACTCACTCTGTCCAAATCAAATTCCAAATCAAACCTCTGCTGAATGGATCCTCCTGAGCCAGCTTAGCCCAGACTGGGGCTAGGGTCTACCCTAGACCTAGGAGACACAGACAGCCTCCTCAGCACTCTTTCATCTTTCACCCATCTCCCCTGCTAGAATGACCATATGGATATAAATCCATATTTAAGGGCTGGCCTAGCCACCCTGCCAGGACAGTATGCCTAGGGATTGACTTGGTTCCCCTAAGTATGCAGTTCCCCTAAGTATTGGCTAGGGTCCCCTAAGTATCCCTCCTGGCCTCCGCCCACCAACTTCTAAAAGTTTCTCCAGACTTCCATCTGAGCTTAAGTCCCTGTCTGTACCAATCTCTCATAAAAGAAAGAGGGCTGGTTGTGTTTCTATGCCACATGGTTCATGGTCTAGGACAGTTCATAGTTGTCCAATGTTGTTTATCAGCTCACACATCCCAATAGCTATCATAATGCCAAGTTTTCCCTCCTGCTGAAATACCACTTTTAGAAAACTTGCTGTCTCTCTCATAGCTCCATCCTCAACCCTAAACATTACAAAATTAGGCATGGAGTAGTGCAAACTCACTGTGCAGGCTTGGATTTAGAAGGTTGTAGAGAGAATCAGTTGTAGCTAATGATCGCTGTGTGTTTTACTGTATGTGCACTCTCCTTTAGGCCCTCAACAAGTGCCTACACATAAAAAGTATGTGACTCTTTTTTCAACATTGCACCACAGCCCATTTTGCATTTGGAGAGGACCTCTACCAGCTGTAATCAGGAAAAGCAATGGACACGCAGTTTATGCCACAATATGCAAATATTTTAATAATGAGCTGGACGAGGCATACTCAACTATAACACAAAATCCCTGTGTGAGACTGCTTCCTGGCAGAAAAGTACCTAGCAAGGAGGTGACTACAGAGAGCACAGTCCTGTGAGTCCTGGGCAAAGGAGATGGGAGATGGCTGCTAAAATGCTGCAAGTGCTTTCACCTGTGACTACTGTGGATGTCCACTTTACAGTATGTGATTCACTGTGTATGTTAACTGACTCTGGAATGTATAGTATGTTCTTTTGATGTGAACGTAATGCTGTTTCCTGAACAACACCATTAAAGTGCAGTAAATCTATTTATTGTGTGAAGATTCCTTCTTCGGGATATAAATGTCTATGGCTGGGAATGTGGTGTGGATTCTAATAGCAAGGAACAGGGCACAAAATGACAGAGAGTTCTGCCTCAGCATGAGGGACCGTGTTCTAGCACGGCTGGAGCGGGTGTAGGGACTTGTGCTTTAGTGCCAAAACCAAACAACCACAAAGCCCCTCTTACAAATATACACATTAAAAATTACAGCTTAGCGACATCTGTATGCCACAAGCCCATGATCAGATAAGAATACTTTACATGTGAAAGGTTTCACCCCAAACACAGAAAAGTTTCAAGTCAAGCAGTATGGTAAAAATTTCCTCCTCTCTGTCATTACGGATTGGAATGAATACCTACATAACTTCCAGACCCTTATTTCTGGTCTTTAAGACAACTTCTAAACTAAGTGACTGTCTGCAGTACCCTAAAAAGGCCATTCAAAAATGGTACATAAAGTCAGTAAAAGCTAAACAAGGCATAGCTGTCATTGCCATCTTGTGGAAGAAAAGAGTTCTGCACTAAGTAAGTTCTGTGTTAAACTCATACTTGTGCTGCTTCTCCCTCCCTCAATCCGACTTATATTATAAGATGCAGATAACAAGTCAAATGCAGCTACTTTGCTGTTTGCATTTTTATAAAAAAAAATGTTATAATGTATTAGTGAACATAGAGTTATATAAAATGTTTGTATTTTATATCTACCTGGAGTTCAGCTTTAAATTTTGTGGTAATTTTAACAGTCCTTATCTAATCCTTACCATTTTCTTTTACAGCTGAAATGTGGCAAATGTAAATGATGTGTTAAGGCAAAAGGAAAAGCAAAGTGACATTTACAGTATTGCTAAATTTAGGAAAACAAAAGTATGTATTGTATGTCAATCACAGCAACCAATCTGTATTTGCTCTAATTTTTTTCTTATTAGAGAGCTAACATCTGGCTGTTAGAGATGCTAGATATTTTCCAGTTTTTGTAAATAATATCTATTTCTTATTATAAAATCAGATCAGTAAAGTTCTCAATTTCTCAAATCAAATCAGTTGGGGCTTACGATGCACACGACGCTGAAATACTGCATGTTGCCACATGTCTGTGGACATGATGTATTTTTGAAAGAGCCCCTGAAGGAGCAATACTGTTGGAAAATACAGGTCAGCCAGGCAAAACTATTTTTTTTTACCCTAGGGCAGTGATGGCGAACCTTGGCACCCCAGATGTTATGGAACTACATTTTCCATGATGCTCAACTACACTGCAGAGTGCATGAACATCATGGGAAATGTAGTTCCAAAACATCTGGGGTGCCAAGGTTCGCCATCACTGCCCTAGGGCAACACCTTGGCATGAATAACAATGTTTTTTTCTTTGGCCTGGGAAATGCAGTCAAATATGACACGATGCTTCGAGATCTAAAGAAATTTTCTGCTTCCAGCTAAAAAGTAGAAAATCTAGGTGCAACCGGCCCATTCATATACCCCCATCAATGAGATGAAAGAACAAGCTACAAGGCTACTAAAATACAGAAGAGCTCTGCTTTTTTCAGGTGCGAGAGTGCCATCAGAAGCCCACTGAGAACAAATGAGTTTCTAGGAAGCATTGCACTAGAAAATGCAGTTATTTCTAGCAAACTCTACAAGCAGTTAAAATAGTAGTTAGGACACACATTTTGCTATTACAAACTGTATGTGATTTAAAAACTGTATTGTGATTTTTTTTAAAAAAAGCATATTTTTAGAAAACTGTAAGAACCAGTTTACTTTCATGCTTTGCATTTGAATGTATGTTTTATATGTTATATTTTTTTCATATATACCGCATTACTCATTACTAGGGATGAGCTTCGAGTTCGAGTCGAACTCATGTTCGACTCGAACATTGGCTGTTCGCAAGTTCGCCGAACAGCGAACAATTTGGGGTGTTTGCCGCAAATTCGAATGCCGCGGAACACCCTTTAAAAGTCTATGGGAGAAATCAAAAGTGCTAATTTTAAAGGCTAATATGCAAGTTATTGTCATAAAAAGTGTTTGGGGACCTGGGTCCTGCCCCAGGGGACATGGATCAATGCAAAAAAAAGTTTTAAAAACGGCCGTTTTTTCAGGAGCAGTGATTTTAATAATGCTTAAAGTCAAACAATAAAAGTGTAATATCGCTTTAAATTTCGTACCTGGGGGTGTCTATAGTATGCCTGTAAAGGGGCGCATGTTTCCTGTGTTTAGAACAGTCTGACAGCAAAATGACATTTTGAAGGAAAAAACTCATTTAAAACTACCCGCGGCTATTGCATTGCCGACAATACACATAGAAGTTCATTGATAAAAACGGCATGGGAATTCCCCAAAGGGGAACCCCGAACCAAAAAAAAAATGACGTGGGAGTCCTCCTAAATTCCATACCAGGCCCTTCAGGTCAGGACAATGAAGGGCCTGGTATGGAATTTAGGAGGACTCCCACGTCATTTTTTTTTTTTGATTCGGGGTTCCCCTTTGGGGAATTCCCATGCCGTTTTTATCAATGAACTTCTATGTGTAATCAGGTGAACGGTTACAACACTTTGTATATGTGCCTCCCACTTTTTAAGGGACCAAAAGTAATGGGACAGATTAACAATCATCCATCAAACTTTCACTTTTTAATACTTGGTTGCAAATCCTTTGCAGTCAATTACAGCCTGAAGTCTGGAACGCATAGACATCACCAGACGCTGGGTTTCATCCCTGGTGATACTCTGCCAGGTCTCTACTGCAACTGTCTTCAGTTCCTGCTTGTTCTTGGGGCATTTTCCCTTCAGTTTTGTCTTCAGCAAGTGAAATGCATGCTCAATCGGATTCAGGTCAGGTGATTGACTTGGCCATTGTATAACATTCCACTTCTTTCCCTTAAAAAACTCTTTGGTTGCTTTCGCAGTATGCTTCGGGTCATTGTCCATCTGCACTGTGAAGCGCCATCCAATGAGTTCTGAAGCATTTTGCTGAATATGAGCAGATAATATTGCCTGAAACACTTCAGAATTCATCCTGCTGCTTTTGTCAGCAGTCACATCATCAATAAATACAGGAGAGCCAGCTCCATTGGCAGCCATACACGCCCACGCCATGACACTACCACCACCATGCTTCACTGATGAGGTGGTATGCTTTGGATCATGAGCAGTTCCTTTCCTTCTCCATACTCTTCTCTTCCCATCACTCTGGTACAAGTTGATCTTGGTCTCATCTGTCCATAGGATGTTGTTCCAGAACTGTGAGGGCTTTTTTAGATGATGTTTGGCAAACTCTAATCTGGCCTTCCTGTTTTTGAGGCTCACCAATGGTTTACATCTTGTGGTGAACCCTCTGTATTCACTCTGGTGAAATCTTCTCTTGATTGTTGACTTTGACACACATACACCTACCTCCTGGAGAGTGTTCTTGATCTGGCCAACTGTTGTGAAGGGTGTTTTCTTCACCAGGGAAAGAATTCTTCGGTCATCCACCACAGTTGTTTTCTGTGGTCTTCCGGGTCTTTTGGTTTTGCTGAGCTCACCGGTACGTTCTTTCTTTTTAAGGATGTTCCAAACAGTTGATTTGACCACACCTAATGTTTTTGCTATCTCTCTGATGGGTTTATTTTATTTTTTCAGCCTAATGATGGCTTGCTTCACTGATAGTGACAGCTCTTTGGATCTCATATTGAGAGTTGACAGCAACAGATTCCAAATGCAAATAGCACACTTGAAATGAACTCTGGAACTTTTATCTGCTCCTTGTAAATGGGATAATGAGGGAATAACACACACCTGGCCATGGAACAGCTGAGCAGCCAATTGTCCCATTACTTTTGGTACCTTAAAAAGTGGGAGGCACATATACAAACTGTTGTAACTCCTACACAGTTCACCTGATTTGGATGTAAATACCCTCAAATTAAAGCTGAAAGAATCTTGCCTGTTTGTAACATTATTTTTAAACTGGCAAAACTGTCAGGACTCACTATATGCTGTAAACAGAGGCAGTGGCAGAAGACTTGGCTACTGCTTACCTGGACTTACCAGTGGCTGCATGTAACTGTTTTGGTGGTATGTAGGGAACAAAGACAGCTTTTAGACTTTTATTTTTCTATGAATGTGCTACATGTGACTGCAATCATATTATGGTCTTGGTTCTCTGTTTGACAGGTTTTCTTTAAACTGTCAGATGCAATAAGTCAAAGACTAAAGTAAAATATGTGTAAATACCGTATTTATCTGCGTATAACACGCACTTTTTTCCCCTTAAAATCAGGGGAAAATCGCGGGTGCGTGTTATACGCCGATCCCCGCTATTTTGTGAACTATCGGAGCGATCGCCGTCGACATTCACATAGCGTGTATTTTTAAATATGGCGCCGCGGAGTTCGGAGGGACTCAGGGGCGCTTGTTCAGCTGAACGAGCGCCGCCGAGAACACAGTGACTGGGCGGAGCCGAGATACACATAGCCGAGGGTTCTCGGCTCTTTTCGGCGCCGTTCACAGTCCCGCCCAGTCCCGCCCAGTCCCGCCATTGGACCTCTGTTATGTCCATCATAGGGACTGGGCGTGACTGTGAATGGCGCCGAGAATAGCCGAGAACCCTCGGCTATGTGTATCTCGGCTTCGCCCAGTCACTGTGTTCTCTGCGGCGCTCGTTCAGCTGAACGAGCGCCCCCGAGTCCCTCCGAACTCCGCGGCGCCATATTTAAAAATACACAGTGGAACTTGTGTATGTCGGCGGCAGTGTATGTTGGGGACAAGGCTGCACTGACCACTGGGGACATGGCTGCACTGGGGACAAGGCTGCACTGACCACTGGGGACAAGGCTGCACTGGGGACATGGCTGCACTGGGGACAAGGCTGCACTGACCACTGGGGACATGGCTGCACTGGGGACATGGCTGCACTGGGGACATGGCTGCACTGGGGACATGGCTGCACTGGGGACAAGGCTGCACTGGGGACAAGGCTGCACTGACCACTGGGGACATGGCTGCACTGGGGACATGGCTGCACTGGGGACAAGGCTGCACTGACCACTGGGGACATGGCTGCACTGGGGACATGGCTGCACTGGGGACAAGGCTGCACTGACCACTGGGGACATGGCTGCACTGGGGACATGGCTGCACTGGGGACATGGCTGCACTGGGGACAAGGCTGCACTGACCACTGGGGACATGGCTGCACTGGGGCAAAGCTGCACTGACAAGGCTACACTGACAATTCTGCACTGGGGCAAAGCTGCACTGACAAGGCTGCAGATGGACACCGATAACGCTGCATTGATGGGCATTTAAATGTAAGGTTTTTTTTCCTTAAACTTCCTTCCTAAAAGTTATTTTCCTTAAAATTCCCTCCTAAACTTGGGGTGCGTGTTATACGCCGGCGCGTGTTATACGCCGATAAATACGGTACATATAAATACATACGATAAATAAGCTAATGGTCCTACAGATTTTACAGAAACCAGAAAAATGTGTATTTCAGACTTCACCATTTAAGTTCCAAGGCCAATTTAAAGTGTTACTAAACCCACAACAGTAAAATCAGTCTGTATATGCAGAAAACCATGCTTGTGATACTCACTGTGAAAGGGATTATTCCTCTGCATTGTGTAAAAATGCTGTTTGATCTTGTCTTCTCTGATCCTCCCCTTCTTCCACAGTCCCCAATCCATCTCCTGACAGTACAGAGCCTTCGGGGCAGTCTGCACATGCTCAGATTGATGTGTATTGCTAGAGAGTTTATTTATTTATTTTTTGGGGAGGGTGCATGTGATCAACACAGGGCCAATCAGCACTGTCCAGACAGAGGGTCAAGGGTCATGCAGCCTCATAGAACAGTCAGAGGAAATTGAAAATTCCTCCTACAAGCCTTAACCACTTCTGTACCGCCCCACGCACATATACTGCGGCAGGGCAGCCGCTCTGTGCCAGAATACGTACCTAGTACCTGATCTGCGGAGCAAAATAGTACAGCGCACACATGCAAAAAAGACATTTACCTCCAGCAGGGCTAGTTTAAAACACCTAGACAGTTGAAAAATATTATTATCAAAAAATATGGGGATTTGGTCACACCATATTGCTATATGGTGCTAAGCCCACTTACTGCGTCAAAGTACCCCATGATTAGTGGGTCCTACACTATCCATGGATTGGGAGATCCTGCTTCTCTGAACCATGAAAGCAAAACACTCTTCTATATGGGAGAACTTTGAGGTCCCCACCCATGACACAAGTGGACACTAATGAGAGGTACTTAATGAGAGAGTACCTGATCTGACACCTCCGGGTCTGGGGTGCACACGCAAGGCCGCCAGCGACCCGATCCCGCTGTAATTGGACACAGCAGGAGCCAATCAGCGGGTCTGTTGATCATTTGGGAGACAGGCAGAGCGGCGGCCTGCCTATGTAAACAAGGCAGACCATTGTTCTGTGATAGAGGAATGTACTGATCCTGTCTTTCTGCTAAGCAGGAACACGGATCTTTACCTTCCCCCAGACAAAGCACCTCCCCCACAGTTAGCAAGCAATCCCTAGGAACACATTAAACCCTTTGATAGCCCCCGATGTTAACCCCTTCTCTGCCAGTGTCATTAGTACAGTGACAGTGTATATTTTTTAGCACTGATCACTGTATTAGTGTTACTTGTCCCCAAAAAGTGTCAAAAGTGTCAGTTAGGTGTCCAATTGTCCGCCGCAATATCGCAGTCCTGCTATAAGTCGCTGATCGCCACCACTACTAGTAAAAAAATAAATATCCTATAGTTTGTAGACGCTATAACATTTGCACAAACCAATCAATATACACTTATTGGGATTTTTTTTTAACCAAAAATATGTAGCAGAATACATATCGGCCTAAATTGATGAAGAATATTGATTTTTAATTATTTTTTGGGGGGTATGTTTTATAGCAGAAAATAAAAAATATTGTGTTTTTTTTTTTTTTTCAAAATTGTCGGTCTTTTTTTGTTTATAGCGCAAAAAATGAAATACTGCATAGGTGATCAAATACCACCAACAGAAAGCACTATTGGAAGCACTACTGTGGTAAAAAAAGAACAAACATTTTATTTGGGTACAGCATCGCCCGACTGCGCAATTGTCAGTTAAAGTAACGCAGTGCCGTATCGCAAAAAATGGCCTGGTCATGAATGGTGGTAAACCTTCCAGGCCTGAAGTGGTTAACCAGTGCTCGGCCTGATACTGATAAAAGTCACAAGACTGCTATATACTGCTGATGAGAAAAGGTATTTAGCAGTTTATACTTACTAAAATAAATCATCATGTTTTATGTACTGTGGGAGACTAGATATAGGGAATGCAGGGTCCTGGGTTTAGGAACAAGTCAAAGGCATAATGAGACAAAGGCATAATGAGCTAGTATGCAGAGCATACTTGCGCATTATATATTACTTACCTTAGATCGAAGCACCCGCAGCGGTCCTCGTTCACCGCTCCGGCCGGCAACATCGCTCCCGGAGTTACTTCTGGGTATTGCGGCCCCGGCGCTATAATTGGCGGAGCCGCGATGACGTCACTCCCGCGCATGCGCGCGGGATCCGTCGGTAATGGCACAGTCTAACTGAAGTAACGGCACGTACGTGCCATTGCTTCAGTTTGCTTCAGTGCGCATATCCCGATGACATCAGCACATGCAAATAGTATAATAACAGTGGATATCTCCTAAACCGTTCAGGATTAGGAGATATCCAGGGTAGCTACAGGTAAGCCCTATTATTGGCTTACCTGTAGCAAAAAGTGTGTTGTAAGGGTTTACTACCACTTTAAGACAGTATTGGGATTTAGTGGCTATGGTGGGTTCCAGTGAAGATTAGTGCTGGAAATGTCTGTTGTCTTTTACAAATAGGGCCCAGAACTAATACGGGAAGCTAAAGCAATCAGACCCCGAGCTTCTGATCTTGCTGCAGAATGCTCTATATTAGTAACGCATGTAGCAGAGCAGCAAAAACACAGTTTTTCCTGAGCTGTGCTCCATTGCTTTTTGGAGATGATGTGAAAAAACAAAAATACTTTGAGACACAAGAAAAGTATTAGAAGAAAATGGCTCAGGGACTCAAGTGGTTAATAAATGTAATTTTAAAGGGTATTAGTCATAGTGCAAAACAAATGATTAAGGTCTGATGGAAACAATAATTCCCAATGCATTTGCTAGATACTAGCTCTTGGGCTTCCATTAGAGGCTTTTTATATTGTTAGTTTGCTTTGTAATGCCGCGTACACACGATCGGAATTTTGGCCCGCAAAAGAACGATGAGAGTTTTTCGTCGGAAAATGCGACCGTGTGGCTCCATCGGTCTTTTGCTGGTGGAATTCCAGTCAGCAAAAGATTGAGAGCATGCTTTCAATTTTTTGGTCGGGAAAAGTTCCTATCCGAAAATGCGATCGTCTGTTGCAAAATCCCTATGCATGCTCGGAAACAATTCGACGCATGCTCGGAAGCATTGAACTTCATTTTCTCGGCTCGAAGTGTTGTACATCACCGTGTTCTTGACGGTCGTAATTTTTAGCGAACTTTTGCGTGACCGTGTGTATGCCATGCGAACTTGAGCGGAATCCCGTCGGAAAGGCCGTCATATCTTTTGCCGACGATAAATCCGCTGGTGTGTACGCGGCATTAGAGATCACCAAGTATATTGTCCATTTTAGTGGCAAACTGTGATATCTCTCTTTTATACAGGGATCCAGTTTAGTATGTATACAATTCCTTTAAACTCATTGCATTACTGTATTTTTGATTGTATGTGTAACCCTGTGATTACTTACATATAAGTTGGGTATTGTACATAATGAAGTCAAAGATTTGCAATCTTGAGAGTCAAATCTGTCATCTGTAAGCACCACAACCACTTTATGAGTAGGTATGGAGTTTTCCAGTGTTTTCTTGGCAAGATCTAATGCCTCCCCTGTATAAGTACCACCTGCAATCAAGCCCAATTTCCTTACTGCACTAAAAACAGAGAGGGCATAACATAAGCGGCCATTTGAGATCATATGTTAATTTTATGACATGACAAGAAGAGAAAATGATGTATAAAATAAACATGATATACAGGGGTTGATTTATTAAACTGAAGAGTGCAAAATCTGGTGCAGCTCTGAATGGTAGCCACTCAGCTTCTAACTTCAGCTTAGTCCATTAAAGTGGTTCTAGAGGCCGAAGGTTTTTTTTATCCTAATGCATTTTATGCATTAAGATAAAAAAACCTTCTGTTTGCAACAGCCCCCCTCAGCCCCCTAATGCTTACCTGAGCCCCATCTATAATCCTCCCAGGGTTACATAGTTAATAAGTTTAAAAAAAGGCTGATGTCCACCAAGTTCAACCTTCCACGACCCTTCAGCTTTGGTTGAGAGGAAGACAAAATTCTCTTGGGCAACTGGGGCCAGGTTTGCCACACAGCAGAAAGGAAAAGTCTTTTCTGACCTGCCAAGGGCTGTCAAGATCTAAATACTGCTCTTATAGTTTTGGAAATATCTAGTTGCAAGAAATGTACCCAGTACCTTTTTAAAAATGATTTTATTGTTTTAGCCATTGCTACCTCATGTGGTTTATAAAGCATTCCGATTGGAATGATGCATATGGCATGCTAATTGCAAAATGTAACAACTAGCTTTGTGTGCAACAGTATCAAGAATATACCACTAGATGTCCTTCTTTTATTAGTCATAAACATTGTAACATTTTTGTATGTTGGTTCTTTCACTGGGAAATTTTCAAACCAAATATGTCCTGTCTCTAGTTATTATACTGTAAGAATGCTACAACACATGAACACTTGGAACACAATATTTTTACATTTTCAATAATAATCCCAGAATTTAGAGACAGGTCCCTGGCTTTCAGTACTGAATAATTTACACACATTACATTCCCTGTTTTATTCCTATTTTAGGCATTGATTTTTTTTAGACACTTGATATTCTCTAGGCTTTTATATAGTTGCAGAGCAGCATTAACCCAGATCAGAGATCACTGATGCCCAGATGCCCAGGGCTTGTTTAGCAGCTTCATTATGTGAATATTAAAGCAGAGCTCCAGTCTCTTCAGTGCAAATTAAAAGTCAGCAGCTACAAAAACTGTAGCTGCTGACTTTTAATAATCAGCCACTCACCTGTTCCATGTCCTTTCTCACCGGCATCTTTACTACGGGCACCCGGCGCACCCACTGTCAGGGCTGCGCTCACACAGTGTAATTTTATTCACAGGAATCTGCGAATGAAAAAACTACCACCACGGCAGATGGACTTGTGGTTTGAATGAACTGTGGGCTTGCTGATCAGCATGCCCATAGTTCATTCACATTGCCTACAGCTGCGAAAATTGTAAAGAAGTGCTGGACCCCTGGTTTATTTTACTGGTATTGTTATCTTAAGATATTAATGTTGGTGTAAATAATCTGATTCCTGGGCAGGCAGCTTCTACACCCCAGCGTATCTCCACAGTCACCTTGGCTTGTAGTGTAATGTAAGAAGGGTTGAAGTTTAGGCGCCACATTACTGCTAAGAGGTCCAGATACAACTATATTCCATTAAAGGCTAGGGGTACAATTCAAGAAATATCCAATACATTTTGGGGATCTATGTGCCTCTTTCATCAGGGCTTGACTGGCAACCAAGTGAACAAACCAGTAGTGAACTGGACCTACAAGCAGGGGCGTAACTAGAAATCACAGGAACCCATAGCAAAATGTTGTATGGGGCCCCCCCTGCAAACAGCCCCCTCACACACAAAAAAATAACTAATTTTCCAAAAATATGTAGAAGAATACGTATCGGCCTAAACTGAGGAAAACAAAATGTTTTTTATATATTTTTGGGGGATATTTATTATAGCAAAATGTAAAAAATATTGCGTTTTTTTCAAAATTGTTGCTCTTATTTTGTTTATAGCGCAAAAAATAAAAATCGCAGAGGTGATCAAATACCACCAAAAGAAAGCTCTATTTGTGGGGAAAAAAGGACTTCAATTTTGTTTGGGATCCACGTCGCACGACCGCGAAATTGTCAGTTAAAACAACGCAGTGCCGAATCGCAAAAAGTTCTCTGGTCAGGAAGGGGGTAAATCCTTCTGGGGCTGAAGTGGTTAATACAGCAGTTACTGTGACCAGTGCAGGACATTTACCCCCCTCCCCCCGCCATGTTGCATATTAGAAAAATCAGACAGTCACATCACAGACAGTTCATAATCTTCAGACTGCAGTCCGGCTGTATGGCATCACACTGCATGATGCATCAGCTTAATTTAGCCTGTGTTTGCTTGCTTACTGAAAAATATGTGAATCTGGACTCTGTCTCTCTGTGTCTGCAATAAAGTGGGTCACGGACAGTGCATTGAGGTTCCTCCTCGGCGGTGCTGCCTGGCTCCCCTTGGATGCGGGCTGCAGTACAGTAGCTTGCAACGCTCCTCCTATCGCGCCTCCGGCCGAGTGATGTCACGCCGCTGGTACGGGGATGGCGCCGCTGTTCTGTCTAACATGCAGGACAGGAGCTTGCCGATGCCGAGCCCTGAGCTACTCGGCAGCGGGCCCCACTCGGCAACGGGCCGCGGCTGTGGACACCACTCAGCAGTGGGCCCCACACGGCAACGGGCCCCACTAGGCAACGGGCCACGGCTAAGGGCCCCACTCGGCAGTGGGCCCCACACGGCAGCGGGCCCCACTAGGCAACGGGCCGTGGCTGAGGGCCCCACTCGGCAGCGGGCCCCGGCTGAGGGCCCCATAGTGACCGCGGGCCCCATAGCGACCGCGTGGGTCGCTATGGCGGTAGTTCCGCCACTGCCTACAAGGGTATTTATTCCAGTGTGAGTTGAAAGCTCAGGCCTAATCAGCAGCTTGTTTGGCAGCCAAACTTAAATTGTACCCCTGACCTTTAATGGACCTTTAATGGAATAAAGTTGGATCTGGCCCTCTTTTCAACCCTACTTACAGCTGTGAAAATGACAGTCCATAAAGAGGTACAAGCAACAGAGCTGTGATCTGCTGATCACGATTAAAAAAATGTTCAGCCTTCTGTTTTAAAAAGTAATAAATGCACAATTTTTACTTGCAAGAAAAACTTGTATTAATTTTTTTTTTTTAAATGAATGGTGAACTTAGCCTTTAATGGAAAACCTGTGAGAGAAATACAGAATGTACCATTGCTGGCCTGGTTGTAATGTAGATCCAGCAACTTTGAAGGGGTTGTAAAGCCTTCAGGTTTTTCACCTTAAGGTGAAAAACTTTCTGTGCTGCAGCTGCCCCCAGAGCCCCCCCTTTTTCTTACCTGAGCCCATCCGTTCCAGCGATGTGCAGGAGCCCAGCAACTCCAGCCGTTGTCTCCATCCTCATTTGATAGATTGATAGCATCAGGAGCCATTGGCTCCCACTGCTGTCAATTAAATCCAGTGACACGGGAGCGGGAGGTGGGGCTGAGTCCTGCAGTCTGTGTCAATGGACGCAGCAGCAGGACTCATGAGCGCACCTGCACGGGTGCCCCCATGCAAAGCGGTTCTCCGTGGGGGCAACTAATGAAGAGGAGGAGCCAGGAGCGCCGCCGGGGCACCCCAGAAGAGGAGGATCAGGGCTGCTCTGTGAAAAACCCTTGCACACAGCAGGTAAGTATAAAATAAAATAAAAAAACCTTTACAATCACGTTAAATTCTTTCTTAATCACAGAGTATGCAGAGATAGAAGTTCTGACTTTAGTGATTGCATGATTTTTTTAAGCCAGTGACTAAGGAAAGGGATGAGCGAATAATTTGATTTGCAAGAGGTTCGCAAACCAAGAAAAAAATCTGCTAAACTTGAGCATAGCATTATACTCCATTTAAGTCTTTGGGAAATTAGTCAAATTATTTATTTCTGGACATTTTCAAGGGCAATTTTGCACTTTTTTTAAAAAAAAGTGGACATGCAGCTGTGCAGTACCATGAGGGTCATGTGCTAATGCAAAAAAAAACAAAAAAACATTTATCAGGGAGAGGGTGTTTCAACGTGGATTAATGGGCAACATTGAAAATACACAAATCATTTAAATCACATGCTTGGAGGATGCCTTAACATCTCACGTCACTTTGCTGATGCAGTAGGATACACTTTAAAAGTACATTTTGTGTTTACATACATTGGCAGATGATCTGTCATTTATCACCCGCAGTAGTATCATTGTTATATAACAGATCCCCACCAGCTTCTGTTTGTCAACAAATCAGGTGATCTGTCATTTAGCAGTGGTCGTACTACCACCTTTAAATGACAGATCTCCACTGGCTCCTGTTTGTAAACAAAGGGGACAGGGATCCTTGGTGATATCATTTCAAAATTATGATCATGACCATATTTGGTCAATGACATCACGCAGGATTCCTGTTGCTGTGTCTACATTATAACAGCATTGGGGATTTGTAATTTGCAACAGGAGTAACGATGGGTAAAGACTGCTGGGCATGACGGATCGTCATGTCGGTAGACCAGGTTGTATGATTGCTGTACATTGATGGACAATGTGATTGACATTGGATTTACATCAAGGGCATTGTTTATTTTATTTTTTTTTAATAACATGGTGTGGATGTTTTTATTTACTATTTTCCTTTTTTGTGAATGAATAATTAGGGTTTCCATATACTCTGTATACATTCATCTGTCTGGTGGGTGGATATCTGGGGTAGAGTGTAGCAAAAAAGGTACTTTGCCCCCATCTTTCCCCCACAATAACAGCCAAGTGTTTACTGTATACACAAAAGGGTCAGTATGCCGATTTCCTGCATCGTTTTGTAATCTTGGTTATCACACACAGGATGAACTCCTTCTGATAGCACTTTTAGAGATATCCAATATAAACAGAAGCATGACTGGCCCACATTGGCATTCAAACGAGAGGAAAATTGACTAAATGAATGTTAGGCTAGAAACAAATATATACCATTCTTCTAAATGCTGCTTTAAATTACCTTTCCTGTCCAAATGGACTTGTTATCACCTTTAACAAGTTTTAACAGTTTTTTTATGGCCCATCCCCTCTTCTTGTTAAAGTGACTCTATCATGCTTCTTAAACACCCCCAGTAATGTGGGCCATGAAAAATTGCTACACAAAAAGGACTGGTTAAACCCATTTGTGCTTTTGTTTACCACTACTTTTCTTTTATACTGCCTTTCTAAAAGAACGAAAAAAAAAAAGAATCTAGAGCTTGGATGAAAGGTTTAGAGAAGTAGAACAGTCTTGGTAGATAAGTAATACGTAGCAGTCTGTACATAAGTCCTAAAAGAAGGACAACTGATGAGGAAAGAGGGGACCAGGGATTTGGTTCTAAAAGACGGACAGCTGGCCTCTTGCGATATATCAAGAGGGCAGGAATACCCAAAACACTGTCTGAGAAAAGCAAGCCAAAATTTATTGTACAAAATATTACACCACACAGCTAAATACTACAAAAATTACACAAGACGGGCTATGGTAGGTGACTATCACAGACCCTATAAAAATAAATGACAACGTTGTCGTTAAAAACAAGGAAGCCTCGGCATTGCATACCACATACAGACACCATTCACCACTCATAAATACTGAAGATATAAATTCAAACTTTCAAAGCAGCTGTTATTGAAGTTATGTGAATCACTCTTCAGAGGCGTGATATACCGGGAGTGTGGGTATGTGTGGATGGGAAGAAAGTAATGATGATGGAAGTCCATATAATGAGCTAGTTCAGCCCAAAGGTTAGTACTAGAGCAGACCGGGACCAGTAGTTATTAATCCAAAGAGACAATGGACAATGGTAACCGGCAAAGCTAGCCTATGGAATTTGGCAAGTCTTACAAATAGTCAAAGAAGCAGCGGTATTAGTGGCAGAAGCAGACATGTGGAGTATAAGCAGCATTGGGAGGCATATTAACAAACATTGAAGCGATAAATCTCTCACCATCCAGTCGGCATTCAGCATCCGCAGACCGCCGTGCTTAACTCCAGGGGATGGCTTGGGGAGTGAGTCCGTGTAGAGCCACCTTCCTGCTTTTAGATCACTGTCCTTGCTGCATAGTATTCACATAAACATGTGACATTACCACCAGATGACATCTGGTGGTAATGGTTAGTAACTTCACTATATTACCTGCCTATTTAAACTCAATCCACGGACTCCTCCCTGCTCTGAAGAAACCAGCGTCTATTGGCTGGTGAAGCGCGTCAGCACGTGACGTCAGCACGTCATCCCGGAACCACGTGCACACTGTGGATGGAAGATCAGCTGGGACCCAACAGCTGATGACCGACGCTCTCGATACACGCATGACTCGTGACTAGCGGCGAATACTATGCAGCAAGGACAGTGCACGGCGGTCTGCGGATGCTGAATGCTGACTGGATGGTGAGAGATGTATCGCTTCAATGTTTGTTAATATGCCTCCCCATGCTGCTTATACTCCACATGTCTGCTTCTGCCACTAATACCGCTGCTTCTTTGCCTATATGTAAGACTTGCCAATTTCCATAGGCTAGCTTTCTCTTAGTTTTCTTTTTTGTATGCGCTAGGGCATCCTGAACGGTATCCCATATCCTCTATATGGTTGATTGTCTGATTAATATTTAATCTAATCCTACTTTCTATTTTTGGTGGTTGATCCAGGCTAAACTTCATTTTTTTTTGTCTCTTGCGATATCTGGAAGCTATCCAAAAACTGAAAGAAAACAATTGTCTGAGGCTGACAAAACAAACCCTAGTGACTAGCTAAATGATATCTCTGCTGTGCAAATATTATCAAAATACTTATGAATGTACTGTAAAATGTTCCAATTATTAATGTGTTTTTGGTTGAGAAACATACTTAGCATTGTACAATTTAAAATATGTGCTGTAAGGGAGGCCTCAGGTTGTAAGGATACCTACCAGGCATCTTCCAATTAATATATTTTTCTTTTGGTATGGTATAATTCCCCATATGCATCGTCATCCATTCCATACTACATCTGCTCTCACTTAAAGCAAATATGTGCTTTGCTTTATTAATCAAATAAATGGGTTCACATAGCAGGCTCTGCTAAAAGTTCATATTCATTTTTTTTATATATCTAAGAAAAGCTTTATTGAAATTTATAACTGTAGCCTTGCCATAAAACACAGTGCAATACATTGCCCAGATGGTTAATAAATGGCTTACACAAACAACAGCAATAAGTAAAGTTGTTACATAAATAGTATACAGCTGCATTGACATAATCAGTACATGTAAGCAAACTCAGATATAAGGCTGTACAGGAGCACACTCCTAGATTACATCCATATGCAGTGTTCAGTCTTAAGAACCTGTCCATAATTAGATTCACTGGTGCTAGCCCAGGAACATCCAACCAGGGAGCCCATTCAAAGTTCATATTTACCTTCTCTGTGTCCCCTCTGCATTCTGATTGACCATCAGATCTAATGAAAAAACAGCACTTTTAGGTATAGAATATCTGACACTCCTCTCTGCTTCCCACAATGCTTGTTGTCTTATTGGATAATTACCAGAACTAAGCACTA
Source organism: Lithobates clamitans (assembly GCA_037952925.1). NCBI lineage: Eukaryota > Metazoa > Chordata > Amphibia > Anura > Ranidae > Lithobates > Lithobates clamitans. The sequence continues at coordinate 5,746,424 of JBBGZY010000637.1, forward strand.
CCACATAGTGATAGGGGGTGTGCATAGCCCTGAACACTTTGTAAAAGCTTAAACACAGGGAGCAGAGCAAAAATAAGTGCACTTCGGTTATGGGGCCTTCTATCAAGCAAACCTATTATTTTGTGTAGTCACGTCCTGCCCTGTAGACATAAAATGAAATGATAGGTTAGATAGTTGTTATAGGAACAAGTCTCCATTGGAGGATTTCCCCTCTTTTCTGTTCCAGTGACAACTCAAAATTTTGGATTCAGTCCCGGTGACAATGGTCACCAAGAAAAATTAAGAAGGGAATCTCCACAGTGGGAGTGGGCAGAGTCTGATGGGGAACGCTAAAAGACTAGGTCCCCATCATCTCTGCTTTGCCTGTAATTGACAATGGAAAGCAGTGGGTAGATCCAAAGCCACTATTTGGCCCAATGCGACTTTCAAATCCGCTCAATGCCATCCTATGCCAATCACAAGCAAAGTAGCCTCTCAGAGTTCCCCATGATGCTCTGCTCCCCTGACAATATTCATTGCAGCTGTGTTTGTTAGGTGGGTGAAGCCTGATAGGGGAACTCTGAGACTAGTTTCCCTTCAGGTCCACATTGCTTGTGATTGACAACTCATATAACCTGGTATTGGACTTAACAGTGGCTATGGAATTCACCCACTACCTTGTGCTGTCAATCAAAGTTAAAGCAGACCTGATGGGGAATTATACTCTCAGTTCCCATCAGGCTTCACCTCCTCTGATCTCAGTGCTGGCATCAACAGATTAATGTACCTGTCTCTAAACAGGTACATGAATCGGCTGCTAGCACTGTAATTTTTGGTGATTGCCAAATTAAATTCTGAAGGGTTGTTTATGACACCCTTTATGAAAGCAAGAAAGTAACTGTTCTGAATTGATTAAAGGGTAAGTTCACTTTGTAATATGTTACATTTTACACCTGTATTTAGGACTCTGTATTTAGGGTGTAACATGTGTAGCGGGACACATTTTTGATGTAACTCAATGTTATGTTATATCTTATCATCTGGCGCCATCTAGCGGCCAAAATATGAAAGGACTGCATCTGCATTTCTTTTATTATTCAAGTTGACATTGAAGTGTTCTGTTTGTTTACATTTAGACATTAACTTGACCTACCCACAATGCTCAGTAACTCCCACAAACCTCAGGGAACAGAACTGCATTGTGGGAAGACTATAAAAAGGCTGGGAGCAGCCATCTTAGCTCTCTTGTTCCTGGGACACGTGGCCTGCCAGCAGGGCTCTGTGGGTGTGTGTGTTCCACAGAGTTGCGGCCTACCCTGTGCGGAGCAGAACAGCAGCCAGCGATCCTGCCTTACATCACAGCGTGCTGGAGCAGCAGTGTGATCGTTCCAGAGACCCTTGAAGGAGGTATCCGAGGACTCCCGGTCGTCTCTGAAGTGGTACAGCGTGACGGCGTGGCCGCAGAGAACGAACTGAGATACTGTAGAGGTAGAACCCTGTACATCAGAAAGGAGTTTTCTGACATTACTGTCCTGGTTGGGTGAGAGGGCTGTTGCCCACAAGTTCCTTGATGCACTTTTATACACACGTGTACACAAGACAGAGTTGCTGGGACCCATAGTCCCACAAGAAGATTTAAGAGGAATTAGTACTGAGTCCTTGGCATCAAAGTTAGTTAAAGTGCCACGGCACCAGAGCCTGGCTTTCATCTTTTCAGCATACTTTGATAAGGAATCATTAACCCTTAGATTACAAAATTACCTTGTTGCTAGCAGAAGAAAAGAAGATAAAGAAAGACTGTTCAGTAACACATAAGGCCTTGGGTTATTTTACTATATCAGGGCAGTGTGATATTACAGGAGGGAGCTCCCTAGTGTTGTATTATACTTAATCAAGTTAGTCATTTGATTTAGTATAAGTAGGATAGTGCTCAGAGTGAGATACACTCACTCTGACGGTTATCCTATTTACTTTGATACACCACTCATATATTATTCCAGACATTTTATACCTGTATTGTACCTTTGAAATATAAAGTTCAGTTGGCTGTCAGACTATGTTGGTCTGACAGTACAACCATTTTAGTTTAATCCTTCTAATACAACTACAGTAAATACGGTTATTAATCAAGTACAGCTGTGTGAGTGTTGTTTTCCTCCTGATCACCAGCCGAGAGGAGGGTAAGGTAACTACAGACAGGTATACTATATTGAGTATTGTGAACTTGCCTTTGTGATTTCGTTCTGACTGCACACTATTACACCACAGCTGTGTCAGGGGGACTGAGCTATTCAAGGGGGTATAAAGCAGAGTACAGGCCCAAATAAATCAGCAGCTCCTTGGGGGGTCTGTGCTACACATTTAAATGTTACTTTGAAGCAGTCCCCAACAGCCCCCCCCCCCCCCCCATTTCCCTATGATAGCAGATGGGAGATCCTTTACCTGCATCCACTGTTATAAGCTTAAAACAGTGCAGATGTGCAAGGCTCTGCCCACATAGCTGTGTTATTCATTCACAAAGTTCTGCGAATTAATGAACTACAAGACCCACAGTCACAGATGGCATGTAGTTCTCAATAAACTGTGAGCACTGCAGGGGATGGGGTAACCAGGGGAACACACAGGGAGCCCGGGCAGCAGAAGGAAGACGAACCTAGACAGGAGGGGCAGCAGGGCAGCATTTGCTGGAACTGTTTCTCTGTAGTTCACCTCTGCAGCAGCTGAAAGCCCGCAGGAGGAAGAGGTGGTTGCCAGCTGCCTGTGACCTCCTGTTGAAATGATGGGACTTGGTTCCCGTACGGGGGAACTGGTGGTACCCTCATATCGGCAGCCCCGACCAGTATTGACGGACAGACAACTGTACTGAGTGTCTGCAGGAATCTGGCATTGCGCTTTACTTACAATAAATACTAAAGTATAATAGATGAAAACTGTACCAAATTGATTTATACAAAAAATTAACTGTTGTATCTATTTAGAGTTATACTAAAATTTTACTTTTTATTAGTTCAAACCCCTGTGTATTGTATCTAACATGTATATCTCTACTGTACATCCTAATTGTGAGCATGTGTTTTTAATGTATTGATTTGTTTACATTTTACCTGTTTTAATTATTTTAATTTGTTTTTAAATTTACCTTAATACTGTAACAAGGGGGACTGAAAAGCCCCCTAATGACAGTTATACTATGGGGTGACATTCTCTTTGTAAAGATAATTATAATGTACACATATTCCTAAAGCTAACCATGCATGCCATGTGTGCTGCAGATGAAGATTTGAAAATCCTTCTTTCTTGGCACTACAGTGATACTGACCTTGCTCAGAACCGATTGTTTCTGATTAAATCAAAGTCACAAGAGGCCATACCAAAAGATGCTAATGATGAGACTGACATCTGCAGAGGATACCAACTTCGCTATTGTAGCTGAGGCTAGAGAAGACATGTGGAAAGTACTACCATTTTTACTTTGGAGGAAATCTCCTAGATAGACAGCTAGCAGAGAAACCATGTTTTTGCGATGACATTTATATAATAAATGATTTGCCACCCATGAGACAGCACAGTTGTTCTGTATGTTCAAATCACAGGTGGTATAGAAGGTGCCACACCCTATTATAAGTTACAAGCTCAAAAACTCTTAAGCATTTGGGCTTTTAAGGGACCAGGTATCAAATTACAACCACATATCAACATACATTTTTTTATTTTTGCATAATATAATTTTTATTATTATACATAAAACATCTATTAAAAAAAGGGTAAAAGAGATTCCCATTTCTCATTCCTCTTTGTGAAAAAATTATTTGTTTATGACATTATACATGGTCCATATTGTGACTGAGCAGTTGGTTATCTTGACTTACAAATGCAATAAGTGTGTAGAGGGCTGGATACTTGTTTTGGGTACACCTTTAATAATGACTCTTATTTTTTTTTCCCTTTTTTAATGTGTTTTATGTATATATTTTATTTTTATTTTTTTTGCAAAAATAAAAATATGTTTGTTGATATGTGATTGTCATTTGTTTAATACCCGGTGCCTTAAAAGCCCAAGCGCTTAAGTGTTTTTGTGATTGTGATACAGTATGTAATTTATTCTTGCTAGTCAAGCTGTCAATAATTTTTTTTAGGTTTGGATAGCAAGGATTCTCAGCGGGTGCAAAGAATGTTCTTTGGGTGTCTTCTATATCATTTTCTTCATACCAGACAGCATAACTCCAGGAATATATTTTTGTCTTTCTCACCACAGCATGCCGCAAAAAGAATGTTTAGGTAATTTAGTCAAGCAAGAAATGGAGCATACACATATAGCAAATAAAATCACCATTATTATCCATTTTTACCAATAGGGAATGTGTTTCTAATTTCAGTGTTATAATATCATAATATAGTAAGTTTTAGTTAATAAAGGATATCTCTATCCAGTTAAGGTTATGGGGGTCTAGGTGACATGGTCCCACTCACATATTGTCTTTTTACCTTCACTGCTATGATCTCTCAGATGTTTTCAAATATTTTCTCACATAGAATTTATGAAGGTAAAATCTTTATCCTTTATAACCAATTTAATGTCTATGTCTTGCACCTTTCATTCATTGGATTTTAGTTCCGTCAATCATGGAGGCTTAGTATCACGTTGGTGTTACCTAGGTTGGTCTGCATACCAAGGCAGTTGTTAAGCAAACATCTACTGCTCCAAACTGACAGCAAGGCATTTTGATTGTTGCATCATCAAATATTAACTACTGTTTCATTATTTTTAATCAATCGTATAGCCTGATCGTGCTACTGTATTACTATTTATTGCATGTGTCTGAAACAGGATGCAGACGCGTGTGAGGCAAAAATGTTGGCTGATTTTTAACTCTTCTTTTAAAAATGCTAGGTAGCTGTAATTGTGAAGTTTTGGTCACTGATGTGGAATAAATATACAGCCTACATATTAGTTATGGGTCAATGAAAATGTTTGTATTAGAGATAGTTAGGCAAATTACTTTTTTACGAGAAAGTCAGAGATTGTGGTCCACATGTTTCTCATATGACAGGCTTTAAAGAGAAATTAGTAGAAATGGAATAAAAACCTTGCAGTGCTACTTGATGAGTTACAGATCTGGAATTAGCATCAGTATAGCAGATGTTCTGATGTGGTATGGTTGATTCAGGTCAGTGACACACCAAGCATTGAAAGATAAAGGAGACAGCCCAAACTTTATGATTTCTTTTCAGGGGTATGTCATGGACTTACCTTATTCAAGCTTTGCACTATTGTGGGTGGGGGAATGCATGTAAATTATAATGCATTGCTGCACTTGCAGGCACCCACAGCCATAACGCACTGCTCTTTTGCAGATGTGTGTGGCTGCCATTAATTCTTAATGGCTTCCCCATGCATCGGAAATGTGACATGTTTTTGGGTGTGTGAAACTACATGATGCAAAAGCAACATGTGGTTTCATGTGGCTACATTTAAAAAAACAAGGTCCAGAGGCTGTTTTCCTGTGGGAAACACAAGTACTGCGGCAATTCAAATTGACTGATCATTGCAAACATGAACCGCACCACCCACAATAGTCTGAACCTAGAGTTAGACTCCATACACACTATTAGATTTTCTGCAGATTTTTGTCTTCAGATTTACCAAAATCATGTAGTGCAAGGGCTTGCCTGATTGCAAACAAATTGAAACACTTATGCCGTGTACACAGGATCAGATTTTCCGACAACAAAACCATGGATTTGTTTCCAAATGATGTTGGCTCAAACTTGTCTTGCATACACACGGTCACACAAATGTTGTCGGAAATTCCGATCGTCTAGAACGCGGTGACGTACAACATGTACGACAGTTCTATAAAAAGGAAGTTCAATAGCCAGTGCGCCACCCTTTGGGCTCCTTCTGCTAATCTTGTGTTTATCTCCTGTTAGTAGAAGTTTGGTGAGAGACGAATTGCGCTTTACAGCCTCATGCTTTTCAGTTCGTTACTGCTTGTCAGTTTGTGCTTATGGGTTCATATCTGTTCTTCAGTGCGTGTTGTCAGTTCGTTCCTGTCTTTCAGTGCGTTCTATTTAATAGTTTGTATCTGTTTTTCAGTGCGTTCTTGTCCGCTCGTTTCTGATTTTTAGCTCGCTCTTCTCAGGCCTTTCTGATTTTCAGTGCGTTTTGTCAGTTCGTTCTGACCAGCCGCGGGTATGTACTCGTCGTACAATTCGTGCTGTGCTTGGGCTTGGTGTTGGAGTTCATACTTTGACCCAAGTCCAGTCCATGAACAGGGCAAGGAGGAGTTCATGGACGAAGAATTGGTTGCTCCAGCGTGACCAATTCTCGCACATGCCTTTGCTGTGGGAGATCCAGGAGAATAATCCTGATGACTTCAGGAATTATCTCCGGATGACAGACCCCATTTTTCACCATCTGTTGGCTTTGCTGTCCCCTTATATTATGAAGCAGGACACCTCCATGCGCAAGCCATCACTCCCGAGTAGAGGCTTCTTGCCACCTTGCGGTACTTGGCGACGGGGATATTAAGTTTGTCACGGAACTTCCTACACTCCACTTGAGTGCTTCCGTCAGTATACCACTTCCTCCCAGTCTGGACTCAGATATCAGATATTCCAACCGCTCATAAGCACAAAACAAGGCCACACTTGTTTCACTGCTAACATGGACTAACTCTTTATTTGAGATCTCACACAAATATATACAGCTGGATGACTAAAACCTAACCTAATTAACATGAGCTAAATATCTAACATGACCTTTTGCCCAAACTTGTGGTCACCGAGCTTCACACAGTACATTATACATTATCATAAGTACAACCACAGGACATTTTCACAATAGCAGGAGCTAATTACAATTAACAATACAAACAGTGTTCTCGCCCCCTCCTCAGCCTAGTCATCAACAACTATAGTAGGAGTAGACTGTTCATCTCCTAGCCAGTCCTGGAGGCTAATGTGATCAGCTCACTCAATTAACATGTTGAGTTCAGAATCAAACAAACCAATAATAGCCTTTACATATATATCCTGGGAGATATTGTGGACAAATATTACTGTCCCATTTTAAGTAGTCCAAGATATATTTTCTCACTCACCCTGTGCTAGGATAGCACAGGGTGACTTAGACATAAGAGGTGTATGGGGAGCTGAAACAAGGGCATCCCCTACTTTCCAAGGGATTCTGAGTTCCACGAGCCCTCCTGTCACATCTCTCCCCTTTCGGCAGAAGACTAACACAGGAGGAGACCCCAGACCGGTTGACCCCCGAAATTAGTCAGTAGTTTCAGTCCTCTAATGCCTGTACCCACACAGTACCCCAAACAAATTGTTCCAAACAAAGCATTACTCACCCAGCCAACCTCTGCCTCTCTCAGAGAACATATCTGCCGCTGGGGAGAGGCCTGGACTGGCCCTTCTCCCTGGAGTCCTTTCTGCCGCTGGAGAGAAGACAGGGTGTCTGGGCTCACTCCGTCATGCTGTTGGGGATCTGGGCCAGCTGCCCAGCATCCCTGGGGTATACAGGTGGAGACTGAAGTCCCATTCACCTTCACAGGAAATCCATCCTCTGTTAGTTGAGGGCAGAGTCCAGCAGTACTCGGCCCTGTTGCCAGCCCTTCTGCTGGAAACCCCACACCATCTGCTCCGGCTAACTGTTGGGGAGGGAGGCCGACTGCCCCGCCTCCCTGGAACTCTGTAGTTGTTGCCGGTTCTGGGCAGAGGTTGGTAACACTCTGCCCTGTTGCCAGCACTTCTGCTGGGGACTCCACATCCTCCACTCCAGCTAACCGTTGGGGCAGGAGGCTGGCTTCCTCCACTCCCAAAGTGTGTAGCTGCCATTGGGGAGGTGAGCTGGCAGCTTCCTTTTCCATTCCCTCATCTGGCTGCTGAGACGACATGTCTATGGTACTGTCTCTCAGGTGCACGGATCTTTGCTGGGGAGGAAGGGCCGCTTCCTCCACCCTGGCCAACTGTTGGGGAGGGACAACACACACCTCCTCTCCCTTCTCCCCCTGTATCTGCTGCTGGGAAGTGATTGCCACCTTCTCTCCCTGAGCCTCCGAAACTGCCACAGGTGTGGGGCAGAGGTCTTGGACCCTCTGCCCGGTTGCCAGCACTTCTGCTGGGGGTTTGCTAGGTGGTTCCTCCTCTACAGAAACATTTATTAAATCCCCAGTCTCTGGAATTGCTAAAAGTGTGGGGCAGAGGTCTTGGACCCTCTGTTCAGTTACCAGATCTTCAGCTGGAGAAGTTTGTTGTAACTCCACAGATACTGCTGTTGGTGCTGGGCAGAGCACAGTGAAGTTTGGCCCTAATACCAGCTCTTCTGCTGGAGGCTCATCAGGTTGTTCTTCCTCAGCAGAAAAGTCTATTAAATCCCCTGTCTCTGCAACTGGTGTCTGGGGATAGAGGTTCACCATCTCCTGCCCATGGAACCCAGAAGATGCCATCAATGCTGGGCAGAGGTTAGCAGAGCTCTGCCCTGTTGTCAGCACTTCAGGTTTGGGGACGGCAATCTTCAGATTTTCAACTGCCAAATCTCTGGCATGCTGCTGGACAGGCACATTCCTCCATCCAAGAACATCCATTGCAGAAACAGGATCATCAAGGTCAGTCAGCACTTGCTGCATCCACCATAAGACCTCCGCCTCCCTAGCTGTGGGGGCAGGTTGGCAAAGCACACTGTTACTCTGCCACATTGCCGACTCTTCAGCCAGGATTTCAGAGTTGTCACCTGGTATTTCCTGATAGTCCCAGGCAAAGGGAGCCCAGCCCTCGCGCTGAGCAGAGTCTAGCAGCCGTCTGTAGGCGATCTCCAACTCGCATCTTCCAGTGCCCAGTGCACTTCCGAAACATTCAGTAGCTGTTCTCTGTAATCCATTATTTCGTCCAACCGACACTCCAAATCACTCCCAAAGTTAGGGTCCCCTGTCAGCTTCACATACAACAGTCCCAGGCCGCCGTAGCCAAAGCCTTCCGTTGGGCTGTCATCCGCTATCCAAAGGCATGCTTGGGATACATGCCACCGACGGGCTCTGTAGCTCTCATCCAGCCGCATCTCTGTCCAGACCAGCCTGCTTAATTCCGCTGTCTGCTCCTTGTTCGGTTTTTCTCCCCAAAACAGAACTCGCAATCCATACTGCGACCAGTACCTTTCCTCGATGGAGGGGAGAACTTTTCCCTGGTATCGCTGCTCACGGGCTATCGCTTCCTTCCAGAGTTCACAGCGGATAGAAACAAACCAACCCAGCAGGACCTGCTCTGATACCGGTCCTCTGTGCTGTTTCTGCATCTCCGCAACCTCTTTCTGAATTCCTCTTCCATGGTGGCTGGTATCTGTACCTCTCCTCTCTTCTCCTGCTATCCGGACCTTGGATACAGGTGGAAGCTTGGATATCCCGGACTGCAGGAAGCGTCCCACTGCTTGCCACCAATGTCACGGAACTTCCTACACTCCGCTTGAGTGCTTCCGTCAGTATACCACTTCCTCCCAGTCTGGACTCAGATATCAGATATTCCAACCGCTCATAAGCACAAAACAAGGCCACACTTGTTTCACTGCTAACATGGACTAACTCTTTATTTGAGATCTCACACAAATATATACAGCTGGATGACTAAAACCTAACCTAATTAACATGAGCTAAATATCTAACATGACCTTTTGCCCAAACTTGTGGTCACCGAGCTTCACACAGTACATTATACATTATCATAAGTACAACCACAGGACATTTTCACAATAGCAGGAGCTAATTACAATTAACAATACAAACAGTGTTCTCGCCCCCTCCTCAGCCTAGTCATCAACAACTATAGTAGGAGTAGACTGTTCATCTCCTAGCTAATCCTGGAGGCTAATGTGATCATCTCATTCAATTAACATGTTGAGTTCAGAATCAAACAAACCAATAATAGCCTTTAAATATATATCTTGGGAGATATTGTGGACAAATATTACTGTCCCATTTTAAGTAGTCCAAGATATATTTTCTCACTCACCCTGTGCCAGGATAGCACAGGGTGACTTAGACATAAGAGGTGTATGGGGAGCTGAAACAAGGGCATCCCCTACTTTCCAAGGGATTCTGAGTTCCACGGGCCCTCCTGTCACATCTCTCCCCTTTCGGCAGAAGACTAACACAGGAGGAGTCCCCAGACCGGTTGACCCCCGAAATTAGTTAGTAGTTTCAATCCTCTAATGCCTGTACCCACACAGTACCCCAAACAAATTGTTCCAAACAAAGCATTACTCACCCAGCCAACCTCTGCCTCTCTCAGAGAACATATCTACTGCTGGGGAGAGGCCTGGACTGGCCCTTCTCCCTGGAGTCCTTTCTGCCGCTGGAGAGAAGACAGGGTGTCTGGGCTCACTCCGTCATGCTGTTGGGGATCTGGGCCGGCTGCCCAGAATCCCTGGGGTATACAGGTGAAGACTGAAGTCCCATCCACCTTCACAGGAAATCCATCCTCTGTTAGTTGAGGGCAGAGTCCAGCAGTACTCGGCCCTGTTGCCAGCCCTTCTGCTGGAAACCTCACACCATCTGCTCCGGCTAACTGTTGGGGAGGGAGGCCGACTGCCCCGCCTCCCTGGAACTCTGTAGTTGTTGCCGGTTCTGGGCAGAGGTTGGTAGCACTCTGCCCTGTTGCCAGCACTTCTGCTGGGGACTCCACAACCTCCGCTCCAGCTAACCGTTGGGGCAGGAGGCTGGCTTCCTCCACTCCCAAAGTGTGTAGCTGCCATTGGGGAGGTGAGCTGGCTGCTTCCTTTTCCATTCCCTCATCTGGCTGCTGAGACGACATGTCTATGGTACTGTCTCTCAGGTGCACGGATCTTTGCTGGGGAGGAAGGGCCGCTTCCTCCACCCTGGCCAACTGTTGGGGAGGGACAACACACACCTCCTCTCCCTTCTCCCCCTGTATCTGCTGCTGAGAAGTGATTGCCACCTTCTCACCCTGAGCCTCCGAAACTGCCACAGGTGTGGGGCAGAGGTCTTGGACCTTCTGTCCGGTTGTCAGCACCTCTGCTGGGGGTTTGCTAGGTGGTTCCTCCTCTACAGAAACATTTATTAAATCCCCAGTCTCTGGAATTGCTAAAAGTGTGGGGCAGAGGTCTTGGACCCTCTGTTCAGTTACCAGATCTTCAGCTGGAGAAGTTTGTTGTAACTCCACAGATACTGCTGTTGGTGCTGGGAAGAGCACAGTGAAGTTTGGCCCTAATACCAGCTCTTCTGCTGGAGGCTCATCAGGTTGTTCTTCCTCAGCAGAAAAGTCTATTAAATCCCCTGTCTCTGCAACTGGTGTCTGGGGATAGAGGTTCACCATCTCCTGCCCATGGAACCCAGAAGATGCTATCAGTGCTGGGCAGAAGTTAGCAGAGCTCTGCCCTGTTGTCAGCACTTCAGGTTTGGGGACGGCAATCTTCAGATTTTCCACTGCCAATTCTCTGGCGTGCTGCTGGACAGGCACATTCCTCCATCCAAGAACATCCAATGCAGAAACAGGATCATCAAGGTCAGTCAGCACTTGCTGCATCCACCATAAGACCTCCGCCTCCCTAGCTGTGGGGGCAGGTTGGCAAAGCACACTGTTTCTCTGCCACATTGCCGACTCTTCAGCCAGGATTTCAGAGTTGTCACCTGGTATTTCCTGATAGTCCCAGGCAAAGGGAGCCCAGCCCTCGCGCTGAGCAGAGTCTAGCAGCCGTCTGTAGGCGATCTCCAACTCGCATTCCTGAACGGCCAGAAACTCTATATCTTCCAGTGCCCAGTGCACTTCCGAAACATTCAGTAGCTGTTCTCTGTAATCCATTATTTCGTCCAACCGACACTCCAAATCACTCCCAAAGTTAGGGTCCCCTGTCAGCTTCACATACAACAGTCCCAGGCCGCCGTAGCCAAAGCCTTCCGTTGGGCTGTCATCCGCTATCCAAGGGCATGCTTGGGATACATGCCACCGGAGGGCTCTGTAGCTCTCATCCAGCCGCATCTCTGTCCAGACCAGCCTGCTTAATTCTGCTGTCTGCTCCTTGTTCGGTTTTTCTCCCCAAAACAGAACTCGCAATCCATACTGCGACCAGTACCTTTCCTCGATGGAGGGGAGAACTTTTCCCTGGTGTCGCTGCTCACGGGCTATCGCTTCCTTCCTGAGTTCACAGCGGATAGAAACAAACCAACCCAGCAGGACCTGCTCTGATACCGGTCCTCTGTGCTGTTTCTGCATCTCTCGCAACCTCTTTCTGAATTCCTCTTCCATGGCGGCTGGTATCTGTACCTCTCCTCTCTTCTCCTGCTATCCGGACCTTGGATACAGGTGGAAGCTTGGATGTCCCGGACTGCAGGAAGCATCCCACTGCTTGCCACCAATGTCACGGAACTTCCTACACTCCACTTGAGTGCTTCCGTCAGTATACCACTTCCTCCCAGTCTGGACTCAGATATCAGATATTCCAACCGCTCATAAGCACAAAACAAGGCCACACTTGTTTCACTGCTAACATGGACTAACTCTTTATTTGCGATCTCACACAAATATATACAGCTGGATGACTAAAACCTAACCTAATTAACATGAGCTAATTATCTAACATGACCTTTTGCCCAGATTTGTGGTCACCGAGCTTCACACAGTACATTATACATTATCATAAGTACAACCACAGGACATTTTCACAATAGTAGGAGCTAATTACAATTAACAATACAAACAGTGTTCTCGCCCCCTCCTCAGCCTAGTCATCAACAACTATAGTAGGAGTAGACTGTTCATCTCCTAGCCCGTCCTGGAGGCTAATGTGATCAGCTCATTCAATTAACATGTTGAGTTCAGAATCAAAACCAATAATAGCCTTTACATATATATCCTGGGAGATATTGTGGACAAATATTACTGTCCCATTTTAAGTAGTCCAAGATATATTTTCTCACTCACCCTGTGCCAGGATAGCACAGGGTGACTTAGACATAAGAGGTGTATGGGGAGCTGAAACAAGGGCATCCCCTACTTTCCAAGGGATTCTGAGTTCCACGGGCCCTCCCGTCACAAAGTTCATGACTGGAATCTCCCCCCAGGCTCTGGGAATCATTATTCCAGAGACCTGTTCTGCCATCATTCAGTTGCTGCAAAGGACTGTATTAAGGTAAGTTTTCCCCTTTAACATCACATTCTATGTATTTAATGATTGCTAATGTATTGTATTTGTTTCATCATTCCCTAATTACCATGTTTGTAATATGCTGTGAATGTCCTCTTTGTCCTCATGCATGCTGTAAGCTTTTAATGCTCCTTTTTTGTCCTTCATGCATATTTGCCTTCACTAACCTTCCCAGTATGCTATTCTGGGCCCATACACACCTAGCCTAGTCTCTTAACAATGTATTTTGTCAGCTCCATTGTAGTGCTTACCCTAAACACTCCCTAAAATGTGTCCAAATGTTATTATTGTCCTTAAATTCATGCATAGTGCAATAGGCTCTTTTTTGGGGGCCAAAACTCATTTGGAACCCTCCCTCCCCCCCAACCGCTAAGTCAACCGATACCAATACTCTATCTGCTGACTTTGCCAAACCCATACACACTATACCGACCTCTGTTGTGTTCATATTTATGGATGAATTCACCAAAGCATGTAGTGCAAGGGCCTGCCTGAATAATTTCAAATGGTACTGTTTAAAGCTTTGTTCTCCTATTATATTGATAGGTAATTGCAAAATGTAAAAATGTGCTTCAATTTGTACAGTGTGTATTCATATTTTTGGATTATGATACTTCTTAGCTGTCCAGTGGGCTGCTAATAGTGTATGTAAGGAGGGTCTGGTCAAAGTAACCCACATTATTTATGCATTCAGCTCTCAATGAAGTGGAGAGGGTTACCTGTCCAAAACATCCCCCCCCCTAAAATTTTTACAGTGGGCCATCAGAGGGGGTGAGGAATCTGATAAGTAGGGATGAGCTTCGAGCTCGAGTCGAACTCATGTTCGACTTGAACATTGGCTGTTTGCAAGTTCGCCGAACAGCGAACAATTTGGGGTGTTCGCGGCAAATTCGAATGCCGCGGAACACCCTTTAAAAGGCTATGGGAGAAATCAAAAGTGCTAATTTTAAAGGCTTATATGCAAGTTATTGTCATAAAAAGTGTTTGGGGACCCAAGGCCTGCCCCAGGGGACATGGATCAATGCAAAAAAAGTTTTAAAAACTGACGTTTTTTCAAGAGCAGTGATTTTAATAATGCTTAAAGTCAAACAATAAAAGTGTAATATCCCTTTAAATTTCGTAGCTGGGGGGTGTCTATAGTATGCCTGTAAAGGGGTGCATGTTTCCCGTGTTTAGAACAGTCTGACAGCAAAATGACATTTCGAAGGAAAAAACCCATTTAAAACTACTCGCGGCTATTGCATTGCCGACAATACACATAGAAGTTCATTGATAAAAACGGCATGGGAATTTCCCACAGGGGAACCCCGAACCAAAATTTAAAAAAAAATGACGTGGGAGTCCCCCTAAATTCCATACCAGGCCCTTCAGGTCTGGTATGGATATTAAGGGGAACCCTGGCCAAAATTTTAAAAAAAAATGACGTGGGGTTCCCCCTAAATTCCATACCAGACCCTTATCCGAGCACGCAACCTGGCAGACCGCAGGAAAAGAGGGGGGGACGAGAGTGCACCCCCCCTCCTGAACCGTACCAGGCCACATGCCCTCAACATTGGGAGGATGCTTTGGGGTAGCCCCCCAAAACACCTTGTCCCCATGTTGATGAGGACAAGGGCCTCATCCCTACAACCCTGGCCGGTGGTTGTGGGGGTCTGCGGGCGGGGCGCTTATTGGAATCTGGAAGCCCCCTTTAACAAGGGGACCCCCAAATCCAGCCCCCCCTGTGTGAAATAGTAAGGGGGTACTTACCCCTACCATTTCACTAAAAAACTGTCAAAAATGTTAAAAATGACAAGAGACAGTTTTTGACAATTCCTTTATTTAAATGCTTCTTCTTTCTTCTATCTTCCTTCATCTTCTTCTTCTTCTGGTTCTTCCTCCGGCGTTATCGTCCAGCATCTCCTCCGCGGCGTCTTCTATCTTCTTCTCCTCGGGCCGCTCTGCACCCATGGCATGGGGGGAAGCTCCCGCTCTTCTCTTCATCTTCTTCTCTTCTTCCTTCTTCTCTTCTTCTCTTCTTCATTTTCTTCTCCGGGCCGCTCCAATGGCCTTTTATTTTTGGTAATTTTCTTCAATAGTGCAAACGTAACTTATGTGATACATGAGGTGACAATCTCTTCTTCAGCTAACTATTATGTTGTGCTGTGGGTCTGCTACACACACACATTGTTTTTGTTGTTAATATATGTAATGCATTAATGCTAAAAATAATCATCCTTTTCAGTTCCATGAATTAATTGCTTTGAGTCCCTGAAATGGCCTGATTGGGTCAAATTTTAGAGCACTGTGGGGATTATTTACTAAAGGCAAATCCACTTTGCACTACAAGTGCACTGCATGTGCACTTGAAAGTGCACTGAAACTACACTGAAAGTGCACTTGTAGTGCAAAGTGGATTTGCCTTTAGTAAATAACCCCCATTGCCACTGTAACTACACCAACTTTCTCAAAAAGCTGGTATTGAGCATTGAAAGAAGAAGCCACACATTGTTGAGTAATAAACATTTTACTCCAAGCACATTCACATGTGCGTTATAAAAGGGTTTTTTAACAAACCAACATCTTTTGGTGTGTATAACATGTATTGTGTGACAGTATATAGCCTTTTTTGTGGCTAAACAGGCATGTTTAAAACCATAAAAAACATACACATCCACAACTAAGGAACTTACAAAGTTCAACTTTGATAAAGTGAAGGCAATATGAGCCATTATTATGTCAAAACTGTATTGATTTTGCCTTCAACAGATGGGGTGATGTCACCCAGGGCCGGGACAAGGGGTGGGCAGGAGGGGCGGCTGCCCCTGGCGCAATGGTTTATTACAGGGTTGGGCGGCACCCTGACCCTAACCCTAAGGCAAAGGGGGTGCGCAGTTTGGCATCTTTGCTCTGGGCGCTGGATGACCTTGTCCCAGCACTGATGTCACCCCTGTAAAAGCCAAATTTTGAAGATGCACACAAATTGGGACTCAAAATGTGGATTTCCCTCCTGATCCCATGCCTAAAATGTGTGTCTTTTACCTACTTCTTTTTTTCTAAAACCACAAAACACACAGTGTGTCAACATGTGCTAGATCCCATGGGGATCAATGGATGTGTTTCGGGGGTGCAACCCCTTCCTCTCATCTACTTTAGTTGCGATGAAGGGGTTGCACCCACAAAACGTGTACATTGATATCCCATGATGGCTGATAGCACATGTTGACACACTGTGTGCATCTTCAAAATTTGGCTTTTCAATTACTTTAAAATTTATATAAAAACATAAAAAATAACGACAACATTGAATTTTTTTTTTTAGATTTTGGCTAAAACATCAATGGTGTTGGTTAGTCTTTTTCCAATATCATTGATGTTTTCTTTGACCTTCCCTAATTCACGATTGCACACCATTATTTCGCTGATCAGGATTTGTGCACTTGCACTGTTGAAGTGCGTTTCTTCTTCCACAACATCCACATCACCTAAAAATAAAAAAACACACCATGTATTATAAATATGCAGGCATCCAACTATTACCTGAAGCTGTGGTCTCAGACACTAACCTGTTGTCACCATTTCTCCCACTTCCTGAAACTCGGAATCCACATCCTCAGGTTGGGGTGTGGTGACTTTCCCTTCTTCTGGAGGTGTGGGGTTCCAAGTGTCCTCAGATGTCCCGAGTCTTTTCTCCCCTATGTGAATACAAAAAAGGTATACTTAGCACCCAGATATTTGAGGCGAGAAATAGTAATATGAGACATTGCTTGGAAGTGTCGTCCAATTGTGTGTTTTGGCAGAGTTCAAAACTGAATACATGATTTTTTTCCCTTTCAAAAGCTGGAATACTTACCTGTTTTGTTCAAGTTTCACACCCGGAGAGACCCCTAGTATCCACTGGAGCACCTGCGTGGGACACTATAAAAAGGTTGTTCTGGTGTCCCACACTAGTGCTCCTGCGTCCAGATGTGTAAATAGCTGCTGAGTGTCCTATCTGTACACTGAATCTAGTTGGCATTTCATTATAGTTTCAAACACATCTAGACAACAATGTAATAAACTTACTTTAATCCAAATAGGCATGAACAAATGTAGTTAACCTGTGTAACGACACCCCAAGTATGAAAGGGGTTAAAACCGTTTAAGACATTCCATTTCCGAACACAAAGGCAGGTACCAAACACTCCGATCAGCTGAACAAGAAACCCATACGAATAACTCTCCCCCCAAGTACCAGACGAAGCTCTGTCTTGAGGGTCAAACAGGAATCAGACTCTTTTTTTTGAGATCTCACACAAGCATATACAGCAGGATGAAAATACAACCTCTCACTAGAAACCTAATTAACATGAGCTAATTATCTAATCCTTTTAAGCAGCCTGGTCATTGTTATGGTAAATCAGGATTTCACTAAAGGTCAGACTTGTTGTCACCAAGCTTCACACAGTAGATAAAACATTATCATAAGTTAAAACACAGGACATTCTCACAACAGCAGAAGCTCCTGTTAGGTACCTGGTAGTAGAGTCTGACTGATAGGAGAAGACCTCCCTTACAACTCTGGTTCAAGAGCCACTGGAGTGGGAACAGTGGTCTCGAGAGCACAGCAGGGTAAGAGTGCCTTGCAAGTTGCAGCAGCTGGTACTGAAGCAGGGTAGAGATCCTTCAGGGATGGCTGGAACCGCAAAGACAGCTGAGGCAGTAGCAGGTCAGTAACCTGAAGAGCTGGTGGATATGGAGGCAGCTGCAACTGGAAGTGGGTGAAACAAGCCAGAAGATACAGCGCACACACACACACACTGGATGAAGGCAGCAGAGAGGTCAGACAAGCCGGGTCAAAACGGGTAATCAGATACCAGGCAGAGATTCAGCAACAGGTATCAAGCAGAGGTCCATAAACAGAGCCAGGCAAGCTGAGGTCGGGTAGGAGAGAGCAGGGAGGTCAAACAGGAGCCGGGTCAGTAGGTAGAATCAGCAAACAGGTTTCAGGTTACAAGGCACAGAGCTGCAGACGAAACAGCGCTGCACACGTGCAGCTGCAATTCTTTTAAAGTCCTCTTGGCACCAAATAGCGTTAGCACGAACGCGCATGTGCCAGTTGTGTGCGCACACGCACCCGCCACACATGCACGCGCGCCTGAGGGGCGCACTGGTTCACACAGGGAAACAGGCGCTACACGCACGTTCGCCCGTTCTGTGCTGGCAGGCCCCTAAAAGCTCCACTAGGAGTCGGCCCGTCTCCTACATTGTACAGAGGCCAATGTGATCAGCTCTTTTAATTAACATGTTGAGTTCAGAATCAAACAAACCAAGAATAGTCTTTACATATATCCTGGGAGATATTGTGGATACATTTTACTGTCCCATTTTAAGTAATCCAAGATATATTTTCTCACTCACCCTGTGCCAGGATAGCACAGGGTGACTTAGACATAAGAGGGGAGCTGAAACAAGGGATTCTGGGTTCCACGGGCCCTCCCGTCACAACCTGCATCTGTCAAAAATGTTGTGTAAGTGGTCTAACGAACGATGTTTAATACAAACAATTCCCATGCCCACCATTTTAAAGTGTACAACAGTAAAGAAAAGCACAAGGACCAGCACAAAAGTAATAATAAAATATTAACACAGGACAACTATTTACTTTTTTGCAGCACTTTCTGGATCTTTCTATACTGATCGTGCTCCCTCAATTTCAGGTCTGACCAGCGTTTCCTCAATTGCTCCTTGGATGGTCGTACCCCAAAATTCCTCTGCAGACTTCTCATAACTTTAGTCATGATCTTGGCCTTTGTCACATTTGGGTTTGGGTACATCATAGTCTACCCTCTTCAAGATGTCCACCATCTCCACCATCTCTACAAAGGCCTTATATCTCCTCCTGGATCGGGGCGTTTCTTGCTCCGGGCTTTCCTCCTCATTGCTGCTCTCTGCACACACCTGCTGTGTATCGGCCATGTGCTCTCCCACTGTGCCGAAAGAGAAGAGGCGGGGAATACACTAGAAAGAAGGTCAGTGGTCGGAGTTTCATGCATGCGTAGTGTATATAAAGCATAACACGCGTGCGTCGTACGTATGATCTGTGAGCGGAGGACGGAGTAGCGTAAGCGCCGATCATGCATACAAAGGTATGATTTTAACTTGGGGCATCAGTAGTTAGTGGCCTATACTGCTTATAGATTGAGGCCTATATTGGTACAAGATTAGGAGAGTTTAGCCTGACATTGGGGTTTGTCTTGTGTTGTGTCTTGCAGAGAAAATGGATAAATGTACCGATCCAGACTTCCTGACAAACTTTATAGACAGGTACAGGGAGCTGCCCTGTCTGTGGAAAGTCAAAAACAAAGATTACTCCAACAAGCTAAAGAGGAAGGCAGCGCTGGAGCAACTGTTGGAATTGGTGAAGCCGGTGTATCCCACGGCAAACATCCCCTATTTGAAGGCCAAAATTGGTGGCCTGAGGAGCACATATAATAGGGAGCTCAAGAAGGTCCAGTATTCCATGAGACCAGGAGCAGCAGCAGCAGCAGCAGCAGATGACGTTTATGTACCCAGGCTGTGGTAGTACGACAGACCGTGGTTTTTGTTAGACCAGAGTGAAATCAGGCCATCACTTGTCAAAAAATGAATGATGTTAACTAGATGTTATTATTGATCACTAATTTCGGAATTAACAACGTGGTTTACATATCATATCATATATCATATTTACAAATAGTAGCCAAAAATGATTGGGACAAGAATGAAAAATGCTGGTGTCAAAATGATAGTCTTTTCTATTTGTTAACATTCAATTTGCAACAGTCATGAGCTCAAAATTGTGTGTGATTGATGACCAAAAAACTAAAACTATGTCCCATTTTTATACACAGGAAAGTCTCAGCCAGGAGGAGGCCGTAGAAAGTGGCAGCCAGGAGGTGGCCGTGGAAAGTGGCAGCCAGGAGGTGGCCATGCCCAGTAGCCTGACCGAATACCAGGTTCCTCCCCTCCACCTTCCAACAAAAAGGACCAGGAAGGCGGAGGTACCTGGAGGAGTCAGCGACTACTTTGATTCGGCAGGCTACTGCAGTGCTCACAAACACCTCTAGTGTCCACGAGGCCTTTAGCTGTATGATGGCTAGTAAAATGCAAGGAATGGAGGAGGGCCAACACCTCATCTGTGAGGAGGTAATATTTCAGGCACTAAAAAAGGGGTTGAGGGGCCAACTCACCAATAAAAGCCACGTGTGTGAGTTGGACCATATTACTCCTCCACCACCTCCAGCAACCCCTCCAACAACACAGCCACCCAACCCACCACAGCAGCCTGGAAGGAAGCATGGAAGGAAGTATAGAGAGTGTTGGCCTGGGTTTAGTGTGGTCTGGCAAAAGATGCAGGCTGTGGTAAGACCACAGCCTCGGGACATATCTGTCATCTGCTGCTGCTCCCGATCTCTTGGAGTCCTGGACCAGATTGTGCTTCCTATTAAATGGACTCCTGAGGCTACCAATTTTGCCTGTCAAATAATTGATGTCTGTCCTGGGGTACAAAGGCTTCATCAATTTCAACTGTTTCTCCAGCGTTGCCTTCCTCTTTATTTTGTTAGGACCCCTAATAAATTTTTAATTTGTGTTTTGACAAATACTTGGCTATGTGTTTTACTTCAAAAAGGACAGCTTGTTTGTGAGTAGGCAGATACATTTCAAAAATACAATGTCAAATTAACAAGGAACACAACACCAACCAACCTCTTTGAGGTTAAAAAATACACGATAATAATGGTGTTGTGGCAACTTGACACACAAAATGAATAAAAAATATTATGGAGATCACTGTAAAAGAAAATTATTTTGGAGATCTGGAGGAAAAAAAAAAAAAGGAGATCACTATAAAAAAAAACAAAAAACAAAGATTATTCAGGAGATCACGAGAAATAATAAAAAATCTGTTTGTCAGAACTCTGTGTGAATATCAGCAGCAAAGCAACTTCATTATTATAACATTATAAAGAAGAAGAGAATGTGCGGCATGACGAACGTGCTATCTCTATTATGCACGCTAGTTTTACAAGACCGAGCGGTTCCGTTTCGTACTTGATTCCGAGCTTGCGTGGACTTTTGTGCATCGGATTTGTGTACACACGCTTGGAATTTCCGACAACAAAGTTGGCGGAAAATTTGAGAACCTGCTCTCAAACATTTGTGTGCGGAAATTCCGACAGTAAATGTTCGATGGAACATACACACTGTGGGACTTTCCGACAACAAGCTCACATCGAACATTTCCCGTCGGAAATTTGACCTCATATTATATGGTTTTGGTAAATCTGAAGACAAAAATATGCAGAAAATCTAATAGTGTGTATGGGGCATAAGTCTATTATACAGATGCAAGAAACACTACTACCAATCATAGCAATGAGCGTGATTTACTAAATGCAAATAGGCTGCTCACTTTGCAAGATAATTTTTTCTTTGGTTAGTGAATGAGATGAAGCTCTGTTGACTTCCATCATGCAATCATATGCAAGCAAAATAATATTCTTTTTTGATTTTATTGTATGTGACTGGGTAATATTTTCAAAGTTCATTTATTCAGCATTTACTAAGCTTCCTTGCAAGTAAAAACCCTATTTACCTTCAGTAAATCAATCCCAATAAGTGAAAAAAGGCATGGGGTTTAGGAATGGAGTCTATATGACTGTACGTGTTTCAGACCTACTGTATGTGTTGCAGTATGTTGCTGTGCTATTCATTTAGGAAGATACAGTATATGCAGCTATATAACTTTTCCTTTAGGACCGTGTCTGATCTACGTGTCTCTCTTGTTTCTTTTTTCAGCACACTAGTCTACTTACATGTCAGTTTTTGGATTATATCAAGAATCCCACATTCCTGGAAAACAATTAAGTTATGCAGTGATCAATTTTCAAAGAATTTATAAATCAGCAATTAGCAAATCTGCTACAATTTATTAGCAAAACTGACATTTTCCTAATAATTAGAACATTACAAATAACATAAACACATGCTTTTCTTTCAGAAATTAACATTTTCAAAGCGCAAACAAAATTAATCTATAACCTATTGCCAATACCATGATTATTTAAAGAAAACAATGGCAAAACAGAGTAATGCCACTTTTGCGTGTTAAAATAACAAACATGTTATACTTACCTGCTCTGTGCAATGGTTTTGCACAGAACAGCCCCGAGCGTTCTCTTCTCTGGTCCCCCACTGGCGCTCCTGGCTCCTCCCCCCGATGCCCACCATAACAAGCCGCTTGCTATGGGGGCACTCATTTGGGCTCACTCCCAAGCTGGCTCTGAGCCTAACATTGTAATATATACAGTGAGGGATAAAAGTATTTGATCCCCTGCAAATTTTTGTACGTTTGCCCACTGACAAAGAAATGATCAGTCTATAATTTTAATGGTAGGTTTATTTTAACAGTGAGAGACAGCAGAACAACAAAAATATCCAGAAAAACTCATTATAATTCATATCCAGACAAAAGTTATAAATTGATTTGCATTTTAATGAGTGAAATAAGTATTTGATCCCCTATCAATAAGGAAGATTTCTGACTCCCAGGTGTCTTCTATACAGGTAACGAGCTGAGATTAGGAGCACTCTCCTAACAGGAGTGCTCCTAATCTCAGCTTGTTACCTGAAAAAACGACACCTGTCTACAGAAGCAATCAATCAATTCCAATCAGATTCCAATCTCTCCACCATGACCAAAATCAAAGAGCTGTCCAAGGATGTCAGGGACAAGATTGTAGACCTACACAAGGCTGGAATGGGCTACAAGACCATTACCAAGCAGCTTGGTGAGAG
Source organism: Lithobates clamitans (assembly GCA_037952925.1). NCBI lineage: Eukaryota > Metazoa > Chordata > Amphibia > Anura > Ranidae > Lithobates > Lithobates clamitans. Next base: position 5,769,360 of record JBBGZY010000637.1, read on the forward strand.
GGTGACAACAGTTGGTGCGATTATTTGCAAATGGAAGAAACAAAAAATACCTGTCAATCTCCCTCGGTCCAGGGCTCCATGCAAGATCTCAACTGGTGGAGTTTCAATGATCATGAGAATGGTAAGGAATCAGCCAAGAACTGCACGGGAGTATCTTGTCAATGATCTCAAGGCAGTTGGGATCATAGTCACCAGGAAAACAATTGGCAACACACTAGGCTGTGAAGGATTGAAATCCTGCAGCACTCGCAAGGTCCCTCTGCTCAAGAAAGCACATGTACAGGCCCGTCCGAAGTTTGCTAATGAACATCTGAATGATTCAGAGGAGAACTGGGTGAAAGTGTTGTGTTCAGATGAGACCAAAATCGAACTCTTTGGCATCAACTCAACTCCGTGTGTTTGAAGAAGGAGGTGACCCCAAGAACACCATCCCCACCGTCAAGCATGGGTATTCCAGCATAACAATTACCCAAAACACACAGCCAAGACAACAAAGGAGTGGTTCAAAAAGAAGCACATAAAGGTCCTGGAGTGGCCTAGCCACTCTCCAGAACTTATTCCGATAGAAAATATGTGGAGGGAGCTGAAGGTTCGAGTTACCAATCATCAGCCTCGAAACCTTAACGGCTTAGAGAGGATCTGCAAAGAGGAGTGGGACAAAATCCCTCCTGAGATGTGTGAAAACCTGGTGGCCAACTACAAGAAACATCTGACCTCTGATTCCCAACAAGGGTTTTGACACCAAGTACTAAGTCATGTTTTGCGAAGGGGTCAAATGCTCATTTCACTCATTAAAATGCAAATCAATTTATAACTATTTTGAAATTAGTTTTTTTCTGTATTTTTTTGTTGTTATTCTGTCTCTCACTGGTAAAATATACCTACTATTAAAATATAGACTGATCATTTCTTTGACAGTGGGTAAATGTACAAAACCAGCAGGGGATCAAATACTTTTTTTCTTCACTGTTTTATATATATATATATATATATATATATATATATATATATATATATTGTACAGGACGCCGTGGCTGGGTCCTGGAAGGACGCTATGTTTCCCCTCTGTTTGGACTGTGGTCCCTTTAAGGGAACAAAAGGGGGTTAACTCACCTGTCAGAGGAAGTGGGTTTAAAACAAGACAGGAAGTTAGAGAGGGGGTGGAGGAGTGTAGAGGAGAATGTGGATGGTGGATGGTGTTTTGTTGTGCAGCAACAAAGGTGAATAGCAGTGTCCTGCCTGGAAGTCTCCTGCCAGGGGAAGCTACCTGCAACAGAAACTAAGGACTGTTTAACTGCAATAGCAGTTCTGGACTTTGCAAGTCGGTGAGACTGAAACCGTTTTCTTTTGTTTTTGCTGCTGTAAAGCTATTTAAGTTCAATAAATCTCCTTTTGAGTGAAAAGCCTGTGTCCTGCGATCTAGCTGGTCCCCCAAACATTACAAGCGGTGGAGAATGCGGGCAGGACAGGGTAACAGGCATTTTTCTTGCTGTTTTTTTTTTTTGTGTATTGGACTTAAAACTGACATTTAAAGGGACAGTACAGTGGATTTATGTCCTGGGTTAAAGCTGCACAAACCCTGAAAGCTGAAGCAATGGAGGAGCTAATTAAACAGCTGTCCTTGGCTAATATACAAGCGCAGACTCGCCATGAGGAAGCTAATCAGCGCTTAACAACCCAGCTGGAGGTACAGCAAGAAAACACTCGCCTGTTGGTGGCGCAGTTGGCAGCCCAGCAAGCGACCCAGCAAGAGGTTATGCAGGCTCAAGTGACTGCCTTAAAAGAAGTAGTGCAGCAGCTTTCTCAGGGCCGTGAGCAAGCGGCTGTTGCCCCTGGCAACCAGGTGACCGTGAGGGCAAGCCATTTTTTGCAGAAATTGTCCCTGAGTGATGATGTAGAGGCATTTCTTGCTACATTTGAGAGGACGGCAGAGAGAGAAGGGTGACCCCAGGACCAGTGGGCCGGCCTAATTGCTCCTTTCCTAACCGGAGATCCTCAAAAAGCCTACTTCGACCTGCCACCAGATCATGCTAAAGACTATCAAACATTAAAGGCAGAAATACTGGCTCGTTTGGGGGTAACTACAGCTGTTCGGGCCCAACGAGTGCACCAATGGAAGTATCGTCCAGATCGTCCACCACGGTCTCAAATGCATGACCTGGTGCAACTGGTAAAAAAATGGCTGCAGCCTGAAATGTTGTCTGGCCTCCAAATCGTGGAGCGGGTCATGCTGGACCGATACCTAAGGTCACTGCCAGACGACCTTCAACGGTGGGTCAGCCATGGAGACCCCAAAACAGTGAACCTCCTTGTCGAGATGGTGGAACGATACACAGTGGTGGAGGATCTGCTTGGCCCTACCAAGCGGCAAGGACCCAGTCTGCCACGGCATATTCGTTCGACTGCTGCCCTTCGAAAGGACGTTCCCCGGAGCCCTGGAACCAACACCCCGGAAGGTCAAGAGTCACTCCCGATACCTTCTCAGCGATCTGTTCCTGTTCGGAGAGGAGGGGATGTACAATGTTGGCGATGTCACTCCTGGGGCCATACCCGGGCTCACTGCCCACTGCAAGAGGAGGCCATGGAATGCGGGGTTCTTCGGAGGGGGTCTTTTTATGCCCATAAAGCATGTACAACACATATCGATCTTGGAGAAGAGAAATTCGAGTGTGAAGTCCAAGTGAACCACCTCCCTGCCCGGGCTTTGCTGGACTCCGGAAGCATGGTAACCCTGGTCCATCCTAGAGTAATTGGGAAGATCGGTCCGGTAAGAAAAACTTTACGGGTGGTATGCATTCACGGGGACACTAGAGAGTACCCTCTCATCTCGGTGACCATCTCCGCAGCATGTGGCACTGGTACTCAAGAGGTGGGGGTAGTAAAGAACTTGGTACATGATGTTATCATAGGACGAGACTGTCCATTATTTGCAAAACTGTGGGGACAAGGAGAACTACCTGAACATTCCAGAGACTGGGGAGAAACTAGTCCCTCTGTTCCTGCGGTTGAGAGAAATAACCCTGAAATGCCGAATGTTCTTGAAAATGCTAATGATTTGGTTAATGGTGATGCAAGTAGTGCTGATGTTATTAAGGGTGTCAAAATGTGTGGTTCACAGACCTACCTGAACCCTGAAGAAGGGGGGGAACCTTCCCCACTTCAGGTAATGCTGGGGGAAGAGGATGAGGAAGTGGCTGTTACCCCTGCCCTGCCGGATTTGGGTGTTCCGCAGGGGGCATTTGGTACTGCTCAGATGCAGGACCCCACTTTGGCCCATGCACGGGAACAGGTGGTAGTAATAAATGGGGTTCCCCAAGAGCCAGGTGCGAATGAGCGGTGGCCACACTTTGCAATATGTAATGAATTGCTTTATCGGGTTACCAAAGTGAGAGAAAATGTGGTAGAGCAATTATTGGTACCCCAACAGTATAGACGCAAGGTCCTGGACCTGGCCCATGATGATGTTTTAGGGGGACACCTGGGAGTTGAAAAGACGGAGGCACGGATCACCGACCGGTTTTACTGGCCAGGTCTGAAAGCAGAGGTAAGGAGATACTGTACCTCTTGTCCCACCTGTCAGTTGACCGCTCCGGTGACCCACTTCCGGAATCCTTTGGTCCCTCTGCCCATAATTGAGGTCCCATTTGAAAGGATAGCCATGGATATCGTGGGTCCCTTGGTGAAGTCGGCTCGAGGTCACTCCTACATACTGGTGATTCTCGACTATGCCACCCGATATCCTGAGGCGCTACCCCTGCGGAATACCTCCTCTAAGGCTATTGCCCGGGAATTATTCCAGTTGTTTACACGGACTGGTTTTCCCAAGGAAATACTAACGGACCAGGGCACCCCGTTTATGTCGAGGGTTATGGCCGACGTGTGCAAGCTCTTCCGGATTAAACAGCTGCGCACATCGGTCTACCATCCCCAAATGGATGGGTTAGTAGAACGCTTTAATAAGACCCTTAAGTCTATGCTTAAGAGAGTTGTACAAAGGAATGGGAAAGACTAAGACTGTCTGTTACCAGCTCTCCTGTTTGCTATCCGGGAAGTGCCCCAGGCCTCCACTGGGTTTTCGCCCTTCGAGTTGGTATATGGGCGGAGACCTCGCGGACTACTGGATTTTGTTAAAGAGGAATGGGAAAGTGAACCTAGTCAGCATAAGAGTATTCTTGAATATGTTTCCCCAATGCAGGAGAGGATCCGAACTGTGTGACCACTAGTCAAGGAACATTTACAAAAAGCTCAGGAGGCTCAACGACGAGTCTATAATAGGGCTGCTAAAATAAGGAATTTCCAAGTGGGGGATCGAGTAGCGGTGTTGATTCCCACTGTGGAAAGTAAATTCTTAGCCAGGTGGCAAGGCCCCTTTGAAGTTGTAGAAAAAGTGGGAGAGGTGAATTATAAAATCCACCAACCGGGTAAGAGGAAACCCTATCAAATATATCATGTAAACTTGTTAAAGCCCTGGACAGAGAGGGAACCAGTGACCTCCCTGGCTAGTGCAAGATTGGAGCCTCGGGTTGGGGTGGAGAGTGTCCAAGTAGCAAATACCCTGTCTAAAACCCAAAGCCAGCAGGCAAAGGAGTTCTTGCAGAGAAATAAAGAAAAATTTTCAGACTTGCCAGGGCTCACGAGTACGATAGAGCATGATATCATCACGGAACCAGGAGTCAAAGTTTTTGTCAGGCCCTACCGCATCCCAGAGGCCCAAAGGAAGGCTGTTTCAGAGGAAGTGAAGAAGATGTTAGACCTGGAGATTATTGAGGAATCGCAGAGTGAGTGGTCGAGCCCGATTGTGTTGGTACCGAAGCCCAACGGGACTCTGCGATTCTGCAATGATTTTCGGAAACTTAATGAAGTTTCACGGTTTGATGCCTACCCCTTGCCCCGGGTAGATGAGCTTATTGAGAGACTAGGTCCAGCCAGGTATATCACTACATTAGACCTTACCAAGGGATATTGGCAAATCCCGTTGACTAAGGCTGCTAGAGAGAAAACTGCTTTTTCTACCCCAGAGGGGAGTTTTCAGTACAAAAGGATGCCTTTTGGATTGCAAACTGCTCCAGCCACATTCCAGCGAGCAATGGATAGGATTTTACGACCTCACCGGAAATATGCCTCAGTGTACTTGGACGACATAGTCATTTTTAGCAGAGACTGGGAATCACACTTTCCCAAAGTCCAGGCAGTGCTGGACTCTCTTTGGAAGGAGGGGTTTACAATAAACCCTGAAAAATGTGCTTTGGGAATGGAGGAGGTGAAATACCTGGGCTATATCGTGGGTAGAGGGGTGGTGAAACCTCAGGTCAGCAAGGTAGAGGCTATACAGAGTTGGCCCCGCCCCCTCACAAAAAAGCAGGTACGTGCATTCTTGGGCATGGTGGGATACTACAGGAGGTTTGTACCCAACTTTGCCACGTTGGCGGCTCCATTGACCGATCTGACTAAGGGTCGGAAATCGGTCATGGTGGAGTGGAATGCAGACGCTGAGAAGGCCTTTTTGGAGCTCAAGTCAGCACTGTGCCAACACCCTGTCCTGGTAGCACCCAATTTTTCAAAAGAGTTTGTTGTCCAAACTGATGCTTCTGATGTAGGATTGGGAGCGGTGTTGTCACAGGTTATTAATGGAGAGGAGCACCCGGTAGTCTTCCTCAGTAGGAAGTTAACACCAGCGGAAAAAAACTACGCTATAATTGAACGAGAGTGTCTGGCCATTAAGTGGGCTCTGGAATCCCTCAGATATTACCTTTTGGGGAGGAAGTTTAGGCTGATTTCTGACCATGCCCCTTTAACATGGTTGAGACAGGGTAAAGGGAATAATGCCAGGGTTACTCGGTGGTTCCTGGCACTCCAGGAATTTAAATTTGTAGTGGAGCATAGGCCCGGGAGACTGCATCAAAATACAGATGCCCTCTCCCGAGTCCATTGTTTGAGCTCCACGGTTGCCTCCACCTCCATGGCGTTGGGGCACAGGGGGGGGATATGTACAGGACGCCGTGGCTGGGTCCTGGAAGGACGCTATGTTTCCCCTCTGTTTGGACTGTGGTCCCTTTAAGGGAACAAAAAGGGTTAACTCACCTGTCAGAGGAAGTGGGTTTAAAACAAGACAGGAAGTTAGAGAGGGGGTGGAGGAGTGTAGAGGAGAATGTGGATGGTGTTTTGTTGTGCAGCAACAAAGGTGAATAGCAGTGTCCTGCCTGGAAGTCTCCTGCCAGGGGAAGCTACCTGCAACAGAAACTAAGGACTGTTTAACTGCAATAGCAGTTCTGGACTTTGCAAGTCGGTGAGACTGAAACCTTTTTCTTTTGTTTTTGCTGCTGTAAAGCTATTTAAGTTCAATAAATCTCCTTTTGAGTGAAAAGCCTGTGTCCTGCGATCTAGCTGGTCCCCCAAACATTACAATATATATATATATATATATATATATATATATAAAAACACACACAAAGTATCTCACAAAAGTGAGTACACCCCTCAGATTTTTGTAAATATTTTATTATTTATGAGAGACTCTAGACTTTGAGCAAGCAGCTTGCACATTTAAATAAGTACCAGTTGTGCTATCTTTAACCTCCCTGGCGGTATGATTATTTCGGATTTTAGGTGCTGAAAGCGGTACCATTATTTTGCATGGAAATTTTACGTTTTATATTGTAGGTCTGTAATTCTTAACAATAACACACTTAAATCTGTCCAAACAAGAGTCTAGTAGATATCCCGGGTATGATAAAGTTTGAAACACAAAAACATAAATTATAATATAATAAATAAAAATAAATAATTAAAAAAAAATAAAAATAAATAGTAATAAAATAAATTTCCCCACGATTCACTATCGCTCAATTCTGCAAGTGTTCTAATTTATTATCGCTGTTTTCTAGCTGGTCTAAAGCCATTTTTGACGTACAGGGACACTTTTTGGTTGCTATGGACAATCTCCAGTTTCCAGGCAGAAAGAACAGTATATGTCACATAAAACTGCATGCAGGGCATTGGCCAAAGCACTGGGGACAAAAGGGATGTGAAATCATTTCATACAGTACTGTAATCTGTAAGATTACAGTACTGTATGTGTTATGATTTTGACATTTTTTTGAATTTGCCGCCAAGCTCCGCCCCCGTGCGTCGCGACGCTCGCAGGGAATGGAGCCTGGCACAGAGAGGCTTCGGGCAGAGGACACAGCCCGCGGACACTGCGGGGGACATCGCAGGATCCCGGGGACAAGGTAAGTAATGCCACACCAGGATCCTGCGATGTAATCCCGAGTGTGGCTCGGGGTTACCGCTAATGATCCTGATTTTTAACCCCGAGCCACACTCGGGAAAACCGCCAGGGAGGCTACACAATAATAAAAACAATGAATTGTTAAAAAAAAAAAAAATCACACAATCTCTCTCCTCTCCCCTGAGAGAACCAGGATTTGTGTGTTTACACACACGGATCCTGGTTCTTGCTCTGTTACAGCCGATCGCGGGTGCCAACCTGCCACAGTGTAACTCCGGCGGCTGGTCGGCTAGCAGTTAAAAGCCAAAGCTTTTTTGTCTTGGATACAGTGGGGAACCCCTGTCAGGTTTTTATTGCTGTCCATGTCCCTACTGGGGACATTTAGAAGACCTGGTTGACAGTGGCAGACCTTTAATATCGAGCCCTGAAGGCCTTACCTGAAATGAGGGGGAAAATATCACACAACATTTTCTGAGCTTGTTATCTGTTATCTGTTATCAGTAATCTGCTGGATGTGTCAATTATGGGCAATTATGGGCAACCAGTCACCAGGAGAATGTGTCCAAGGTCAGTGCTTTTTTTACTTTCAGCAGGTTGGCAGGTGTGTGTGTGGATTTTTGGGGGACCCCATGCTTTTCTTCTTTATTCATGTGTGGGGTTTTCTCTTAAAATCCATAGCAAATCTGACCTAAGGGGCCTGGAATGAATTACAAGGAGAAGCCCACATTTTTTTCCTAAATGATCTCCAGCCGCTTGTTTTGGAGATTCCCAGCCCCACTTATTTATTCCCAGCCCCTGTCATCCCCTGTCATCAGACCAAGGGAAATTCAATATTTTATAGTTTTACACAGAACAGATACAAAGAGGATATCATCAAATGGGTCACCTGTTCTAGTGACAACTGTCTAAGAGGGATTTGTAGCGATTTCCCTTAAAAGGATTTACACATCCCCTTTTCAAAAAGTTTTCCTCAAAGTGGATGTAAACCCGATTCATGAAATTTGAGCTGCAGTGTTTTCTTTTATCTCTCCGAAGCCCTAAATTCAGTGGCTTTTATTGCTTCGCTCTACTGTTATCAGAATGGTAACTTCTGACAAGTTCTCTGACACATGTGATAAAACCAGCCTGAAATTTATGTCAGGGCGGGTGCTATAAATAGATTAGCAGAGAGCTGGTCAATTCACAGCACAGCTCTGCAAGTCTCTGCCTCTGAGGAGAGGGGGTGTGTGCCTTTCTTCCAATCAGCTGTCTCAGAGTGTATGGCAAGACTCCCCTCCTCCTGGTGGAACAGGAGGAGAACATTCTAACAGGACATGCACTTTCTAAACAGTAGACATGTGCACTGCCAAAAAAATGTGTTTGTTTTCGTTTCATTCGTTTTTTTTTGTTTAGTTTTACGGGTCGTTCTTTATGATCGAAATTCAATATTTCGAACAAATTTGTAACTTGGGAAAAAAATCCAAATTTGTAATGTTCCATTCATTTAGATGCGTTTAGATGCAGTATTTGTAAATTTAAAAATATGTAAATTCGTAAATTCAAAAATCCAAAAATCCAAAATAATAACTAACTGTCAGAAACCATGAAATCAGACCCAAACAGAAGTACAGTTAAATCACACTTGTTTAACAATAAAAGTAAAAAGAACAAATGTAGTCAAAACATAACCAAAGTTCAGTAACTGAAACGGATAGTCAGCCAAGCCAGAAGTCACGGATCAATGTAGTGAAACAGCAAGCAGGAACTGGAGCCAGAAGAGATGTCAGCAAAGCATGTCTTTAAACAGGAATGCAGGAGATACGCTCTGTGATGTTGACCAAGGCGAAGGCAGAGATCCACTGGGCTGAATGGAAGTAGGCAGGACTGACGAGCAGGATATCATCAACAGCTGAGTAACTGTGGAACAATAGGAGCTGGCAATTAGCCGACAGCTAAGTGGCCAGCTCTGATAAGGAAGGGCTGAGCCCAGCCCTGACACTAACTAACTAATAATAACTATTAAATTATAGGTATTGGAATTTCCTTTCCTTTGGCTGTTTATGAACGCAATGAATACGAATTTATTCAAAATTACGAATTATCTAAAATAACGAATGCTGCATCTAATGGAATTGAATGTGGAATGGAACGTAATGAATTAATAATAATAAATAATAATAATAAAATTATCATTATTATTAGGTACGTTCCATTCGTTTAGATGCGCCAATATGTTATTTCGGATAATTCGTAATGTCGGATAAATTCATATTCATTACGTTCACTAATAGCCAAATTTGAAAGGAAATTCCAATACCGATAATTTAATAGTTAGTAATAGTTATTAAAAGTTAGCTAGTTATTACTTTGGAATTTTGAATTTTCGGATTTTTGTTCTTTTGAAATTTTGGATTTTCGAATTTTCGAATTTCTGAATTTTAGAATTTTCGGAAAAATTTGTTAACCGGGGTTTCGTTAATTCGAATATTTCCGAATGAACACATTTGTCAAATTTCCCAGAAAAACGAATTTGGAACAAAACAAATTGCACATGTCTGCTAAACCGTATATAAAGACGAAGACAGCAGCAGATAATATATACATGTAAAACTTATGTAGGGAGATTTGTTTCATCCCTGTGTATCATCTGAGGCTGTTTACTTCACTGGGTATCTGTGAGGATTTACATCCACTTTAAATGCACATTATGGGGGGCGTGACCGGATGGGCGGGTGCGGGTGTGCGTTGGACGGCGGCATGGAGTGAGTGAGAGCAAGGACGCTGTGTGCTCCATCCCACTTCCGCCCCCCCCTCTCTCTCCCTCAGACATACGGGCGGCATACCCAACGGCTCTGGACCCCTAGGCGCTGCTCGTACCTGTGGGCTTGATGCCTCACCGCTTCCCCTGCTTCTCCTGCTACGGTCTTCTAAATGGGCAGCGAGCACTGAAGAAATTCCTGGGAGCGACGTCATCCCCTGCACGCTGCTGCGAGGCACCTGACATGCAGCTTTCATTTCTCCATTTCTATGCTAGCCATGGAACAGAAGACTGCTAGAGCTGGTACAGTATGGGGACACTAATATGGTAACCAGATGCTGTTTTCAAAAAATACAGACAACCTTTGGATCAGTTCAACTCCTGGTAATGTGACATCTGTGCAGTAATATAGTTACCTATGCGTGTCAGTACTTTGCTTTACTTGCGTAGTATAAAGTTTGGGAGCAGATTGAACCGAGACTGGCTTGGGTTTATGGGCAGCGGGGGAATCCTGGGGTGTCTTTAAAGAACATACTAAGCCTCCCACCCTCTGGTGGGGTCATTATAAACTCGTCAATGTCCTGGGGATCTCTAGCAGTCACAAGGAGAGAGGCTTAGGTGTGGGTCGGGATACTCTGCATATATACCCTACCCACCGTATATTGCTGGTGACTGCCTTAGCGGCATCTAACCAATTTGTGCAATTTATGGTGTAGTGGGGGGGGCAGCACTAATTACTGACGCAGCTGGGGTGCATATGGGTGAAGGGAGCCGCCACAAGCCGGCCATTTAAGGTACAGTGGTGCTCCCTCTGTCTGGGCTCTCTTTTTCCCTATAGTTCTGTTGGAGTAAAAACAAAGGGTTCTGCTCTTTTTACTTTTTTTTATTTTTTCTGTCTTTCTTTGTAACTGTAAGGGCGACAGGTTCGGTGGCAGGGTGGGTTATGCTGTATGCTGTATGTGCTCGTCAGCCATAGTATATCGCGGGTACCTGCCTGTGCCGCCTTGGACAGTCTCTGTGTACTACTGTGGAGGTTGGTGAGGGAGTAGCGCTGTTGAATAAAGCGGCTGGGGTGTATAAGGGTGGAGAGACCTATCCGCTTCAGGCACTTTACTCTTTAAAGCATAGTGGTACACGCTCTGTACAATGGGCAGATAGGTGCAGATAGGCGCAGAGGTTTTCCTCTCCTCCCCCTTCCCCTTAGATTCTCACAGGCTTTCGGAGGCTGTCGGTAACTAATTTGTTGCTATAAGAGTACACTTATAAGAGTAATTGATGCAGAATTTACGCTCTTCTAAAGAGAAAAACTTGCAGCACGCCACAGCAGCATCGCCAGCAGCAAAATTGGAGCAATATGCTCATGCCTCTGCTCTGACCCCTCCAAAAAAGGGGGCGCAGCTGAAGTCACAACAGGGGGGGGCATCGGATAGGAAAAGCCAGGGCCAGCTTCTTCCTCAGCCCTCCGGGGTTGCGCTGGCTACCCAGCCTTCCAAAACACATTGTAATAAAGATTCGGGGCTAAGTGAACAAAATATAAATGTGAATATGGAGCCAATAAGCGACCTGAACTTACCCCTGGATAGAGAACCAACCTTAACGGATGTATTCATGGCTGTAGGGGCGTGTAACGGCTCGCTTAAAGATCTTTGTGAACAGATGAAAGGGGTTAAAGCAGATCTGTTACTGGTCAGACAAGATCTACAGAAAACGGCAGAGAGAACAACGGCCCTGGAAGAAAGAGTCAGTGGGCTAGAAGATAATGTGTCCCCAATAATCAAAGAAATAAAATGGTTGAAGGAACAGTTATCCAAACAAGCCTCTAAATTGGATGAGATGGAGAACAGGAGTAGAAGAGATAATGTGAGGCTGATAGGACTACCTGAAAGGAGTGAGGGCGCCAACCCAATTGCGTTCCTAGAAAAATGGTTGGGGGAGCTATTTGGGAAAGAATCATTCTCGGCCTCCTTTTCCATCATAAGAGCTCATAGGATCCCCTTCAGGGCACCACCGGAGGGGGGTCACCCTAGACCCCTCCTTCTGAGATTGGGGGTGGGAGGATGGGAGGGTGGGGAACTAGGGAGGGTAAATCATTATTCACGAACACTTACACCACTAGAAACTACTCTGGAGGTATCCAGACCTTCACTAACAGATTTTTTGATTATATTACTTGCGCATACAAGCACTTTTTGTGGCAAATTTTTAATAAAGCAGGGTAGACGTGGCTAAGTTGAGCATGTAGAGCATTTAGAGTTTACAATATGCACGCATTAGAATTGATACAACATACACTAGGGGGTAAAAACTTAATTTTGAGTGAGGGGATGCATAAATTTTACTTTATAAAGAAACTTGATATATATGGTAGCACTTGTTGGGACAGGGTATGCTCTCTAGAACCCGGATGTTAGTTAAGTCTTTGAAAATAGGATCCTGGAACGTCAGGGGCCTGGGATCTCCTCTTAAAAGGCTGGCAGTGTTTTCTACGATGGAGAGATGTGGGGTAGATCTGATCTGTCTGCAGGAAACCCACTTAACCAAGGATACTACTCAGCAGCTACAGATGAAAACATTTCAATACCAATTTCATGCATTTCACTCCTCTTTTAGTAGGGGGGTGAGCATCTTGGTGAAAGCTGGGGTTAAATTTTCCTGCAGACAGGCCAATATAGATGAGCTGGGTAGATATATTTTTTTATTCTGTTCTATTGATGGTGTCACGTTTGTGGTGGCAAATATATACATCCCCCCGCCATTTAATCTGGATATACTGCTTAAATTGTACAAATTCCTGTTAGATAAAAAAGAGTGCCCGATTGTAGTCGTAGGGGACTTTAATGAGGTCCTAGACAAAAGGCTGGATAGATTCCCGGTACGACAGGCCTCAGGGGACACAGGGAGGAGCCGGTTAAGTCTATTTTTGGAGGAAGTGGGGCTAGTAGATTTATGGAGGGTGCGGAATCCAGGCGTGCTGCAATATACCTGCTGCTCTGCGTCATACTCCACGCTCTCAAGGATAGATCTAGTCCTGGGAAATGACAGGGCACTTCAGATGCTAGAAAAAATAACATACTGGCCAAGAGGCATTTCAGATCACTCCCCTATGGTGGCTACATTAAATCTAGGAGAGCCTAGACCCCTGAGGAGCTGGAGTATGAGCCCGTACTGGTTCGAAGTAATTAAAAAATCGGATGAGATCCTCCCCATCCTAAGGGAGTTTGTTGAGTTTAATCAGGGAACGGTGTCCCCCACTGTGTTATGGGACACCCCCAAGGCGTTTCTTAGAGGGGTTCTGATACAGCAGACGGCTAAATTCAATAAAGAGGCTGGGAGTGAGGAAGAGGGCTCTCTGAGGGAAGCTCTTGAGGCCGAAAATAATTTTATTAGAAACCCAACCCCGGAGTCGGAACGCACTTGGCAAGAGACAACAAAAGTATAAATTAATGGTCATGCAGAAAGCAGAGACTAGACGCCTTCTTCAGAGACAGGAATTTTTGGTCGAGGGTGACAGAGTGGGAAGGAGATTGGCTATGCTAGTAAAATCAAACGTGGCTCCATCCATGGTCCTCGCCATTAGATCGCAGAGTGGAGATATAGTATCAAACACCCCAGAAATAGTACAAGCCTTCCGGGCTTATTATAAAAAACTCTACTCCTCGCAGAAAAAGGGTAAGGAGGTTAAGATGGAGGACTTTCTGGGGGGGCTGTCGATCCCTACTATATCACAGGAAGAAAGGGCCATATTAGACACTCCAATAATGGTAGCAGAATTACATCAAGCAGTAGCGGGCATGGCAAGCCACAAGTCACCCGGGCCCGATGGCCTTCCAAGCGAGACATATAAACATTATGGTGAATTGTTGATCCCTGAACTACTAAAAGCTCTGGGGGGGTCACTTGAGGGGGGTCAGCTGCCTGCTTCAATGCTAGAAGCAACAATTATTGTGCTACAGAAAGAAGGGAAAGACCCATTGGATGTGGCCGCCTATAGACCAATCTCTCTACTTTGCACTGATGTAAAAATTCTGGCTAAAGTTCTGGCAGCAAGATTGAACGGAGTTATTCATAAATTGATTCATGAGGACCTGGCGGGTTTTATAGCCAACAGATCTACGAGCCTGAATATTAGAAGAGCGTTTTTGAATTTACAGTCTCCAACGGAGAACGTGGGCTTGAGAGCGTTAATGACCCTCGATGTATCCAAGGCATTTGATAGCGTGGAGTGGGGCTACATATGGCGCGTGCTGGAGAAATTCGGATTTGGCCCGTCCTTTATAGGGTGGATCAGAATGCTATATACCCGCCCTAAGGCAAGATTAAAAATTAATAACGAATTTTTGGACTGGTTTGAGTTGGAAAGGGGTGTCCACTCTCCCCTCTGCTGTTTGCGTTGGCGATGGAACCCCTGGCCATCTCCATAAGGGAAAGCAGTGCGATAACTGGCTTCCAGAGAAAATCGGGCGAGGAAAAAATCGCGCTTTATGCGGATGACATTTTGTTATTCCTGGGGGATGCGAGAAATTCACTACTAGGTGCGATGAGGATAGTGGAGGACTTCGGCAGTTTCTCGGGCCTGGAGATAAACTGGGAGAAGTCCGAGTTCCTGCCGATAGACCCCATTAATGAGTTAACAGCATGCGATATACCCCAGATGGTAATGATGGATGCCCTGAAATACCTGGGAAGTGTTCTGACGAAGGACCCCACCTTATATATCTGCAAAAACCTCGTCCCCCTTTTAACAAAATTGAAACAAAAAAATTGGAATTTGGAGGCGTTTGCCTCTCTCAGCCGCAGGAAGATGTAGCTTAATAAAAATGGTATGAATGCCACAATTGCTATATGTCCTGCACAACTCTCCAGTCTGGATTGGCAAGAAGTGGTTTAAAAGAATTGATAGCCTCTTTAGGGAATTGATATGGAAGGGGAAGCAAGCCAGGATTCGTCTTCGAGTGCTCCAGCTTCCCACTCGGGAGGGGGGCTTTGCCCTCCCACATCCTGAGCGCTATTTCTTGGCAACTCAGCTACAGCAGTTGTTGGGATGTGGGATACCGAAAGGAGGCACCCCCAATGGCAAGCTGCTACTGCTAAGTGCCCCACATAACACAATAATTGAAACTTTAGAGGTGGATATGTTCCATGATGAATTTCCAACCATTAAACTGTTAATTAAACTCTGGAAAACAGTCAAGAAAATGATGAGATATGAAGATCCAACAGTCTACTCTCCAATTTGGAACAATCAAAATTTACAGGAAGTCCTTAAAATAGGCACATTCAGGGAGTGGGAGAATCTTGGCATCAGAAAGCTAAGTCAACTTTTAACGGCACCAAGTTAAAGAAATTCTCTGAACTAGCCAGGGAATTTAAGTTACCGCGGAGTTCTCTCTTCCTATATTTCCAGCTAGAACATGCCCTTAAAGCCCAATTTAAAGCTCAGAATCTGAGATGGGAAGAAATGCCTTTATTTCAGAGCATATTGCAGGTAAATCCTACCAGAGGGATAATATCAAAAATTTATGATCAATTAAGTAAATCAGACAACAGCGGGGGGGATACTCCACGGGCTAAAGGCTAAATGGGAAGAGGACATAGGGGGAATGACCCAGGAACAATGGGGGAGAACCTTGGAGTTGGGTGTTCAGGTCTCTGTGTCCCCTTCACAGCGGCTCTCACATCTGCTGCTGCTAAATAGAGCCTACTATACACCTAAAAGACTTTTCAAATTTGGGAGAAGGCCTAATGACAACTGTCCCAGATGTAAGAGGTTGGGAGATCTCATCCATATGCTGTGGAGGTGCCCCAAGTTGTTTAGATACAGGGAGGAGGTAACCGGAAACTTGGGAAATATCTATGGTACTACAGTAGTAAAGGAGGCCATAGCTTGTATTCTGGAGCATAGAAGAGTGTTGGGAGAGAGACAGTGCATCACACTGGCCATTACGCGGGCCTTGTTTCAGGCCAGGAAGATGATAACACTAAGATGGCAATCAAAAGACCCCCCTTCAGTGAAAGATTGGATCTCTACTATTAACGATACCCTGTGTAGGGAAAGAGTGGAGTATATAAAGAGAGGTAACCTTCAGGAATTTGAAAGTATATGGAAGCCATGGATAGAGAAAGTAGGGCGCCCCTAGTGGGCAAGGCGTAGGAATAGACCAAGAGATGGGCTTAACATAGTTATATGAGTAACTGGAACCCTTGAGGACAATGAGTGCTTCAGTGAAGTGGTCTTGACAAGTATGTTTCTTTAGTCAACAAATAATCTAGATGGGCACAAGTTATTCATCGGGGGAGGGTGGGGGGGGGGTGGACTTGGGAACAGGTCATTTTTTCATGCAACACGGGGTTGGTCAGTAGACGGCGGGCATGGTGAGCCCATAAGTTTCCTATTATATATGCTTCTCTTGTTTTTCTTTTTTTTTTTTTCTTTCTTCTTTTTCCTTCTTGTTTCTCTTTTTCCTTCTACTCGTTCCCTTTTCCTTTAAACTGGCTCAGAAAAAGATAAAGTTTCACTTGTTATTGGGCCTTAGAATAGCCATAGCTGAGCCTAGGAGATTGGAGTAATAAGGGATCTGGTCCTAAAGTTATGTAATAAAGCGGTTATAGTGCTGGCATAAAAGGAAATGAGGTAATGCATAATCCACTATGATGTGAACCTGAAAAGGCGACAGTTAATGAACATCGAGCTGATTCAGCCCTCTAATTATTGGTTACTGAAGTGGAAGTAAAAAAAAAAAATGCACATTATGTCTTTTACAACACCTGTATGTACAAGCTATGCTGCTATCCATATAGACCATCCACTGAGCATGCTGCAACCCCTCTTAGTGCGTGCAGTCTGATCTACATGTATTGTCAATAATAATGCACTCTGTTTCACAAGCTCTGTAAAAGTTAATTATAGCTGCCAACTGTCGTAAACATAAAGATGATATACATCCATGGATATGCATGTTTGATTTATAATTCTGAATAGAAGTCACCAGTTGGAAACATTCATTTGGCCTTGGAAGTCCTGGCATTCCGGGGGGACCCTGCAATACAGAGTTTACATTAGTAGTTTATCCTGCACACAAATCTCTTCACTTGTTTAGAGCATGATAGAGTAAACAGATTAATCAAAGGGTTTACACACGTCACAAATGATTTTATAGTTTCAGTTTCCTACTGAGCCATTAAGAACTTATCACACATACTGTATATCTAAAGACAAATTAAAAATGTAATTTCTAAAGCTCAGAATGGTATGTGCAAATATACCGGTATTAACTACTGAAATTTTAGAGAAGCAAGACTCCATTCTAATGCTAATTCTAAAATCTTTATATGTTAAAGGAGTTGTAAAGTATCAAGGTTTTTCACCTTAATGCATTCTATGCATTGAGGTGAAAAACCTTTTGCGGTGCATCTGCCCCCCAGAGCCCCCCTTTTACTTACCTGAACCCAATCTTTCCAGCAACGAGCAAGAGCCCAGCAGCTCTAGCCGCTGTCTCGAGTCCTCATTGGATAGATTGATAGCAGCGGGAGCCATTGGCTCTCGCTGCTGTCAATCAAATCAAGTGACATGGGAGTCAGGGCCGAATCCTGTTGTCTGTGTCAATGGACGCAGCAGCAGGACTCGGGAGCACGCACGTACGATGGCCCCCGTGCAAAGCGGCTCTCAGTGGTGGCACTCGATGCAGAGGAGGAGCCAGGAGCGGTGCTATGGATGGGAAGCATTATGTCATCACAATCATGTAATTGCGGTCAAGCAAATCTATTGGCTGGCGTTTAGACTGCCCATGGAATGCAAAGCTCTGCGCTCTCCATACTCCCACTCTGTCATTATGTGTCCTGTGGTGGTTAGTGATTGGCGGGTCCGTAGGACGTAGGGCGGTGCTTTTTTCGGACCCACCAATCACTTCCAGTTTTTTGAGTGACTCATCCTGGCTGGCCCGATGGGACATGAGACACGATCGGAGCAGTCAGCCGGTGATCGGGGCATATCACTGAAGAAGCTGCTAGGAGGTAAGATTAAGCACTTGTATTGTGCTCTCAGACCTGCAGTGTGATCGCAGCAGCTGCCTGTGTAGTGGATCTGGGGAGGAGGAGGGGGGAGTGCAGAGGCAGTGAAGGGTTGAGAAGCTTTCAGCGCATTCCAGGGACAGTACATCCGGATGGGGCTGCTAATGGGTAATGTTATGCTAGTTGTCCGGGCTGTCCTCTCCTCTCCTCTCACCCAGCTGCCTTTACTCCCAATCTGAGAGCAGAGACCAGAGCTTCTCCCTGGCAGGCGGATCTGATCATACTGGATGGCATGGTGATATTGTGCTGGGAGGACAGGAGATGACAGCAGGAGGGGAAGACAAGCTTTCTTCACTGTACACCGATCTGTGCTGGATTACAACACTGACAGGCAGATTTACCATCTCCTGATCATTAAATATCTCTTGCCTCGCTTCATCCATCCATCCACCCACCCATCCACCTATCCATCCATCCATACATCCATCAACCCATCCATCTATCCATCCACCCACCCATCTGCCTATCCATCCACCCACCCATCCATCCACACATCCATCCACCTATCCATATATCCATCCAGCCATCCATCCTTCCACCCACCCATCCATCCATCCATCCATCCATCCATCCATCCATCCATCCATCCATCCATCATCCATCCACACACCCATCCATCAACCCACCCATCCGCCCACCCATCCATCCGCCCACCCATCCATCCACCCACCTATCCATCCACCCATCCATCCATCCACCCGTCCACCCATCCATCCATCCACCCATCCATACATCCACCCACACATCCACACACCTACCCACCTTATCCATCCATCCACCCACCCACCTATCCATCCATCCACCCATCCATCCACCTATCCATCTATCCATCTACCACCCATCCATCCACCCATCCATCAATCCAACTATCTATCCACCCATCCATCCATCTACCTATCTATCCATCCATCCATCCATCCACCCACTCATCCATCCATCCATCCACCCACCAATCCATCCACCCACTCATCCACCCATCCATCCATCCACCCATCCATCCACCCGTCCATCCACTCATCCATTCATTCATCCACCCACCCATCCAACCACCCATTCATCCATCCATCCATCCATCCATCCACCCACCCATTTATCCACCCACCCATCCATTCATCCATCCATCCATCCATCCATCCATCCATCCATCCATCCACCCCTCCATCCACCCATCCATCCACCCATCCATCCATCCACAAATCCATCCATCCATCCACCCACCCACCCATACATTCACTCACCCATCCATCCACCCAACCATCCATCCATCTTCCTATCCATCCATCCATCCACCCACCCATCCAACCACCCATTCATCCATCCACCCACCCATTTATCCACCCACCTATCCTTCCATCCATCCACCCATCCATCCATCCACCTATCCATCCATCCATCCATCCATCCATCCATCCATCCATCCATCCACCCACCCATACATTCACTCACTCATCCATCCATCCATCCACCCACCCAACCATCCATCTTCCTATCCATCCATCCATGCATCCATCCATCCACCCACCCATCCATCTTCCCATCTATCCATCCATCCACCCACCCACCCATCCATCCATCCATCCATGCATCCATCCATCCATCCATCCATCCATCCACCCACTCATCTACCCACCCATCCATCAACCCATTCACCCACCCACCCATCCACCCATCCATCCACCCATCCATCCACCCATCCATCCACTCACCCATCCATCCAGCCTCCCACCCATTCATCCATCCATCCATCCATCCATCCATTTATCCACCCAACCATCCTTCCATCCATCCACCTATCCATCCATCCACCTATCCATCCATCCACCTATCCATCCATCCATCCATCCATCCATCCATCCATCCATCCATTAATACATCCATCCATCCACCCACCCACCCATACATCCACTCACCCATACATCCACTCACCCATTCATCCACCCAACCATCCATCCACCCATCCATCCACCCATCCATTTGTATTCAACCCCCCTGAGTCAATACTTTGTCTCTACCAGCTTTGCACATTTGGAGAGTGACATTTTTGGCCATTCTTCTTTGAAAAATAGCTCAAGCTCTGTCAGATTGGATGGAGAGCATCTGTGGACAGCAGTTTTCAAGTCTTGCCACAGATGTATTGTCATAAAGCTGACCATACTCTGTCCAATCCCCTTTTTCAGAAGACCTTACACAATACAGTCTGTGCAATTTCCTATGGATCTGCCAACTACTATGTAGTGCAAGAGCCTGCTTTTGGGCGGGGGGGGGGGGGGGTGGACCAGGTCTTTTGTTTTGCTCCCCCCTAAAATTATGACCACCAGCCGCCAATGAGTTGAGCAATATTGTTATGTGGGTCACCTGGTGGGTCAACATATCCCTTAGGACCTTTCTCCCCTTATTTTCCAGGCAGGTTATTCTATAATGAAAACAGATGTTTAGGAGAGTATAGTAGCTACTGCTCAGGAAACTGAATGTGCTAAATTCTCATATCCAGCATTCGTTTGCACAAGGTGTAAAATGGTTAGCAGTAATCCACATGCTGTGTAGGCTGGTGGGTAAATTAGCAAATAAATGAACACAGTTGAAGCACTGCAATCAATTGTGTATGGCTTAGAGATATAAATCAGGCTTACCATAATGCCGTGTACACACGGGCGGACTTTTCGACCAGACTGGTCCGACGGAACGAATCCGTCGGACAATCCGACCGTGTGTGGGCTTAATTGGACCTGCAGCGGACTTTTTTGGTCGAAAATCAGATGGACTTTAGATTTGGAACATGTTTCAAATCTTTCCGCCGGAACTCCGCTGGATCCAGTTCCTATCGAGAAATCCGCTCGTCTGTATGCTAGTCCGATGGACGAAAACTGACGCTAGGGCAGCTATTGGCTACTGGCTATGAACTTCCTTATTTTAGTCCGGTCGTACGTCATCAAGTAAGAATCCATCGGACTTTGGTGTGATCATGTGTAGCCAAGTCCGTTCGTTCGAAAGTCCGTCGGAAGTCCGTCAAAAGTCCGTCGAAAGTCCGTCGGAAAGACCGTCAGACCTTTGATGCCGAAAAGTCCGCCCGTGTGTACACGGCATTAGGTACCACACAAACATTTACAACGCCTTGAAAACGTATTCATACCCCTTGTAGTTTTCCACGTTTTGTCATTTTACAACCAAAAATGTAAATGTATTTTATTGTGATTTTATGTGATAGACCAACACACAGTGGCACATAATTGTGAAGTGGAAGGAAGATGATAAATGGTTTTAAAAAATTCTCACAAATAAATATGTGAAAAGTGTGGTGTGCATTTGTATTCAATACTTTGTTGAACCACCTTTTGCTGCAATTACAGCTGAAAGTCTTTTTGGGATGTCTCTACCAGCTTTGCACATTTGGAGAGTGACAAGTTTGGCCATTCTTCTTTGAAAAATAGCTCAAGCTCTGTCAGATTGGATGGAGAGCATCTGTGGACAGCAGTTTTCAAGTCTTGCCACAGATTTTTAATTGGATTTAGGTCTGGTCTTTGACTTGGCCATTCCAACACATGAATATGCTTTGATCTAAACCATTCCATTGTAGCCCTGGCTGTATGTTTAGGGTCATTGATCTGCTGGAAGGTGAACCTTCGCCCTAATCTCAAGTCTTTTGCAGACTCTTGACTGCTTTTCTTCTAAGATTGCCCTGTATTTGGCTCCATCAATCTTCCAATCAACACTGACTAGCTTCTCTGTTCCTGCTAAAGAAAAGCATCCCCACAACATGATGCTGTGACCACCATGTTTCACTGTGGGGATGGTGTGTTCAGGGTGATGTGCAGTGTTAGTTTTCCGCCACACATAGTGTTTTGCTTTTTAGGCCATTTTGCTGTGTCCCCCACATGGCTTCTCACAAACTGCCAATGGGACTTCTTATGGCTTTCTTTCAACAATGGCTTTCTTGTTGCCACTCTTTTATAAAGGCCAGATTTGTGGCGTGCGCGACTAATAGTTGTCCTGTGGACAGATTCTCCCACCTGAGCTGTGGATCTCTGCAGCTCCTCAAGAGTTACCATGAGCCCCTTGGCTGCAACCCTGATTAATGCTCTCTTTGCCCAGTCTGTCATTTTAGGTGGAAGGCCATGTCTTGGTAGGTTTGCAATTTTGCCATACTCTTTCCATTTTCGGATGATGGATTGAGCAGTGCTCCATGAGATTTTCAAAGCTTGGGACATTTTTTTAATAACCTAACCCTGCTTTAAACTTCCCCACAACTTTATCCCTGACCTGTCTGGTGTGTTCCTTGGCCTTCATAATGCTATTTGTTCACTAAGGTTCTCTAACAAACCTCTGAGGGCTTCACAGATTTTATCATATCTGCTCTTTCTATCCTTAATTATATTTAATAATATACTATGTGTGTGTGTATATATGTATATATATATATATACACACACTATATTGCCAAAAGTATTGGGACACCTGCCTTTACACGCGCAAGAACTTTAATGGCATCCAAGTCTTAGTCCGTAGGCTTCTTGAAGAATGGCCAAACATTCCCATAGACGCACTCCTAAACCTTGTGGACAGCCTTCCCAGAAGAGTCGAAGCTGTTATAGCTGCAAAAGGTGGGCTACGATCTGTGGTATTTTTTCTTTTTGGATCTATAAACACATCAAGATGACAAACAGTGACGCCGTCCCATCCATTAGGAGCGCAGGGGCGCCACCAACCATCCATGCGTCCGGGCCCTAATCCACATGTGGGGCGCTGGGCACATGGATTCCAATGGGATTTTTTTTATAGCATGTGATTAGAGCTAGAGTCTCTAATAGGCTTCAAAAAAGAGTGGGCTGGGGGTGCATAGCACTGCGCCCTGAGCCTGCCCAGTTGTGTGATAATAGCGAATGAATATTCGCTATTGTCCCACTGATTCTCCTCCCGGCCAATCAGGAACCCTTTTGGCCACCTAGGAGGAGGAGGGAGGAGAAGCAGGGGAAGGCACGCCTCCATGAAGATGCAGAGGAAAGAGCCGCCACCCGCCGCCCAGGGGACCAGAGGGGGAACACCGATGACAAATAATGTTTGTGCAACAAGTACAGGGCCTTGTCTTTTTATTCTGTGATGATAAATGAAAGTGAATAATGTAAGAGTTGTTTACATCTTTAAATGGAAAAAGTAGGAAAGGATTTTTTATGGCCCATAGACAAGAAACTTAATTTTATTACTTCCTCTGATTATATGATTATTTTATAGGCAAGGATGCTTGGCAATACTCTTGCAATTCTGACCACTTTTAGCCAGCTTTGAGCTAAGAACAAAAGAGCTGATTGACTGATTGAAACTTTTAGTCACAAGTTGCCTTGATCTTTTAAGAGCATATCATTAATAAATGGCATCAAAGGTTGATTTTGCTAGAAATTTGATTGAGAATAGGGCTAAAAATGCATTTCCAAGCTGCCAAATTGCAAAGTTACTGCAATCCTTAAAAACTTACATCATCTCCATCTTCACCAGGTGGTCCTGTTATGCCCTTCATGCCAGGGTAACCCTTCACACCCTATTGAAATACAGTTATTTTTTACTTGTTCATATTTATATTTTCAGTCAGCCAAGTTTCTTTAGACACCAATTTTAATTATGGGAGAAAGGTAACAAATTTGATCACAGTATATTTTCACCTACCTGAAAACATTTCTACCTTTATTTTTGAAAGTTAATGTTTTAAAAATGTTGGCCTAATGCCTACAGTTAGTCTGCTGCTCAAGAAAACACTAACATTAAGTTAAAGTTATAAAAAAACATTGTAACTGGATGATTTATATATATTTTTTATATTCATTTAATCTTTGTTTTACGAAAAGACATTTAAAACATCATTACACAGGTTGAACAAAGACATGGCTATCAAGTTCAACTAATTTTTCAAAATCAATGAACATTCTCATCAGCAGTCTGATGTTCCTTTCTTAATAAGTAATGCACTAGTGGTGTCAGTAAGTGTTTCCCTAGCACATATAAAGTAATTGAGCGTAGACATAGTTAGGTCTAGGAGCAAGGTAAGGACATAAACCAAAGAGGGTCATGCAAAGACTGTATAGGTTTCTAGCAAATTTGCATAGCTGGTGAAGACAAGTAGTGACAAACTACACCCTAAAAAGCAAGCATATTGTTGTAGTATTCAATACTGATAAGAAGGGATAAAAAAACGTAGCTACAAAAGCCCTGTGAAGTCAATCTTATTCCTGATGCATTATAATCTATTAGAGAAAGATTGCTATGTAGCGAATTACACCTATATCTTAATTTGTTTCAGAAGATTCTGAAACATACCCAGCAATGCTAACCCAGAAAACTAATTGAAACAATATGCCCCAACAGCATACTGTATACTCTCCCATATACCATTATTAAATGCTGATAATATATCTAACAGAGTGAGGAGATCTCTGAGGAATAACACACAGTTGCAGACCTGGGTCTTAGAAATAAATCTGCAGTAGCCACTATTCAAAAAAAGGTGAAGTATAACTAAGTACTACTAATGAATAGTAAATCTCCACATCTAGTGTTACCCCATAAGATAAAAAATAGTAAGTAAAAAAAAAAAAAATATATATATATATCTTATTATTATTATATTATATTCAATGGTATGCAAAAATAAGAAGCCCCTACATGAAAATGAAATAGATGGTGGATCCTGTACAAATACATCTGTGTACAGGGGAAGGTTGGGTCATGCCCCACTTGTGTCATGGTGTGGTGCCACCCCCTTAGGAATGCATATGTTTATACTGTATATGACATATGTGTTCCTAGGGAGAAGTGTACTGCAGATGTGCCATAGGGGTTTATTTACTAAAGCTAAAGAGTGCAAAATTATTCACATTTCTGCATAGCGACCAATCAGCTTCTAACCTCAGCTTGTTTAATTAAGCTTTGGCAATGAAACCTGGAAGCTAATTGGTTTGAAGAATGAGGAATTGTGACTAATTTTGCACTCTCTATCTGTAAAGGAAATTTGTAAGTTCTGTATATAATTGTATTCTATTTTGTATGTATTGCACACTGCCAGTCATTATGGTCATTAAATTAAGTAAGGGAATGAAGGGTAAGAGACCCTCAAAAATGCCCAGCGCAAGAGGAGAGCTAAAAAATATACGAACCGAAGGTGCGGTTCATATACTGAGCCCCTAGATTAATGGTTACAGTGGACAGGGATCCACAATGGGTAACTGGGTTACCAAAGTCCACAGGGACTAAGAATCATGCAGAGTAAACAGCTAGAGTAACAGCTATCTATGTGCACAGGATGGATCAAGGGTGACAATTAACACTTGACAGAAAGGGACATTTTGATGTTAAGCTGTGGGATGAATTTGGGGTCAGGCACTACAACTAGTAAAGTTAAAACAGCGAAATGAGAGTTAAAACAGAATACTTTATATGTTGTCAGAGAGGGAAGATAGGATGAGCACTATGGCTGCCCGTCTGATCATAGAATCATAGAATCTAGAGTATGCGAAGTAAGGGATTACAATACATGGGCTGCAAAGGATATCAGAACAAAATAAGGAAAGCAGAATTTAAGCTCAGAAATATTAAAGAGTTAAAAGAAAGTGAGATAATGATATGCATGTGATTTTAGAGAGATATTCTTGTATATGTGTGAATGCTGGAACCTTTAGTTCCATCTCTTGTGTGTGTCATGTATGCAGATGTAAGCCCCCCCCCCCTTGGCGCTCTCATGAAAGAATGTAGCTGGGATGAGAGATCAGTGATAAGCTGGAAGGACACCATGCCAATTTCTGTTTTTTAGACAAAACATTAATAAAAAATGTGCCAGGTTAAATAATTTAATGATAAACAATGTGATCACAATTTTTTTGAATCTGTTTTCCAAACATGGTAAAATGAAGGTTACATTTAACCATGTATTACACAAATTGAATATCCTTTGATAGTGGAAACAGTGCATTTAAAACAGGGAATTTAGTTAAAATGTCCTCCTTTAACCACGTAGCCTCCCTGGTGGTTTTCCCGAGTGTGGCTCGGGGTTAAAATTCAGCACCATTAGCGGTAACCCCGAGCCACACTTACCTTGTCCCCGGGATCCTGCGATGTCCCCCGCAGTGTCCGTGGGCTCCGTCCTCCTCCCGAAGCCTCTCTGTGCCAGGCCCCGTTCCCTGCAAGCGTCGCAACGCACGGGGGCTGAGTCTGGCGGCAAATTCAAAAAAATGTAAAAATCATAACACATACAGTACTGTAATCTTACAGATTACAGTACTGTATGAAATTATTTCACATCCCTTTTGTCCCCAGTGCTTTGGCCCATGCCCTGCATGCAGTTTTTTATTGCATATACTGTTCTTTCTGCCTGGAAACTGGAGATTGTCCATAGCAACCAAAAAGTGTCCCTTTACGTCAAAAGTGGCTTTAGACCAGCTAGAAAACAGCGATAGTAAATTAGAACACTTGCAGAATTGAGCGATAGTGAATCGTGGGGAAATTTATTTTATTATTATTATTATTTTTTTTAATTATTTATTTTTATTTATTATATTAAAATTTATGTTTTTGTGTTTCAAACTTTATCATACCCGGGATGTCTACTAGACTCTTGTTTGGACAGATTTAAGTGTGTTATTGTTAAGAATTACAGACCTACAATATAAAACGCCAAATTTCCATGCAAAATAATTGTACCGCTTTTAGCACCTAAAATCTGAAATAATCATACCGCCAGGGAGGGTAAGGACCGGAGCATTATGCTGCTTAAGGACCAGAGGACTTTTTCCAATTTGGCACTGCGTCGCTTTAACTGCTAATTGCGCGGTCATGCAATGCTGTACCCAAACAAAATTTGCGTCCTTTTCTTCCCACAAATAGAGCTTTCTTTTGATGGTTTGATCACCTCTGCCGTTTTTATTTCTTGCGCTATAAACGGAATAAGACCGAAAATTTTGAAAAAAAATGATATTTTCTACTTTTTGTTATAAAAAAATCCAATAAACTCAATTTTAGTCATACATTTAGGCCAAAATGTATTCGGCCACATGTCTTTGGTAAAAAAAATGTCAATAAGAGTATATTTATTTGTTTGCGCAAAAGTTATAGCGTCTACAAACTAGGGTACATTTTCTGGAATTTACACAGCTTTTAGTTTATGACTGCCTATGTCAATTCTTGAGGTGCTAAAATGGCAGGGCAGTACAAAACCCCCCCAAATGACCCATTTTGGAAAGTAGACACCCCAAGGAAATTGCTGAGAGGCATGTTGAGCCCATTGAATATTTATTTTTTTTGTCCCAAGTGATTGAATAATGACAAAAAAAAAATTACAAAAAGTTGTCACTAAATGATATATTGCTCACACAGGCCATGGGCCTATGTGGAATTGCACCCCAAAATACATTCAGCTGCTTCTCCTGAGTACGGGGATACCACATGTGTGGGACTTTTTGGGAGCCTAGCCGCGTACGGGGCCCTGAAAACCAATCACTGCCTTCAGGATTTCTAAGGGCGTACATTTTTGATTTCACTCCTCACTACCTATCACAGTGAGTATTTTGCAGCTCTCATTTGTTTTTGAAAATGAAGAAAGACAAGAAAAAACATTTTTTTTTCTTTTTTCAATTTTCAAAACTTTGTGACAAAAAGTGAGGTCTGCAAAATACTCACTATACCTCTCAGCAAATAGCTTGGGGTGTCTACTTTCCAAAATAGGGTCATTTGGGGGGGTTTTGTGCCACCTGGGCATTCCATGGCCTCCGAAACTGTGATAGGCAGTGAAGAGTGAAATCAAAAATTTACGCCCTTAAAAAGCCTGAAGGCGGTGCTTGGTTTTCAGGGTCCCGTACACGGCTAGGCTCCCAAAAAGTCTCACACATGTGGTATCCCCATACTCAGGAGAAGCAACAGAATTTATTTTGGGGTGTAATTTCACATATTCCCATGGCATGTTTGAGCAATATATCATTTAGTGACAACTTTGTGCAAAAAAAAAAAAAATTGTCTCTTTCCCACAACTTGTGTCACAATATAAAATATTACATGGACTCATCATGACTCTCAGCAAATAGCTTGGGGTGTCTACTTTCCAAAATGGGGTCATTTGGGGGGGTTTTGAACTGTCCTGGCATTTTATGCACAACATTTAGAAGCTTATGTCACACATCACCCACTCTTCTAACCACTTGAAGACAAAGCCCCTTCTGACACTTTTTGTTTACATGAAAAAAACTTTTTTTTTTGCAAGAAAATTCTTTGAACCCCCAAACATTATATATTTTTTTAAAGCAAATGCCCTACAGATTAAAATGGTGGGTGTTTCATTTTTTTTTCACACAGTATTTGCGCAGCGATTTTTCAAACGCATTTTTTGGGGAAAAAACACACTTTTTTTAATTTTAATGCACTAAAACACACTATATTGCCCAAATGTTTGATGAAATAAAAAAGATGATCTTAGGCCGAGTACATGGATACCAAACATGACATGCTTTAAAATTGCGCACAAACGTGCAGTGGCAACAAAATAAATACATTTTTAAAAACCTTTAAAAGCCTTCACAGGTTACCACTTTTACAGAGGAGGTCTACTGCTAAACTTACTGCCCTCGATCTGACCTTCGCGGTGATACCTCACATGCATGGTGCAATAATTGCTGTTTACATTTGACGCCAGACCGACGCTTGCGTTCGCCTTAGCGCAAGAGCAGGGGAGGACAGTGGTGCTTTTTTTTTTTCTTTATTATTTTTTTGCTTTTTTATCTTATTTTTAAACTGTTCCTTTAATTTTTTTTTTAAATCATTTTTATTGTTATCTCAGGGAATGTAAATATCCCCTATGATAGCAATAGGTAGTGACAGGTACTCTTTTTAAAAAAAAATTGGGGTCTATTAGACCCTAGATCTCTCCTCTGCCCTCAAAGCATCTGACCACACCAAGATCGGTGTGATAAAATGCTTTCTCAATTTCCCAATGGCGTTGTTTACATCTGACAAAATCTAAGTCATAGAATGCTCGTAGCTTCCGGTTTCTTAGGCCATAGAGATGTTTGGAGCCACTCTGAATCACCGGCTGCATTCTCAGGTTCCCTGTTGAGACAGGAGAGCCAGAGAAAAACACGGAAGACGGTGGGGGGGGGCACCATTCCCTCCCACTGCTTGTAAAAGCAGTCTAGAGGCTAATTAGGCACTAGGATTGCTTTTACATGAAAGCCGACTGCTGGCTGAAAAGAATGATACCAAGATGATACCTAAACCTGCAGGCATCATTCTGGTATAACCACTCAAAGTCGTGAATGGCGTACCTGAAGACAAAAAAATGGTTAACAATAAAACACAGTAAACGGTAAAGTATAAAAAATTGCATACCTGAAAAGCAAACATGATAAAACATAATAACAATAAAACATTGCAGAATACTATACAGTAAAAAAGAGCAGAACAATAGAGAGAGAATAGAGGGAGAGAGAACAATAAAACGACAACTATAATTTTTTATTCTATATTTTTTTTTGTGTTTTTTTTTATTACACTGTTTTTGTAACTGTAACTTTTATAACGGTAACCGGTTCCAGGTTCGGGTCTCTCAAAATGCGATGGCATCTTGGGAGACCCTGTGAAAGTGTGTCCTAGTCTGTGCAATGCTGTACCCTACGCTAAAACTCAACTAGTGAATGGTAGCGTTCAAAACATTCACCAATGCAAAGACCAGGATTGTCAGGACAGGAGGGACAATAATAGCGGGTGTCACGCCTATATCTGCGCTTGCTGCAGACACAACATCTTTTTTGGGGGGTTCGTTGGGTAGGGGTACTCGGGAGGACATAAAGAAAATGCCTCTCATGCAGCCGACTGCATTTGGTTGGGGATGTGAATGGGGGAAATACGGGTGCTGCAGAAGTGGTGGGTTCCCAATTAGGATTGGCAAATGCAGCAGGAAGGGCACTATGGGCACGACGGGCCTGTGTTTGTCTTCTTCTTGGTGGCAGCGGGACACTACTTGTGCTTGCCACCTCACCAGCTTGAACTGCACTTATGGGACTCGCCACATCACCAAGTGTTACTGCAGTGCTGGTTTGACTACGACTGGGGTGTACTAGGCCACTGGCGCTTGTCAGTTCACCAAAACGCTACCAAAAAAACTGTTAGCGATCGCAGGGATCAGGCCTGACTCTGCGAATGCTGCAGTTATGCGTTTAGTGTTTTGTGTCAGTGATCGATCGATACTGCACTTGGGTGGGCTGGGCCGGGCGGAGGGGCAAAACGCAGGTGCTAGCAGGTATCTGGGCTGATCCCGCTAACACTGCATTTTTGGGAACCCTAAACTGCTGGGGACGCTAGTATAGATCTGATCAGATCAGATATTGATCCGTTCAGATACTATACCATTAAGGGAGGCGTACGGTGCATGCGTGGTTGTTAGCGGTACTGGCGCTAACCTGATGCTGCCTGGGGCTGGTGCTTGCCAGTTCACCAAAATGCTACCAAAAAAACTGTTAGCGATTGCAGGGATCAGGCCTGACTCTGCGAACGCTGCAGTTATGCGTTTAGTGCTTTGTAAGTGACAGTGATCGATCGATACTGCACTTGGGTGGGCTGGGCGGAGGGGGCAAAACGCAGGTGCTAGCAGGTATCTGGGCTGATCCCGCTGACACTGCGTTTTTGGGAACCCTAAACTGCTGGGGACACTAGTATAGATCTGATCGGATCAGATATTGATCCGTTCAGATACTATACCACTAAGGGAGGCGTATGCTGCGTGCGTGGGTGTTAGCGGTACTGGCGCTAATCTGACGCTGCCTGTGACGACGCATATCACCGCCGGGTGATCAAGGGGCTAAACCTTTATTTGGTAATAAATGGCGGGTGCCCTGACACTATAAAAAATAAACAAACTAACCAGCGTCACCCGTAACAGTTATACGGTGATCAGTGGTGAAAGGGTTAACTAGGGGGCAATCAAGGGGTTAAAACATTTATTAGGTAGTATATGGGGGTCCCTGTCGCTATAAAACGCTGACGGCGAACCTAAATATTTACGTCCCTAACTAGCATCACCAGTGACACTAATACAGCGATCAGAAAAATGATTGCTTAGCGACACTGGCGACAGGGGGTGATCAAGGGGTTAAAACTTTATTAGGGGGGGTTAGGGGGGTACCCTAGACCTACAGGGGGCTAACAGTAACTGTCCTACCACAGTAACTGTCACAAACTGACACCATGCAGTAATCAGAAAAAAAACAAAAAAAAAACCCAAAATACTGCTTGGTGTCAGTGTGACAGGGAGGGGGAGGGGTGATTGGGGGGTGATCAGGGGGGATAAGGGGGTAAAGGGGGGTGTTTTGTGTGCCTGGCATGTTCTACTGTATGTGTGTGTGTTGTGCACTCACAGTGAAGTCTTCTCTCCTCGGCGAGCCGAGGAGAGATGACATCACATCCCCTGCCTGTGTGTACTACACACAGGCAGGGGAGGATTCTCATTGGCTGGGAGTGATTGCGAGGGGGGGCCACGATCGGATGGCCTCCCCCTCATCACTGAATGCTCCCAGACCAACGGCGACCGCCTCAGGCACCGGGGGGGGGGGGTCCGATCAGACCCCCCGCCCGCGGGAAGGCAATCACGTACCAGGTAGATTTTGCCTGCCCGTGCCATTCTGCTGACGTAAATCAGCGTGAGGCGGTCGTCAAGTGGTTAAGGAAATACAGTGGGCCAAAAAAGTATTTAGTCAGCCACCAATTGTGCAAGTTCTCCTATTTAAAAAGATAAGAGAAGCCTGTATTTATCATCATAGGTATACCTTAACTATGAGAGACAAAATGTGGAAACAAATCCAGATAATCACATTGTCTCATTTTTGAAAGAATTTGTTTGCAAATTATGGTGCAAAATAAGTATTTGGTCACCTACAAACAAGCAAGATTTCTGGCTCTCACAGACCTGTATCTTCTTTTTTAAGAGGCTCATCTGTCCTCCACTCATTACCTGTAATAATGGCACCTGTTTGAACTTGTTATCAGTATAAAAGACACCTGTCCACAACCTCAAACAGTCACACTCCACTATGGTGAAGACCAAAGAGCTGTCGAAGGACACTAGGAACAAAATTGTAGACCTGCACCAGGCTGTGAAGACTGAATCTGCAATTGGCAAGCAGCTTGGTGTGAGGAAATCAACTGTGGGAGCCATAATTAGAAAATGGAAGACATACAAGACCACTGATAATCTCCCTCGATCTGGGGCTCCACGCAAGATCTCACCCCATGGGGTCAAAATGATCAACAAGAACGGTGAGCAAAAATCACAGAACCACATGGGGGGACCTAGTGAATGACCTGCAAAGAGCTGTGACCAACGTAACAAAGGCTACCATCAGTAACACACTACGCCGCCAGGGACTCAGATCCTGCAGTGCCAGACGTGTCCCCCTGCTTAAGCCAGTACATGTCCGGGCCCGTCTGAGGTTTGCTAGAGAGCATTTGGATGATCCAGAACAGGATTGGGAGAATGTCATATGGTCAGATGAAACCGAAGTAGAACTGTTTGGTAGAAACACAACTCGTCGTGTTTGGAGGAGAGAGAATGCTGAGTTGCATCCAAAGAACACCATACCTACTGTGAAGCATGGGGGTGGCAACATCATGCTTTGGGGTTGTTTCTCTGCAAAGAGAACAGGACGACTGATCTGTGTACATGAAAGAATGAATGGGGCCATGTATCGTGAGATTTTGAGTGCAAACCTCCTCCCATCAGCAAGGGCATTGAAGATGAAACGTGGCTGGGTCTTTCAGCATAACAATGATCCCAAACACACTGCCTGGGCAACGAAGGAGTAGCCTCGTAAGAAGCATTTCAAGGTCCTGGAGTGGCCTAGCCAGTCTCCAGATCTCAACCCCATAGAAAACCTTTAGAGGGAGTTGAAAGTTCATGTTACCCAGCGACAGCCCCAAAACATCACTGCTCTAGAGGAGATCTGCATGGAGGAATGGGCCAACATACCAGCAACAGTGTATGATAACCTTGTGAAGACTTACAGAAAACGTTTGACCTCTGTCATTGTCAACAAAGGATATATAACAAAGTATTGAGATGAACTTTTGATATTGACAAAATACTTATTTTCCAACATAATTTGCAAATAAATTCTTTCAAAAATCAGACAATGTGATTGTCTAGATTTGTTTCCACATTTTGTGTCTCATAGTTGAGGTATACCTATGATGACAATTACAGGCCTCTCTCATTTTTTTAAGTGGGAGAACTTGCACAATTGGTGGCTGACTAAATACTTTTTTACCCCACTGTATATCTGTGGATATATATTAGAATTAGGATGTGATATTGAGATTATCACTTGAGTATTAATTTCTTATATGAGTTTAACAATATTATTAATAAATATAGATATGTTGTAACTGGTTTAGAAAACCTTTGGTTGGAAATGAAATCCAGGTTATTGAGGAAATTTGTAAAATGGGATTAGTTTAGATTAAAATAACAATTTTGTAATTTTACATTCATACAATAAAACCTTATTGAGAGAAAAAAGATTAAGATGAGGTTGTTAATTGGAATACAGGTGCCATAATGTTTAACAAAGCCAAGATGGATGGGATACATAAGAAGTTTTTCTACAAAAATGAAATTTAAAGGTCTGATAATAACTTGATGTGCGGTCCATGATGTGAGAGTAATAATAAATAAACTTTAAATATGACAGACCCATCACATCAAGTCCACACACCCTGTTAGGATAGATGCCACCTGCAACCAGTTGTTTTATAGTTTTTGATCTGGCTGAGAGCTTTCTGTTCTGTCATATACATCTTGTTGGTCCTTTTGTTTTTATTTATTTTTATTTTTGAAATCCAAAGCAGAATTTGTGGATTGTGAAATGCTTTGCCCCTTTTCCTTGTAAGTGCAGTAGTATAAGCAGAAGAATACTTTGGATTTATTGGACATATTTGCATGACCGCAGGGTATTGTTATCATTTATTATGTTATGACATCAGGAAAATAATGTCAGAAGGAAACTAAGGACTTGTGTTATATAGCTAAAATTAACAACAGAGCAAGCAATGAGAAATGTATAATATTGCCAGGAAAAAGTTGTCTTTTTGAAACATTAAACTGGAGTTCTTACACAAGCAGCATGTTAGAAAACAAGCCATTGTAATATATTTATGCAAGCTGGACCCAGTAATGAAGGGTTCACCCCGATATATCAGATCTGTAGCTTTATGCAAAGGTGCTATTAGACAAAGTTATAGACATTATTTTTGGTCAAATATTTAAATATTAATGGTCCCACATTCTGCGCAGCAAATATACAGCTAACTAAATGTTTGTCTAATGAAAGGTTCAAAATATAAAATTTGTTTTGTTTGTATATGTACAAATCTAACAAATGAAAAATTCGTACATTTGAATCCAGCCACCTTATTGCCTGTATTGGAGGAGGCTGGAGACAAAGGAAGCCACATGTGTTAAATTGATGATGTAGGAATCAGCTGCTGTGAGCCCAGTGCAGGATAAAATCCCTGAAGACCCAAATATTAAATTTTTTGTAAATTTGATCCCGGTTTTATACTGAGGATGGCAATACCCATACTAAGTATGCAGTTTATCACCCAGAAGGATACTCTGTATTCAGAGTCATTGGATCCTTTTTCCCCAGCTCAAGAAGCAGAGGTCTATGTTTTAGCAAAGCCTGTGAGCTATAAAAGAGTATATATTTATATAGATAGTCGAGATATAGAGAGCTTTTGGTTCCATTTGAAGGGCCAGAAGTTTGTTTTTACCTTGGCAGGTAAACCAATCAAGCATGCTAAGTTAATTTGATTGGCTGTTTTCAACCTTCCAGGTTCTTGCTGAGGTAGCCATACTAACATTAAAACTCACACATAGAAGCAGACCAGGTGACTAAGGATGCTGCATTACAGCCCCGGACACTGGCTGGGTCTGTACAACTCACAGATTCCACCCTAGTTCTGGCCCAGTATAGCTGGGATTAATAATTCAACTTTAAGGACCAAAGAACGAGTAGAACAAGTGGTCCACAGGGGGTAACTTCTTATGAAAGATGAAGGATTTTTGAAAAATGTGATCTTTTATGTCTGCCAGTCACTCTTTTCCCTCCAGCTTGACAGATGGACTGTGTCATCAGTCACAAGCAGTTATGGCTGCCTTAGTAAATGAGCATGGGCTAGAGCCAGGGTTCTCCACAGTTGTTTATTTATAACATACCACTTCTTGTTTTACCTGTTACCACAGGTATTACCAAAAGCTGAACATCCCTTCTAGAGATTACAAAAAGATATATCCAGATGCCCAAGTCAGGATTTTACGAGCAGTGGTGGCGCCAGGTGGGTGCTTGGGTGTGCTGAAGCTCCCCAAAAAAATCTTCAAGCACCCTCATAGCACCCCCAAAATTTCCACAGAGGTATTACAGTACAATATATAATATATCCTGGGGCACTGCACAGAGCTGGGCTCTCTCTGCTGCTTCCATCCAAATTCTTCTTTTGGCGGCAAATGCAGGAAAGCCAGCACTGGATCAATCCGCCACTGATGCAGGCTCCCGACCACCCAGCCCCTGCCGGGTCCAACTGATCATTAGCGGCTTATTCGGCTGTATCCCTCCACTTTACAAAAGAGTCCCTAGGCTCTTGCAGACAGGATTCACAGCAGGTACCAAATATTTTTTTTAAATATTTGAAAAAATATAAACCCAAGCAGGTATTCTAAGGAGAGAGAGGAGGAGAGATACTGTGTTTACTTATATGGTGGGGGGAGGAGTGAGGGAGCAGAATGGAGCTGCTGCACTCAGTGCATTGCAGTCTGCAGGGCTTACTGAGCCTGCCAGTGTCAGAAGATAAGAGGGGTGTGTGTGTCACATGGTGTGGTCCGAGGAGGAAGGCTTAGGAGGAGCGAGGCTGATAACTGCTGCAGGCATCATTCTGTTTTTAAGATAGCTGCTGAGCCTGGAAGGGAGGGGGGTTTCCAGTCCTCTGATCTATAGCACCATGCTGCATTACACTGATTGAGGGACATGCCTGTTCTGGACTGAGTAGTGGACACTCTGAGGTGGACACTCTGAGGTGGACACTCTGAGGGAAATTCTCTGATATCAGCCCTCTCATTGGACTTGGAGACATCTACTGCAATCATTAGAATGCCACGCAGATCAAAAGTGCCTGTGCCTGCTACTTACAGTGCCCAAATGATGATCAGGTGTCCCCATAACAGTGCCCCATTGGACTCTGGGGTCACTGTTGTGCTGTGGACACTGTGTATGGGGTGACCCTCCTGCTGTAGGCAATGTGTATGGGGTCACCCTGCTGCTGTGGGCACTGTGTATGGGGTGACCCTCCTGCTGTGGGCACTGTGTATGGGGTCACGCTCCTGCTGTGGGCACAGTGTATGGGGTCACTGTTGTGCTGTGGGCACTGTGTATGGGGTCACCCTCCTTCTGTGGGCACTGTGTATGGGGTCACCCTCCTGCTGTGGGCACTGTGTATGGGGTCACCCTCCTGCTGTGGGCACTGTGTATGGGGTCACCATCCTGCTGTGGGCACTGTGTATGGGGTCACCGTCCTGCTGTGGGCACTGTGTATGGGGTCACCCTCCTGCTGTGGGCACTGTGTATGGGGTCACCTTCCTGCTGTGGACACAGTGCTGTTGGCACTGTGTATGGGGTCACCATTGTGTTGTGGGCACTGTGTATAGGGTCACCGTTGTGCTGTAGGCACTGTGTATGGCGTCACCATTGTGCTGTGGGCACTGTGTATGGGGTCACTGTTGTGCTGTGGACACTGTGTATGGGGTCACCCTCGTGCTGTGGACACTGTGTATGGGGTCACCCTCCTGCTGTGGGCACTGTGTATGGGGTCACCCTCTTGCTGTGGGTACTGTGTATGGGGTCACCCTCTTGCTGTGTATGGGGTCACCTTCCTGCGGTGGGCACTGTGTATGGGGTCACCTTCCTGCGGTGGGCACTGTGTATGGGGTCACCCTCCTGCTGTGGGCACTGTGTATGGGGTCACCGTCATGCTGTGGACACTGTGTATGGGGTCACCCTCCTGCAGTGTGCTCTGTGCATGGGGTCACCATTGTGCTGTGGGTACTGTGTATGGAGTCACCCTCCTGCAGGCACTGTGTATGAGGTCACTGTCGTGCTGTGGGCACTGTGTATGGAGTCACCATCGTGTTGTGGGCACTGTGTATAGGGTCATCGTTGTGCTGTGGGCACTGTGTATGGGGTCACCATTGTGCTGTGGGCACTGTGTATGGGGTCACTGTTGTGCTGTGGACACTGTGTATGGGGTCACCCTCCTGCTGTGGGCACTGTGTATGGGGTCACCCTCGTGCTGTGGACACTGTGTATGGGGTCACCCTGCTGCTGTGGGCACTGTGTATGGGGTAACCCTCCTGCTGTGGGCACTGTGCATGGGGTCACCCTCCTGCTATGGGCACTGTGTATGGGGTCACCCTTGTGCTGTGGACACTGTGTATGTGGTCACCCTCCTGCTGTGGGCATTGTGTATGGGGTCACCCTCCTGCTGTGGGCACTGTGTATGGGGTCACTGTTGTGCTGTGGGCACTGTGTATGGGGTCACCATTGTGCTGTGGGCACTGTGTATGGGGTCACCGTTGTGCTGTGGACACTGTGTATGGGGTCACCCTCCTGCTGTGGGCACTGTGTATGGGGTCACCCTCGTGCTGTGGACACTGTGTATGGGGTCACCCTCGTGCTGTGGACACTGGGTATGGGGTCATCCTCCTGCTGTGATCACTGTGTATGGGGTCACCCTCCTGCTGTGGGCACTGTGCATGGGGTCACCCTCCTGCTGTGGGCACTGTGTATGGGGTCACCCTCATGCTGTGGACACTGTGTATGTGGTCACCCACCTGCAGTGGGCATTGTGTATGGGGTCACCCTCCTGCTGTGGGCACTGTGTATGGGGTCACCCTCCTGCTGTGGGCACTGTGTATGGGGTCACCCTCATGCTGTGGGCACTGTGTATGGGGTCACCCTCATGCTGTGGGCACTGTGTATGGGGTCACCCTCCTGCTGTGGGCACTGTGTATGGGGTCACCCTCCTGCTGTGGGCACTGTGTATGGGGTCACCCTTGTGCTGTGGGCAGTGTGTATGGGGTCACCATTGTGCTGTGGGCACTGTGTATGGGGTCACTGTTGTGCTGTGGACACTGTGTATGGGGTCACACTCCTGCTGTGGGCACTGTGTATGGGGTCACCCTCGTGCTGTGGACACTGTGTATGGGGTCACCCTAGTGCTGTGGACACTGGGTATGGGGTCACCCTCCTGCTGTGATCACTGTGTATGGGGTCACCCTCCTGCTGTGGGCACTGTGCATGGGGTCACCCTCCTGCTGTGGGCACTGTGTATGGGGTCACCCTCATGCTGTGGACACTGTGTATGTGGTCACCCTCCTGCTGTGGGCACTGTGTATGGGGTCACCTTCGTGCTGTGGACACTGTGTATGGGGTCACCTTCCTGCAGCGTGCTCTGTGCATGGGGTCACTGTTGTGCTGTGGGCACTGTGTATGGAGTCACCCTCCTGCAGGCACTGTGTATGAGGTCACTGTCGTGCTGTGGGCACTGTGTATGTGGTCACCATTGTGCTGTGGGCACTGTGTATGGGGTCATTGTTGTGCTGTGGACACTGTGTATGGGGTCACCCTCCTGCTGTGGGCACTGTGTATGTACTTCTGATTCATATAGCCTTAGAATATATAAGTGAAATAAGGAAATTCTTGTTCAGTTATATATTATCAGGTAATAACATTAGATTTATTACTTTTTAGGACAAATATGTTCAATAATCCAGAAGAAATGGAAGCTTTTTCTTTCTTTTCTTAAAACAAATATATTATTACCTAACTAGTTCCTAGAATTATGTTTTTGTTTATTCTAATCTGAAGCAATACAACCTCAATTTTATGAGTTAACATATCTAAACAGTTACATATGAATAAAATATGCAATTGTTTACTCTAAAAGGGTTAAAATCCCAAAATAATTCAAACTATCTTCATCAATACCAAAGTTATTAACAGTACCTTTCTAACTGAATTATTTAGCCTAGGGCAAGACTAACCATATACAACCACCCTGGAATAAATAATTTCAACAAAAACTATATTCTGCACTCCAATTAATGAAACATCATTTTGATGTCTTTTGACATAGCACTTCTCTCCTGTAAGCGGAAGATCCGTGTACCCCCATTAGCCCTCCTCATTCTCCCAACCATATTATGTGGGAGTGTGACGAAAGCACTTATTCCCCTGAGAGAGACATTTATTCTCTTTCACGGGTAAATTGTGATTACTTGCAAAAAATAATTTATACAATGTATCATCTAATCTCATATGTTTTTTGTTTACTCTTTACTCCAGAATTCACTGGTTTCTTTTCTATCTATTCATCTCTTCAGTCCACAGAGGTTGATCTGCGCAGTCAGCTCTGCATAACAAAAAGTAAGTCAAAACTATTTGATCTGTTGCCATGGCACCACTGAATATACTTTCCCTGAATGTTCAGGGAATAAATGTCCCTCAAAAAAGGACCAAAGCCTTCCGTACTTTCCATAACAAGAAGGCTCACATAGTATGCCTCCAAGAAACACACTTCACCAAAGATTCTACTCCAAAATATATTTCTCCTTTTTATCAACAAATTTACACGGCTTCTGCCTGTACCAAAGGGGAACTCTAATTGCATTTCACCGATCCACACCATTCACCTTATCATCAGAAATTAAAGACCCAGAAGGTAGATACCTGATACTCATGGGTTATATAATGGATACAGCAATCACAGTGATTTCCTACTACGCTCCTAACAAACAACCTACACCATTCCTCTCACATATATTACAAGTGATTAATACACACAAAATAGGAACAGTGATAATGTGTGGGGATTCGAACCAGGTCCTCCTCCTATTTCTAGATAAATCATCTTTTACACCATCCAAAATAACCTCTAGATTACCTTTTTCTCAACTTCTTTCCAAATACAATCTGGTAGATTCGTGGAGAGAAAGTAACCCAATGAAAAAGAAATTCACTTATTTCTCACACCCTCATCAAACCTTCACCAGAATAGATCGGATTTTTCTAACAATAGGAATGATACCAGAAATTATTGCATCAGATATAATTCCGATTCCGTGGTCTGACCATAATGCAGTATACACTACTATAGCCTCAGCCATACCAAAAGCGCATGACCCAACGTGGTACTTACCGGACATAATGCTCAAACACCCACTACATCAGATGGCCATTGAACAAGCTTTAAAGGAATACATATCAATTAATAATACAACAGACATCTCCCCAATAACACTGTGGGAAGCTCATAAGCCTGTCTTGCGTGGTACAATACAAAGACAAATGGCACTATTTAAACGGGAACGCAAAAATCTAGCAAAAAAACTAGAACTCAATTTTAATGCAGCCTACATATCATTTCAAGATAATCCATCTCAGAGTACAAAATCTCATCTGGAAAAATCTAGATTGGAATACGATCTATTTCTCACTAAGTCAGTTGATAAATCCCTCAAACGCTTCAAACACAATTTCTACATGAATACAAACAAACCAGGTACATATTTGGCTCGGGCATTAAATTCAACTAACAAATCTTTCAAACCAATACGTTTGAAATTATCAAAAAATGTTTACACTTGTAATCCAGTTAAAATAGTGCATAAATTTCACTCACATCTCGCAACTTTATACAAGACAAACAATGAATTT
The DNA here is from genome assembly GCA_037952925.1 of Lithobates clamitans. NCBI lineage: Eukaryota > Metazoa > Chordata > Amphibia > Anura > Ranidae > Lithobates > Lithobates clamitans. The sequence goes on from JBBGZY010000637.1 coordinate 5,810,170, forward strand.
AATCCTACAGAGGCTGAATCCTTCTTCTCAAAAATAACCTTACCTGAGTTATCTCAGAATCAAAAAAGCAGTTTGGATGAGCCTATAAATATAGATGAAGTTGCTAACGCCATAAAAGACCTAAAACTTAACAAAAGACCAGGCCCAGACGGCTACTCGGCTTTATACTATAAAACATTCTCAGAAATACTCTCTCCCATTCTCACTGAAACTTTTAACAAACTTCTAGATGGACATTCTTTTCGGCAAGAAACACTAATGGCAATTGTTTGTATGATCCCAAAACCCCTTTCTGATGATACTTCCTGTGTGAATTATCGGCCTATCTCTCTGTTAAACCTCCATAGTAAATTATTAGCAAAAATAATAGCAAAACGCCTCAATAGCATTATAGGAAAATTAATACATAGAGATCAAGTAGGCTTCATGCCAAATAGACAGGCAGGCGATAATATACGCAGGGCAGTGTTATTGGCACATATTGCTAAAAAACGGAAAATCCCTTTATGTTTTCTATCTCTCGATATTAAGAGGGCATTTGACACAGTATCCTGGCAATATATGCAATATTCATTACAAAAATGGGGTTTTGGACCCCACTTTTTAACATGGATCAAAGCATTATATAATAAACCCAAAGCCTATATAAAATATGCTGGATACAAATCTGAAGCTTTAATATCTTTAATATCGAAAGAGGTACCCAACAGGGTTGCCCATTATCTCCCTTATTATTTGCCCTTATACTCGAACCCATGGCCCAATACATCAGAACAAACCAAACTATAACTGGCATTGAAGTAGGAGGTATTACACACAAATTATGTATATTTGCAGACGATATATTACTTTTTCTATCATCACCACAGGTCTCTGGTCCTAACTTAATACCAGCTCTTGATGGATTTGCAGCCCTATCCGGCCTTATGATTAATCCTAAGAAATGCCTAGTGCTTAATATTTCACTCACAAACATGGAATTGATCCTGGCTAGGGCTGCACTCCCATTCACATGGGCAGAAAAATCAATCCCATATCTTGGAATTCATTTAACAGCATCTCATTCTGACTTATTCTCAACCAATTATCCTCCTGTATTAAGACAGATCACAAATCTAATAAAACAATGGTCGCAACGTCCTTTATCGTGGATAGGGAAGATTAATGCAATCAAAATGACTATTCTACCCAAATTGCTTTATCTTTTCAGAGTCCTCCCTATTCCAATTCCTTCCTATTTTTTTAGTTTATATGGGGCTCTTCTAAACCACGTATACCTATACACACACTACATCTTCCCAAAAATAAAGGAGGCCTGGGATACCCTAATTTTACAAACTACTACAGAGCAGCACATTTGGCCAGTCTGTCCAAATAACATACAAAACAGGAAATCCCATTATGGGTATTTATAGAGGCTTCAGAAAATGACCCTCTATTAATATCAAATTTATTATGGCTTGATCCTAAAGACCGCTTTAAAATTCATAATCCCATAACTAAACACTTCCTATCTCTCTGGGATAAACTAAAAACCAAATATCAGTTACAATCTCCACACAATCCTCTCCTTTCTTTTATCAGAAATCCGGCCTTTTACCCGGCATGGATCTACCCAAATTATTTTAAAGCTTGGACAACATCAGGCATTCAGACACTAAATGACTTCATAGCATCTAAATCATTCCTTTCATTCCCATCGCTTAGAGAAAAATATGATCTACCAAACTCTGAGATATTTAGATATCTCCAAATCAAAAATTTCTATACACCATTCCTAAAGGGGGATACACCATTATCCCAATTATCCATTTTTGAATCGAACTGTACAAAAGATCCATTTGCTAAAGGTACAATTTCATCACTTTATAATCAATTATATGGAGTAGCAAATCTTAATAGACCCTCTTACGTTCAGAGGTGGGAGGAGGACCTGGAATGAACTTTAGAAGACACGGACTGGTCTAACATATGGCTCACATCTAAGTCATCTTCACCCAACATCTTAGCACTGGGGACAAATGATAAAGTCCTAACTCGCTGGTACCTTGTACCCGCTAGAGTGGCAAAATATTCACCTAATACCTCAGCTCTTTGTTTTCGAGGATGCCCAGAAATAGGCACATATTTACACATATGGTGGACGTGCCCAGTAATCCAAACCTTCTGGAAGGAAGTCTTCGTGATTGCATCTAAAATATTTAAAAAAATAATACAACCAGATCCATATTTAACTTTACTTAATCTAAAACTGGAATGGTTAACACTCTCTCAATTCAAACTTATGATCCAACTAATAACGGCTGCAAAACAAACAGTGGCCAAGGCATGGAAATCTCCTACATTGATACTAACAGAAACAATTCACAGAATGAATAATACAATGTCCCATGCTAAGATGGTAGCCATCGATCAAAATCAAATTCCAAAATTTGAAAAACTTTGGCATCCTTGGATAAAACAACTGTTCCTGTCAAACTTCAATGACTCTGTCCTGTTGCCATGGTAACAGATTAAATGACTTACAGAGACACCCATTCTAAGGCTTCAAAGAGAACTAAAAAGAATAATAAACTGACGAGCGGGACAACCTTGTGGACCATACCTCTACCTTTCAACCCTTTTTCTTCTTTCTTTTTCCTTTTCTCTACCTTACGATTAAAGCTCATTATCAGAATTTATTTGACCTATATACACTCTACTTGTAAACAATATGTATAGTAGGTATAAATCATTTAAATACCTACAAAAGTAACTAAGGAAATGATATATATCTTTTATTTAGGTTTACGTGAACCCAATGTTTAATATTTGAAAATTTCATGATATTTACCTATATAAACCCTACTGTAAAACAATGAGCTTACTTTATAGATCCTTGTAAACTTACTTTATGTATCTTTATAACATTGTATACTCAATAAACTTCTTTTGACAAGGAAAATAGCAATATACACATGCGACATGGGAATACATGGGAATCTTATAGTTTAGATAGTCTAAACTACCAAAGAATGTTATTTTATAATCCAATTTTTTTATTACTGTAATTACTGAATTGATAACAAACACTGTCAATTGTACCCAGAACAGATGTCAAGGCTGCAGAACTTTTATCCTTAAGAGATTTCTTCACTCTGTTAGATATATTTTTCTGTGATATCATCTTCATATTAACATTTAATCATGGAACATGTGGGAGTATACAGTATGTTGTTGGGAAATATCCTTTAAATTGTTTTTTTTTGTAACGAAATAAGAAATAGCTGCATTTATTGGTACTGTGTCTGTCTGAGTGGCAATTTCCCTGTCCTCTCTTTGATGTAAGTTGCTTTTGGGGTCCAGCCTGCTCACCAGATTATTTTCTTTGACAAATGACTTCGTGTGCATAAGGGTCCTTTCACACGGGACGGATCTGAGATGATCCGCCCCGTGAACATCAGCTTGCTCAGCGGGGATCGCTCCGCCGATCCCCGCTGAGCAGGCAGATGACGGGTCCGTCGCTGCATACTGTGCAGCGATGGTCCTGTCAGAGCGCCGCTCTCCCCTATGGGGGATCAGATGATGACGGACCGTAGAGTCCGTCGTCACCCGATCCGATCCGAAAACGGATGGAAAAGTAGGTTTTCAGCGTGACCAGTTCTGTCATATGCCTTTGCTCCGTGAGATCCGTGAGAATAATCCTGATGATTTCAGGAACTTTCTCAGGATGACGGACCCCGTATTTCACCGTTTGTTGGCTTCGCTGACCCCCTATATCAGCAGGCAGGATACCTGCATGAGGCAAGCCATCACTCCGGAGCAGAGGTTGGTCGCTACCTTGCGGTATTTGGCCACAGGGAGAAGTCTGCAGGACTTGAAGTTCTCGACAGGCATCTCCCCCCAGGCTCTGGGGATCATTATCCCAGAGACCTGTTCTGCCATCATCCAGGTCCTACAGAAGGAGTATATGAAGGTAAGATTTTTATCCTTTTATATCCCATTTTATTGTATTGAATGTTTGATAAAATCTTGTATTTCTTTCCTCATTCCCTAATTACCATGATTGTAATATGCAGTGAATGTCCCCTTTGTCCTCATGCATGCTAGATTTTTATGTAATTATTATTTTAGGTCCTTCATACATATTTGCCCTTCAATAACCTCCCCAGCATGGTGTCTCCTGGCCCTATATTCACCTCATGTAGTCACTTAACAATGTATTTTATCAGCTCCATAGTAGTGCTTTACCCCAAACACCCCCTAAAATGTTTGTAAATGTTATTTTTGATTTAAATTCAGGCAGAGTTGCAGAGGCTTTTTTTTGTGGTGTCCCCAAATAATTTTTAGTAACCCTCCCTCCCCCAACTGCTAAGTCAGCTGATCCCAATTCTCTATCCTCAATCATCTATCTGCTGACTTTGCCAAACCCATACACACTATACCCACCTCTTTACTGGTCAGATTTATGGATGAATTCCCCAAAGCATGTAGTGCAAGGGCCTGCCTGTATACTTTCCAATGGTACTGTTTAAAGTTCTTGTATCCTATTATTATCTTGATAGGTAATAGCAGAATGTCCAAATGTCCTCAAATGTGTACAATGTGTATTTATATCTTTGTATTATGACACTGCTTACCTGTCCAGTGGTCTGCCAATAGTGTAACTAAGGAGGGGCTGTTCCAAGTAATACCCATTATTTAGGCATTCATCTCTCAATGAAGTGAAGAGGGTTACCTGTCCAAGAGTTCCCCCCCCCCTATAATGTTAGAAATGGCCCATGAGAGGGGGGGGGGGAATATGATAGGTGTACCTTATACTTTGGCCTTGTTAAATTCCCCTTAATAAATGCTATCTGGAGGTTGCCCCAGAATGTTTGTGTCTAATCTGCTTGCCATGTTTCTGTGAAAAAATAGTAATGTTTATTGTTTTTTCCTCAACAGTTTCCTTCCACGCCACAGGAATGGCAGACTGTGGCCTCCCACTTTGCGCAGCGGTGGGACTTTCCTAACTGCGGAGGGGCAATTGATGGGAAACACGTCCACATCGTCCCACCACCCAACTCGAGGTCATACTATTATAATTACAAGGGGTTTAATAGTATAGTGATGTTGGCGGTGGTGTCGGCTAATTACGACTTCTTGTATGTGGACGTGGGGAAGAATGGCCGGATGTCCGATGGTGGAGTCATCGCCCAGACGGAGTTCTACAGGCGTCTCCAGAATGGCAGCTTGGACTTGCCAGCTCCACAGGACAATGTGGAAGGTCTCCCATTTGTGTTCGTTGCTGATGAAGCGTTTGCGCTGGGGGACCACCTGATGCGGCCATTCCCGATGAGGACCCTCACCCCGGAACAGAGGGTTTTTAATTACCGGCTGGCCAGAGCCCGAAGAGTGGTGGAGAACACATTTGAAATCCTGGCCAGCCGGTTCCGACTATTTCTGACACCCATCCATATGGCGGAGTATAAACTGAACCATATAATACTGGCGTGCTGTGTTCTCCATAATTTTTTAAGAAAACATTCTGCCAACTATGCTGGCTCAGTTGGGCCTGAGGCCGGAATGATGCATCAAACCACACTGACGGCGCTTGAATGTGGCCGTCCTGGCTTGCCCTCCCTGAGTGCCCGTGATGTCTGGTTACGCTACCTGGAGTTCTTTGCGGGTAGGGGGGCTATCAATATGCCAGACAATCTGTGAAGCCTTTTTATAATTAAAAAAAAAAAAAAATCTTGGTGGACATTTACTGCTTGTGTTTGTTTTAGCTGACCCTGACAGAAATGTGTGGAGTCCAGAAAATGGCGTGATTGTGTAACCTTATTATACAAAGCACTGTTGGCTGTTATTTACTAAATGCAAAAACACATTTCACTACAAGTGCACTTGCAACTGCACTGAAACTGCACTTGTAGTGCAAAGAGGATTTGCCCTTAGGAAATAACCCCCATTTTCTCATAAGACAACAATTACATCACCCCAAAAACGTTGTAGCGTTGAGACAATAATCCACACATTCTTGATGAACAATCTTTTTAATACCAGCACAATCACATGTGCATTTACCCAAGGTTTTTCTGACAAACCAACATGTTTGTTGTATACCAATTTTTGTGGTGGCATTATACAAAATCAAAATGTGCATTTTATAGAAAACAGGCCTGTGTAAAACCAACAAGAAAGACACAAATCTTAATCTTACAAAGTTCACATTAGGTAAAACCTGAAGGCTATATCAGACATCAGTATTTAGGAACTGTGTTTGATATAGCGTTCAGATGGGGGGAAATCACCCCTGGAAAAGCCTAATTTGGAAGATGCACAGAAATTTGACAATGTCAACATGTGCTATCTGCCATCAGGGGGGATCAAGGGATGTGTTTTGGGGGAGAAACCCCTTCCTCACCGCTACTTAGTCAATGTTGACACACTGTGTGCATCCTCCAAATTTGGCTTTGGGAAAAATCACAAAAACATTTAGCACATTGTAGCACACAAAAGAAGAAAGTGATTTGGAGGGGCTTTAAACTCGCCCCAAAACATCAATGATGTTTTCATATTTTGGAATAACATCATTGATGTTTTGCTTGATGATTTCCAATTGTAAATTACACCCCATGATCTCCCCGATCAGGATCTGGGCACTTTCGGATGTGAAAGGATCTTCATCCACAACCTCACGATCACCTAAAAAGAGAGGAACCCCAAAATAATTTTTGTTTACAAAAAATGCCGCCATCCATCTCTTATCTGAGCCTGTGGTCGCAGACACTCACCTGTTGTGGTGACTAGTTCCACCACGTCTTCTTCCTCCTGCTCAGCTTGTGTTGGGGGGATTTCACCTTCTTCCAGAGGTGCGGGGTCTCTGGTCTCCTCGGATGAGGGGTGTCCTCCGAGTCTCCCCTATGTAAAACAAAAATGGTATAATTAGCACACAGATATTTGATGGCAGAACTATAAATAGGAAACATTGTTTGGAAGTGGGGTACAATTGTCTATTTTAGCAGAGTTCCAAGATGTAATTTTTTAAATGCCCTTTGTCAAGCTGCAATACTTTACCTGTTTGGTACAAGCTTCACAGATGGAGACCCCCCTATAGTATACACTGGAGCACCTGTGTGGCCCCCCTAATAAAAATGGTGATCTTTTGTCCCACACTAGTGCTCCAGTGTCCAGATGTGAAAACAGCTGCTGAGTGTCCTCTCTTTACACACAATCTAGTTTGCATTTCATTCTAGTAACAAAGCCATCTACACAACCCAATTCTTTGAAGACAAGTATAGGGCCTCAAAATGCTGGCCAAATGCATATGGGCTAAACAATGGTATTTTATAATCCGAAATAAAAATGTGTGATCCGAACGAATAATGTGCCCATGAACATGAAAGTTGCCATTTTAAACTGTACAACAGTTCCTAAAAGCACATGGAGCAGCACGAACGTAATAAACATAAATAATAGGAACACAGCACAACTACTTACTTTTTTGCAGCACTCTCCGGATCTTTCTGTACTGCTCATGTTCTCGTAATTTCAGATCCAACCACTGCTTCCTGAGCTGATCTTTTGATCGTCGTACCCCGAATTTCCGGTGCAGACTCCTGACCACATTCGCCATGATCTTGGCCTTTCGGACATTGGGGTTGGGGTAAGGCCCATACTTTCCATCATAGTCGGCCTTCTTCAGGATGTCCACCATCTCCAACATCTCCCCAAAGGACATATTTGAGTCCTTCAATCTCCTTCTGGATCGGGACGTTTCAGGCTCCGGCCTTTCCTCCTCCTCCTCCTCCTCGTTGCTACAATTAGCACGCACCTGCTGTCTATCCGCCATGTGCTCTTCCCCCACTGCGCCGAACGAAAAGGGGCGGGGAATAGACTAAAAAGAACGTCAGGGGCGGGCGGAGTTATATGCATGCGCAGTGTGTATAAAGTGTAACACACGTTTGTCTTATGTACGATCTGTGAGCGGAGGAAGGAGCATCGGAGACGCCGATCGATGTCCAACCTGGGCCTTTCAGCCAGGAAGAAGTGGAGGAGCCCAGCTGGAGTCAGGTATAGCATTGTTCTACAGATTTCTGGTCAATAAATAAATGATGTTTATTAGATGTTATTATTGATCACTAATTGCTGATTTAATAAAGTGTTTTACATATCAATAGACAGTAGTGGGCACCCAAAATTGGGACAAGAATAAAAACTGCTGGGCTCGGAGGGGACTGGGCGGAGCCTAGCAGATCAGACATGCATTGTTAGAGCTCCACACCGCTGAGGAGAGAAGAGAAGGACAAAGCGGAGGCTGCAGGCTCAAAAGGTATCCATTTGAACCTTTTTGCCCCAGGGAACAAACTGTGAAAGTTTGGGCAGGAAATATGGTACTGGGAGGAAACCGTGGCAGAAATAAAAATCACCTCACAAAGAGCTCACAGGCACTCACTGCAACTAAAGCAGCTCCAGTCACCTCACAATATACAGCATCAGGGTGCTCTCACAGACAGAAAATGTCACAGCAAGACTCTCCATTTGAGTCAGATACAGAACAAATCCTCTCACAAACTTCTCCACAAGCCTCCTCAGCATCCCCAGAAATATTATTACAATTTGAAAAGATGCTTCATAAGGCTTTAAAACAAACCTCAGACCAAATAACAAAAGGCCTAACCAAAGAAATAAGAGAGCTGGGAAACCGCACCGCAGCCTTAGAAATAAACATAGATGAAATTGAAATTACAACCCAAGAAAATATAACAGAATTGGAACAATTAAAAGAAGAGAATTTAATACTTCAAACTAAGCTCGAAGATTACAAAAATAGAGCCAGACGTTCAAACTTGCGCATAAGGGGAATACCTGAAACTGTGACAGACCTGCAATCTACTATTACTGCTCTATTACAAGAACTAAAGCCAGAAATCCCTATTGAACGTTTAGAACTGGACAGAGTACACAGAGCCCTCACAGCCAAAAAGAAAGATGGACCCCCACGTGATATAATCACAAAATTTAATTATTACAGAACGAAAGAACAAATACTAATTGCTGCAAGAGAAAAAAAGGAACTTAATTTTCAAGGACACAATTATCAAATTTTTGCTGACCTATCCCAACTTACTATTACTAAAAGACGATCCATGAAACCCCAACTAATGGAACTGCAACGCCACAACATTATGTATCAATGGGGCTTCCCCTTTTCAGTCAGATTTAACTACCAAGGTACAATTTACAGAAGCAGATCAGAAGATGAACTACAACAGACCCTTTTAAAATTAAATCTGACAGAACCCACAAGCAGCAACTCTCCCACATGCAGAAGAATGGCATCATCTTCACCTTCAGGCAGCACCCAGAAAATTTCAGAACAAAATGGGAATCATCATTCTCACAAAAGAGGCCGTTATGCCACATCATCCATGGACCAAGAAGATTCAATGGACTGACATCCTAATTCCTGATATCTCTTCATTTATTATATTAAGAGATGGTTCTCTATAAAAAACCTGTATTTATAACTGAATGTAACTGCATTCTGATAGTCACACACTGTGTGGGATCATGTTACATTCCAGTTATATTTCTTATTAATTCTGATTCATATAGCCTTAGAATATATAAGTGAAATAAGGAAATTCTTGTTCAGTTATATATTTTCAGGTAATAACAATAGATTTATTACTTTTTAGGACAAATATGTTCAATAATCCAGAAGTATTGGAAGCTTTTTCTTTCTTTTCTTAAAACAAATATATTATTACCTAACTAGTTCCTAGAACTATGTTTTTGTTTATTCTAATCTGAAGCAATACAACCTCAAATTTATGAGTTAACATATCTAAACAGTTACATATGAATAAAATATGTAATTGTTTACTCTAAAAGGGTTAAAATCCCAAAATAATTCAAACTATCTTCATCAATACCAAAGTTATTAACAGTACGTTTCTAACTGAATTATTTAGCCTAGGGCAAGACTAACCATATACAACCACCCTGGAATAAATAATTTCAACAAAAACTATATTCTGCACTCCAATTAATGAATCATCATTTTGATGTCTTTTGACATAGCACTTCTCTCCTGTAAGCGGAAGATCCGTGTACCCCCATTAGCCCTCCTCATTCTCCCAACCATATTATGTGGGAGTGTGACGAAGGCACTTATTCCCCTGAGAGAGATATTTATTCTCTTTCAGGGGTAAATTGTGATTACTTGCAAAAAATAATTTATACAATGTATCATCTAATCTCATATGTTTTTTGTTAACTCTTTACTCCAGAATTCACTGGTTTCTTTTCTATCTTTTCATCTCTTCAGTCCACAGAGGTTGATCTGCGCAGTCAGCTCTGCATAACAAAAAGTAAGTCAAAACTATTTGATCTGTTGCCATGGCACCACTGAATATACTTTCCCTGAATGTTCAGGGAATAAATGTCCCTCAAAAAAGGACCAAAGCCTTCCGTACTTTCCATAACAAGAAGGCTCACATAGTATGCCTCCAAGAAACACACTTCACCAAAGATTCTACTCCAAAATATATTTCTCCTTTTTATCAACAAATTTACACGGCTTCTGCCTGTACCAAGCAAAGGGGAACTTTAATTGCATTTCACCAATCCACACCATTCACCTTATCATCAGAAATTAAAGACCCAGAAGGTAGATACCTGATACTCATGGGTTATATAATGGATACAGCAATCACGGTGATTTCCTACTACGCTCTTAACAAACAACCTACACCATTCCTCTCACATATATTACAATTGATTAATACACACAAAATAGGAACAGTGATAATGTGTGGGGATTCGAACCAGGTCCTACTCCCATTTCTAGATAAATCACCTTTTACACCATCCAAAATAACCTCTAGATTACCTTTTTCTCAACTTCTTTCCAAATACAATCTGGTAGATTCGTGGAGAGAAAGTAACCCAATGAAAAAGAAATTCACATATTTCTCGCACCCTCATCAAACCTTCACCAGAATAGATCATATTTTTCTAACAATAGGAATGATACCAGGAATTATTGCATCAGATATAATTCCGATTCCGTGGTCTGACCATAATGCAGTATACACTACTATAGCTTCAGCCATACCAAAAGCGCATGAGCCAACGTGGTACTTACCGGACATAATGCTCAAACACCCATTACATCAGATTACCATTGAACAAGCTTTAAAGGAATACATATCAATTAATAATACAACAGACATCTCCCCAATAACACTGTGGGAAGCTCATAAGCCTGTCTTGCGTGGTACAATACAAAGACAAATGGCACTATTTAAACGGGAACGCAAAAATCTAGCAAAAAAACTAGAACTCAATTTTAATGCAGCCTACATATCATTCCAAGATAATCCATCTCAGAGTACAAAATCTCATCTGGAAAAATCTAGATTAGAATACGATCTTTTTCTCACTGAGTCACTTGATAAATCCCTCAAACGCTCCAAACACAATTTCTACATGAAAACAAACAAACCAGGTACATATTTGGCTCGGGCATTAAATTCAACTAACAAATCTTTCTAACAAATCTTTCAAACCAATACGATTGAAATTATCAAAAAATGTTTATACTTGTAATCCAGTTAAAATAGTGCATAAATTTCACTCACATCTCGCAACTTTATACAAGACAAACAATGAATTTAATCCTACAGAGGCTGAATCCTTCTTCTCAAAAATAACCTTACCTGAGTTATCTCAGAATCAAATATAAAAATAATAGCAAAACGCCTCAATAGCATTATAGGAAAATTAATACATAGAGATCAAGTAGACTTCATGCCAAATAGACAGGCAGGCGATAATATACGCAGGGCAGTGTTATTGGCACATATTGCTAAAAAACGGAAAATCCCTTTATGTTTTCTATCTTTCGATATTAAGAGGGCATTCGACACAGTATCTTGGCAATATATGCAATATTCATTACAAAAATGGGGTTTTGGATCTCAGAATCAAATATAAAAATAATAGCAAAACGCCTCAATAGCATTATAGGAAAATTAATACATAGAGATCAAGTAGGCTTCATGCCAAATAGACAGGCAGGCGATAATATACGCAGGGCAGTGTTATTGGCACATATTGCTAAAAAACGGAAAATCCCTTTATGTTTTCTATCTCTCGATATTAAGAGGGCATTCGACACAGTATCTTGGCAATATATGCAATATTCATTACAAAAATGGGGTTTTGGACCCCACTTTTTAACATGGATCAAAGCATTATATAATAAACCCAAAGCCTATATAAAATATGCTGGATACAAATCTGATGCCTTTAATATCGAAAGAGGTACCCGACAGGGTTGCCCATTATCTCCCTTATTATTTGCCCTTATACTCGAACCCATAGCCCAATATATCAGAACAAACCAAACTATAACTGGCATTGTAGTAGGAGGTATTACACACAAATTATGTATATTTGCAGACGATATATTACTTTTTCTATCATCACCACAGGTCTCTGGTCCTAACTTAATACCAGCTCTTGATGTATTTGCAGCCCTATCCAGCTTTATGATTAATCCTAAGAAATGCCTAGTGCTTAATATTTCACTCACAAACATGGAATTGATCCCGGCTAGGGCTGCACTCCCATTCACATGGGCAGATAAATCAATCCCATATCTTGGAATTCATTTAACAGCATCTCATTCTGACTTATTCTCAACCAATTATCCTCCTGTATTAAGACAGATCACAAATCTAATAAAACAATGGCCGCAACTTCCTTTATCCTGGATAGGGAAGATTAATGCAATCAAATTGACTATTCTACCCAAATTGCTTTATCTATTCAGAGTCCTCCCTATTCCAATTCCTTCCTATTTTTTGAGAATAGTACAAAAAAGAGCAACTTTGTTTATATGGGGCTCTTCTAAACGTATACCTATACACACACTACATCTTCCTAAAAATAAAGGAGGCCTGGGATACCCTAATTTTACTAACTACTACAGAGCAGCACATTTGGCCAGTCTGTCCAAATACCATGCAAAACAGGAAATCCCATTATGGGTATTTATAGAGGCTTCAGAAAATGACCCTCTATTAATATCAAATTTATTATGGCTTGATCCTAAAGACCGCTTTAAAATTCATAATCCCATAACTAAACACTTCTTATCTCTCTGGGATAAACTAAAAACTAAATATCAGTTACAATCTCCACACAATCCTCTCCTTTCTTTTATCAGAAATCCGGCCTTTTATCCGGCATGGATCTACCCAAATTCTTTTAAAGCTTGGACAACATCAGGCATTCAGACACTAAATGACTTCATAGCATCTAAATCATTCCTTTCATTCCCATCGCTTAGAGAAAAATATGATCTACCAAACTCTGAGATATTTAGATATCTCCAAATCAAAAATTTCTATACACCATTCCTAAAGGGGGATACACCATTATCCCAATTATCCATTTTTGAATCAATCTGTACAAAAGATCCATTTGCTAAAGGTACAATTTCATCACTTTATAATCAATTATATGGAGTAGCAAATCTTAATAGACCCTCTTACGTTCAGAGGTGGGAGGAGGACCTGGGACGAACTTTAGAAGACACGGACTGGTCTAACATATGGCTCACATCTAAGTCATCTTCACCCAACATCTTAGCACTGGAGACAAATTATAAAGTCCTAACTTGCTGGTACCCTGTACCCGCTAGAGTGGCAAAATATTCACCTAATACCTCAGTTCTTTTTTTTCGAGGATGCCCAGAAATAGGCACACATTTACACATATTGTGGATGTGCCCAGTAATCCAAACCTTGTGGAAGGAAGTCTTCGTGATTGCATCTAAAATATTTAAAAAAAATAATACAACCAGATCCATATATAACTTTACTTAATCTAAAACCGGAATGGTTAACACTCTCTCAATTCAAACTTATGATCCAACTAATAACGGCTGCAAAACAAACAGTGGCCAAGGCATGGAAATCTCCTACATTGGTACTAGCAGAAACAATTCACAGAATGAATAATACAATGTCCCATGCCAAGATGGTAGCCATCGATCAAAATCAAATTCCAAAATTTGAAAAACTTTGGCATCCTTGGATAAAACAACAGTTCCTATCAAACTTCAATGACTCTGTCCTGTTGCCATGGTAACAGATTAAATGACTTACAGAGACACCCATTCTAAGACTTCAAAGAGAACTAAAAAGAATAATAAACTGACGAGCGGGACAACCTTGTGGACTATACCTCTACCTTTCTACCCTTTTTCTTCTTTCTCTTTCCTTTTCTCCACCTTACGATTAAAACGCATTATCAGAATTTATTTGACCAATATACACTCTACCTGTAAACAATATGTATAGTAGGTATAAATCATTTAAATACCTACAAAAGTGACTAAGGAAATGATATATATCTTTAATTTAGGTTTACGTGAACCCAATGTTTAATATTTGAAATTTCATGATATTTACCTATATAAACCCTACTGTAAAACAATGAGCTTACTTTATAGATCCTTGTAAACGTACTTTATGTATCTTTATAATATTGTATACTCAATAAACTTCTTTTGACAAGGAAAACTGCTGGGCTCAGAAGGATAGTCTGTTATATTTGTTAACATTGAATTTGCAGCAGTCAGGAGGTGAAAATTGTGTGTGATTGATTGAAAAAATACTAAAACCATGTCCCTTTTTCATACACAGGAAGAACTCAGCCAGGAGGAGGTTGTGGAATGTGGCAGCCAGGAGGAGGTGGGGATTAGTGGCAGCCAGGAGGAGGCGGGGCTAAGTGTCAGCCAAGAGAAGCCTGGGACCAGTCGCAGCTTGACTGAGTCTCAGTTTCCTCCCCTCCGCCTGCCACATAAACGAGCCAGGAAGATGACTCCCAGTCCTGTGCAGGATTCAGCGTACAGGCGTCCTGAAGAGGCCTTTGCCTGCATGGCTGCCACCAAATTGCAGGGCATGCAGGAGGGCCATTGCAGGCTCTCTGAGGACCTAATTTATAAAGTCCTACGTAAGGGGTTGAGTGGGGAACTAACACCCAAGACGTATGTCATTGAGATCGATGATCCTCCTCCTCCTCCTCCTCCTGCTGCCACAACTCCACCACCACAGCCACAGCCTGGAAGGAAGCGTGGAAGGAAGACCAAAGAGTGATTGCCCTTGGTTCAGTCTGGTCTGACAGAAGATGCAGTCTCTCGTATGACCACAGCCTGGGGACACAGATGTCATCTGCTGCTTTCCGGATCTCTGGGACTTCTGGACCACACTGCCCTCCCTTAGATATGGACTCCTCAGGCCACCAATTTTGCTTTTAAATAATTGATGTCTGCCCTGGGGGTCCAAGGCTTCACCCACTTCTGCAGTTTCTCCAGCGTGGCCTCCCTCTTTGTTTAGTTGTGAGCCCTTAATAACATTTTTTAGGTAAATTCTACTCTCCTGTGTGTGTTTTCATCCAAAAATGACAGTTTGTTGGTGACGATTCAGGTACATTTCTAAAGTACAATGTGAAATTAACAAGGGACAACAACACAAAACAATCTCCTACAGATTAAATAGAACAACATATTAATGGTGTTGTGGTAACAACACACAAAAAACACACAAACATTTTCGGGAGTACAAATCAAAATCACCAAAAAAAAAAAAAAAAGAGAAACACAAAAAAAGAATCAACATTAAAGCCAAAAAAAAAAAAAAAATATAAAAAAAATGTTGACAGATGTGAGAAATCAAAATATATTGAGGGAATCCAGATAAATAGTAACGAAATAAGTTTGTGAGAAGTGTGTGTGAATATGAGCATCAAAACTACTTAATTCTTGTCACATTATAAAGAAGAAGAGAGTGCGCTGTATTAAACCATTTTTAACATTGCAGCGTGACGAAAGTGCTGTATCCATTGCGAACGCTAAATTTACCAGAACGAGCTGTCCCGTCTCTGAATTTCTTCTGAGCATGCGTGGCACTTTGTGCGTCGGAACAGGCCACTCACGGTCGGAATTGACGCGATCGGATTTTGTTGTCGGAAAATTACTTTATAAACATCATTCCAATTGCTAGACAACATTGGCTTTTTCCTGGTTATTGCCTAATAAAAAGTATGAAAATAGCAATATACACATGCATGTCTGGGAATCTTCTAGCTTAGACAGTCTAAACTACCAAAGAATGTTATTTTATAATCCAATTCTTTTTATTACTGTAATTACTGAATTGATAACAAACATTGTCAATTGCACCCAGAACAGATGTCAAGGCTGCAGAACTTTTATCCTTAAAAGATTTCCTTACTCTGTTAGATATATTTTTCTGTGATATCATCTTCATATTAACATTTAATCATGTAACATGGGGGAGTATACAGTATGTTGTTGGGAAATATCCTTTAAATTGTTTTTTTTTTGTAACGAAATACGAAATAGCTTAATTTATTGGTACTGTGTCTATCTGAGTGGCAATTTCCCTGTCCTCTCTTTGATGTAAGTTGCTTTTGGGGTCCAGCCTGCTCACCAGATTTTTTTCTTTGACAAATGACTTCATGTGCATAAGGGTCCTTTCACACGGGACGGATCTGAGATGATCCGCTCCGTAACCATCCGCTTGCTCAGCGGGGATCGCTGACCAGCAGATCCAGCTGGTTAACTGTGGAGAGAGATTAGAACTGGCAATTAGCCGACAGCTGAGCGGCCAGCTCAGAGAAGGAAGGGCTGAGCCAGCCCTGACAGTACCCCCCCTCCTCAATGACCCCTCCCCCTCGGAGGACCTCCGGGCTTGAGGGGAAAATGTCTATGGAAATCGCAGAGGAGGGCAGGAGCATGTACGTCCGAGGATGAGACCCAGGAGTGTTTCTCCGGTCCGTACCCCTTCAAATGTACCAGGTACTGTATGCGCCCACGGAACCTACGGGAGTCAACAATGGATTGCACCTCATACTCCTCATGGTTCTCAACCTGTATAGGGAGAGGACGTGGCACTGAGGTGGTAAAACGGTTGCAGACCAATGGTTTCAATAAGGAGACATGAAACACATTTGAGATGCGCATACTAGGAGGAAGGTCCAACGTGTAAGCCACTGGGTTAATCCTCCGAAGGATACAGAAAGGCCCAATAAACCGAGGTGCAAACTTCAGTGAGGGAACACGAAGTCAGAGGTTGCGAGATGACAGCCAGACCCTGTCCCCAACCTGGTAGGAAGGCGCAGGCAGGCATTTGCGGTCAGCATGGAGTTTGTACCTATCAATAGCATGACACAAAGCCTCATGGACTTGTGCCCAAGTGGAACGAAGACCACGGAGATGCTCCTCTAGCACAGGAATACTCTGTGGAACAAACGAGTCAGGCAACATGGAAGGTTGGAAACCATAATTCGCCATAAACGGAGAGAATCGGGAAGCAGAATTCAAGGCACTGTTGTGAGCAAACTCTGCCCATGGTAATAGGTCTGACCAGTTGTTGTGATGGTCAGAAATATAGCAATTTAGGAATTGCTCACAGGACTGATTGGCTCGTTCTGCGGCCCCATTAGACTGCGGGTGATACGCAGAGGAGAAAGCAAGCTGAATTCCCAGCTGTGCACAAAAGGCTCGCCAGAACCGGAACACAAACTGACTACCCCTGTCTGAGACAATCACCTTGGGTAGCCCATGTAAGCGAAAGATCTCCTGAGCAAAAATGGAAGCCAGTTCCTTTGAAGTGGGCAACTTCTTAAGTGGAATACAATGACACATCTTTGAGAACCGGTCAACCATCATAAGGATAACTGTGTTGCCTTGGGAGTTGTGCAACTCCACAATGAAATCCATAGACAGGTGGGTCCAGGGCCTTTCTCAATTGGGTATGGGTTGTAGGAGGCCCACTGGAAGGTGTCGTGGAGTCTTACTCTGAGCACACACAGAACAGGCAGCTATGAAGGAAGTTACATCAGCACGTAGACTAGGCCACCAGAATTGTTGGGAAATGGCCCAAATGAGTTGATTCTTACCAGGGTGGCCAGCTGCCTTGGGAGAATGGTAAGTCTGGAGCATGGCAGTACGGAGACACTCTGGGACAAAGCAGTGGTCACAAGGTTTCTCAGGAGGAGCATCGACCTGAGCAGCAAGAATTTTGTCACCCAAAGGAGAAGTAAGACTGGTGCGAACCGTAGCCAGAATACGATCAGGGGGATTTATAGGAACCGGAACCGACTCCAAGTGGAGTGGAAGTGGAGGAAAATTGTCATGACAAGGCGTCAGCCCTTACATTCTTAGTACCGGGTAAGAATGAGACAATGTAATTGAAACTTGACAAGAAAAGAGTCCATCGCGCCCTTCTGGGAGAGAGGCGTTTAGCCTCAGACAAGAATGTGAGATTCTTATGGTCAGTAAGAATGAGAACCGGCACAGTGGTACCTTCGAGGAGATGTCTCCATTCTTTCAGGGCGAAAATGATTGCCAACAGCTCTCTGTCACCAATCTTGTATTTGCACTCCGCAGGTGATAATTTCTTGGAAAACTAGCCACAAGGATGCATATCGCTCTCAGAGGAAGGACGTTGAGACAGAAGGACGCCAACACCAGTCTCAGAAGCATCAACCTCAAGGATAAAAGGTAACGTAGGATCAGGATGTGCCAACACAGGAGCAGAAACAAAGGCAGCCTTGAGACTTTCAAAGGCCTTAATGGACTCCGGAGACCAACTCTGTGGGTTACCGTATTTTCTGGTCATATCGATCAGGGGCTTGACCAGAGACGAGAAGTTAGGAATAAACTTCCGATAATAGTTGGCAAAACCCAGGAAACGCTGACGTAACCCCACGGGTCGAGGCCACTGTAGGACTGCCGAAAGTTTCTCTCGGTCCATCAAAAATCCAGCAGTGGACATAGCCCAGGAATTTAACATGTTCCCGATGGAACTCACACTTCTCCAGTTTACAATAGAGATCGTTCTCTCTTAATTTCTGAAGCACACGACAGACATCTGTGTGGTGGCTCTCAAGGGACTTGGAAAATATGAGGATATCATCGAGATAAACCACCACACATAACTGCAACAAATCTCAGAGGGCATCGTTAATAAATTCCTGGAAAACTGCCAGGGCAGAGGATTTGTGGATGAAACCCCGAGAAAGTGCGTCTGCAACATACTCCTCCGTGGCTTTATCCTCCAAGACTGACAAAGGGTAAACCCGGCCACGAGGGGGAGTGGCACCAGGGTGAAGGTCAATTGCGCAATCATATGGCTGGTGTGGAGGCAAACTACCGGCTTGACCTTTGTCAAAGACATCGCTAAAATCACGGTACTCCTCAGGCAGGGAGGAGAGTGAAGAGGTACACAGGACCTTGGCTACCTTCCGGAAGCATGTTTCACTGCATTGTGGTGACCACGAGAGAACCTCAGTACGGAGCCAATCAAAAGAGAGGTTGTCCATCAATAAAAGTGTGGTGTTGCGCTGATCCTTAACTATAACAAAAAATATATTGTCTTAAATGTGGTGGCACAATAGTGGTGGGTGTCTCTAAAGTGCAGATCTATTGCAGTCAGCCATGTGTGACTCTGCAATAGTGTGAAAATTTGTACCTCTATCCGAGGGTGCCTCAATCTGTGTATATATCATAAAAACCATATATAATAAACTGTTTGTTGAAAGTATGCTGTAAAAAAAATAATCAACTATCCACTTAAACAGATGTATATACACATAAAGTAAGTGTAATAAGTGCTCCTCAGAGTGATATTAAATCCATATGCAAAAATAATAATAAAACAAAACTACTGCAACATACAAGAATATAAACATCAAAAAAAATATATAACAGTCTGCTGACCGGGCAAGTGTGCACCTGGTGTTTCTCAACACATCACCAGGTGCGTGTAACGTGAATTGTGCACTTATACCAAATCCTATGATATACAGTCCTCTCCAAAGGTGCAAAAAAATTGTTTACACTAAAAATAATTTAAACAAAGTCCAGAGCATGTGATCCACTCAGTGCAAAAATAACGTGACTCAGGTGATAAATCTCTTCATGCAACACGGCACACACTGGTGGGCAGTGGCCCCTCACCTTAAGGTAATGTGGTACTCGCATTTAGCCAATATATAGGAATGGCAGCCTTTAGTGGTCAATCTCATGGAATAAGCAGGCAGTGGGGGCAGTGGTAGTCCACTCCTATCCTGGCTTGTCACCTTTATGGACTTGCGTCTCTCCAAGTAGTGACCCGGGGTCACCGAGATAAACCAGAAAGGAAGATCCACAAATAGTATAGTATTGTCTAATAACAGTTTGATTTTTATTAAAGTATACAAGTACTCACATTTAAAAACAAAAAAACCAGGCGGAAATCCAAGGAGCAGCGAGCTCGTAATGCAAATACAGACAAAGAGTGCCTTTCCCGTCCCTATGCGTGATGTCACGACCCATGTGACTTCTTCAGGGTATTTTTTATTTTTCTTAAAAGAGGGGTTGTGCCTCTGTAACCAAGGATAACCAATAACCAGTGGAAACTTAGGAGAGTCTCCCCCCATGCTATGGGTGCGGAGCGGCCAGAGGAGAAGAAGATAGAAGACGCCGCGGAGGAGATGCTGGACGAGAACGCCGGAGGAAGAACCAGAAGAGCCAGAAGAACCAGAAGAAGAAGATGAAGGAAGATAGAAGAAAGAAGAAGCATTTAAATAAAGGAATTGTCAAAAACTGTCTCTTGTCATTTTTAACATTTTTGACAGTTTTTTAGTGAAATGGTAGGGTACTGTTCTACCCCCTTACCATTTCACACAGGGGGGGCGGGATCTGGGGGTCCCCTTGTTAAAGGGGGCTTCCAGATTCCGATAAGCCCCCCGCACGCAGACCCCCACAACCACCGGCCAGGGTTGTGGGGATGAGGCCCTTGTCCTCAACAACATGGGGACAAGGTGTTTTGGGGGGCTACCCCAAAGCACCCTCCCAATGTTGAGGGCATGTGGCCTGGTACGGTTCAGGAGGGGGAGGGCCGCTCTCTCATCCCCCCTTTTTTCCTGCGGCCTGCCAGGTTGCATGCTCAGATAAGGGTCTGGTATGGATTTTTGGGGGGACCCCACGCCGTTTTTTTTGGTGCGGGGTTCCCCTTAAAATCCATACCAGACCTGAAGGGTCTGGTATGGAATTTAGGGGGACCCCCACGTCATTTTTTTTAAAATTTTGGCAGGGGTTCCCCTTAATATCCATACCAGACATGAAGGGCCTGGTATGGAATTTAGGGGGACCCCCACATCATTTTTTTTTTTTTAATTTTGGTTCGGGGTTCCCCTGTGGGGAATTCCAATGCCGTTTTTATCAATGAACTTCTATGTGTATTGTCGGACCGGCAATGCAATAGCCGTGAGTAGTTTTAAATGGCTTTTTTCCTTCGAAATGTCATTTTGCTGTCAGACTGTTCTAAACACAGGAAACATGCGCTCCTTTACAGGCATACTATAGACACCCCCAGCTACGAAATTTAAAGGGATATTACACTTTTATTGTTTGACTTTAAGCATTATTAAAATCACTGCTCCTGAAAAAACAGCCGTTTTTAAAACTTTTTTTTGCATTGATCCATGTCCCCTGGGGCAGGACCCAGGTCCCCAAACACTTGCATATAAGCCTTTAAATTAGCACTTTTGATTTCACCCATAGACTTTTAAAGGGTGTCCTGCAGCATTCGAATTTGCCGCGAACACCCCAAATTGTTCGCTGTTCGGCGAACTTGCGAACAGCCAATGTTCATGTCGAACATGAGTTCGACTCGAACACGAAGCTCATCCCTACTGCCAGAGTATGGAACTCAATGGCGTAGTCGGCAACAGTTCTTATACTCTGTTTGATGGACATGAGGTACTTGGCAGCAGAAGCGGAGCACGCGGGAACATCAAATACCCTTTTAAAGGAGGCCACAAACTCTGGGTAACTCAAGACAACAGGTTTTTGCGTCTCCCATAGAGGGTTAGCCCAGGCCAAGGCTGTCTCAGAAAGCAAAGATATCACAAACCCTACTTTGCTTCTGTCCTTGGGAAACGCCTGAGGCAAGATCTCAAAGTATATCTCAACTTGGTTGAGAAACCCTCTGCATTGAACTGGATTGCCCCCAAATCGCTGGGGAAGTGGGGCGGAACCAGACATACTTCTTATAGAGATAATACTCAAGGCGGGTGCCTGCACAGAGACTGGCGAAGCAGCAGGGACAGCCTGCAACTCAGGTTGTACCAGAGCAGCCACAGTGGGGGATTTCAGGTGAGCTCTGCGACTCAGGAGTGTTTGTAACGCCATGACAAACTGATCCATGCGGTGATCTTGCTCATCTAATCTGGAAAAAATATTACCAACAAGTGGATTGACTGTATCTTCTGAATTCATGGCCTTCACCTACTGTCAGAAACCATGAACCAGACCGAGACAGAAGTACAGTAAAACCACACTTGATAGAGTAAGCGTAGACAAAACATAGCCAGAGTCCAGTAACTGTATCGGGTAGTCAGCCAAGCCAGAGTTCAGTAACCAAATCCGGTAATCAGCCAAGTCAGAGTTCAGTAACCAGATAGGGTAATCAGCCAGGCCAGAAGTCAGGGATCCAAGTAGAGGAACAGCAAGCAGGATACGGAGCCAGAAGGGATGTCAGCAAAGCCAGTCTTTAAACAGGAACGCAGGAGATGGTTTCTTATGATGTGACCAAGGCGAAGGCAGGAATAAAGTGAGCTGGAGATCGTTAAGTAGGCAGGACTGACGAGCAGATCCAGCTGGTTAAATGTGGAGAGAGATTAGAGCTGGCAATTAGCCGACAGCTGAGCGGCCAGCTCAGAGAAGGAAGGGCTGAGCCAGCCCTGGCACTTCTCTATATGGATATTCTTCTCACAAAACCTGTTATCAATTTTTCATTGGGTTCTATTATTCTAGTGCCCAGGGGAGTTTCTATTATCTGATGCTTTTATTTAAATTGTTAGAATGTTCTCTTTGCAGGCCATACCTTTAATAATGACAACCATCTCGAGCACATAGAAATACATGAAGTGTATGATGTCCATATTTGCTTTTAATCACTGTTCCACTGCAGCTGCTAGGGGTTATCGTAACAGTACTGCACTTTCAACTCATGAAATTTTCTTCAGGGATTTGTCAGGGGTTTTGGCGGAATACCAAACAATCATGGAACTGTAGAAGTATTCTCCTCCAATAACACATAAGTAGGATGAGTAAAACTGAGTGTTCATTTCCTCTGAATTTTTGATCAAAAAGCCATTTGAGTGGGTTATAGAAGCTGCTTTGCATTAAAGCAGAGGCTTTAGTTGCACAACATATGACAATATGTTAACCAGTGGAATATTTATTCATTTATTTTTTACTGGCTGGCTGGTTAGTGTGTTGGGACATTTTCTATTGTATGTGCATGCAATATACATTTTTTAATTTCTGAACATGACCTCTTGATGTCAGTATATTTCAATTCCACTTTTTCAATACCCTTTTGCACTTACATAGTTACATAGTTAGTCTGGTTAAAAAAAGACACAAGTTCATCTAGTTCAACCAATTAAAAAAACAAAAATATATACAATCCTATATACACAAACCTATACCCACAGATCCAATTTGCTCCAGCAGGGCAAACATTCCTTCCTGATTCCTCGAGAGGAAATCTGGTATTCCCTGGATCAACCTTACCTATAATTGTTAGTATCCAGTTCTATTATGTACATTTAGGAAAGAATCCAGGCCTTTGTTAAAGCAATCTACTGAGTTGGACAGAACCAGATCTTGAGAAAGTATTTTCCACATTTCCACAGCTCTTACAGTGAAGAAACCTTTCCATATTTGGAGATGAAATCTCTTTTCCTATAGAGAGTGCCCCCTTGTCTTATGTGATGACCTTAAAGTGAGCAAACTCAATAGGAATGAGCCGAACACCCCTCTGGTTCGGTTTGCACCAGAACTTGCGAACAGGCAATACATTTGTACGAACATGCGAATACCGTTAAAGTCTATGGGACATGAACATGAAAAAAAAGTACTCATCAGTGCAGCCTATCAATGCCCATCAGTGCTGCATATCAGTGCCACCTATCAGTGGCGCCTATCAATGCCCATCAGTGCCCATCAGTGCCACCTCATTGGTGCCACCTTATCAGTGCCTGTCAGTGCAGGCTCATCAGTGCCTATCAGTGAAGGAGAAAACTTACTTATTTCCAACATTTTATAACAGAAACAAAGAAAAACGTTTTTTTTCAGAATTTTTTTTTATTTGTTTAGCAAAAAATAAAAACTGCAGAGTTGATCAAATACCACCAAAAGAAAGCTCTATTTGTAGGAACAAAATTATAAAAGTTTTGTTTGGGTACAGTATAGCATGACCACGCAATTGTCATTTAAAACGTGACAGCGCTGAAAGCTGAAAATTGGCTTGGGCAGGAAGGGGGAAAGTGTCTGGTATTGAAGTGGTTAAATATTGTGCCTGGGGGTGTCCTTAGTATGCCTGTAAAGTAGCGCCTCTTTCCCATGTTTAGAACAGTACCACAACAAAATTACATTCTTAAAGGAAAAAATGTCATTTAAAACTGTTTGCGGCTGAAATGAGTTGTCGGATTCCTGCAATATAATTAAAAATCATTAAAAAAAAGGCATGGGTTCCCCCAGTCCATTACCAGGCCCTTTGGGTCTGGAATGAATATTAAGGGGAACCTCACACCAAAATAAAAAAAATTGCGTGGGGGCCCCCCCAAAATCCATACTGAGTCCTTCAGGTCTGGTATAGATTTTAGGTGGAACCCCGCGCCAAAATGAAAAAAATGGTGTGGGAGTCCCCCCAAAATCCATACCAGACCCTTATCCGAGCATGCAACCTGGCAGGCTGCAGGAAAAGGGGGGATGAGAGAGCGCCCCCCCCGAACCGTACAAGGCCACATGCCCTCAACATGGGGAGGGTGCTTTGGGGTCCCGACAGACTGAAAAAAGAAAAAAAAAGGCAAAAACTCTGCCTCCATGGGAGGCTCCCACCGACTGCAGGCTTTTCAATTTGACAGCTTTTATATAACTAACGGCGGGGTCACCCTGTTACGTCACCGGGTTGCCCCGCCCTTAGCTCTATAAAAGTTGTCAAAGCAAAAAGCCTGCAGTCGCGGGAGCCTCCCATGGAGGTGGAGTTGTTGCATTTTTTTTCTTTTTTTGGTCCATCGGGCGGTGTGATTGACGATGGAGTTACATGGCGGGACACTTTTATTTTTTTATTTTTTAATAAAGGACTTGTCCCAAACGGTCTACTGTAATTTTTACTTTTTTGACACTTCTTTAGTGAATGAGTAGGGGTACGATGTACCCGATACCCATTCACATGGTGTGGGAAGGATGGATGGAAGGCGCGTGATCAAACACTTGCATCAAATTATACAGTTTATTCATGAACAATGGAATACATACACATAGGGGGGCTGGGATCTGGGGGTCCCCTTTTTAAAGGGGGCTACCAGATTCTAATAAGTACCCCACCCGCAGACCCCCACAACCACCGGGCAAGGGTTGTGGGGATGAGGCCCTTGTCCCCATCAACATGGGGACAAGGTGTTTTGGGGGGACCCCAAAGCACCCTCCCCATGTTGAGGACATGTGGCCTGCTATGGTTCAGGAGGGGAGGCGCTCTCTCACCCCCCCTTTTCCTGCGGCCTTCCAGGTTGCGTGCTCGGATAAGGGTCTGGTATGGATTTTGGGGGGATCCCCACACCATTTTTTTTCATCTTGGCACGGGGTTCCCCTTAAATTCCATACCAGACCTGAAGGACCCGGTATGGATTTTGGGGGGACCCCAAGCCATTTGTTAAAAAATGTTGGTGGACAGTTTCCCTTAATATCCATACCAGACCTGAAGGGCCTGGTATGGATTTTGGGGGGACCCCAACGCAATTTTTTTTTCCAATTTTGGTGCGGGGTTCCCCTTAATATTCATACCAGACCCAAAGGGCCTGGTAATGGACTGGGTGGGAACCCATGCCTTTTTTTAAAAATGATTTTTATCTATATTGCTGGGATCCGACAATTCATTACAGCCGCAAGCAGTTTTAAATGACATTTTTCCCTTTAGAAATGTCATTTTGCTGTGGTACTGTTCTAAACATTGGAAAGATGGGCTACTTTACAGACATACTAAGGACATCCCTAGGCACGATATTTAAAGGAATATTTCCAACAAAAATGGATAAAATTGTGCCCTCTCAGTTATGAGGTGAGTGCGTTGTAAAATGAAAATGTTCTTTTTTGTTATCAATAAAAAGAATCTGATTTAAAAAAAAAGGAATATTTCATTTTTATTGTTTCACTTTATGCATTATTAAAATCACTGCTCCTGAAAAAACGTCAGTTTTAAAAAGAAAAATTTGCATTGATACATGTCCCCTGGGGCAGGACCCAGGTCCACATACACTTTTTGGAAAAAACACAAAATCCCCTTGATGGGTGGGACTTTAAAAGTGACCAGAAACTGTGATTGTATAATATAAAAAAGTTTATTACAAAAGTAGTCTATTCAATAAAAAGACTTTGGTCATAAGAGACAAATGTATACAATAGGATTTATATGGATTACAATGCATATACAGACACTTATAGGCTCTCTGATGAACCCAACGTTTCCGGCTTGATGCCCTTCTTCAGGGATTTTATAAAATACAGAGCCAGGTGTCTATTAAAGAATCATTTATATCAAAAAGGATATAAGATAATGTTTATGTTCGACTCGAACATCAGGCTCATCCCTAAAGCTCAACACCAAGTTCACTATAAGGACCACTTATTACATGTTATACATATGTTAACACACACATTTTTGTGCATTGAGGCACACTGTGTTAGAGCAGCGCATTCATATTGAATTGGATCCCAGTGCTCCTTAATGAAGGAAAAAGCACTATTTTGTGACAATGCAGTGTACCACAACACTATTTAGATCTGTGCTCTGTAGTAAGATTTAGCACAGGTAAGTATTTTTTCTTGTGCCATAAACTAGTGCATTAACAATATTATGTGGTAAAACATGAATTTTAATGAACGCTACTGCTACACAAAAGTATGAATCCAGCCATAATTCTGGTATTGGGTGTCTTTTAATCAGCTCCCATTATTAACGTGAAATACGCCGTATGCATTCAGTCATACCACAGGTAGGAACATTTACTGCTGGTTCACACAGGGGCAACATGACTTGCAGGCCGACTCACAGAGGCGATCTGCACACGACTTCAGCGGCGACTTGCAAAACGACTTCTGTATAGAAGTTAATGCAAGTCGCCTGAAGTCGCCCCAAAAATAGTACAGGATCCTTTTTCTAAGTCGGAGCGACTTGCCTCGCTCCTATTAGAACGGTTCCATAGTACAGAACGGGACGCGACTTGTCAATCGGCTAAGTCGCCTGACAAGTTGCCCCTGTGTGAACCGGGGCTTAATGTTTTACAATGCTGAATGCTTTTCTACAGCTATTTGTTTCACCTGTGCTATAGTCAGTGGACAGGTAGTAAACTCCTGTGAGTTGTAATAGTGAGCTCTTCCATCTGTCTACATCTAGCTTTTTGTTTCTTCTTGAGCAGCAGTGCCAACACTACAGCCCAAGGGTGTTCTTTAATCATCCCCCCTGATCTCTGTCATCAGTGTTGGGAGGTTCCTTAATTACTTCCACCATTGCTTTTATCACTCCCACTGACACCAACGCCAAGGGGTCTTTTGCTACTCACTGACACCAGAGCTGGGAAGCAGAAGAGTTTATTAATTCCACTCAGACAGAACTTAGGGTCTTTACTACTCCTTCTTATATCCATACTGAGGGATGAGTGCTTTTACTATTCCCACTAACACCAATGCTGTGGGCGCTTTTATTATTCCCACTGATACTGGTGCTGAAGTGAGGGGCTGTTATTTTTCCCACTGACACCAACACCCAGGGGGAATTTCTCGGCTCACACTAACACCAATGTTGGGGGGGGGGGGCTTTCCAAATCCCATGGATATTACTCCCACTAACCATCGCAATAGGGGCATTTATGCTCCTACTGACCACCAAAACATAGGGACAATTTTTACTTCCATTGATCACTGATCCAAGGCCATATTTTTTTTTACCACAGGGGCACTTTTACTCCTTTTGACCACTGCCCAGTAAGGGCATTTTTACTCCTATTAGTCACGGATGCGGGGAAAATGTACTTTACTCCTGCTGGCAACAGTCTGGCTCTAAAACATACTGATAGGAAATAAACGGCACTTTGTTTTAATAGCTTTAGAACATCTTTAATGCCTTACCTAAAATCCTGTGGCTCCAGATATACCTTGTCCAGGTTCACCTACGTCTCCCTATTGATAAAATGAAAGTATTATTTTTTCTGCCATAATTATTTGAAAATAATATCAGATTTATTTTAGCACCTAAAGTGTACCTACACTGCATCTGAGCACCGCAAACTGAAAACATTATATAATTAATTTATAATATTCAAAGCAACCCCCCATCCAACCATGACTTCATGCTTTATTTTGCAAATAAATCACTTTGAAAAACAACCTCCTAGCACTTCTGGCCATGGCCATATTGATTAAGAGCAGATGATTTATGTAGCATTTACTTCCTGGAATCCATCTGCCATTAACTTAGGCATGCAGTCAGGAGGGTGTGCTTAGCTGAAAAAGCCCATCATGAGGGGCTACCACTCTCTAGGTTGAATTTTTTTTCATTCAACAGAAGTATTTTTGTTAAAGAAATGTGATTTCAGATAAAGAGAAAGCATTTGACATTGTACAGAAAAAGCAACGTGCCAGTCTCATATTCACAATGGTCAATAGAGGTTGATAGAGGAAGGCAGTAATTGAGGGACCTTATTATTTAAGAATACACAGCAGTGAAAAGGTGCTAACTAAATTAACATGCAACAAGAAGAAAAATTACAGCTTTAGAGTTTTCACATTCACAAACAAGCTAGCAATGGCAGGTCTTGTATGTCTGTCTTGACATGTTACCTTGACAGTGTATGTAGCAAGGTCTCTGGCCTTGTCCAGTCTAATGAGAACTTTCCAGGCCAAATATAGCTGACATCCTTCTGTATGTGGTGGGTTGTGTGGCTTGAGTGCAAGGTGGACAAAGTTATTGGGCGCCAGACACTTCTTGGATGTAAAAGATGGTTTATTACTCTTAACAGTCCTTTTTGTATTTTGGGGGGAAAAAGGGTTAGGGCCAGGACACCCTTAAGTAGTTGTAGATTCAATTGGCAAACTCCAAGAGGTCAATAGAAGGACAGCCGTGTAGGGAAAGGCCCCAGCAAGGAGCCACTTCTGCACATGCAGGGATGCTGTCTCCGTTGGCAACAGTCTTTAACAGTTCCTAACTCAAACGTAACAGTTCCTTCAGCTTCACTACAACCTCCTCTTGTAGTTCTTCAAAACTGAGCTCCCGGTCTCTCACTAGACCCTCTGATTCACTGACTCTGAATCATTTGCTCCTCCAATCTTTGCAGTGGTATCTCCCTCAAGCGTCACTCATGCTTCCCTGCTGGGTCCCTAGCTTGGCACTCCAGATACTTTTCAAGCTTTACCCCTGCTGACCAGCTCGGTCCCTAGCTTGACACACAAGGCTGCTCTGCAAGCGTCACCTCTACTAGTTGGGTCCCTGACTTGATCATTGCCTGAAGTTTCCCGATTCTCAACCGTGTCCGTTCGATGAGAATGCTGCCCCGGTACTTGCTTTAGTTACTCACTGTGATCCCTGGTAATAAGGTGGTTGGTCCTTTTGTGGCGACAGCTTCCCTTCTACCTCTGACCACTGACAGGTTCTCCGGCCGGCAGAGCTGGCACTTCTGGTTGGACTGCAAGCTCCAATCCCAACCCTGCTCATACTTCTGGATAGGCCCTCACTAGGAATGAGCCGAACACCCCCCAGTTCGGTTCGCACTAGAACCTGCGAACGGACCGAAAATTCACGCGAACCTTAGAACCCTATTGAAGTCTATGGGACTCGAACGTTCAAAATCAAAAGCGCTAATTTTAAAGGCTAATTTGCATGGTATTGTCCTAAAAAGGGTTTGGGGACCGGGGTCCTGCTCCAGAGGACATGTATCAATGCAAAAAAAAGTTTTAAAAACGGCAGTTTTTTCTGGAGCAGTGTATGCCTGTAAAGTGGCGCGTGTTTCCCGTGCTTGGAACAGTCCCTGCACAAAATGATATTTTTAAAGGAATACAAGTCATTTAAACTGCTTACGGCATTAATGTAATGTTGGGTCCCGGCAATATGGATGAAAATCAGTGAGACAAACGGCATGGGTACCCCCCCAGTCGATTACCAGGCCCTTTGGGTCTTGTATGGATATTAAGGGGAACCCCGCACCCAAATTAAAAAAAGGAAAGGCGTAGGGCCCCCAGGCCCTATATACTCTGAACAGCAGTATACAGGCGGTGAAAACAAGACAGGGACTGTAGGTTTGTTGTTAAGTAGAATCTGTTTGTAATTTTGAACTGGTACATTTTTAAAGTGTAGCTCCAGCCAAAAAATCTATTTTAAGCTTTTTGGAAAACATAGGGAAGGGTTATCACCCCTGTGACATTTGTTTTGCTGTTTGTGCACCTCTTCAGAAGATTTCACCTCACTTTCTGTCCCAATGACAAATGTTTTTTGAAAATTTGGGGTTTTTAGTGAAACAAGGATTGGTGATAAAGCATCAGTGAAGAGGAGACACGTTTTTCCCATATTAACTCTTACAGGATAGAATTTCCCTTCCTAGGGGTATATTTCATCTCACTTCCTGTTGTCTCCTTCCGTTTGCAAGTGAGAGTCGTTTGTAAGTTGGATGTTTGAAAGTAGGGGCCTGCCCTATATACTTTGCAGAAATTGGGGCCTTAGGTATTGGTGTTGCCACAACACTGTAAGCCCTCACAGTTACTCTTGGTGGGCACAGGAACGGGCTTTGCTGTGAAATATTAGATCAAGAATTGTAATTACATGCCCCTGTTGAACAGGGTCAGAAAAATTGGGCCTTTGGGGGTGGTGGTGCTGGTGCCACAACACTGTAAGTCCTCACAGTTACTCCTGGTGGGCGCAGAAACGGACCCTGCTGTGAAATATTAGATCAAGAAATGTAATTACATGCACCTGTTGAACAGGGGCAGAAAAATGGGCCTTTGGTGGTGGTGGTGTTGCCACAACACTGTAAGTCCTCACAGTTACTTTTGGTGGGCGCTGGAACAGGCCCTGCTGTGAAATATTAGATCAAGAATTGTAATTACATGCACCTGTTGAACAGGGGTAGAAAAATTGGGCCTTTGGTGGTGGTGGTGGTGGTGGTGCTGGTGCCACAACACTGTAAGTCCTCACAGTTACCCTTGGTTGGCGCAGAAACGGGCCCCGCTGTAAAATATTAGCTCAAGAATTGTAATTACATGTCCCTGTTGAACAGGGGCAGAAAAATTGATCCTTAGGAACTGGTGCCACAACACTGCAACCCCTCACAGATACTCTATTCGGAGCACAGGAATGAGCCCTCCTGCAAAATATTGCATCAAAAATTGTAATTACATGCCCCTGTTAAACAGGGTTTGAAAAATTGGGCCTTAGGCACTGGTGCTGGTGCCACAACACTGCAACCCCTCACAGATACTCTAGTTGGAGCACAGGAACGAGCCCTGTTGCAAAGTATTGCATCAAAAATTGTAATTACATGCCCTTGTTAAACAGGGGCTGAAAAATTGGGCCTTAGCCACTGGTGGCGGCGCCCAGAACCAAAAATATTCTTACAAGCTATCAGCATGATCATGGAGGAGGAAGAGGATAGTCACTCAGCATCAGCATAGGCAGTCTTTAAGGGATCTGAGATTTCAAAAAAAATTATTCGGTTACATCAGCATTAGGTGCTTGGTAGCTGGTGGTGATCCAAGACTGATTCATTTTTATGAAGGTCAGCTGATCGACTGAGTAGGTGGACAGGCGCACCCTGTGATCGGTTACAAAGCCTCCAGCACCACTGAATGTGCATTCTGAATGCTGGATGCAGGACTGGCCAGTAGCTCAATTGCATACTGTGCAAGCTCTGGCCAGTGATCCATCCTCAAGACCCAGTAACCCAGAGGATTTTTGGTGGGAAAGGTGTCCAAGTCAGATCTTGCCCCTAGGTATTCCTGCACCATGTAAAACAGACGCTGGCGATGGTTGCTGGAACCGATTATACCTTGGGGCTGTGGACTAAAAAATTGTCTGAATGCATCAGTCAGACGGCCACCTTCTCCACTGCTCCTTCTTTGACTGACCGAAGCCTCAGCAACATGTTGTCCAGAAACAGGAGTTTCTAACCTCCCAGTCTCTGGGAACGCGTTGCACAGACCTTTCTGCAAGGCCTCCCGAAGATGTTTCATCCTCTGCTCCCTCTGCCACAGCAAGATATGGTCCGCAACCTTACCCTTGTAACGTGGATCAAGGAGGGTTGCCAGCCAGTATTCATCCCTCTCCTTGATACCACGAATACGAGGATCCTTCCGCAGGCTTTGCAGGATCAGGGAGCCCATGCAGCGTAGGTTTGCTGAGGCATTCGGTCCGGAGTCCTCTGGGTCACTAAGGACAGCATGATCCGCAGCCACCTCCTCCCAGCCACGTACAAGTCCATGGGTTTCTTGGGACTATAAATGATCCCTTAAAGACTACTCTTGATGCTGAGTGCCAGGCTCCACCTCCATGCTGACACAATCCTCCTCCTCCTCCTCTTCCTGTGTGATCGGTGGGCACGGAGGAACACTGTCTGGATAAAGGGGGCCTTGAGAGCTAAGGAAGTCCTCCTCTTTCTGCCTCTGTTCTGCCTCAAGCGCCCTGTCCATTATTCCACGCAGCGTGTGCTCCAACAGGTGGACAAGGGGGACAGTGTCACTGATGCATGCACTGTCACTGCTCACCATCCTCGTGGCCTCCTCAAATGGTGACAGGACAGTGCATGCATCCCTGATTATGGCCCACTGGCGTAGGGAAAAAAAAACAAGCTCCCCTGACCCGTTCCTGGTGCCATAGTCGCACAGGTACTCATTAATGGCCCTCTGCTGCGTGTGCAGCTGCTGCAGCATGGCCAACGTTGAGTTCCACCTGGTGGGCATGTCACAGATTAGGCGGTTCTTGGGCAGGTTAAATTCCTTTTGGAGGTCAGCCAGCCGAGCACTGGAATTATATGACCTGCAGAAATGCACACAGACTTTCCTGGCCTGCCTCAGGACATCCTGTAAGCCCAGGTACCTGCCCAAGAACCGCTGCACCACCAACTTAAGGACGTGAGCCAAACAGGGCACATGGGTCAGTTGTCCCTGTCGGAGGGCGGAGAGGAGGTTGGAGCCATTGTCACAAACCACCATACCTGCCTTAAGCTGGCGTGGCGTCAACCACCTCTGAACCTACTCCTGCAGAGCTGACAGAATCTCTGCCCCAGTATGGCCCCTCTCCCCCAAGCACACCAGCTCAAGCACCGCATGGCATCTTTTTGCCTGCGTGCTTGCGTAGCCCTTTGAACGCCTATGGAGCACCACTGGTTCTGAAGACAAATCAGCACAGGAAGAGGCCATGGAGGAAGAAGAAGAGAAGGGGGTGGAGGAGAGAGGTGTGGCAGAATCACCACTAGTAGAATTTTGGAGGCGTGGTGGCGGAACAACCTCCAACACTACTGCACCCTATCCTGCATCCTTCCCAGCTGCCAGAAGAGTCACCCAGTGCGCGGTGAAAGATAGGTAACGTCCCTGTCCATGCCTGCTGGACCATGAGTCAGCGGTAATATGCACCTTACCCTGTTCAGCGTGGCCAAGGCATTGCCTTCCACATGCCAGTAGAGAGCCAAAATCGCCTTCCATGAGAAAAAGTGGCGTTTGGGAACCTGCCACCGAGGAACCGCACATTCCACAAACTCACGGAAGGGGGCAGAGTCTACCAACTGAAAAGGCAGCAGTTGAAGTGCTAGCAATATAGCCAAGCTAACATTCAACTGCTGGGCATGTGGATGGCTGGGAGTGAACTTCTTTCAGCGGTGCAGCAGCTGGGGCAGGGAAATTTGCCTGGTACAACCTGACGTTGGTGTACCGATAGCAGATTGCCCCCAAGTACTTGGCTGTGACACACCTAATTCTACACCTTCATTCCTATCAGTGTAGGTCTCAGAGAGGACTGGAGGTATAGTGGGGTTGGAGATCCCAGCTGATGAGGAGCAAGGAGAGGTCCTCTTTGTTCTTTGGTGTGGGTCTTTTAGGTACGCTTGCCAACGAACTGCATGGCAAATCGACATATGTCTGGTGAAGCATGTGGTGCCCAAACGGGTGATGTTTTGGCCACGTGAGATACGCTTGAGACATATGTTACAAATAGCAGCTTTGGGATCTGATGCACTCATCTCAAAAAAGGCCCACACCAAAGAACTTTTGGAATAACGCGCAGAGACAGCAGCGCCCTGCACATGTGGAGCTCTGCGGTGTCATGCAGTCGGTGTGCAGCCCTTAAGCTGGCCCCTGGGGGGCATCCTGCCTCGTTGGATATGTGCCTCCTCCTCCTCCTCTCTCCTATCAGGAACCCACATTGAGTCAGTGACCTCATCATCCCCTCCCTCCTCATCACTGGAGCAAAGCTGGCAGTATGCTGCAGCTGGGGGAACATGACTACCAGATTGCTGTCCTTCTTGGGCACCCCCTCTCTCTGTGCTCACGTTACTGCCTTCCTCTAGCTGGGTACCATCAACTGAGCCTTCAAAACACTGGGCAACCTCCTGGAGAAACAGTTCGGGGGACTCCTCAGGAGGACATGGTGGGGCTAGGGAAGGAGTGACTAATGCCATTGAGCTGAGGGAAGAGGCCGCGTTGGCAGCTGCTTTGTCAGACAAAGTACCCTGAGCCTGGGTGAGAGAGGATGAGGAGGATGAGGACGGCTTGGTCATCCACTCTACCAAGTCTTCCACATGTTGAAGTTTAACACGACCAGCTGTCGAAAAAAAGGTCAAGCGTGTCCCACGGCCACGTGCTGATGAGGATGCACCGTCTCCACGACCAGCACTGTTGCCTCTAGACACAGAGCCTGCTTGCCCTCTTTTATTGGCTTGTGACTGTCTGCCTCTCCTTGTTGGCCTTCCAGACATACTAATGGCCTGCAGTGAGATGTAGCTGCACAAAGCTGGGATGTATATATATATATATATATATACTGATACTGCAGCTAGCAGAATCAACTGCCTGCCTGTAGTATTATTAGTATGAGAACACCAGCAATTGTCTTCAGGTAACTTTAGGTGCACACTGTGTTTAGGACACAGTACACTGACTGTAAATACTGTAGCTGCCTGCCTGTGGTATTAATATAGGATCAGAAGAACACCACCAATTTTATTCAGGTAGCTTTATGTGCACACTGTGCAGAGGACACAGTACACTAACTGTAAATACTGTAGCTGCCTGCCTGTGGTATTAATAGGAGCAGAACAACAGCAATTGTCTTTAGGTAGCTTTAGGTGCACACTGTGCAGAGGACACAGTACACTAACTGTAAATACTGTAGCTGTCTGCCTGTGGTATTAATAGGATCAGAAGAACGCCACCAATTTTATTCAGGTAGCTTTAGGTGCACACTGTGCAGAGGACACAGTACACTAACTGTAAATACTGTAGCTGCCTGCTTGTGGTATTCATAGGAGCAGAACAACAGCAATTGTCTTCAGGTAGCTTTAGGTGCACACTGTGCAGAGGACGCACTACACTAACTTGTAAATACTGCAGCTGCCTGCGGTACTAATAGGATCAGAGGAACACCACCAATTTTCTTCAGGTAGCTTTAGGTGCACACTGTGCAAAGGATGCACTACACTAACTTGTAAATACTACAGCTGCCTGTGGTACTAATAGGATCAGAAGAACACCACCAATTTTCTTTAGGTAGCTTAGGTGCACACTGTGCAGAGGACGCACTACACTAACTTGTAAATACTGCAGCTGCCTGCGGTACTAATAGGATCAGAAGAACACCACCAATTTTCTTCAGGTAGCTTTAGGTGCACACTGTGCAGAGGACGCACTAAACTAACTGTAAATACTGTAGCTAATAGGACTAATAGGATCAGAAAAACACCAGCAATTTTCTTCAGGTAGCTGTAAATACTGTAAAAACACGATAATTTGCTTTGGTGGTGATTTTTGTGGGGTGAGTGGCTCTGTATATGTGGTCTGTAGTGGAGATTCTGCTCACTTATAAGTATTGCTTTATGCTATTTAGTGCAATAATAACGATGTCTGTTTTAACAACTTTTTTTTTTTCTGTATTTGTTTAGTTTTTCATACCAACCTTTCTCTGAATTGCACATCCCCTGAAGAAGCAATCAGCGAAACATGTTGGGCTAGTGTGCAACCTTCATTTATTTTGGTTCAAACCTATATATTTCACAACCACCATATTGTTGTTATTATTGTGAATATTTCTATGTTCTTTGTAAAAAACTCATTTTAAAATAATTTTTTGTATAAATAAAATCTATCTTTTTAATTCTAAGTCATTTCATAATTTTTGTTGACACCGTAAAAATCCCCTCAATTTTTCTCTCTTTGTCCCATTACTACATAGGGATGAGGTGCCTTTGCAACTAGGTGTTGTACCGTGAACCAGACCTACGCCTGTTAACTTGTAAATACTACAGCTGCCTGCGGTACTAATAGGATCAGAAGAACACAACCAATTTTCTTCAGGTAGCTTTAGGTGCACACTGTGCAGAGGATGCACTACACTAACTGTAAATACTGTAGCTAATAGGACTAACAGGATCAGAAGAACACCAGCAATTTTCTTCAGGTAGCTGTAAATACTGTAAAAATACCTGCCTGCCTGTCAGTAGGAAGAGAATAACAGGAACGGATCTAGCTAAACTGAATACAGTGTTTATTTATATATATATATATATATATATATATATATATATATATATATATATACAACACCTAGGATGTATATATATACACAATACACTGTAAGTGCAGCTAACTGACTCGCCTGCCTACTCTAACTTAAATCAAATGACACTGTCTCTCTCTCTCTCTCTCTATCTCTCTCTCAACGCCGGAACACACTACACAGGGCCGACGTGCAGGCGGCCTTATATAGTGTGGGGCGTGTACTAAACCCCCTGAGCCATAATTGGCAAAAAGCCACCCTGGCTTTGGCCAATTACGGCTCTTTGTACACACGGCGCTGTGATTGGCCAAGCATGCGGGTCATATTTCATGCTTGGCCAGTCATCAGCCAGCAATGCACTGCGATGCTGCAGTGAATTATGGGCCGTGACGCGCCACTCGAATTTGGCGCGAATGGCCCATATTGTTCGTAATTCGACGAACGGCCGAACATGCGATGTTCAAACACGAAGCTCATCCCTAGCCCTCACACAGCCTAGCAGCCAGACGCCCCGGGATAGGCTCAATCTCCGGCCTAGGAGCCTGGGGCACATGACACATGTCCATCCAGACAGCCGTCCAGCTGGCACAGAAGATAGATCACCTGACTCCACCAGAATATATAGGCTTTATCAGCAGGCCAAGGGATTCAAGAAAACCCCTGCCCATTGGCTGAGATACCCATATACCCATAACCTGACCTTCTCATATCTAATACCACCAGGTGCCCAGTCACCTAGTGGCAGAAGAGAAAAGTACAACCAGGGCAAGGTTAGGGATAAATCAGTGGATCTCTAACAATTGACCAGGGCAACTACTCCTGGTAAGTAAATTTGTGAGGAGCACCCCTGACAAAACCCCAGGGTGCTAAAAGTATCTCCACTTTGCAGCCAAATTGGGATAGCATATACTTTATATTTGTTACATATCCCTATTCACATAGCATACCTTTTTTAGATGCTCTATTCTGGACCAAGCAAGGAAATATGCTGCATCGTTCACTTTGTTTTGTGGGGGGGCTGGGCCGCTGTGTTTACCATAACTAAAACTGTCTGTATTGTGTATACAGATCTTCATTATTAGGGATGAGCCGAACACACCCTGGTTCAGTTCGCACCAGAACATGCAAATAGACAAAAAATTTGTGCGAACATGTGAACACAGTTAAAGTCTATGGGACGCGAACATGAAAAATCAATATTGTTAATTTTAAAGACTTATATGCAAGTTATTGCCATAAAAAAGTGGATGGGGACCTGGGTACTGCCCCATGGGACATGTATCAGTGCAAAAAAAAAGGTTTTTAAAAAGGCAATTTTTTCAGGAGCAGTGTTTTAATAATGCTTAGAGTGAAACAATAAAAATGAAATATTCATTTAAATATCGTACTTGGGGGGTGCTCTTAGTCTGCCTGTGAAGTAGTGCATCTTTCCCATGTTTCTAACAGTACCGCAGCAAAATTAAATTTCTAAAGGAAAAAGTGTAATGTAAAATTTCTTGCGGCTGTAATATATTGCCGCATCCCGGCAATATACATAAAAAATCATTAAAAAAAACAGCGTGGGTTCCCCCGCAGTCCATTACCAGGCCCTTCGTGTCTGGTATAGATATTGAGTGGAACTCCACACCAAAATTAAAAAAAAAAATGACTTGGGGGTCCCCCCCAAAATCAGTACCAGGCTCTTATCCGAGCATGCAACCTGGCAGGCAGGAAAAGGGGGGGGTGAGAGAGCGGCCCTACCCCTCCTGAACCATACCAGGCCACATGCTTATTCACATGGGGGGCCGGGATCTGGTTAAAGGGGGCCACCAGATTGATAAGCCCCCCGCCCGCAGACCCCCACAACCACCGGGCAAGGGTTGTGGGGATGAGGCCCTTGTCCCCATCAACATGGGGACAAGGTGCTTTGGGGGAAACTCCCCATGTTGAGGGCATGTGGCCTGGTATAGTTCAGGAGGGGGGGTGCTCTCTCGTCCCCCCCTTTTCCTGTGGCCTGGCAGGTTGCGTGCTTGGATAAGGGTCTGGTATGGCTTTTGGGGGGGACCCCACCCCTACCCCACCCCTACCCCACCCCTATTTTAAGAAAAAAAATTTAAATTTTGGCACAGGGTTCTGTGATTGGCCAAAGCATTCAGGTCATGCAGGTCAGGTGCATGCTTTGGCCAATCATCATACAGCAATGCACAGTGCATTATCGGGCATTCCGCAGCACTCAAATTTCCTGCAAACGCTCCATATGTTCGGTTCGTTTTAGAACAAACGCACACCCACGGGCTAATCCCTATTCATTATCAATTGTAACTAGGTTTGAACATCGTGGGGTAGATTTACTAAAGGAAATTAGACTGTGTACTTTGGAAGTGCAGTTATACTCTTCAAGTGCAGTTGCATTCATTTTCCCCATAGCTTAGTGAAACAGAGCTTCCACAAAGAGAGATTTATTTTGGTGGCATTTAATCACCTCTGCGGTTTTTATTTTTTGCGCTAACAACAAAAAAAAGGACAATTTTGAAAAAAAAACTATATTTTTTACTTTCTGCTATAAAACACAACCAATAAAAAAATGTCAAAAATCAAATTTCTTCATCAATTTAGGCCAATATGAATTCTGCTACATATTTTTGGTAAAAAATCCCAATAAGCGTGTATTGATTGGTTTGCGCAAAAGCATCTACAACCTATGGGATATTTTTATGGCATTTTTATTTTTACTAGTAATGGCAGCGATCAGTGATTTTTAGCGGGACTGAGACATTGCGGCAGACAAATTGGACACTAAGTGACACTTTTTGGGGACAAGTGACACTAATACAGTGATCAGTGCAAAAAAAAAAAAAAAAAAGCACTGTCACTGTATAAATGACATTGGCAGGGAAGGGGTTAGCACCGGGGGCAATCAAAGAGTTAAGTGTGCTCCTAGGGAGTGATTTCTAACTGTGTGGGGAATGGTTTAACTGGAGGAAGAGAGAGATCTGTGTTACTGATTAGCAGGAACATAAGATCTTTCTCTTCCTCTCTGACAGAACCGCAGTCTGCCTTGTTTACATTGGCAGACCACTGTTCTGCCTCTCCAGTGAACAATCGGCGGGTCCCAGCAGCCATCACGGCCTCTGGACCTGCTGATTGGCTCCTGCTGTGTCCAATCACAGCGGGAGTGGGTTGCCGGCGGTGTGCGCGCACGCCCCAGGCCCCAAAGAGGAAACAATGTACAGGTACGTTGTTCCACGCAGCCAGGCCCCCCTGCAGAAGTAAATATGAGGTGGGCAGTCCGGAAGTGGTTAATGGAGGCAGATTTGGGACAGACTCACAATAACATTATTTAAGAAACCTTGTAGTCAGGCATAACACCTTGTCTGAAAAACATCTAAAAGGTAGGCAAGATTGCATGCTGTGTGAAAATGGGAACACATAATAAACCTACAGTGTGGTTTTGTCAAATTTGACTGCAAAAGTGGAAGTATGCTTTCAATTTCACCTCTAATTATACCTCAGACATGAAATATGAACAAAGCATATCCCTCTATAGGGTGTACTTGTCTCAATTAAGAGCACTAAGTGTAATTTCCGTCTGCTGGTTAGTTCCCCCGCTATCAGCAGGAGTCACTTCTGACAAGTTTTCCTGACACCAAAAGAAAAATGATGACAGGGGAGGGACCTCCAGCAGATTGACAGCCTCAGCTCTGTTGGTGTGTGCTGTGTAAAGGGTGTGTGTCTCTCATCACTCCAAGCAGCTCTCAGAGCTCTCCTCACTAAGCTCTCCACCTCTGATTTCTGAACTCTCATGCCGCGTACACACGAGCGGATTTTCCGTCGGAAAAAAACTTGGATGGTTTTTCCGACGGAAATCTGCTCAAGCTTGCCTTGCATACACACAGTCACACAAAAGTTCTCTGAATTTTCGACCGTCAAGAATGCAGTGACGTACAACACTACGACGAGCCGAGAAAATGAAGTTCAATTCTTCCGAGCATGCCTCAAATTGTTTCCGAGCATGCGTAGGAATTTTGCGCGTCGGAATTTATACAGACGATCGCATTTTCGGATAGGAACTTTTTCCAACCAAAAAATTGAGAACATGCTCTCAATCTTTTGCTGGCAGGAATTCCGCCAGCAAAAGTCCGATGGAGTATACACACGGTCGCATTTTCCGACCAAAAGCGACCAAAAGCTCTCATCGGTCTTTTGCTGGCCGAATTTCCGATCGTGTGTACGCGGCACCAGAGTTCAAGTTTTTTAAATTTGACACTTTGAACAGATGTAGCGACCTCTGTGTATCACCTGAGGCAAATTACTTTGCTGGGTATATGTAAGGGTTTACAACCACTTTGGCTTAATTTCACATTTTATTTCTAATGCTTCCTTAGAAGAATAGACTGTGCACTTTGCAAAGTACAGTTGCACTCGGCAAGTGCAGTTGCTCCAAAGCTTTGTAAATGAGGTGAAGCTTCACTTTGCAAAGAATAACCAATCACGTGCAATAAAAATAAAAAAAAATGCAATTTTGCTTGAACACTTTGCAAAGTGCACAGTCTATTTGCCTTTAGTAAATCAACCCCTTTATGTCTTGCTGTGCATTGTAAATGTTTGTCTAGAGTAGACATTGGTTGGTGGATTATGTTGTTAGCTTTGGCATGTGAAGGTAATGACTGCTGGTCACAGATCAAGAATTGCAGACATGGCTAAATTCCAGGGTTAAGTAAAAAGATAATAATGCTTAATATACAACATTCAGAAATTCAATTTGCCATATTTTTATTATGGGATGTTGCTATGCTAATTTTATAAATACATAAAAACGTCTGAAGTTCTGCTGTTTCCCAAGACTTTAAAAATGCAATATGTATTTGACATAGGCTGCATTATTAAAACTATCTTCACAAGCTACTGAGACCGCCAACAAATTGAAAGCTCAACTCTGGGATAACATTTACCCCACACCTACTCACCACTATCTGATCACTGGGAAGAAAAAAAACCTCTTTAAATGCCCATTTTCACTTGCCTTAGGGTGTGATCACATGATCATCCAGCGCCAGGTTTACTTCCAGCTCTGTTTACTTCCAGCTAGGGTCCTTCTGGATCTCTCTCTATTTCCATTCACTGGGCAGTGGAGGGGTCCTCATAGGATTGAGAAGAGTTCTGATATTGGACCAAAAGCAGTGAAGGGGACAGGATGAAAACATGTGGTCCTGGGCTAGTGGTTCCTGCAGGTAGAAGCAGCATTAGCAGGGGACCTGGCTGGGGAACTCAGATGAGTATAACTGACTTCACAAATTAAGGATTTATTGACTGGCATGATGGGTTTGGTGGGGTGTGAGAGAGGGATAGTAGAAAAATAGGGGTTGCCCAGAACTGGGCTTTATATGATGCTGGGCATCATTCAACGCAGAAACTGAGGATATGGAATTACTGTGGGGAACAACACTGGAGAGAAGGTGAGTGTTGCAGCCAGAGCTGCTTTTTTATTTTCAACACTGGCTGGGGCTTCTTTTTCTTCTAAAAGATGTGCCCAGAGTTAGGCTTTAATAGCCTAATTTACAATTATGTTAGTAACAGTGCCAAAAGAAATCTGAGCGTGGAATGTGTCTTCATAATGTGTTTCACAATTTAGGACTAATTCGCACTCCTACGTACTTTTGCACTCCCATACTTGGTGAATACATTTTTTTTTAATGTCACGATTTCCTTAAATAGCCATAATCTGTATCTTTGGATACCATAAATGCCAGAACCTACATATTTGCTTATGGATAAGAAAACTATATTTGGTATAATACTTTTAATACAAGTGCTCATTTTTAATTTGAAATTTAAACGGCTTATACGGTTTTTTTCCTTCCCTGGTTCGTCTCTACCAACCCTGAGTTGCAAACTATTTATTTTTTTGGTTAGACATATTTTTATTGAGTTTTTAGCTATACAGCAAAAAAGGTTTTAGTGCATGGAGTGGCTAAAATTCAATAAATCAGGAGAATTAAATACAATCTGTGGTAGGTCACCTGGAAAATGCAAACAATATACAATATAAGAAAAGAACAATGTTATAAGTAAAATATAAAAAGGGGGCCAAAGGGTTACTGA
Organism: Lithobates clamitans; assembly: GCA_037952925.1. Lineage (NCBI taxonomy): Eukaryota > Metazoa > Chordata > Amphibia > Anura > Ranidae > Lithobates > Lithobates clamitans. The sequence continues at coordinate 5,853,117 of JBBGZY010000637.1, forward strand.
ACCCATTAATGGGGGGGGGGGGGGGGTACAGAAAGAAACCAGGGAATACAGTGAGGTAAATGAATATATGAAGGGAAAATAGAAAAATCCCTCAGTTTTGACATTTCTGTTTAGATAGAAGACTAATAAGACTCAAAGAGCCATGTGAGCTGAGGAGATTATGAAAAACAGGAGCACCCCAATCCAAACTGTCAACTTTAATACCAGTAAGAAAACCAGTAACAATGATAAATTAATCAGTCCTGATGGTGGCTGCAGACAAAGTGAACTTTATGGGGTCTATGTATAAATAATTTGATAAACCTATGCGCAGCTGCAACAGAAAACCTCAGTATTTTTTCTAATATGATTATTTCCTACTGGTTGCCAGTGCCATCTAATGACTATAATGCAGTATTTTTTCTTAGTTGAGGTATCTCTGGAAAAATACCCAAATATGGCCTTTAGATGGCACTGTGGATCACAGGAAATAATCAGATTTGAGAAAATATGGTGTTTTTCATTGCTGTTGTGTAAATGTTTGTCACATTCATATAGAATTTTTTTTTTTATATAAATAGACCCGTAGGAATCCAGCACAGACTGGAATGCAGAAGAGGAGCAGAGAAGTATTCAACCTGACAAACATATAAAAGAGCTGATATGGACCATGTCACATGCCAGCAAGCTCTCCATACGCATTGTTTTATTTTACTTGACATATTTTACTTAGCATTTGGTGGAATTCCAACATTCTAGAACATTCAGGTAGAGAAAAGGCAGAATCTGAGGACATTAATGCTCTTATTGGAGCTTGGTAGCATAGAATCCAGGGGCTGTGGTGATATTATAGATGGATTGCATAGCATAATGGGCTTTAAAAACCTTTTGCCAAAAAGGTTGAACCCTACTGTAATTTTAGTGTTAAGATATATGCCATTCCTGAAGACATCGTAACACCTGTTCTCCTCTCTTGTAGCCCTGTAAGGCTAATGGTGTTCAGCTAAAGCTCTACTTTGTGATGGAAACTGTTGTCTTGTCAATTTTGTTTTTTCTTTCCTGCTTTAATGATAGAGTATTGAGATCTCAGTATGTTATAAAATATAAAATTCTGTAAAATTTATTTCAGTAGTGTTCTGCCTTGTTTTGCATAATTAAACTGACTCAAATTATTTGCTAGGATCGGGCATCGGCTCTGTGCCTGGAACTGATTTTCAGAGACCTACTAATTTTTTTGTATTAATAATCATCAGAAATTTTTTGGGGGACAGTGTGCAAAATGAAATGTAAAATTGGTCTAAAAGGATAAAAAGGGCTAATTGTTTCTCCAGTTTATTCATGCATTGATCTCCAAAAAGGAGAAATACACTTGGGAACATATTCTGGTTTATATCATATTAAGCATTTTGTTTCATTTTATCTTCATTGCAGATGTTGTGCAATCTAGTCTAAGAGCAGTTCAAAGTAGTTTAAAAGCATTCCATCACTAAATAAGACACAAAATTACAGTGCAAGCACAGATAAACTTTATAAATGTGGATGAGTCAGGACTGCCTTCTGTATTCTGGTAAGTGGAAAAATGAGAGACAACTGCATCGCATTTCAGTAAATTGTCCCTGAAAATAATTGCCTCTGGAAATTGGTTTGGACACTGACAACTTACCAATACAATTTATATCTTTAGGAATGGTACTTTATACTCATAATACCTTAGGTACTTTTATTGAAAGGAATAAAGATTAGAGAATTTTACAACAGGAATTAGTATTTTTTCTAATTTAATAGAGTGTTGAATCATTGATATACACTATATTGTCAAAATTATTGGGACGCCTGCCTTTACATGCACATGAACTTTAATGACATCCAAGTCTTTGTTCACAGGGTTCAATATTGAGTTGGCCCACCCTTTTGCAGCTGTAACAGCTTTAACTCTTCTTGGAAGGCTGTCCACAAGGTTTAGACATGTGTCTATGAGAATGTTTGACCATTCTTCCAGAAGCGCATTTACGAGATCAGGCACTGATGTTGGATGAGAAGGCATGGCTCGCAGCCTCTGCTCTAATTCATCCCAAAGGTGGTCTATCAGGTTGGGGTCAGGACTCAGCCACGTCTTTATGGACCTTGCTTTGTGCACTGGTCCAAATCATTTGGTGGAGGGGGGATTATGGTGTTGGGTTGTTTTTCAGGGGTTGGGCTTGGCCCCTTAGTTCCAGTGAAGGGAACTCTTATGCCCCGTACACACGGTCGGACTTTGTTCGGACATTCCGACAACAAAATCCTAGGATTTTTTCCGACGGATGTTGGCTCAAACTTGTCTTGCACACACACGGTCACACAAAGTTGTCGGAAAATCCGATCGTTCTAAACGCGGTGACGTAAAACACGTACGTCGGGACTATAAACGGGGCAGTGGCCAATAGCTTTCATCCCTTTATTTATTCTGAGCATGCGTGGCACTTTGTCCGTCGGATTTGTGTACACACGATCGGAATTTCCGACAACGGATTTTGTTGTCGGAAAATTTTATATCCTGCTCTCAAACTTTGTGGGTCGGAAAATCCGATTAAAAATGTGTGATGGAGCCTACACACGGTCGGAATTTCCGACAACAAGGTCCTATCACACATTTTCCATCGGAAAATCCGACCGTGTGTACGGGGCATTAAGGTGTCAACATACCAAGACATTTTGGACAATTTCATGCTCCCAACTGTCAGAACTGAATCAGACGGAGACAGAAAATGCAGTAAAAATCAAACCTTTTAATAGAATGGTAAAATGGTACAAATAATAAACATAGTCAAAATATAGCCATGGTTCGGTACCCAAAGCGGGTAGTCAGAACAAGCCAGTAAGTCAGAAAGCCAGAGATCAGCGTAGTCAGAGGCAGCAGACAGGATCAGGAACCATAAGGGATGTCAGCCAGGCAAGTCTTCAAGAGGAACACAGCAGATAGTCTCCAGATATGTTTGACCAAGGCGAAGGCACAGAAGGAATGAACCAGGCAGATTAAATAGTTAGAAGGGGCTGGCTGTAGGCTGGACTGATGAGCAGGAAATGATCACCAGGTGAGCCACTGTGGAACGATGAGTGCTGGTAATTAATCAAGTACTGAGAAGGGAGAGCTGAGAGCCCAGCCCTGACAGTACCCCCTCCTCAATGACCCCTCCCCCTCACCAGGTTTGAGGGAAAACCTCTACGGAAAGCAGGGAGGAGGACCAGGAGCATTTACGTCCAAGGATGAGACCCCAGAGCGTTCCTCTGGACCATACCCTTTCCAATGAACCAGGTACTGTATGCGCCCATGGAACCTAAGGGAGTGAATCATTGATTGTATCTCATACTCCTCATGGATCTCAACCAGGCAAGGACATGGTACCAAGGTGGTGAAGCACCAAAGGTTTTTATAAGGAGACATGGAAAACATTCAAAATATGCATGTTAGAAGGAAGGTCTAATGCGTAAGCTACTGGGTTGATCCTACGGATAATACAGAGAGGCCCAATAAACCATGGTGCCAGTTTCAGTGAGGGAACACGGAGTCAGATGTTACAAGATGAAATCCAGGCCCTCTCCCCAACCTGGTAGAAAGGCTCAGGTAGGCGTCAGCGGTCAGCATGGAGTCTGTACCTATCACTGGCCCGTTGCAAGGACTCTTGGACCTGCACGCAAGTGGAACGAAGATCACAGAGATGCTCCTCTAGGGCAGGAATTCTTTGAGGAACAAGTGAGTCAGGCAACATGGATGGTTGGAAACCATAATTCGCCAAAAACGGAGACAATTGGGAAGCTGTATTGACGGCACTATTGTGAGCAAACTCCGCCCAAGGTAAGAGGTATGACTAGTTGTTATGGTGGTCAGAAATATAGCAACGTAGAAACTGCTCCAAGGCTTGGTTGGCTCCATTGGACTCTGGGTGATAGGCAGAAGAAAATGAAAGCTGAATTCCTAACTGCACAAAAGGCTCGCCAACACCTGAAGACAAATTGACTACCCCTGTCCGAGATGATAACCTTGGGTAGGTCTCCCAAGCAAAAATGGATGCCAGTTCTTTGCATGTGGGCAACTTCTTTAGTGGAATACAATGTGACATTTTCGAGAAACGGTCAACCACCATAAGAATAACTGTGTTGCCCTGGGAGTTGGGTAACTCTACAATAAAATCCATAGACAGGTGGGTTCAAGGTCTCTCTCCATTGGATATGGGTTGTAGGAGGCCCACTAAAAAGGTGTCGTGGTGTCTTACTAGGCCACCAGAATTGTTGGGAAATCGCCCAAATGAGTTGATTCTTCCCTGGGTGGTCAGCTGCCTTGGGAGAATGGTAAGTCTGGAGCAAAGCAGTGCAGAGATTCTCAGGGACAAAACAGCTGTCACCAGGTTTCTTGGGATGAGATTGGATCTGAGCGGCAAGAATTCTGTCACCCAAAGATGAAGTGAGACTAGTACGTACAGTGGCCAGAATACAACCATGAGGTATTACAGAAGCAGGAACCGACTCCATTTTGGAAGCTGAGGAAAACTGTTGTGACAATGCGTCATCCCTTACATTCTTAGTACCGGGTAAGAATGAGACTATGCAATTGAAGATTGACGGAAAAAGAGCCCATGGCGCCCTTCTGGGAGATAAGCATTTTGCCTCAGACAAGAATGTGAGATTCTTATGGTCAGTCAAAATGAGGACTGGCACAGTGGTGCCTTTGAGGAGATGCCTCCATTCTTTAAGAGCTAAAATGATAGCTAACAATTCTCTGTCCTCAATCTTGTAATTGCATTCTGCAGGAGACAATTTCTTAGAAAAGTAGCCACAAGGATTCATAATGCTCTCAGAGGTAGGATGTTGAGACAGAAGGGTGCCTACTCCAGTCTCGGATGTATCAACCTCAAGAATGAAGGGTAACGTAGGATCAAGATGTGCCAGCATAGGAGCTGAAACAAGGGTAGCCTTCAGAGACTCAAAGGCTTTAATGGAATCCAGAGACCAATTCTGTGGATTACAGTCCTTTCTGGTCATATCAGTCAGGGGTTTGACCAGAGAAGAGAAGTTCTGAATAAATTTCTGATAATAATTGGCAAAGCCAAAAAATAAACATATATGCTGAATAAAATTCAACATTAGCAGCGCTCAAATTCAAATTGTATAAAGTCCATGTAATTGAATGTATAGATCCATCCATATAATCACATATGTTGATTAGATGAAACCACAGATAAAGGTTCGTCCATGTGCAATATATATCCTAATTGACTGTCACCACACCTCGTGAGATCTCACTCTTATGGTAGTGAACATACCAGATAAACAATAGGTATGCACCTGTGTTATCAACCATTCAGGGAGTAGCAAACTGGTCCTTCCATCTAGATGACACTCATGACAAAAAGATGCATATACATAGCATCATTTTGTAAGTTAAAATTTATTGATTAAATTCCCATCCCCCCATACAGATTACACTTACAAGAACAAAGAAAAAGTAAAATCATTTGAACAAAGCAGTCCTGTCAAATTCGGTCAAACTCTCACCGCCTGATGGATCTCTCACATAGCGGTGTACCCAGGTCAAGCTGACAGCTGATCGACAGACTGGATGGCTGTATTTCGTCATCACTTCATCAGAGAGCGTGGCCACACAGCGCAGCACATCTAATGTATACACTTACGAGAGAGGGAGATTAACCCATCGTTCATCCAGTAACACAATTCATTCGTTGCTTAATGTGCGGAGGCGCCTATGTTTACACATATCCCATAACATACATCATAACTCAACATTAGACAGTACATTCCTCACCAGCAATGATGATTGAGGAACTTTCTTTCCGCCTGTATTGAAACCTCTTAACATAAATAAGGCTCATATTAGCATATTGCACCGCTCCCGATATCATTCAATTGCATCGTGTATGGTCTTAAAATAACAATACGCTAATCGCATTAATTTAATTTGATATACCGGAGATTTGCTATAGAATTTGTAGCATTAGCGCCTCCACCTATAAATATCTATAGCACTAGAATCCATATATTAACAAATAAGTAGATCACAATCTATCCCTAAATCTAAAGAGCCATAAATTGATAAACTGATGAAACATTACAATTATTGCATATATGTATAAACATCAGCATAATAAATGGACTAACATTTCATTAGATGAATTTACAACATAAAAATAAAGATGAAAAAGCCAGCTTCCCGAACTCTATTCATAAAAATTAATTCTAAAAATTATTTCTAAAAACTATTCCTAAAAATTAATTGATTCATAAAAACAAATAATCGCTGATGAAACAAATCAAGTTGAGTTCTACATTCATTACCTTAGAGTATGAAGTGTCTGTTAGATATATCCAATTTGTTTCATACTTTGATAGATCTCTGACTCTATTTGCACCCCTCCACACAGGCCTAGTTATTTCTATGCCCCAAAATTTTAAACCTGAAGGGTCTCTATGATGTTTGCAGTGAAAATGCATTGATACACTATGATCTTTGTAACCTATTTTGATGTTATTAATGTGTTCAGATACTCTTTTTTCCCACTGTATGCTCTGTGAGGCCTATATACATCAGACCACACAGACACTGTAATGCGTATACCACATGGGTCGAGTTACATGTAATTAAATCTTTAATCTTAAATGGTTTGCCATTGGCAGTTGAACAAAATTCAGTCAAACCTCTTACATGTGTGTTTACCTGCCGACACAATAAACACCTACGACAGGAATAAAAACCTGCTCTATCCCAAAATATTAAAGGTTTGTTGGAGGATCTAATATTTTTTTCACTATCTTATCACCAAATTATGGTCCCTTTCTATAGATAAACCTGGGTCTTTAGGTACTGATTTCCTCAGAATTTTGTCCATACTTGGCCAGTACTTTCTGAAAATAGTTTCAACTTCTTTGTATTGTGGGTGAAAGTTACTAATAAAACCCCATTCATGTCTATCATCATTCGATTTTACTTTAGTTGCTAAACACATGGCTTGTGTAGTGCGCCTCACCTCTTGCAGGGCACTGTCTAAATGTACCGATTTATATCCCTTCTCTACGAATCGTTCCTTTATTAATTGTGATTGTGCTAAAAAATCAGCATCTCTAGTACAGTTCCTTCTGATTCTTGTAAACTGGCCCTTTGGTACATTCCTAAGCCATGTCGGGTGATGACCACTGTAAATAGGTAAGTAACTACTGTGGTCAGTAGGTTTAAATTAATTCTCTATTACATATCATGACCGTAACATCTAGATAATTAATGTGTTCCCTACTCCAGTGACAATCCAGTTTAATATTATTATTTTGGTTGAGACTCTCAAAAAAATCAATCAATGATGGTTCAGTCCCAACTCAAATAAAAAACAAGATGTCAATAAATGTTTTATATAGACAGTGCTATAGATATTTATAGGTGGAGGTGCTGATGCTACGAAATCTATAGCAAATCTCTGGTACATCAAATTAAATGAATGCGATTGGCGTATCATTATTTTAAGACCATACACGATGCAATTGAATGATATTGGGAGTGGTGCAATATGCTAATATGAGCTGTATTTATGTTAAGAGGTTTCAATTCGGGCGGAAATAAAGTTCTTTAATCAGCATTGCTGGCGAGGAATGTACTGTCTAATGTTGAGTTAAGACGTATGATATGGGATGTGTGTAAGCATAGGCACCTATGCACATTAAGCGTTGAATGAATTGTGTTACTGGATGGATGATGGGTTAATCTCCCTCGCTTGTAAGTGTATAAATTAGATGTGCTGCGCTGTGTGGCCATGCCCCCTGACTAAATGATGATGAAACGCGTCAATGAGTGACCACGCAGCCATCCAGTCTGTCGATCAGCTGTCAGCTCGACCCAGGTACGCCGCTGTGTGAGATCCCTCAGGCAGTGAAAGTTTGACCGAATGTGACAGGACTGCTTTGTTTAAATGCTTTTATTTTTTCTTTGCTCTTGTAAGTGCAATCTGTATGGGGGACGGGAATTTAATCAATAAATTTTACCTTACGGAATAATGCTATGTATATGCATCTTTTTGTCATGAGTGACATCTAGATGGAAGGACCGGTTTGCTGCTTCCTGAATGGATTATAACACAGGTGCATACCTATTGTTTATCCGGTGAGTTCACTACCATAGGGGTGAGCTCTCACGAGGTGTGTTGACGGTCAATCAGTTAGGATATATATTGCACATGGAATACACGGACAAACTTTTATCTGTGGTTTCATCTAATCAACATATGTGATTATATGGATGGATTTATACATTCAATTACATGGATGTTAAACAATTTGAATTTGAGCGCTGCTAAAGTTGGATTTTACTCAGCCTATATGTTTATGTTCTAGTTTGTTTATAGTAGCTGCTAGTACACCCTTTTGGAATTCAGATAATAAGCGCTGGGAGTGGGATGTTTTGTTTACTATTGTACACTGATTATTCCACATGTTTTAAAGCCAAGAAAATGTTGTAACAGACGTAGACCTACGGGTCGAGGCCACTGTAGAACTGCAAATAGTTTCTCTGGGTCCATCGAAAAACCAGCAGTAGAAATGTCATAACCCAGAAATGTAACCTGTTCATGATGGAACTCGCACTTTTCCAACTTACAATGCAGGTTATAATCTCTCAGTCTCCGTAGCACACAGGAGACATATGTGTGATGGCTCTCTAGGGATTTAGAATATATGAGAATATCATCGTGATAAACCATCACACATTGCTTCAAAATATCTCGGAGGACATTGTTAATGATTTCCTGAAAAACTGCAGGAGCGTTGCAAAGACCAAATGGCATTACAAGATATTTGTAATGTCCTGTCCTGGTATTAAACGCAGTTTTCCATTCGTTGACCCCCTTGATCCTCACAACATTATATGCCCCTCTCAGATCGAGCTTTGTGAAAACCATTGCTCCCTTGAGGCGGTCAAATAATTCCGTAATCAATGTAATCGGATAGGCATTCTTAATGGTGATGCGATTGAGACCACTATAATCGATACAAGGTCTCAGTTCACCACTCTTCTTTTTCACAAAGAAGAGGCCAGCACCTATAGGAGACGAGGATTTGTGGATGAACCCTTGAGAAAGTGAAACATAGCCCTCCGAGACAGACAAAGGGTAAACCCGGCCACAAGGGGACATGGCACCAGGTTGAAGGTCAATTGCACAATCATACGACTGGTGTGGAGGCAAACTACTGGCTTGACCCTTGTCAAGGACATCGATAAATTTGCGGTATTTCTCTGGCAAGGAGGAGAGGGTACAGGTGCATCAGACCTTAGCCACTTTCTGAAAACATGTTTTACTGCATTGTGGCGTCCAGGAAAGAACCTCATCACAAAGCCAATCAAAAGAGGGGTTGTGCCTCTGTAACCAAGGATAACCAATAAACCCCGGGTAATGAGGTGAAGAAATTACTTGAAATTGGATTATCTCATGGTGAAGAGCCCCTATGGCCATAGTCAAAAGAGCAGTCTCATGGGCCGGCTGTAGAGGTCTCCCATCAATAGCCTCAATGACAAGAGGAGTGGCATGAAGCTGCAGGGGAATCGAGTGCTTAGACACAAAGGCACTATCCATGAACAGGCCTGCAGCCCCCGAGTCGATTAGAGCTTGTGTATTGATAGACGACTCAGATCAAGAAAGGGTAACCAGAACTATAGGCTTATCTTTCAGGATAACTGGGGATGTAACAACACCACCTAAGGTCTGTCCCCTACAGGACCTCAGGTGCAAGCCCAACTGCATGGTTTCTACTTCACTGGCTGACTACTGGTTGAGTACCAGGAGGCATGGGAGGTGAGGGAGGTAAGGGTGGGACTGCAATGCTCAAACATACAGGAGGCTCCTGCAAGCGTTCCTTAAAGGAAGGTCTCTCAGAGTCTGGAGTCAATGAGAATGGCAAACATGATCAACTTCTCCAGATCTGTAGGTATGTCTCGGGCTGTTATCTCATCCTCGATGTTATCCGAGAGACCATGAGAAAAAGCAGCCTTGAGGGCCTCATTGTTCCAAGCGACTTCTGCTGCCACAGTACAGAATTCAATGGGGTAATCGGCAACAGTTCTCGTACTCATACCTGAGCACTGAGAAGGGAGAGCTGAGAGCCCAACCCTGACACCAACTTTGTTTCCATAAAGACATGAATGAGTGAGTTTGGGGTGGAGGAAGCTAACCTAGCCTGCACAGAATCCTGACCTCAAGCCGATAGAACACCTTTGGAATTAATTATAACGGAAACTGCGAACCAGACCTTCTCATCCAAAATCAGTGCCTGACCTCACAAATGTGCTTCTGGAAAAATGGTCAAACATTTCCATAGACACACTCCTAAACCTTGAGGACAGGCTTCCCAGAAGAGTTGAAGCTGTTATAGCTGCAAAGGGTGAACCAACTCAATATTGAACCCTATGGACTAAGACTGGGATGCCATTAAAGTTCATGTGCGTGTAAAGGCAGGTGTCCCAACACTTTTGACAATATAGTGTATACCTAAAACCACTAGGCACATAAAAACTAATAAGGAGAAGTTGAGAGGTAAGCATAACATGTAAAGCATAGATTAGCAGAGGCAAAGTCAGTGACACTTCAAATCTAGTCCAGGAGAAGAGATGGCACCCTGCAGTTCTAGCACCACCAACTTTCTTTGCCCATTATCTAACTGTTCCCTAACTTCTGAAAATTCAACTTCAACATCCCTGTCATAGGCTCATAGCAATTGGACTTGCCACGGGGCTGGAAGGTTTTTATTGCTCATTCTTTTGGCAATAAAAAAGTGAATGTGTCATTTTGAGGCTAAAGGTTATGTTTAGTTTTTAAGGTTTAGATTAAGACTTTAATGAAAACAATAATGGGATTTGGGTCACTTTTATTTTAGTTGCTTTATTTTTAAGTTTATAAAATGTAATATTTGGGGTTTTTTTCGTTAAAAAACAATCTGTTTTACACATTAGAGTAAAGTTAAGGGTTATAGCCAGGTTAAGTATCATGAGTTAAGTTTTAGGGGTTGGGTTAAGTATTAGGGGTTGGCTAGGTTTCAATGTTAAATTTTAGGGTTCAGGGCAAGGATGTTGAGTATTTAGTCTAAAAATTAAGGCTTTTGATAAAGGCATTCAAGATAGTAATTTCATTTTTAGCCTCAAAAAACCTATTAACTCACTTTTGTTTTCTTTGACATTGACTTTAACATTGACTAGTTTGGTCAAAAAGCATGTTGGTCAATAAAACACACTGTATAATGTTTTTAAATTCAAAGCTTTGCAAGTGTAGCAGTAGATACAAGTACTCTGCTTTTATTATTATTATTATTTAACATTTAAACACTGAGTTCCAGGTTCTTCTAAACTACTTAGTAATTGCAGGCTAGAACCAAAAAAAAAGTAATATTTGTTAACCTAATACAAAAACAAGGTCAGGTATATTATCATTTTTAAAACCAAGTCTACTCCAATATTAAAGCTGAACTACAGGCAACTGCTAAAACACATATGATACATATAAGAGGGATGTTTTATCTGCCAAAGGAGTGGTACTTCTGTCCATACAGTTCTGAGATTTACACAGCTCTGCCACACAACACAGTCCTAACTGACATGAGAGGAGACCTGTCTCTGCTGTAGTTAAATTATACTTCCAGGCTCCCCTTCCCACATCCAGCCTGTGACTGGACAGTGAAAGAAGAAGCAGTATACTGATTAACTCATCTCTCTATGACTTTACTCTCTCCTCCCATCAGCATGTTCCTTTATTAGCCTTTATGCTTTGCATCACAACTGTGTATTATAAAAAACAATTCGTCCAGTACAGTGTCAAACAATAGCTTATGTTATTATATGCATACGTTGCACAGTATTCAACATTTACTCCAAAGAAAAAAATGTAATCGAAATGTAAAAAAATGTGTTATACCTGAGCGACATGGAAACGTGGGCAGAAATGCATAAGAAATGAGCAAAGACATGCATCACAATTGTAGTGCCATTATTTATTAATAATTATTTAAAGTATTTTAAGCTTACATAATTATTTCTTAATGACATGCCAAACATGGGTAGCAGTAGTGCCTTTTGTTGCACTTGTCTCAGTGCCAAAAAAATGGTACTTGAGCTTCTTTGGAGCCTTTGTCATGTGATAAGCAGCCCATTCAAGTCAACGGGTTGTTGTGCCACAAATGCGCCAAAAATGCTTGATGCACTGTATTGTTCATTTGTGAATGCAGCTATAAGGTTTCATAGTGCGAGTTTGAAATAAAAATTCATCTAGTGACTACAATAAATATTTGTTTTTATCCTGGCTATCATCATGCTTTAAATATAGAAAGACAAGATTGTTGAAGAGAGGTAGATCTAAACTAAAACAAGATATTGATTTCTTACTTACTCACAAGTTCATTAGTAATTATTACATTTATCTTTAACAGATATTGGCTGTCTTATGCATAAAACCTTCATAGCAAAATATCCCCACTTCTCTGGCAATTGCTACTTTCCTTCTTGTATTTACAAATGCAAGCATACCATTTGAAAATGTTGCAAGCATGCCCAGGGGATAAGGTGATAAGAAGTTTTAAATTTACAGTATGTGGATTCATACTTACATAGGTGGATGTCAGTCACTGACTCTCTTCTCTGCCCCCTCCTCGCTCACTGAAGCGCTGGGCGGCTGTGAAGTGGACGGAAGCGGCCGGCTCAGGTTCTCAGCGGCTTGCTGAAAGGCTGAGCCGGGTGCTGGTCCAGGCATGTGGGTGGATCCCAACCATATGGTCGTGATTAGGGATGAGCCGAACACCCCCCTGTTCGGTTCGCACCAGAACATGCGAACAGGCAAAAAATTTGTTTGAACATGCGAACACCGTTAAAGTCTAAGGGACTCGAACATGGATAATCAAAAGTGCTAATTTTAAATGCTTATATGCAAGTTATTGTCATAAAAAGTGTTTGGGGACCTGGGTCCTGCCCCACGGGACATGGATCAATGCAAAAAAAAGTTTTAAAAACTGACGTTTTTTAGGGAGCAGTGATTTTAATAATGCTTAAAGTGAAACAATAAAAGTATAATATTCCTTTAAATTTCATACCTGGGGGGTGTCTATAGTATGCCTGTAAAGGGGCGCATGTTTCCCGTGTTTAGAACAGTCTGACAGCAAAATGACATTTCAAAGGAAAAAAAGTCATTTAAAACTACTCGCGGCTATTAATGAATTATTGGTCCGACAACACACATAAAAGTTAATTGATAAAAACGGCATGGGAATTCCCCACAGGGGAACCCTGAACCAGAATTAAAAAAAAAAAATGGCGTGCGGGGTCCCCCTAAATTCCATACCAGGCCCTTCAGGTATGGTATGGGTTTTAAGGGGAACCCGGCCAAAATTAAAAGAAAAATGGCGTGGGGTCCCCCCAAAGATGCCGGACGAGAACCCCCAAGCCATTTTTTTTATTTTGGCCGGGGTTCCCCTTAATATCCATACCAGACCTGAAGAGCCATTTTTTAAAAAATTTTGGTTCGGGGTTCCCCTGTGGGGAATTCCCATGCCGTTTTTATCAATGAACTTTTATGTGTATTGTCGAACCGACAATTCATTAATAGGTGCGAGTAGTTTTAAATGACTTTTTTCCCTTTGAAATGTCATTTTGCTGTCAGACTGTTCTAAACACGGGAAACATGAACCCATTTACAGGCATACTATAGACACCCCCCAGGTACGAAATTTAAAGGAATATTACACTTTTATTGTTTCACTTTAAGCATTATTAAAATCACTGCTCCCGAAAAAACTGCCTTTTTCAAAACTTTTTTTTGCATTAATCCATGTCCCCTGGGGCAGGACCCAGGTCCCCAAACACTTTTTATGACAATACCATGCATATAAGCCTTTATAATTAGCACTTTTGATTTCTCCCATAGACTTTTAAAGGGTGTTCCGCGGCTTTCGAATTTGCCGCGAACACCCCAACTTGTTCGCTGTTCGGTGAACTGACGAACAGCCGATGTTCATGTCGAACATGAGTTAGACTCAAACTCGAAGCTCATCCCTAGTCGTGATCTTTCCTGAGCCTGGACCAGCTCTGTGACATCAGCCGACAGCAGGCTTCAGTTAACAAAACACAGGAGTGCAGAATGAACTGCATTCCTGTGATCCACAGGAGAAGTACAGCCAAATGAGCTTTGGCTGTACTTCTCCTATAAGTGTTTATTTTATTTGTTATTCCTTGTATACTGTGGTTCGAATAACTAATGCCAAAGCATTTTTCTTACTGAATACACATCATACATCTGTTTAATTACCATGCATTTCATTTGGGATGATCATGAAGGAACCAGACCAAACAGGCCATTCCCATCTTTCCCCCTTTTTAACCAACATTTCTGGGGAATTCCAAAGTGTTTCAAATCATGCCTAAAGATCTGTATTAAGCAGTGCTTTCTGGGTGTGCCCCAGGAGTTCATAACAATTGAACATAGTTTGTATAATTCTATGAAAGCCTCCCAGGGAGCATCTATATACGATATCCAAACCACCTCAATTGGCTCCTCCCAGTTTGAAGAGATAATGACTCTTTGTTGATGTACATAATTCTTATACTAGATACATTTGGCACTCCCATTGACAAAACTCATAGAGTGTATGTGTGGTTTACACATCCTCATGGTTTAAGTCAGTACATGACAATTATCAAGGCGAACTGACCTAGACTGAGCTGTAGACCAACCACTTTTATGAAAATAGCCCTTTGGGAGGTGTAAATGGACAAGTCATGTCTAGACAGACATTGTCTGGGAAAGGGCGGTGGAATGTAATGAATCATCTTTTATATTTTTATATCTTCTATCTGTATATTCACTCATCCTCTGCTAACAAACTAGGTCTTATACAAAACCAATTAGGTTGCTGCTGAACCTCATCTTTAAATGCTGCATTAAAGCGGATATCCAAAGTCAAATCATTTTTTTTTTTTAAACAATTCATACCTTCATATAATTTAAATGTAGCACTCACTTCTTTTTTTAAATATATCCCCCAATGTCCAGTTTCGTCTAAAAAAGTAAGTTATATTATTTCTTCCTGGCCGTTTTCATCTTGCCTGTGGGACAGTTCCGGGATACGGTGATGCTGAGCTACCAGCATGCACCACCCATTACCGCACATGCACATTATGTGCTTTGCGCAGCGCCGTAAACTTACAATGTTGTCATCAAAACGGGCGTCGTCATCGGAAGTGCCCCCCCTTTGTGATGGCAATGAAGATATGCCTCCAAGACGTGACTGGCGCCATTGCGTCACTTCCGGTTTCGGAAGATCACGAGAATTAGTGGCGGCTAGACACACTGACTCCTTGGAATAACGATTCATAGCTCGCAGGAGACAGTGCGCCGCCCCAGGAGATGGAGCGCCGCCAGATATGACGGCGATACCTGCGGGTGGCTGAGACAGGAAACACCGCAGAAATAAAGGCTATACAGGTAACCCTTAGGAAAAAAAATCCATTTGACAATGTCTGTAATGATAAGAAGCTATTAAGGTGAACTTCTAAACTTGTGTGGAACTCCGCTTTAGGCACAGAAATAAAAGCTGAGTTTCATCTGTGATATGGATTGGTGTTGGAGGTGATTTTCTTTAGGCTTTTCTCTCTGCATTCATAAATACTTAAAGCAGAACTGAACTGTATCTGAGTACCACAAACTGAAAACACCATTTAATTCATTTTTACTATTCAAAGCAAACTCACCCATCCATCCATGTCTGCATACTTTATTCCACGGCCATGTGGAGTAAGGGCAGATGATTCATGTAATGTTTACTTCCTGGAATTCATGTGCCCATAGCTCAGGCATGCAGGCAGGTGGGTGTGTTTAGTTGAGAAAGCCCTTCCTCCCCTCCTCCAGATGAAAGAATAAAAAAAAAACAGAAGAAGCAGAACATATTTTAGTAGACTGGGGATGGGTTAGAACTGCTGGCAGAATTTCTTTATAAATAGAATATCCTTGCTTTGCTGTCTCAGTGACAACAGCTCCCCCAAAGGGTTTTCCTGGTGTTACAAGGTCAAGAAGTGAGGGAAAAGATCCCAAAAGGATCACAGACAATTTCTGGCAGGTCTTTATTTTAAACTATTATCTACTCTATTCAAAACTGAAAAAAATTACTGGACATATTAATAACAAAAAACAATGTTGGCAGAGGACAAAAAAGGTTATTTGGCTTTTAAGTAAAGCACGCATAAATATGGTCAGTATTTATAATTAAAATATAGAATTCTAAATTGAAATGATAAAGCTGCATTACATACCCTGTCGCCAGGGGTTCCATGGTCTCCTGGTTGTCCTGGTAACCCTTTAATACCTTTTTCTCCCTTGAAAAAAAAATGTATGATATTGGATAAATAAATGTGATATTTATAGTAGCATTCACTACTATAAATATAACAATTTACTGCTATAGTAACAAGGCTGAGTAGACAATCTTCCTGTCATGACAAGGATAACTTGCAAATAAACAAGGGTCCCTGTAAGGCAAACTGTCACTTTTATATATTTTTTTAACTTTCTATTTATTGAGTATCAAGATAGCCCAGAATACAATATGATATATAAAAGGTTTCCAGACAAAAAAAATATATAAAGTCTGTGAACTACTACTTCTATAATTCCAGTGTCCAGTCTTAGCAGTTGTGTTTCAATCATAATAAATTGTACCCCTGCATGTGTGAACGTTTGTCAAGATGTTATGCTTTTTCTTACAATAAAAATTATTATACCAGAAAAAGAAATAGTTGTAAAGACTGTCATAATCACATCTACTTTCATAAGCGTGCGCACAGGGTGTGCCGGTTATGTCTGGGCACACCCTTATCACCCCATGAGTGCCCTTATCACCCCATGTGTGCTGGCAGGAAGATGGTAAAGATCTCCCTTTTACCGGCTCTGCCATAAGTGTTTACACACTTCTTTTTCACTGTGCCAGCCAGGGAGATCAATGTGCCAGGGTCATATATATGTAGACACACACAGACGTGTGTTTGAGCTTTTGGGTGCACACCCTAATGCAATAAGCTGCGCATACCTATGTCTACTTTTAATGCCAAACGCCAAATCCAGAGAAATCTGCCAAAGGTTTTTTTACAGACACACTTAGGTAGGCAGCTAGACAAAGGATTATCTGCCTACTTGTCCCCTAATCTTACAAGAGGCGAGTGAAGTATAGCAAAGGGAAATACCCTGTCCAATAAAAAACACATAAGACATTTTCTGCTGTTTATGAAGCAGAAAATTTGACTTTCTCTGGTGGAAAACCATCCAGGTACAGGTGTTTTTTAATAGAAGTTACGGATTCTCCACCAGCAAATGTTTATGGATAGAGATAGAGATGGGCCGAACACCCCCCAGTTAAGTTTGCGGCAGAACTCTCGAACATCGAAAAAGTTCGGACCAGAACGGCAAACCCCATTGAAGTCTATGTGACCCGAACTTGAAAAAGTACAAAATTTTGAAGGCTTATATGCAAGTTATTGGCTATAAAAAGGGTATGGGGGCCTGGGTACTGCCCTAGGGGACATGTAACCAATGCAAATTTTTTTTTCTAAAAAGATCATTTTTAAAGGAGCAGTGATTTTAACGATGCTTAGGCTACATGCCCACGGACATTTTTACAGCCGCTTTTATGAGTGTTTTCTGCAGCTTAAAAACCCCTCTCCGTGTTAGCCTATGGCCTCATGTCCACCATGGCATTTTTGAGCTGTAAGTGACAAAAAAAACCCAGGACCAGTGCGTTTTGAGGCTCCAGCGCTAGAGCTGAAAAGACGCCAGAGGCTGGTAAAAGGTGTTAAACGCAATTTAAGGAGGCTTAACGCTGTATACACAGTGTTATGCCTTGTCCAGCGTTTCTCTGTCTTTATTCAAAATCAATGGTTCCCTATGGGAGCCCATTGATTTGAATAGAAGTGGCACCAGAAGTCGGATCAAGATGCGGTGCGACTTGTGTGCTGAGAATCTAGAAGGGGAACCCCGGCAAAATTTTGCGTGAGGTTCCCCCCAAGATCAATACCAGACCCTTATCCGAGCACGCAGCATGGCAGGTCAGGAAATGGGGGAATGAGTGAGTGCCCCCCCCGGACCATACCAGGCCACATGCCCTCAACATGAGGTGTTTTGGTGCTTTGGGGCAGAGGGGGTCACTGCACCCCCCCACCCAAAAACCTTGTCCCCATGTTGATGGGAAAAAGGGCCTCATCCCGACAACCCTTAGCCGGTGGTTGTTGGGGTCTGTGGGTGGGGACTTATTGTGATCTAGAAGCCCCCTTTAACAAGGGGCCCCCCAGATCACGCCCCCCCACCCTAGGTGAATGAGTATGGGGTATCATACCCCTACCCATTCACCTAAATAAAAAAGTGTCAAAAATAAACACACTACACAGGTTTTTAAAGTATTTTATTAAGGCAGCTCCAGCTCTTCTCCCTCTTCTGGCGACGTGTTCTCTCCTCTCTGGTTCTTCTCACCTCTCCGGTTCTTCTTCTCTCTGTGCTGTCCTCTCTCTCCGCTATCTTCTGCTCTTTTGCTGGGTCTTCTCCCTTTGTTCTTCTTCCGATGTTGACCGGGTGATGACGTTCCAAGGGGCGTAGCCATTGACTTACGTCATCGGGTGGCCCCACCCCATGCCAATATAAGTCAATGCACACGGCGGACCCAGCATTACACCGGGAGATCGCGTCGAGTCAGCATCGGAAGAAGAACAGAGGGAGAAGACCCAGCAAAAGAGCAGAAGATAGTGGAGAGAGAGGACAGTGCCGAGAGAGGACAGCGCAGAGAGCAGAAGAACCGGAGAGGGGAGAAGAACCGGAGAGGAGAGAACACGTCGTCAGAAGAGGGAGAAGAGCCGGAGCAGCCTTAATAAAATAATTTAAAAACTTGTGTAGTGTGTTTATTTTTGACATTTTTTATTTAGGTGAATGGGTACCCCATACTCATTCACCTAGGGTGGGGGGCTGTAATCTGGGGGGCCCACAGACCCCGACAACCACCGGGCAAGGGTTGTCGGGAAGAGGCCCTTGCCTCATCAACATGGGGATGAGGTACTTTGGGG
The DNA here is from genome assembly GCA_037952925.1 of Lithobates clamitans. Lineage (NCBI taxonomy): Eukaryota > Metazoa > Chordata > Amphibia > Anura > Ranidae > Lithobates > Lithobates clamitans. The sequence goes on from JBBGZY010000637.1 coordinate 5,872,195, forward strand.
TAGAGGGGCGCAGTGACCCCCTCTCCCCCTCTGCCCCAAAGCACCAAACCCCCCATGTTGAGGGCATGGGGCCTGGTATGGTTCAGGAGGGGGGGTGCTCACTCGTTCTGACCTGCCGGGTTGCGTGCTCGGATAAGGGTCTGGTATGGATCTTTGGGGGAACCTCATGCAAAATTTTGTCGGGGTTCCCCTTCAAGATTCTCAGCACACAAGTCGCATCGCAAGTCGGATCGTCTTGATCCGACTTGGTGCGACTTCTATTCAAAACAATGGGCTCCCATAGGGAACCATTGATTTTGAATAGACACAGAGAAACGCGGCTGAAAGCTAGCGTGCCTAAACGCGCATTGACGCCATTGCAAAACGCAAAAAAAAAACGCGTTTTGAACGCCTTTTTTCCTGGCGTCGGTACTAGCTTTGCAGCTCATTTTTTAAAATGCCCGTGGGCATGTAGCCTTATGCCCTGTACACACGGTCGTACTTTCCGACAGAAAATGTGTGATCGGAGCTTGTTGTCGGAGATTCAGACCGTGTGTGGGCTCCATCGGACATTTTCCTTCGGATTTTCCGACACACAAAGTTTGAGAGCAGGCTATAAAATTTTCCGACAACAAAATCCGATCGCGTCAATTCCGACCGTGTGTGGCCAATTCCAATGCACAAAGTGCCACAAATGCTCAGAAGAAATTCCGAGACGGAACAGCTCGGTCTGGTAAAATTAGCGTTCAGAATGGATAGAGCACTTTCGTTAGGCTGCAATGTTTAAAATAGTTTAATACAGCGCACTCTGTTATTCTTTATAATGCTAGAAGAATTAAGTAGTTTTGCTGCTCATATTCACACAGACTTCTCACAAACTTCTTTCTTTATTATTTCTCGTGATTTCATCAATATATTTTGATTTGTCACATCTGACAAAAAATATATATGTTATTATTTTTTTGGTTTGTATTTTTTTCAAGCCTGATTTTATTTATTTATTTATTTTTTGGTTTATTTTTTGATTTTACATCCTGAATATTTTTGTGTGTGTGTTTTGTGTGTCAAGTTACCACAACAGCATTATTATCTTGTATTATTTAATCTCAAGGAGGTTGCTTGGTGTTGGTGTCTCTTGTTAATTTCACATTGTAGTTTACAAATGTACCTGCCTCCTCACAAACAAACTGTCCTTTTTGAAGGGAAACAAACATAGGCGAGTATAATTGAAACAAAAAATCCTTTAACAAAGAGGGAGGCAACGCTGGAGAAATAGCAGAAATTGGCAAAGCCTTTGACCCCCAGGGCAGACATCAATTATTTTACTGCAAAATTGGTGGCCTGTGGAGTCCTTATCTAAGGGAGTGCAGTCTGGTCCAGAAGTCCCAGAGATCCTGAAAGCAGCAGATGACATCTGTGTCCCCAGGCTGTGGTCATTCAAGAGACTGCATCTTTTGCCAGACCAGACTGAACCCAGGGCCATCACTCTCTGGTCTTCCTTCCACGCTTCCTTCCACGCTGTGTCTGTGGTGTTGGAGTTGTGGCAGGAGGAGGAGGGGGAGGATGGTCCAACTCACACAGGTGGGTTTTGTGTGTGATTTCACCCCTCACCCCCTTAGTTAGTGTTTTGTAAAGAAGGTCCTCACACAGCTGGCGTTGACTCTCCTGCATGCCCTGCAGTTTTGTGGCAGCCATGGAGGCAAAGGCCTCTTCAGGAGTGGGGGTTGCTCTGTGGGAAGCAGAAGCCTCCTGAATCAGCCTGAGTGCTGAATCCTGCACGTGACTCCCCTTCCTGGGTCTTTTGGTTGGAAGGCGGAGGAGAGGAACCTGCGATTCTGTCAGGTTCCTACTGGGCCCGGCCTTCTCCTGGCTGCCACTTAGCCCCTCCTCCTCCTGGCTGCCAAAAACCCCCGCCTCCTCCTGGCTGCCACATTCCACAGCCTCCTCCTGTGTGCCACATTCCAGTCCTGGCTGAGGTCTTCATGTTGCAGGAATATCTAGGTTCAAGAGCAGACTTGGAGACCTTTCCAAAAGAGCATCCACTGGGTTACTGGGTCACTAGGGGTGCACGGTACTGTGTACACCAACAGAAATGTAATAACAACTATGGGTGTACTGTATTGTGTACACCACCAGAAAAGTAGTAGCAACTGCATTAGGGGTGCACGGTACTGTGTACACCAACAGAAGTCTAATAGCAACTATGGGTGCACTGTTTGTATTGTGTACTGCGTACACCACCAGAAAAGTAGTAGCAACTGCACTATGGGTACACAGTACTGTGTACACCAAGAGGAGTGTAATAACAACTATGGGTGTACTGTATTGTGTACACCACCAGAAAAGTAGTAGCTACTGCACTAGGGGTGCACGGTACTGGGTAGTATCCGCCTGAAGTATATTAGAAAAAGTACACAGGAACGGCCTGCAGTCAGATATAGCTATATATATATATATATATATATATATATATATATATATATATATATATACACGAGACTGTCTGTATATATATATTAAATACACTGCAGCTAACTGAATAACCTGCCTGCCAGAAGTATATTAGAAAAAGTGAGCCGAACGCCCCCCCCCACCCAGTTCGGTTCGCAGCAGAACATGCAAACAGGCAAAAAATTTGTTCGAACACGGTTAAAGCCTATGGGACACAAACATGGATAATCAAAAGTGCTAATTTTAAAGGCTTATATGCATGGTATTGTCACAAAAAGTGTTTGGGGACCCGGGTCCTGCCCCAGGGGACATGTATCAATGCAAAAAAAGTTTATAAAAATTGGCCGTTTTTTCGGGAGCAGTGATTTTAATAATGCTTAAAGTGAAACAATAAAAGTGAAATATTCCTTTAAATTTCGTACCTGGGGGATGTCTATAGTATGCCTGTAAAATATGTTTTCCGTGTTTAGAACAGTCCGAGAGCAAAATGACATTTCTTACCAGACCCAAAGGGCCTAGTAATGGACTGTGGGGGAATCCCATGCTGTTTTTTTCAATGACTTTTATGTGTATTACAGAGACCTGACAATTCATTAATATCTTGTTCTTCCCCCTGCTTCTTCCTCTATCTTCCTCTGCTTCTTCATCCGGTCTTCTCCTCCGGCATCTTCCTCCGGTCTTCTCCTCCGGCATCTTCCTCCGGCCTCTTCTTCCCCGCTTCGTCCTCCGGACGATCCGCCTCAATGGGAGTTTCCCACTGTGTGATGCTTCTGTTCTTGTGACAACTCTTATATAACTGAGGGCTGGTCACTCGGTGACCCTGCCCCCTATGACGCCCACAGGGGGGCAGGGTCACCCAGGAACATCACGGTGTGGCCCCGCCCTCAGTTATAAAAGAACTGTCACAAGAACAGAAGCGTCACACAGCGGTAGTCTCCCATTGAGGCAGATCGTCCGGAGGACGAAGCGGGGAAGAAGAAGCCGGAGGAAGATGCCGGAGGAGAAGACCGGAGGAAGATGCCGGAGGAGAAGACCGGAGGAAAAAGCAGAGTAAGATAGAGGAAGAAGCAGGGGAAAGAACAAGATGGAGGAAGAAGAAGAAAACTGAAGGAAGACCAGAAGAAGATGGAAGAAGAAGCGAGGAAAGAAGAAGACATTAATAAAGGAATTGTCAAAAACCGGCTATTGTCTTTTTAAACATTTTTGACACTTTTTTTGTGAAATGGTAAGGGTACATGTGTACCCCATTACAAATTCACACAGAGGGGGGGCTGGGATCTGGGGGTCCCCTTGTTAACCACTTCAATACCAGGCACTTAGACACCTTCCTGCCCATGCCAATTTTCAGCTTTTTTTTTTTTTATTAAAAAATTCTGTTTATTGATTTTTCATTTTAAATATCATACAACGATGGGCTCATCCAAGGGACTTGCCCATAAGGTCAACATGACCTCATGTCTATCTAACAAAGACCAACTATCTAACCGTCAACCCTCCCCTCCCCCCCTCCCCCACCCCTTGAACCACAGCTCGACATATATCCTGCTTCGATACAACAGTTTTCATAGTATATACGCCCGTTTCCCCCTATGACAGAGATTGTAACATTCAGTGTCTCCAATATCCAAACGTATTATCAGCCATTAAGTGATGAGAGCCTTCTGGGATTTACTGCCCAATACAATATATCATTTTATTTAGATTAAAGTATATTAATTAATTTCAGTTTTAATTTATTTCTCCATTAACCCACCGTGCTTTTGGATTTATACCATGCCTGCCATACCCTATCAAATTTTTTCATGCATCCTCTGGCCTCGTATGTTGCTTTGTAATATGGGAGCATGGCATTTACCAGGCTCTTCCATGCAGCGAAACTCGGGGCTTTAGATTTTTTCCACTCCAAGAGAATGAGTTTCTTGCCATAGAAAAACAAGATAGTCAGCATTATTCGCATGGCCCGTGAGGGTACAACGTCATCTACCAATCCTAGCAAACACACCTTGACATTCATAGGGATCAGTATTGATATTACTTCAGAAATACATGACGTAATTTCAGTCCAAAATTTTTGTATGTGTGAGCAGCTCCAAAAAATATGGTCTGCGTCAGCTGGAGAGTAAGAGCATCTCCAGCACTCCGCAGACACCATGGGAAAAATTTTGTTCAGTCTAGCAGGCGTATAATAGCTTCTATGAAGGAATTTAAACTGAATCAGCCTGTCTCTCGCCGATACCAGATGCTTAAATGGTTGCGTCCATAGATCATCCCAATCCTCTCCCTGTATCTCCGGGACTTCTCCCTCCCATTTTTCTCTGGATCTAGTAATCGCTGTTGGTGTTACCTTAAAGAATTCTTTATAAGTATTTGAGAGAGGCTTGACCAGATCCACATCTGATAACATAGTTTCAAGAGACGAGGGCAAGGATTCTACCCTCTCCTCGCGAAACTGCATCTGAAATGCATGTCGAATCTGTAAAAATCTAAATAGATAGAAATTTGGGAGATCATGCCTTGATTGTAGTTGGGAAAAAGTTAAAAGTTCACCATACATTGTAATATCCCCCAGCGTTTTGATACCTTTAATTGCCCAGATCATGGGATCTGGTAGGTTATAAAAATGTGTCAACCTTGGATTCATCCATATGGGAGTTGATGGCGACACTCCCCCGTAACTGGGACATGCTAATATAACTGCTGTTTCCCAGGCCCTAATAGTAGCTTTCATTGTCACAGTCAGGGGTAGCTCGGACCTGGAGCCCCTAAACAGAGCAAATTTAAGACTTTCATAGGATCCCAAATGTGCCGCTTCCAGTACTGTAGCTGCGTCTCCATCTTCAGTCGTCAGCCACCTGTGAGCAAAGACCATCTGTCCCGATACGTAGTATTTTTGCCAATCTGGCAATGCTAGACCTCCCTGGTCTCCTGGCTCCTGCAACACTTTATACCCAATTCTAGGAGGCTTAGGGGCCCAAGGAAGGACGAGATGATACTGTCCAGCCTCCGAAAATATGATTTCGGAACCCAGACAGGTGCATGTCTCAGAAAATATAGTACCACAGGGAGAAACTTCATTTTCAACAGACATATGCGGCCTATTAATGATAGCGGGAGTTTTGTCCATGTCAGCACCTTCTGTTTCAGCAATGTTATTAGGGGTAACAGGTTGAGGGGTATGTAGTCTTGAATGTCGGCTGTGATCTGTATGCCCAGATACTTAATGGAGGAAACCCATTCTAACTGTAAGTCAGGATCTGCATCTGCTCTAGCCCCCGGGTCTATCGGTAGGATTGATGACTTATTCCAATTCACCTTGAGACCTGAAAACATTGTAAAACGATTAATAATTCCCAGTGCTGCTCTTAATGAGTCCCTGGGGTCATCCCAAAAGAGCAGCATGTCATCTGCGTAAAGTGCTAGGGTTTCTTCTATGGTGCCTACCCGAATGGGTTTTATTGCACTAGCTGATCTCAGTGCAACTGCCAGAGGTTCCAGTGCAATGGCAAACAGAAAGGGGGATAGCGGGCACCCCTGTCTAGTTCCCCTACCCACTTCAAAAAAGTCCGAGGTGGAGGTTCCCAATCTGATTGCCACCCTTGGATGATTATAAAGCATGGTCACCCATCTCCTAAAGTAGGGCCCAAACCCCATGATCTCCAGGGTCTTGAACATGAAAGTCCAGTCCACTGAGTCGAAGGCCTTTTCAAAGTCAATAGATACTACTATTCTAGTACTAGGAGTCATTGAGTGTATTTGTAAATGAGTAAATAGTCTCCTTAGGTTGGTGTCTGTCGACTTCCCTGGCATAAAGCCGGTTTGGTCAATGTTGATGATCGAGGGTATTACTGCAGCCAGCCTCATGGCCAATACTTTAGTCAGAATTTTAAGATCTGTGTTTAATAGTGCTATAGGCCGATACGAAGCACATTCTTGTGGGTCTTTCCCTGGTTTTAATAAAAGGACCATATAGGCCTCTAACATGGAATCGGGCAGGGCTTCATGTTCATGACAGTATGCCAGAAGTGCATTGATTCTCGGGGCCAGGACCTCTACATTTGCCTTATAAAAATCTGCTGGAAACCCGTCGGGGCCAGGAGCTTTATTTGGGGGAAAAGAGAAAATTGCCTGTTCAATTTCCTTCTTGGTAATCCTGGCTTCTAATGTATTCCTGTCCGCCTCGGTAAGTTTTGGTATTGGCAAGCCCTCAAATAGGGAGTCTAAGTCAGTCGGGTCGTAAGTGGGGATTGGAGAGTAGAGAAAGGAATAGAATCGTGTAAATTCCTGTATAATCTGTTCTGGTTCGCTAAGTATGGATCCTCCCTGGGTTTTAATGAGTGGAATATTTGTAATCTGTCGAGGGTCAGCAACCAACATGGCCAATAGTTTCCCATTTTTGTCTCCCTCTGTAAAAATTGTCTGCGCCCCTTTTACTATTTCTACCCGGGCCTGTCCGGTGAAGTGTAATGAGATGGATCGTCTCGCTTCCAGCAAGGCGTCATAAGATGTTCTTGTAGAGGATCCTGCATGAACCTCTGCAGCCTCCCTTTCTCTATTCTCCAGAATTTCTATTTCTTCTCTATCCTGCTTACGTGTTGCTTTGATAGCTGAGATAAATTCCCCCCTTGTCACTGCCTTGAAGGCATCCCATACAACGTGAGGTTCCGCCGAGTCAACATTGGAGGACCAATATGTAGTTATGGCCTCCGTAACCTGGGCAGAGACTTGCTCATTCTGTATCCAACCGGGTGAGAGCCTCCATCCCCCTCCCCGTGTTCCCGAACCAAGGATCAGGGTAACAGCTAGGGGGCTGTGATCAGTCAGACCACCAGCTAGATACTCTGCTCCTTTCACATATGGTAATAAGAGATTGTTTCCAAAAGCAAGATCTATCCTTGCCGCAGATCTATGTGCCGTTGACACGTGTGAATAAGATCTATCTGTTGGATGCTTCCAACGCCATATCTCCGTGAGACCGGCTATAGATTGCCATCCATTCAGATCACTGGAACTTCCCCTAGATGGGTTAGAGCTATCCAATGCTGAATCAAGAACCGCATTGAAATCTCCCAAAACCACCACAGGGAGGTGAGCATAGGGTGCTAGTTTAGGCAAGAGGTCATATAGTATTTTAGCCTGAAATGGAGGAGGTATGTATACACTTATTATCACGATAGTTTTATGACATATATCTAGAACTACTGCTGCATAACGACCATTTGGATCTGTGAATACCTGGTGTATCGTACAAGAGAGATTTTTGCATATTAAGATGGAAACACCCCTAGCGAATGTGGAATAGGTGGAATGTATTGCCCTTTGAACCCATGGTTTGCGCAAAGAGAGGATTCTACTGCCATCTAGGTGTGTTTCCTGTAACAGAATTATATGTGGGCGGGTCTGTTTAATGTATTGGAATATGGAGGCCCTCTTAAGTTTGTGATTCATGCCCCGAACATTCCAAGACATAATCTTAACCTCCGCCATCATAGTATTTACCACCTTCCGTCATCAACCGCATGTTTATCCACATAGGGGGTTCTCCCCAACCTATCATATCCATCACTACTGCATTAGAAGCCCAAATAAAACATGAATCCCTATGTCGAGCTGTGGTTACAAAACTTCCCCCCCATGCCTTTATACCAGAAACAAAACACCCCAGTCCAGTATATAGCTTATTCCCTAAACAAAACAGCAACATTGAAAAAAAACTTGCGGTGACTTCCCGCCGCAGCAATCGAAAGTTCGGCAGTACTTTAACTGGTCTTTTATCACCTTCACACGCTCCTACTGAATTATGTAAAGTCCATTGAGGATTTTCATAAGGACTACTTGAATTTCTAACACACAAGCATGTTAATTATTCAGGGTATGTTGGTAGGAGAAAACAACTTATATTAAAAGAAAAAGAGAAAAAAGAAAAAAATTTTCCCCTCAAAAAACAGAAGTCCCTGGATGGAGATGCAAAAATCACCCCTTTTGACTCCACAAGGGATGCAGAACACGTGCGTTAACAATTTAACTGCAATCAGCTTTACCACATAGCATCTCCACCTACACCGTACACCCCAAGCCTAAACTATAGCAATATTAAAAAATATAATAAAGCAGGGGTGACAATGAGAATTGCTACTGGTTAGGGATTACTTGTAGGAGAATATGAGCCTTCATGCTAAGTCATGGTGATGTGAAGCACAGTTGGTCCGTGCTTCCCCAGCAATTCTCACAAGCATAGACACCATAAAGTATAGCTGTAAACAAAAAATCCTCAGGAAAAAATAAAAAATATATATAAAAATATAAAAGAAAAAAGAAAGTATACCCTGAGTGAGAGAGCAAAAAATGAGCAGAAAAACAAAAGTCAGTTTCACAAGGCCTCACCCTGTAGCAATTACTTCAGGCGGACGATATCTGTACGTATGCAGCGTGTTATACCGTATTTATCGGCATGTAACATGCACTTTTTTCCCCTGAAAATCAGGGGAAAATCGTGGGTGCGTGTTATAGGCCGATCCCCGCCGATTTCTGTGTCATCGGAGCGATCGCGGCAATTGCCGCGGTCGCCGCCGACATACACAGCCCTGGGGAGATTCAAAAATGGCGCCGAGACTGCAGGGAGCCGAGATACACATACTCGAGTGTTCTCGGCTTTTTCCGGCGCCGCCGTCACGCCCAGTCCCGCCCCTGGACCTGTGTTATGTCCATCATAGGGCGGGACTGGGCGTGACTGTGAGCGGCGCCGAAAAAAGCCGAGAACACTCGGGTATGTGTATCTCGGATCTGACAAGAGCCGAGATACACATACCCGAGTGTTCTCGGCTTTTTTCGGCGCCGCTCACAGTCACGCCCAGTCCCGCCCTATGATGGACATAACACAGGTCCAGGGGCGGGACTGGGCGTGACGGCGGCGCCGGAAAAAGCCGAGAACACTCGAGTATGTGTATCTCGGCTCCCTGCAGTTCCGGCGCCATTTTTTGAATCTACACCGAGTGCACAAAGCTGCACTGACATGGCTGGACTGGGGTAGACCTGCACTAATGAAGCTGCACTGGGGCAAGGCTGCACTGGGGCAAAGCTGCACTGACAAGGCTGCACTGACAAGGCTGCACTGACATGGCTGGACTGGGGTAGACCTGCACTAACGAAGCTGCACTGGGGCAAGGCTGCACTGGGGCAAAGCTGCACTGGGGCAAAGCTGCACTGGGGCAAAGCTGCACTGACAAGGCTGCACTGACACTGAAAAGGCTGCAGATGGACAGATAAGGCTGCATTGATGGGCATTTTAATGTAAGTTTTTTTTCCTTAAACTTCCCTCCTAAAAATGTTTTTTCCTTAAAATTCCCTCCTAAACTTGGGGTGCGTGTTATACGCCGGCGCGTGTTATACGCCGATAAATACGGTAGTTCCTTGTCCATCCATTCACTGGCCTCCTCTGGATTTTCAAAAAATTTCACCGACCCTTTGTACTGGATCCTGAGTTTGCTAGGATATAGCATACTGTATTTGACTTCTTTTTCTCTCAGGCTTCTTCTGACTTCATTGAAGGATCTGCGTTTTTGCTGTGTCGCGGCTGAGAAGTCTGGAAACAGCATTATGCGTGCGTTGTCATGTTTCAGCTCCTGTGTCTGCCTGGCTTGCATCAGGATCATGTCACGGTCACGGAAGTTCAGGAAACGGACCAGGAATGGTCTGGGGAAAGCCCCTGGGGGTCTGTTGCCTGTCGGAACCCTGTGCGCTCTTTCAACCACGTATGTAGGGGGCATGTCTGGCATAGCTAGCAGTTGTTTAAAGAAATGTTCAGAAAACTGTGCAGGCCTGTCCCCCTCGGCTCCTTCAGGGAGACCCACCACTCTTAAGTTATTCCTCCTCTGTCGGTCTTCTGCATCTATTGCTTTATGCTGAAGGGATCTGACCTGGTCTCTGAGCTCTGCAATTTGCGCTCCATAATCATGTGAAGTGTCTTCTATGTCAGAGACACGTGTTTCCACAGTGGTTAGTCGGCCTCGGATTTTATCCAGATCATGCCTGATTAAATTGCACTCTGATGAGAGATGATCAATGCGCCCCATGAGCTCTGCTTTGCTAGCATTAATTGCCTCAAGAATTGGCCTCGTGATAGCTTCTGCATCCACAGCAGGATTCAGCTCACCTGCTCCCTCCGTCCCCCCTGCATTCTCTGTGTAAGCCATCTTACCAGGATGTGTCTTGGCGCGCTGCTCTTTCGGAGAGGAAGACAAGATGGCGGGGGCGGGGCTAGGCGCCGTGTCCTTAATGGAGCGCGTCTGCCACTAATCTAGCGGTGCCTTGCCGGCCTTTTTTGATGTTGTGGAGGGCATCCCCACATACAGTGTTCTTTCCCCTGCCAAGTCCAAAGTTCGTGGGTCAGGTTATGCGGTCAGTATCTGCGGATGATGAGCAGGAGAGCGGAGCTGTGAAGAGGTGCGTCCTGCCTCGATCACATCCGGCCGGAAGTCCCAATTTTCAGCTTTCAGTGCTGTCGCAATTTGAATGACAATTGCGCAGTCATGCTACACTGTACCCAAACTAAATTTTTATCATTTTGTTCTCACAAATAGAGCTTTTTCAGACCCCCCTGTCAGGAGAGCCACCGATCAGCTCTCTTCTACTCGCGTCTGTCAGACACAAGTGAGGAAAAGCCGATCAATGACTCTTCCTGTCAACATCGTGATCAGCCGTGATTGGACACGGCTGATCACGTGGTATAGAGCCTCCGCCTGAGGCTCTTTACTGAGATCAGTGTAGCTGTGTGTCAGACTGACACACCGCATCACCGATCGCCGCGTTGCGCACCCCGACGGGCACGCACCGGCTGTTATCCTGCTTGACATCATATGACGCCCAGTCAGGATAACTGAACCACTGCCTGGCTGTCATTCTGCTATAGGCCAGGCGGGAAGTGGTTAAAGGGGGCTTCCAGATTCCGATAAGTCCCATGCTGAGGGCATGTGGTCTGGTACCGTTCAGGAGGGGGGGCGCCCTCTCGCCCCCCCTCTTTTCCTGTGGCCTGCCAGGTTGCGTGCTTGGATAAGGGTCTGGTATGGATTTTTAGGGGGACCCTCACGCCATTTTTTTTAAAATTTTGGCGTGGGGGTCCCCCTCAAAATCCATACCAGACCCTTCAGATCTGGTATGGATTTTTGGGGAAACCCCGCGCCATTTGAAAAAAAAAAATTGGTGCTGGTTCCCCTTAATATCCATACCAGACCTGAAGGGCCTGGTATGGAATTTGGGGGAACCCCCATGCATTTTTTTAAAAATTTTGGTTCAGGGTTCCCCTTAATATTCATACCAGACCCAAAGGGCCTGGTAATGGACTGTAGGGGAATCCCATGCTGTTTTTTTCAATGACTTTTATGTGTATTGCAGAGACCCGACAATTCATTAATAGCTGCAAGTACTTTTAAATGACTTTTTTTTCCTTTAGAAATGTCATTTTGCTCTCACACTGTTGTAAACACGGGAAACATGCACCACTTTACAGGCATACTATAGACATCCCCCAGGTACGAAATTTAAAGGAATATTTCACTTTTATGGTTTCACTTTAAGCATTATTAAAATCACTGCTCCCGAAAAAACGTTAGTTTTTAAAACTTTTTTTTGCATTGATACATGTCCCCTGGGGCAGGACCCAGGTCCCCAAACACTTTTTATGACAATAACTTGCTTATTAACCTTTAAAATTAGCACTTTTGATTTCTCACATAGACTTTTGAAGGGTGTTCCGTGGCTTTCGAATTTGCCGCGAACACCCCAAATTTTTCGCTATTCAGCGAACGGGCGAACAGCCAATGTTTTGAGTCTAACTCATGTTCGACCCGAACATAAAGCCCATCCCTACACACCAGGAATGGCCTGCAGTCAGATATAGCTAAACTGTATGCAGTGGATATATATATATATAAGTCGCTCTACCTGTCTGCGATTTCCCACCTGACTCTTCATACCCTCTGGTAACTGCAAAGACTCCCCTCTTCTCTTAAACACTGGACTACATTGCCTAACTGAACTTTAATTCTGCCTTACTAAGAATTTGAAACTAGTGCCTATACTGTTTGTTTTTGAAAGTGTCATTTATTTTGTATTCTGCTGCCCTGAACAAGACCAAACATTTAACCTTATTCTGTTGCCCCCTCTTGCACTGCAATCTGTCCAGGCCAGTTGTAAAACCCCACCCCCCACAAGCTTAGTTTTATCAGCTTCTAATTGAATAATTTTGAATCCCCCCCCCCCCCCCCCCACACCTTCCCACTATAAATTTAGTTCATTTCTTGGGACGGCTGGCGAGGGTTTAGGCTGGTCACTCCTTGCACAAAGTGTCACGCCGGCAACAAGTGTTTGGCACTTGGACACGGGCACTTTGACTAAGGCACTGCTACAAAAAAAGTAAGTACAGACATTATTGTTTCACAGCTATTTTGCAGGAAGTTCCACTTCATTCACTAACTTTCCTCAGCCTTCCTTCTATTAGCCTGTCCCCACCCTCTAAAATGCTCACACTATTCTTTGTTATAATGTCCTCTCTCCTCAAACTCTCATGTCTTTACCCCCCCTCTCCAGCCCCCAACCTTTACATATCTCCCTCTCTTCTGCCCACTCAATATTACTCCACTTACCACCTCCTGCTCATTCTAAGCCCACACAGTATCACCACGTCCATTCCAGCACAGTAACTGCCCTCCTATAAATCCCACTCCCGCCTTACCACCCTCACCCTCCTACTACTCCTAATGTCTGGGGACATCGCACCAAACCCCGGCCCTCCCACACCCAATTTCCAACGCCAAGATCAGCCATCTACCTCCTCCAACAGTAGTCGTAACTTCAACATTCTCATCCCAATTCCCCTGATTCCACAAGTCAGCCCCCCTCTTTCATGTGCCCTCTGGAACCCGCTCAGTCTTCAACAAACTAGTTTCTGTCAATGACCTTTTCCTCTCCAAATCCCTTGATCTATTTGCTATAACTGAAACCTGGCTCCAGGAATTTGATACTACCTCTCCAGCTGCACTGTCCCACAGTGGCCTTCTCTGGACTCACTCCACCAGACCCAGTGGACGAAAAGGAGGTGGTGTCGGACTTCTCCTCTCCCCACAATGCACCTTCCAGGTACTGCCCACACCTCCCTCTCTTTCCACCTGCTCTTTCGAAATGCACTGCATTTGTCTTTTCTCTCCAGCTTGTCTGAGCGTCGCAGTCATTTATCGGCCCCCTGGACCAGTGTCTCGCTTTCTGGATGACTTCTCTGCATGGCTACCCTATTTTCTCTCATCTGAAGTGCCTGCCATCATCTTAGGTGACTAACATTCCAATCAATGTTAATAATGCTACCACTTCTAAACTACTCAACTTAACCTCCTCTTTTAAGCTAACACAATGGACACAAACCACCACTCACTCCAACGGCAACACTCTTGACCTTGTATTCTCCCATCGCTGCACTCCCTGCAATCTCTCCAATGCACCCTTTCCTCTCTCTGATCACAACCTTATCCGTTTCACACTCTCCTTGTCTCCTATATCCCATGCTGCCAACCCACAAACCACTACCCGCAGGAACCTTCGCAACCTCAAACCTTCCCTTCTTCACTCTGTTACTGATGGCCTTTATGGCAAAATCGCACCCCTGTCCTGCCCAGACCTAACCACTTCCATCTACAACACCACGTTGTCATCCTCCCTAGACGTACTTGCTCCTCTTTCTACACGCAGAACCAGGCCCCATCTGCCACAACCCTGGCAAACAGACGACACCAGAAGTCTCAAGAGACGCAGCCGTGCTCTTGAGCGAGCATGGAGTAAATCTAAATCCCTGCAAGACTTTACCCTCTACAAATCTGTCCTTCTCAAATACAACTCCTGCCTCCACACTGCTAAACAAACCTATTACAACACTCTCATCAAAACCCTCTCATCCAAACCTCGTCAACTCTTTTCTACCCTTAATTCCTTACTTCACCCCCCACTGCCCCCTCCCACCAACTTGCTTACCGCTCAACAATCACTTCAATAGCAAAATCAACACAATTCGCAAGGAGATATCCAGCATTAAAATTCCTCCCCTACCCAACATATCAGGTCCAACACCACACTCAATACTCTCCTCCTTTTGCCCAGTTACCACAGAAGAAGTTGATAAACTCCTCTCCATGGCCCACCTCACTACATGTCCCCTGGACCCTGTCCCCTCTCAATTACTGCGACCACCTTCCCACTCTATCCTCAACTCCCTAACCCACATCTTCAACCTCTCCCTCTCCTCCGGCACCTTTCCTTCCCCGCTCAAACATGCACTGGTTACCCCCATACTCAAAAAACCCTCACTAGACCCCACCTGTTTGAATAACTTAAGACCTATCTCCCTTCTCCCGTTTGCCTCCAAGCTCATCGAACGCCTTGTTCATGACCAAATGAGTCGCTACCTCACGGACAACAACCTCCTCGACCCCCTACAGTCTGGCTTCCGCCTACAACATTCGACTGAAACTGCCCTACTAAAAATCACCAATGACCTAATAACTGCCAAAACCAATGGCCACTACTCCATACTCATACTTTTAGACCTCTCTGCTGCCTTTGACACAGTTGACCACCTGCTGCTCCTCAGCAAATTACACTCCCTTGGCCTCCGTGATTCTGCATTATCCGGGTTCTCCTCCTACCTATCTCAGCGCACTTTCAGCGTCACTTACAACTCCATCTCCTCCGCTCCCCTTCCTCTTTCTGTTGGGGTACCCCAAGGCTCTGTCCTTGGGCCTCTCCTTTTCTCACTCTATACCTCTTCCCTGGGCCAGTTGATCACCTCCCATGGCTTCCAATACCATCTCTATGCTGATGACACACAGATCTATCTCTCCACTCCCCAACTCACCCCCACTATCTCCTCACGGATCTCAAACTTGCTGAATGACATATCGGTATGGATGTCACACCACTTCCTCAAACTTAATCTTTCTAAAACTGAGCTTGTTAAATTTCCTCCTTCACGGTCCCCCTCCTGTGACTTCACCATTAATATCAACAACACAACCATTGGTCCCTCCACACATGCCAGAGTCCTGGGTGTAATCCTTGACTCTGACCTCTCCTTCAGCCCCCATATCCAATCACTGGCTAAATCCTGCCGCCTTAACCTCCGCAACATCTCCAAAATTCGACCCTTCCTGACTAATGACACTACAAAACAACTTATTCACTCCTTGATTATTTCCCGCCTCGACTATTGCAACTCTCTCCTTAATGGCCTACCCTTAAGCAGGCTATCCCCCCTTCAGTCTATTATGAATGCTGCTGCTAGACTAATACACCTCACTAATCGATCCGTGACTGCTGCTCTTCTCTGCCAATCCCTTCACTGGCTTCCCCTACCCCACCGTGTAAAATTCAAAATGCTAACCATAACATACAAGGCCATTCACAACATCGCCCCCATCTACATCACCAACCTCATCTGCAGATATCGCCCAAATCGCCCCCTCCGCTCCTCCCAGGACCTCCTGCTCTCTAGCTCCCTTGTTACCTCCTCCCATGCTCGCCTTCAGGACTTCTCCAGAGCCTCTCCCATCCTCTGGAATTCCCTGCCCCAGTATGTCCGATCAGCCCCTACCCTGTCCACCTTTAGGAGATCCTTGAAAACTCATTTATTCAGGGAAGCCTATCCCACACCCACATAACTGTCCCTGAGCCACCCCCATCAAATCATTCTTTGCAGCTATTACCTTTTGTACCACCACCCCCTCCCTTTAGAATGTAAGCTCTACGAGCAGGGCCCTCCTGTACCTTTTTGTATTGAACTGTACTGTAATTGTGTTGTCCCCCCTATACATTGTAAAGCGCTGAGTAAACTGTTGGCGCTATATAAATCTCGTATAATAATAATAATATATAAATATACACATAGGACTGTCTGTATATATATATATATATATATATATTAAATACACTGCAGCTAACTGAATAATCTGCCTGCCAGAAGTATATTAGAAAAAGTACACCAGGAATGGCCTGCAGTCAGATATAGCTAAACTGGATACAGTGGATATATACCGTATATACTCGAGTATAAGTCGATCCAAATATAGGTCGAGGCCCTAATTTACCACCAAAGAATGGGAAAAAATTATTGACCCGAGTATACGACGAGGGTGAGAAATGCAGCAGCTACTGTAAGTGGAAAAGAGGGTCAACAATGCCCATCTGCAGCTGTATACCTCTCTGTGTCCTGTGCATGTGCCCTGTGCATGTGTCCTGTGTATATGTGCATGTGTCATGTACCTCTGTCCTGTCCTGTGTATATGTGCATGTGTTATGTGTCCCGTACCTGTGTCCTGTGTATATGTGCATGTGTCATGTACCTGTGTGCTGTGTATATGTGCATGTGTCCTGTACCTGTGTCCTGAGTATATGTGCATGTGTCATATACCTGTGTCCTGTGTATATGTGCATGTGTCATGTGTCCTGTACCTGTGTCCTGTGTATATGTGCATGTGTCATGTACCTGTGTCCTGTGTATATGTGCATGTGTCATGTGTCCTGTAGCTGTGTCCTATGTATATGTGCATGTGTCCTGTACCTGTGTCATGTGTATATGTACCTGTGTCCTGTGTATATGTGCATGTGTCATGTGCCTGTGTCCTGTGTATATGTGCATGTGTCATGTGTCCTCTACCTGTGTCCTGTGTATATGTGCATGTGTCCTGTACCTGTGTCATGTGTATATGTACCTGTGTATGTGTGCATGTGTCATGTGTATATGGTCCTGTGTATGTGTCTGTGTGCATGTGTCTGTGTGCATCCTACCTGTGTCCTGTGCATGCCTCCGTGTGCCGCTCTGCATCCACCGATCAGTGTGTGCTATTCCTATTCGGCGGCCATTCACTGTTCAAAAGCTGCGCCTCCTCGTCGTCCATGATAGGCAGAAAACTCCATTTTCCAGCAGTCAGCGGTGAGCCTATCATGGACATTCTCTCATCCTCATACCACAGACGAGGATGAGAGAATGTCCATGATAGGCTGTACACTGACTGCCTATCACAGACGAGGAGGTGCGGCTTTTGAACTGTGAGAGCCGCTGCCGAGTGCTATGTAGCACACGGTATTGGATAGAAAGATCTGGATGCCGCACACTGGATAAAGTAGAAAACTTGTCTTTATTGTAGAGATGGGACCATCAAAAGTACAAGACAATCATGCAGGATGTACAGGATCAGCTGACGCGTTTCACACTCGAAGCTGAGTGCTTACTCATAGCTGCAGCTATGATACACCGGAGATATATATTTATACACGAGACTGTCTGTGTGTGTGTGTGTATATATATATATATATATATATATATATATATATATTATATATATATATATATATATATTAAATACACTGCAGCTAACTGAAAAACCTGTCTGCCTGATCAATCTAAATTAAATGACGCTCTCTCTCCATCCACGCCAACAACACACTACACGGGGCAGACCTGTAGGCAGCCTTATATAGTGCTGGGCTTGGACTTTGCACCCTGCCTTTGGCCAATTATGGCTCTCTTAGCTGAGGGTGCTGGGATTGGCTAAAGCATGCAGGTCAGGGAGCATGCTTTGGCCAATCATCATACAGCAATGCACTGCGCTCCCGCAGTGCATTATGGGCCGTTATGCGCCACTCGAATTTTGTGCTAACGGCCCATAATGTTCGGTTTTCGACAAACGGGCGAACAGCCAATGTGGGGGTCGAACTCATGTTCGACCCGAACAGAAAGCTCATCCCTAGTGAAAAACGTCAGAAAAGATGAGTAGGGGAAAAAATGCCAGTGGCCTCCACCTGTAAAACCATTACTGTTTTGGAGGTTGTCTCATTGTTGCCCATCAGTACCCCTGTTGTTAAAGTGTTTGTTAACCCCCCAAAAAATGGATCCTGCTCCTTTAAAGCATGTTATATGACACAGTGCTTGTGCTGTGTCATTTGGCCCCCCTACCACCTGAAATACCTGACTGATCCTGCCAGTTTCTCCTCTCCCCTCTGTAAATTGACCACGGTAATCATGGCTGCTGAGCCCTGACACCGTGGTCAGTTTACCCACCTCAGTTTAGCCTGCTCTCCAGTGCCTGTTTCCTCCTCTGTCCTCCTCCCCTCTCCCTCCCTGCCTGTCAGCTTCTGTGTTAGGGCCCGCCCCCCTCCTGCTGCCGAAATAACATGATTTACTTTAAATAATCCTCTCCTAAGGATATTGTCAGGGCTCGGCTCAGCCCTTCCTTCTCTGAGCTGGCTGCTCAGCTGTCGGCTAATTGCCAGCTCCTATCTCTCCACGGTTACTTAGCTGTTGATCATATCCTGCTTGTCATTCCTGCCTACTTAAGCCGTCCATCCCAGAGGATCTCTGCCTTCACCTTAGTCAACATAACAGAGATGCTCTCCTGCATTCCTGTTAAGACTTGCTTGGCTGACATCCCTTCTGGCTCCAGATCCTGCTTGCTGTTTTACTACGCTGATCTCCGGCTCCCTGACGTTTGGCTTGCCTGGCTACCCATTCCGGTTCCTGAACTCTGGCTATGTTTTGGCTACGTGTTTTCTATTTACTTTTATTATTAAACAAGTGTGATTTAACTGTACTTCTGTCTCGTTCTGATTTCATGGTTTCTGACAGTAGGCGAAGACCATGAATTCAGAAGATACAGTCAATCCACTTGTTGATAATATTTTTTCCAGATTGAATGAGCAAGATCACCGCATGGATCAGTTTGCCATGGCGTTACAAACACTCCTGAGTCATACAGCTCACCTGGAATCTCCCACTGTGGCTGCTCCGGTACAACCTGAGTTGCAGGCTGTCGCTGCTGCTGTGCCAGTCTCTGTGCAGGCACCCGCCTCGAGTATTACCTCTATAAGAGGTATGTCTGGTTTCGCTCTGCTTCCCCAGCGATTTGGGGGTGATCCAGTCCAATGCAGAGGGTTTCTCAACCAGGTTATGATGCTGCTCCAGGCCACGGACAGAAGCAAAGTAGGTTTTGTGATATCTTTGCTTTCTGAAAGAGCCTTGGCCTAGGCAAACCCACTATGGGAGGCGCAAAAACCTGTTGTCTTGAGTTACCCTGAGTTTGTGGCCTCCTTTAAAAGGGTATTTGAAACAGAGTACGAGAATTGTTGCCGACAACGCCATTGAATTCCGAACTCTGGCAGCACAGGTTGCTTTGCACAATGAGGCCCTCGTGGCTGCTTTTTCTCATGGTCTCTCGGATTCCATCAAGGATGAGATAGCAGCCCGAGATATACCCACTGAGCTAGAGAAGTTGATCACGTTTGCCATCCTCATTGACTCCAGACTCAGAGAAAGACTCTCTTTTAAGGAGCGCTTGCGGAAGCCTCCTGTACGTTTGCCTCCGAGCTTTGCAGTCCCACCCGTGCCTCCCTCACCTCCCATGCCTCCTGGTACCGAGCTGGTCAGTGAAGATGAACCCATGCACTTTGGTTTCACGCGTCTCTCTGCGCATGAGAGAATCTTTAGAAGGAGGGTGAGATTGTGCCTTTATTGTGGCCAGGCAGGTCACTTTTTGAAGTCTTGTCCTACCCGTCCAGGGAACGCCCGAACCTTGAGGTCCTATCACGGACAAACCTTAGGTGGCGTCATTTCGTCCCCAGGTATCTATAATGCCGCGTACACACGAGCGGACTTTACGGCGGACTTGGTCCGGCGGACTGGATTTCGTAGGACAATTTGATCGTGTGTGGGCTCCAGCAGACTTTGTTTGCTCAAAAGTTGGACAGACTTAGATTTGAAACATGTTTTAAATGCATCCGACGGACTCTTCTTTCTAGCGGACAAACCGATCGTCTGTGTGCTAGTCCGACGAACTCAAACTGACGCATGCTCTGAAGCAATTACAAGACGGAAGCGCTCGGTCTGGTAAAACTAGCCTTCGTCTTGAAGCGAGCACATTCCTCTTCTGTGGTCTTTTAATACAGCCTTATTTTAGGATTGATAATGCGAGAGGAATGAAGTTGTTTTTCTGCTTTATATTCACACAGAGTTCTCACAAACTACTTTCTTCATGATTTATCCTCCTGCCATGACTAATATAATATTTTGAAAAAGCCAGATCTCTATAAATTATAAAAATAAAATTCGATTTTGGACTCATTTTTTTTTTATTTCAACACTTATCTATTTTACAATGTGTGTTAAATGATAACCACATTTTTTGTGTGTATTTTCAAGTTACCACAATTAACATTCATATTTTGTGTTGTTTTAATGAACCTTAATGAGGTTGTTGTCCCTTGTTCATTAGACATAGGGGGGTGTATTTAACAAAGGCAAAATCATTTTTCACTACAATTGCTAATTCTACATTGAATTCCACAGAAAGAGCATTTTGAAGTGCCTTCGCTGTGGATCCGAGGGGCACATGCAAGGAAGCCCAAAAAAATGAAAATTATTTTTATTTAACATGATTTTATGAATAAATCAGCAGAGCTTCCCCTAATTTCAACTCTTCCCCTCAGATTTACAGCGACTGCACTTCCAACAAGTGCACTTGCTGTGCAATTTCTCAAGTGAACTTTTCACTAGTACTTTTCACTTGATATTCTAAATGATTTAGCCTTTTGTCAAAAACACACATAGGGGTTGATTTACTAAAGGGAAAAAGACTGTGCACTTTGTAAAGTGCAGTTGCCCTCTGCAAGAGCAGTTGCTCCAAAGCTTTAGTAAATGTGCAGAAGCTCTGCTGACTTCCATCATCCAATCATGTGCAAGCAAAAATGCTTTTTTTAAATTTTTCCTTGCACAGGATTGGGTACTCTTTGCAAAGTCAAGCTTTTAACTAATTTCTGATGCTCTGGAGCAATTGCACTTGCAGAGGGCAACTGCCCTCTGCAAAGTGCACAGACTATTTGCTTTTCTCAAATCAACCCCATAGTCCTTTGGACCTGTACCTGCCTACTCCCAAAGAAAATGGCGTTTTTTTATCAAAACACATAGGCAATAATGTAAGGTAACCAAAAATGTATTTATTTTTTTCTCAAAAAAATTAGGAAGGCAACACTGCAGACACTTTTATAATCTGTGAAGCCTTTCGTCCCCCAGGACACACATCAAGTTTGAGGACAAGAAAATTGGTATCTTGCGACTATAGGGAGCACAGTCAGACCAGACAGAAGCCAGGCAATCACTTTCGACTCTTCCGTGGAGCCTTGCCTCCACGCTTCTCTGCAGCCTTCCCTCCATGCTTCTCTGCAGCCTTCCTTGGAGGTTGTGCCTCTGGTGGTGTACTTGGGGCAGGAGGAGGAGTGGCTTCATCTGCCAAATATGTGGTAGCAGTAAGATCCCCTCTCAAGCCCTTCTCAAATGCCTTAAAAATTAGACCCTCACAGAGGAGGCGTTGGCCCTTTTCCAACTCCAGCAATCTGCTGGCTATATAGGTGCCATACGCCTCCTCTGCATTGGGTGGTTTGCTGAGGATGAGGCTTGCTTCCCGTATGAGGGCTAGGGATTCCTGCTCAGTTGGTGTCATTCTCCTGGGCCTTATGTGGAGAATGCGGAGGGGAGGCACCTGACACTCTGTGCGGCTTCGACTTGGCCCAGCCACAGCCTCCTCCTCTCTCCCACTAGGCAAGGCCTCCTCCTCTCTCCCACTGGGCAAGGCCTCCTCCTGGCTGAGGTCATCCTGTGTTTAAAAAAGGGACATAGTTGTAATTTTGTGTTATGCAATCACACACAATTTTCAGCTCATGACTTTCAAATATAATTACACAAAATAGTAAAGGATATCTATTTGACACCACCATTATTTCAGATGATCAACAAAATCTGAAGTGAAGTATATTTTTGGCCACTACTGTCTAGTGATATGTCTACATATTAATCTTTGTGCAGAAGTCATTTTTTATGAAGCACTTTCAAAATTAACACGTGAACATCATTAATAACATTTACACAATCCCAAATTAAAAAAAAAAGGATACCTGGCTGAAGCTGGGCGCATCAACTTCATCAATGCTGAAAGGGCCCAGTTCATCCTGGGACTCCTCAGCTGGGGTGGAGGTGGATGGAAGGCTGGAGGGAAGAGTGGAAGGAAGGCTGGAGGGAGGGGTGGGGGGAAGGGTGGAAAGTGATTGCCTGGCTTCGGTCTGGTCATCCAGGAATCGCATTTTGTTGTAATACCACAACTTGGGTACATATACTTGGTCAGCTGCTGCACCGGATCTGAGCGACTCCTGGATTTTTTTGTGTTCCCGCTTATACATGTTTCGCAAGATACCAATCTTCTTGTCCACAAACTTGAGGTCTGCCTGGGGGAGTCGAGTCTTCACAAACTCTAAAAGTGTGCCCAGTGTTGCCTTCCTAACATCCCTATTATAATATAGGGGGTGTTTGACCTCCCACAGGTTTTTCTTGTCCTCATAGAGCTCAATAAATTGGCACAAAAATTCTTCCTCTTTAAAGGGATTCATTTTTTCTGCAAGACAAGACACAAGATCCAAACTTAAATGTCAATCCCAAATCACAGGATTAGTTTTGGTTGTAATCTAGGGGACACATACACACACACACACACACACACTTTAATCTTACCTTCGTTTGTGACGCTCGCTACTTCCGCACGGACATACGTAGGCCGCCGTAATAGCTTTATATACACTGCGCATGTGTCATGCTCCGCCTGCGTCGCCCGCCCCTGAAGTTCGTAAGTACGATTTGGCCCCGCCCCTTCACTCTTCGTTGCGCAGTGGGAGTAGATAGCAAAAGATGGCGGAGAGAATCAGTGGAAGTAGCGCGGAGGAAAGCCCGGAGCCCCAAACATCCACATCCCGGAGGAGATATAAGGCCACCAACATGGCTTTTGAAGAGATGGTGGAGATGGTGTCCATATTGAGAAGGGAGGACTACGATGGCAAAAAAGGACCGTACACACGATCGAATATGAGGAAGGACAAAATAATGTCCTCAGTTGTCACCGCTCTTGAAGAAAAATTTGGTACAAAACGTTCGAAAGAACAATTGAAGAAGCGGTGGTCTGACATCAAAAGTCGGGAGCCAGAACAATATTGGCGAATAAAGAAGCTGCTTAAAAAAAGTAAGTACTTGTTGTGTTTTACTATTGAGATACTTAACTTGCATGCTGATCCTTATTTTTGGACTTTATTCATCATCGTTCGTAAAGACCGTTCTTTAGAATATATATGATACTTTAGAAAGTTACGTTATTTTTTCGCCAAATACGATGGGACAGGGTTGGACATACATTTATGTCTTGATAATTTGTCAAATTCCCACAATTTGTTGATGTGGTGTAGATGTGTTGGAAAATATAATGCTTCTTCAAAAATGATTCAGTGTAATGTAGGGACAGGACACAGCAGCTGGTTCCACATCTGGACTCACGAGCACTATAGTGTACTATGTGACCATAAATACATTTTAGAGGGGTAATACACATAGGAGATCATTGAGGTGTCTGCATCTGTCAAACTTGCCAGAAAATGAGCATTGTTTATAATTGTTGTTCAGAGGGAATGTTCATCCTGTCTGCAAAATTTATTATGATGAAAAATTGGCCACAACTCATAACCAACGTTTAAGTTTATTTATTAAAAGCTAAAATATCACTGTGTTTTACCTATACCTTTTGTTCAATTCTCATAGGGGAGAAAAGACTCAGACAACAGTCCAAGGATCTCAGGACCCCCCCAAGTCACCAGCCTGAGGCAGAAGATACCCCAAGCCCCAGCCCAAGACCACGCCCACCCGACGACCTTGAGGAAGGAGAGGTGGAGGAAGTGTGTGAGGTTTCAAGCCCACCGAGTGAGTGACTGACACCCCAGCTTGAGTTACTGTATTTTGGCGTGCATATTGTAAACCTTGTTTTTATTCACTAATTTTAGGTGAGTTTCTGGTTGTGGAAGGGCAAGCGGCAGAGCCCTTCACCACAGACAGTGCGCAAAGACTGATTGGCCAGATAATGCTGTGGAATGGCCACATCGATAAAATGCGTGACCAAATTCACAGCATGCAACTTCGCCTGGACTCCATGCAACAGGAAATGAAGAACATGATTGATGTTTTGGGCCGAATATAATCACGTTTGGCCTAAAAACATCAATCATGTTCTTCATTTCCTTGGGAAGTTTGTTTTTTGCCAAAATTGTTTATTTAATTTTTGGGGTATACCCAAATTTACATTCTGATGCACACGGTGTGTCATCATGTGCTATCTTCCATCATGGGTTAGCAATGTACTTGTTTTGTGTTTGCAACCCCTTCCTCCTGAAAATTCTTTGGTGGTGATAGGAACCAAAAAAGGGATTGCACACACAAAACACGTACATTGCTCACCCATGATAGGAGATAGCACATGTTGACTTGACCCTTTTGTAAAGCTCAATTTTGAGCGTATTCAAAATGAACAATTTCCAAGGGTGACATCACATGCACCGTTTTCTAAATGTTGAACTTTGTAAGTTCTTTTTTTTTGTTGGTTTATAAAAACACTGTTGTGTATGTAAATCTTTTTATAGAAAGGTCTATATATTTGTGAAAATATGCCTTGAATAATTTAGTAAAAAAACAATTTTTTACACAACGTAAAAGATTTTAAATAAAAAAAAAATAAAAAAAAAAACAAAAAAAAATGTATCAAAAATGCACCTTTCAATGTGCACAAAGTAAATTTTTACTATACAATGTGTGTGGCTGATTCTTAAAGTCAAATTTTTTGGTTTGTTTTTGTGGGCCTGATTAACTAAAGCTAAATGCACTTGACACTACTACAAGTGCACTAGGAGACAGACATAACTAAATGTAAACAAAAATCAAAACTAGATATTTCTTGAAAAAATTTTTTTTTTATTTTTGTAAGAAAATTACAGCTGTTGCTGAATAGCAATGGCCCCCCAACCATTAAAATAATTGACATAACGGTCGCGCACTTGACGTGCGGTTCGGGGGGCCAAGCCAATACGGCCAATTTCTAGGCCTGTCAAAGTGGTATCCTGTTCCAGTCCGGCCTCAGGCCCAACAGAGGATATATATGTTGCTGAATGTCTCCTTAAAAAGTTATGCAAGATGCAGCAAGCAAGGATGACGTAGTTTAGTTTATAGTCCGCCAAATGAATTGAAGAAAGGAATAAACGGAACCGGCTGGCCAGAATCCCCAAGGCATTCTCCACAACTCTTCTTGCTCTGGCCAGCCGATAATTACCGTATATACTCGAGTATAAGTCGAATTTTTCAGCACATTTTTTTGTGCTGAAAGTGCCCCCTTCGACTTATACTTGAGTCAAGCACTTTTCTGCAGCAAAAAAATTCATTTTCCAAACCGATTTGCTAGGAACCCCAAATTTGGTGTGCAAACCCAGTGGTACTGGTACCACATCATATCCAAAGCTGAAGTTCCTAGCACTAAGTGGCCCCGAGATACGGGGCCCCAAAATCGGTTCAGAAAATGTCATTCTCTGCTGCAGAAAAGTGCTTGACATTTTCTGAACCGACTTTGGGGCCCCATATCTCAGGGCCACTTGGTGCTAGGAACCCCAAATTTGGTGTGCAAACCCGGTGGAACTGGTACCATAACATTTCCAAAGCTGGGGTTCCTAGCACCAAGTGGCCCTGAGATACGGGGAAGCTTTGAAAATTTTATGGTGCTAGTTCCACTGGGTTTGCACACCAAATTTGGGGTTCCTAGCACTAAGTGGCCCCGAGATACGGGGCCCAAAATTCGGTCAACTGTGTCCATCTGCAGCAATGTCATTTCGGGACCCTTTGGGTTCAGAGACCCCAAATTTTGGCTGCAGCTAGGGGGCATCTAGGAACCCTTAACTACCGAGTTTGAAGTTCAGGAGACCTATGGCTGCAAATGGGCACAGTGAGGCATGCAAATGGGCACAGTAATGCTGCAAATGGGCATTGTTGACCCTCTTTTCCACTTACAGTAGCTGTGCATTTCTCACCCTTGTCTTATACTCGGGTCAATAAGTTTTTCCCATTTTTTTTGTGGTAAATTAGGGCCTCGACTTATACTCGGAACGACTTATACTCGAGTATATACGGTAAATACCCTCCTCTCAGGGGTGAGTGTCCTTTGGGGGAACGGCCTCATCAAGTTCTCACCGAGAGCAAATGCTTCATCAGCAATAAAAACTGAGGGGAGTCCATCCACATTCTCGTCATCAGGTGGCAATTCCAGGCCACCGGTCTGGAGACGATGGCACAGCTCGGTCTGTGCAAAGACTCCTCCATCAGACATCCGGCCGTTCTTCCCCACATCCACAAACAGAAAGTCCAAATGTGCCGAGACCACCACCGTCAAAACTACACTATGGAACCCCTTGTAGT
This sequence comes from Lithobates clamitans, assembly GCA_037952925.1. NCBI lineage: Eukaryota > Metazoa > Chordata > Amphibia > Anura > Ranidae > Lithobates > Lithobates clamitans. Next base: position 5,898,968 of record JBBGZY010000637.1, read on the forward strand.
TATAGAAATAAGACCCCGAATGCGGTGGTGGCACAATCCGGACATGCTTCCCGTCAATCGCCCCGACACAGTTGGGAAAGTCCCAACGGTCAGCGAACTGGGAGGCCACAGTCTACCATTCCTGTGTACTTGAAGGAAACTGTGTAGTGCAAAAAAAATAAGATAAGGACTTTAAAACATAAATTGTATATCAGATTACACCAAAACATTAGTGAACAACAGCAGTCAAACATTATTAATATGTGTGTTTGTAATTGAAATGTTCAAAAACATAAGGCACACTTATAAGATTAATCACCCCCTCTGATGGCCCATTGATACATTTGAATGTGGGGGGAGGGGTTCTAATTAGGTTAAAAAAACACACCTGACTGGTTGAAACATTTGTGGGGTGGGGGAGGGGTTCTAATTAGGTTAAAAAAAACACACCTGACTGGTTAAAACATTTGTGGGGTGGGGGTGGGGTTCTAATTAGGTTAAAAAAAAACACACCTGACTGGTTGAAACATTTGTGGGGTGGTGGAGGGGTTCTAATTAGGTTAACAAACACACCTGACTGGTTGAAACATTTGTGGAGTGGGGGAGGGGTTCTAATTAGGTTAACAAACACACCTGACTGGTTGAAACATTTGTGGGGTGGGGGAGGGTCAAACAAGACAATGGAGCAGACAATATACATTGTTCAAGGGACTATAGGCTAGAGATATAAAAGGACCCAGGATTGCATGGTGGGGAGGTTAATGAAAGAAAATATGCATGTAGGGCAATAAATGATTAATGTCCAAAAACAGGCATGCATGAAGATAAAGGGGACATTCACAACATATTGAAAGCATGGCAATTAGGTAAGGAGGACAGTTATACAATACATAAAAAAACATTTAATACATATCATATAATGTTAAAGGATAAAACTTACCTTCATATACTCCTTCTGCAGGACCTGAATAATAGCAGAACAGGTCTCTGGAGCCTGGGGGGAGATGCCTGTTGAGAACTTCAAGTCCTGAAGACTTCTCCCTGTCGCCAAGTAACGTAACGTGGCAACTAGCCTCTGCTCTGCACTGATGGCTTGCCTCATGCAGGTATCCTGCCTGCTGATATAGGGGGTCAGCATAGCCAGCAGACGCTCAAAGACGGGGTCCGTCACCCTGAGAAAATTCCTGAAATCCTCAGGATTATTCTCACGGAGCTCATGGAGCAAAGGCATGTGAGAGAATTGGTCACGCTGGCGCAACCAATTCTTCATCCATGAACTCCTCCTCGCCCTGTTCATGGACTGGACTCGGGTCAAAGTATTAACCCCAACACCAAGTCCCCACGCAGCACGAACTCGAGAACGAGAACGTCCACGCGACATGGCTTCAAAACGGTCGGCTGCTCAAACAAACAAACTTATTACAAACGCACTGAAGAACAGCAAGGCCTATGAAGAACGACCTGAAAATCAGGAACGAGAGGACCAGAATGGCCTGCAAGGCAGGTTACGAACTGACCAACACGCACTGAAAAGCAGATACAAACCTCACAAGCACAAACTGAACCGCAGAAAACGAACGAAATAAGCTGAAGTGTAAAAAAAAGCGCTAACCAAACTTCTACTAACACGAGATAAACACGAGATTAGCAGAAGGAGCCCAAAGGGTGCCGTAGTGGGGCTTGAACTTCCTTTTTAGAGTCCCGTCGTACGTGCCAGCCGGCATACAAACATACGGAGCCCGTTCTCCCATTGACAACGTCAGATGATGACGAAACGTGTCTGGGAAGGTACGCACTGACGTCACCACGCTTTCGGAGTAAGAGAACGGGCTCCGTATGTTTGTATGCCGGCCAGCTTTTTTCGTATACACAACTTTGCTAACCTGAATGTAAGTGACTACTTGTTTTTATAATAAATATCTGGAGGATTTTATACTATGGCGAGTTCTTTTCTCCTTCTGGGTCATCCGGGTTTTTCGTGTTGAATGGTGACATGTGGACAACCTAAGGGAGCCTGGAGATTTACCCCCCATAGGAACACCGGGAGCGTCAGCAAGCTAAAAGGCCTTGGCTAGGTAAAAGCCACTTGCCCTTTTACGCTTGCCATCTGGTAAGCAGGCTCTACTATTAGGGTGGATTGTCACTACTGCTTAGAAGTGCACGGTGGTGGTGTTTTCACTCTGAATAAGGACTTGGAGAAATCCCCTTGATGTCATTTATATGGACTTTTAATAATTATAGCGCAGCTTTTTACAGGACTCTAGATTTTGGTGTGATCGCACTATATGCTGCTGCTTATATGCTTTTGTGTTAAGCGCGGTTCTTCCTATTTACATGGAGGAGTATGTTGCAGACATACTTTCTCGAGGTATCATCCGCAAATCCTCGTCCCCTGCTGGTGCTGGTTTCTTCTTCTTGAAGAAGAAGAGTGGTGAACTGAGACCTTGTATTGATTGTAGGAGTCTCATTTGTTTCACGATTAAGAATGCCTATCTGATTCCGTTAATTACGGAGCTATTTGACCACCTCAAGGGAGCAACGGTTTTCACGAAGCTTGATTTGAGAGGGGCATACAATCTCATGAGGATTAAGGAGGGCGACGAGTGGAAAACTGCGTTTAATGTCCTCCGAGATTTGTTGCAGTTATGTGTGGTGGTTTATCTCAATGATATCCTCATATTTTCCAAGTCCCTGGAGAGCCACCACACAGATGTCTGTCGTGTGCTTCAGAAACTAAGAGAGAACAATCTTTATTGTAAATTGGAGAAGTGCGAGCTCCATCGTGAACAGGTTAAATTGCTGGGTTATGTAATTTCCACTGCTGGTTTTTTGATGGACCCAGAGAAACTTTCAGCAGTCCTACAGTGGGTTTACTTCCTCTGCAGCGTTTCCTGGGCTTTGCCAACTATTAGCGGAAGTTTATTTGTAACTTCTCTTCTCTGGTCAAGCCCCTGACTGATATGACCAGAAAGGACGTTAACCCACAGAGTTGGTCTCCAGAGTCCGTTAAGGCAATTGAGAGTCTCAAGGCTGCCTTTTTTTCTGCTCCTGTGTTGGCACATCCTGATCCTACGTTACCTTTTATCCTTGAGGTTGATGCTTCTGAGACTGGTGTCGGCGCCCTTCTGTCTCAACGTCCTACCTCTGAGAGTGATATGCATCCTTTTGGCTAGTTTTCCAAGAAATTGTCACCTGCGGAGTGCAATTACAAGATTGGTGACAGAGAGCTGTTGGCGATCATTTTAGCTATGAAAGAATGGAGACATCTCCCCAAAGGTACCACTGTGCCGGTTCTCATTCTTACAGACCATAAGAATATCACATTCTTGTCTGAGGCTAAACGCCTCTCTCCCAGAAGGGCGCGATGGGCTCTTTTCTTGTCAAGTTTCAATTACATTGTCTCATTCTCACCCGGTACTAAGAATGAAAGGGCTGACGCTTTGTCATGACAGTTTTCCACCACTTCCAAGATGGAGTCAGTTTCTGATTCCTGTGATCCCTCCTGATCGTATTCTGGCTACGGTTCGCACTAGTCTCACTTCTCCTTTGGGTGACAAAATTCTTGCTGCTCTGGTCCATGCTCCTCCTGAGAAACCTTGCAAATGCTGCTTTGTCCCAGAGAGTCTCCGTACTGCCGTGCTCCAGACTTACCATTCTTCCAAGGCTGCTGGCAACCCTGGGAGGAATCAACTCTTTTGGGCCATTTCCCAACAATTCTGGTGGCCTAGTCTACGTGCTGATGTAACCGCCTTCATAGCTGCCTGTTCCTTGTGTGCTCAAAGTAAGACTCCATGACATCTTCCAGTGGGCCTCCTACAACCCATACCCAATGGAGAGAGGCCCTGGACCCATCTGTCTATGGATTTCATTGTGGAGTTACCCAACTCCCAGGGCAACACAGTTATCATTATGGTGGTTGACCGGTTCTCAAAAATGTCTCATTGTATTCCACTTAAGAAGTTGCCCACTTATAAGGAACTGGCTTCCATTTTTGCTTGGGAGATCTTTCACTTACATGGGCTACCCAATGTGATTTTCTCGGACAGGGGTAGTCAGTTTGTGTTCGGGTTCTGGTGAGCCTTTAGTGCACAGTTGGGAATTCAGCTTGTTTTTTCCTCTGCGTATCACCCGCAGTCTAATGGGTCCGCAGAACGAGCCAATCAGTCCTTGGAGCAATTCCTACATTGCTATATTTCTGACCATCATAACAAATGGTCAGACCTATTACCCTGGGCAGAGTTTGCTCACAATAGTGCCTTAAATTCTGCTTCCCGATTGTTCCCATTTATGGCGAACTATGGTTTCCAACTATCCATGTTGCCTGACTCGTTTGTTCCGCAGAGTATTCCTGCATTAGAGGAGTCCAGGAGGCTTTGCGACATGCTAATGATAGGTACAGACTCCATGCTGACCGTAGACGCCTGCCCATGCCTTCCTACCAGGTTGAGGACAGGGTCTGGCTGTCATCTTGCAACCTCAGACTTCGTGTTCCCTCATTGAAGTTCGCACCTCGGTTTATTGGGCCTTTCCGTATTCTTCACAGAATTAACATAGTGGCTTACACATTAGACCTTCCTTTTAACATGCATATTTCAAATGTATTTCATGTCTCCTTATTAAAACCTTTGGTCTGCAACCGCTTTTTCACCTTGGTGCCATGTCCTCACCTTGTACAGGTTGAGAATCATGAGGAGTATGAAGTACAGTTCATTGTTGACTCCCATAGGTTCCGTGGGTGCATACAGTACCTGGTGCATTGGAAGGGGTACGGTCCGGTGGAACGCTCTTGGGTCTCATCCTCGGACGTACATGCCTCTGTCCTCCTCCGTGATTTACATAGAAGTTTTCCCCTCAAGCCTGGTGGTCCTCCGAGGGGGAGGGGTCATTGAGGAGGAGGTACTGTCAGGGCTGGGCTCAGCCCTTCCTTCTCAGAGCTGGCCACTCACCTGTCGGCTAATTGCCTGCTCCTATCTCTGCACAGTTAGTCAGCTGTTGATGATATCCTGCTCATCAGTCCTGCCTACTTAGGCCGTCCAGTCCAGATGATCTCTGTCTTCGCCTTGGTCACATCTCTAGAGGTGCTTTCCTGTGTTCCTGTTAAAGATTTGCTTGGCTGACATTCCTTCTGGCTCCAGATCCTGCTTCCTGTTCTACTACGCTCATCTCTGGCTCCCTGACGTTTTGGGTTGTCTGACTATCCGTTCCAGTTCCTGAACTCTGGCTATGTTTTTACTGCATTTACTCTGTTTACCTTTTGTTATTATTAAACAAGTGTGATTTAACTGTACTTCCGTCTTAGTCTGATTCATGGTTTCTGACACCTTCAGGATGATGCTTTCTCTTGTTTTACGCTTGCCTGTTTATATAGAAAGGAATAAAAATATATTATTGCAATAAAGAGCAGTCTGCCACTTTTCTGAAATTTTGTTGTCCTAACACAGGATCTGTGTGGCACTGCCTCACTTCCTGGCTTGTGACTTTTAAGTCTCTGTAAGAAAACCTGTAACTATTGGAGGCCACATGCCATAGATAATCATAGAACTGTAATAAATAAGTGGTGCAAATATATCAGTACTGACCAATTAACTAAGAAACTAATAACAACACCTCCAAACTTTATTACTACTGAACAGGGTTAGAACAATATTTACTACCCCTGGAGCTTTGTATTTAGCAGTAGAATTGGGCTGCTGACGTTACTCACGTTAACCGCCTGGAAAAGTCTAGTTAATACCAATGTCACACTATATAAAATGACTTACGAGTCAAGGGGTTGTCCTAAGAAATTTAACAAAGTTTGGTGAACATGGATCAATTCTAAGAAAACTGTGCAATCTGACACTTAAGTTAACTCTCTAATGACAATGTTGGGGGAACTGATATACTTTGAACGAAAAAAGTGCAAGATCATGGTAATAGCTAGAGAAAAGCACACGGCACATTAGTTTTAGTTTTATGGAGGAGGTTATCTCCAGTTTGTTAATTTGATATTGAAATATGGTAAAGATGTATCTGTTTACGAATGTGAAGCACATGGTAGGACTGTTGGTTCAATTAAAAGAAGCTGATTGTACAATTGAATGACATCAGGACTGTTGGTTCGATTAAAAGAAGCTGATTGTACAATTGAATGACATCATAAAGATTGAAAAATAATCTTGTATCTTTGTTATATTATATATACTACATATGTTATTCTGCACTCTGTTTACTGCAGTAATTGACTTGTATGTGCATTTGGCAAATAAAAACCCTTTATAAAAAAAAAGGCGCATTTAAAAAAATAATGACAAGGATCTCTCAGCACCAAAACACATCACATGTCATAACACATGGCAACACACAGTATGCAGTGTGCATTGTGGTGTCAGTTTATAGTTAATCAGCATCTAAGTAGTGAAGGAACTTTAGGGGACATGATATAAAAGGGGATTAATGTATGATTACACAGTCTATAGCTACCACACAGGTTTATTTACAAATGCATATACAGTACTTGGTCATAGGTCATAAATTTAGGGGACACACACACACTCATGTTTAATCTATACTTTTTTTGGACTTTTAAATACCACTGTGAGTTCAAACTTCTAAATGACATGCTGGATTTTTTCATACTGATAGGAAAATACAGTCCTAGCATTTGACTGCCCTCAAATTCTTGGATGCAGAACAGTACATGTACAGTAACACAACTTTTGGTGACATTGCATTAAAGATTAGAAAAATAGGGAATTAAAAAAATACAATATGATGGTGAAACATCATAACCTTCTGTTGTTCATTGTATGTCTCTATTAGCCTAAAGTAGAATTCTAGCCTCAACCTAGTCTTTAAAATGTCCCCTCCCCCCTTCTACCACTTATGCTGACTAACCTGTGCAAAAAAGATGTATATACAGTACTTACCTATTCTCAGCTCACTTCAGTTACATACTTATGGCTCCAATGGGTCAGAATTATGTAATGTACGTAGTGTAGGGGTATGGGTTGGGTAACGTACATAGTGCAGGGGTCGGGGTGGATGACGTAAATAATGCAGAGGTCAGATATTCATCTGACCTCTGAATATATAGAATGTGGAAGTCCAGAGAGGGTAATGTATGGAAAGCAGGGGTAAGGTGTATGTAACATACATAGCTCAGGAGTCTATAGTCCAGTTCACCCCCCGTAATTCTTTTCACCACCAGAACAGCAATACCAACTATGTACATACATACACACTGCATACATATGCATTCAACATACATACACACTTTATACATGTGCACACAACATACATGCAACATACATACACATTGCATAAGCATAAATTCAACATACATACACACTGCATTCAAACTGTATACACATACATACAACACACATACACAATGAATACACAAAAATGCAACATACATACGCACTACATGCATATACAACATCTCTCTGGTGGCATCTTCAGTTCTCTGTGTCTCTGCTCCTGATGGCAAAGAAAACATGATTCTGCTAATGCTAACCCAGCAACCTGAGTTCCGGTATTGTGGGGTCAAATCCAGAAGTTCCCAGGTATGTCCACTGCAATACCTCCCCTGCCACTGGAGAACCCCCTAGCTTTGTTGCAGCTGTCTTTGGTCTATACCTATGATGTCCTTGGGTCCTATTTTTATTCGTTCTGTTACTGCAGCAGTCCTCTAGGTAAACAACACCACATACCAGCATGGGTGCTGTTTTCTGCATAATTCTCAATGTCCTTAACATCTTTGTTCACAGGAAGTAAGTTGAAAGATGCTGTGACTGGGGCTAGAGGAGGACAGCTGGAACTTACATTTTAGTAGATTTGGGCTTAACTAAAGACAAAACTTTATTTTGCATGGAGAAGGATCAGAACACCTTTCAAGTTTTTATTGTTGTCGGTGTCCCTGTTAGGGATTCAATCTCTCTATTGGTCCTATTTACTATTATTTTATTTATATACTGGGGCTGAAGGAGAGGTCAGAGTCAAGGATTACACCCAGCACCCTGGCATGTGTGGAGGGACCAATGGTTGTGCCATTGATCTTAATGGTTAAGTAATGGGGAGGGGACCGGGAAGGAGGAAATATAACAAACTCAGTTTTGGAAAGATTGAGTTTGAGAAAGTGGTGTGACATCCATACCGATATGTCATTCAGTAAGTTTGTGATCCGTGAGGAGATCAAGTTCAGGAGTGGGGAGCTAGATCTAGGTGTCCTCGGCATAAAGTTGGTATTGGAAGCCATGGGAGGTTATCAACTGGCCCAGGGAAGAGACATAGAAAGAGAATAGGAGGGGCTCAAGGATGGAGCCTTGGGGTACCCCAACAGAAAGCGGAAGAGGAGCGGAGGAGATGGAGTTGTAAGTGACACTGAAAGTGCGCTGAGATAGGTAGGAGGAGAACCAGGATAAAGCAGAATCATGGAGGCCAAGGGAGTGGAGTTTGCTGAGGAGGAGCAGCTGGATAACTGTCGAAGGCAGCAGAGAGGTCCAAGAGTATGAGCACGGAGTACTATTATCACTTATGCCGCGTACACACGACCAGACTTTCTGGCAGAAAAGGTCCAACGGAATCATTCCGTTGGACATTTCGATCGTGTGTGGGCTTCATCGGACTTTTTCTTTCTAAAATTCTGATGGACCTAGAAATAGAACATGTTTCAAATCTTTCTGACGGAATCAGTTCCTATCGGGAAAACCGCTTGTCTGTATGCTAGTTCGACAGACCAAAAACAACGCAAGAGCAGCTATTGGCTACTGGCTATTGAACATCCTTTTTCTAGTCCCGTCGTACGTCATCGCATTCTAAACGATCGGACTTTGGTGTGATCATGTGTAGGCAAGTCCGTTTAAGCGGAACTTTGTCCGAAAGACTGTCGGAGTCTATTCTGACGGAAAGTCCGGTCGTGTGTACGCGGCATTAGAGTGAAAGAAAATCCTGAATGTTTGGTTGTCACCAAAACAGGAATAGGGGGGAATATCTTCAAACGGGGGCATCAGTTCTGGCAACCCTGGTGATAGCCAGATATCTTTACTTTGGAAGGACAGCAGGGACAGAAACCAGGAGTAAGTCTCCCCATTGTGAAACAGGTACAACATTATACCAGACTGTCTATGAAATAAAAAATGTTTTGGCTAGAGTTGGGCTTCAAGACTTCAGACTTAGAAACTCAAAATACAAATCAAGCATCCAGAGTGCCAGAGAGAAAATAAACACCATTTTGTATACCAAAACTGAAATATCAATCTTGGGTGGATTTAGTATAATCAAGAAGCAAGAATTTTAGTTCTAAGTACTCATCCAGTTAGGAGATGCTCTGTAGCCACAGTGATTGCACAATCTGCATGGGTCCCTTTTCCAAGGTATGAGACATCTTCTACAGATTTCTTCATATCTGCCATTCGAGTGTTCATACTGACCATCTTACTGATGGGCTTCACCTCATCACTATAGTGCAGAGCTCCGGAGTTCCATGTCAATAATCTGTCACACTGTAGGAATCTTTACACGTACAGTCATGGCCGAAATTGTTGGCACCCCAGAAATTTTTCCAGAAAATTAAGTATTTCTCACAGAAAAGTATTGCAGCAACACATGTTTTGCTATACAAATGTTTATTCCCTTTGTGTGCATTGGAACAAAACAAAAAAAGGGAGGAAAAAAAGCAAATTGGATATAATGTCACACAAAACTCCAAAAATCGGCTGGTCAAAATTCTTGGCACCCTTAACTTAATATTTGGTTGCACACCCTTTGGAAAAAATAACTGAAATCAGTCACTTCCTATAACCATCAATAAGCTTCTTACACCTCTCACCCGGAATTTTGGACCACTCTTCCTTTGCAAACTGCTCCAGGTCTCTCTTATTGGAAGGGTGCCTATTCCCAACAGCAATTTTAAGATCTCTCCACAGGTGTTCAATGGGATTTAGATCTGGACTCTTTAGAACTCTCCAGTACTTTGTTGCCATCCATTTCTGGGTGCTTTTTGACGTATGTTTGGGGTCCTTGTCCTCCTGGAAGACCCAAGATCTCAGACGCAAACGCAGCTTTCTGACACTGGGCTCTACAGTGCGACCCAAAATCCTTTGGTAATCCTCAGATTTCATGATGCCTTTTACACGTTCAAGGCACCCAGTGCCAGAGGCAGCAAAACAACCCCAAAACATCATTGAACCTCCACCATATTTCAGTGTAGGTACTGTGTTCTTTTCTTTGTAGGCCTCATTCAGTTTTCGGTAAACAGTAGAATGATGTGCTTCACCAAAAAGCTCTCTATCTTGGTTTCATCTGTCCACAAGATGTTTTCCCAGAAGGATTTTGGCTTACTCAAGTACATTTTGGCAAACTGTAGTCTTGCTTTTTTTTTTGTCTGTGTCAGCAGTGGGGTCCTCCTGGGTCTCCTGCCATAGCGTTTCATTTCACTTAAAAGTTGACTGATAGTTCGCGCATACACTGATCCTCCCTGAGCCTGCAGGACAGCTTGGATTTCTTTGGAACTTGTTTGGGGCTGCTTATCCACCATCCGGACTATCCTGCGTTGCAACCTTTCATCATTTTTTCTCTCCCGTCCACGCCCAGAGAGATTAGCTACAGTTTCATGGGTTGCATACTTCTTGATAATGTTGCGCACTGTGGACAAAGGCAAATCTATATCTCTGAAGATGGACTAGTAACCTTGAGATTGTTGATATTTTTCCACAATTTTGGTTCTCAAGTCCTCAAACAGTTCTCTTCTCCTCTTTCTGTTGTCCATGCTTAGTGTGGCACACAGAGACACACAATGCAAAGGATAAGTGAACTTCTCTCCTTTTTATCTGCTTTCAGGTGTCATTTTTATATTGCCCATCACATGCTTGAAACAATCTTATTTATCCACAATTTTGAAAGGCTGCCAAGAATTTTGACCAGCCCATTTTTGGAATTTTGTGTGACATTATGTCCAATTTGCTTTTTTTCCTCCCTTTTTTTATTTTGTTCCAATACACACAAAGGGAAGAAACATGTGTTACTGCAATACTTTTCTGTGAGAAATACTTGATTTTCTGGAAAAATGTCTGGGGTGCCAACAATTTTGGCCACGACTGTAACAGTTTGTTCATTTTTTATTTCAAGCAAACCTAAATAGCATGCATTTGCGTGAATAATGTGTTAAATAATGCATCCCATGCAGTCATCCTTTCATGCAGGAACTAGACTTTTGCCCCCCTACCCTGCATGCATCAATAGAAACACACAGCCCTGTAACCTTGGATGGCAAGGCACTTTCTTGCTCCATCCTCCTCCCCCTCTATTTTTCAAGCTAAAAAGCTGGATCAAGACTGCACTGCCCAATGTTAACTCTTTCCTGTGAAGACCAAAAGTTCATCGAAGCAGCACTAAGGGAGCAGGAACCAGCAGCATTGAAATTATACACTGCATGTTCTGGGGTTAGAACAAATAGTTTACTGCGGAATGTTTATTTTATTGTGCTCATTGTGTTAGGTTAAAAAATGCTGAGGTCTAATACTAATTTATTTATAGCTGGCACAGGCTTGCTTTATGTCTTGTTTATGTAATAATAAGTGAAAATACAAGGGGTTTTCAAAAAGTTTCTGCACTTTTATATATAAAGTAGAGTGAAAAAAGTGTGGAAGCTTTTTGAACATCCTCAAAGAAGGGATTGTTGCCTTGTTGCCCTGAGTGCTTGATTTATGATACAAACTCAAAGTTTTAAGTACTATTTGTATGGGCGTAGCATAAGGGATTGCAGGGGTCACAAACGCAACCCTGCCCCTAGCTCCAAGGGGTCCCTGCAGCCTCCCTGTCATATTATCATATCGTCAACAAGGTCCAGCTCCGATTTGCCTTAGGGCCACACAGCCATGCTCCAGTACTGGACTTCCACAGTCCACACCCCTCTGTTCTCATTGGCTGGGAAGAAGCTGTGAGACATTTCCTGAATGGAGAGGAGAACAGGGTGAGAATAGCCCAGGATGGGAAGTGTCTGGCAACATAGAATGGTAACCAAACTCAGCAAGTTAAGAGGAGGAGAGTGCCGTCCAGTAGCCATGATACGCCCAATGTCACTGGTGAGGTAAGACACCGCTCAGTGTCTCCTAGTCACCAGCTAGGATTCTCTGTACCCTCCCTCCCACACCTGGAGATGTCTGCTTATCCCACCCCCCTGACAACTGGGGAAAAGACACACATCTCAGTAAGTGACCTTCCCCCAACACCTGCCAACACTGACAGAGATTGCTAAACCAAAATCCCTTAATGCCTCATGAGGGTCTGCAGGCTCCAGATTTTGTGTCACATGACTTTGCCCCCCTATATCTAAGTTGTGCCCCCCCAAAGCCCCCTGACCCCCCCCCCCCCTCCACCCTGGATGCTATGCCAGGCTGCTGAGCTCCTTTTCCATTATGGCACTCTATACTGCTGCTCCTCCGCAGGGCTGAATCACATTCCTTTACAACGCAGCCAGTCAGCCACGATTTGCACAGGGTGTATCTGCCTACTGCAACTACACTGCTATTCCGACCAGAGAATTTCAGAGAATTTCACAGGTCTGAACAGCAACATAAATGCAAGATACACCCTGTGAAGGCTGACAGACTGTGTGTAAAGACATGTGATTTCAGCTCTGTGTAGTGTGGGGGGGGGGAGCTGTATACAGTGCTGGGATGGGAAAGGAGCTCTGCCAAGTGACCTGCCAGGGGGTTTATGTCCTCTAATTCTTCAGCGGTGATTCCTGTCCTCTGATGTAAGGAGTAACTCTGGGAACTCAAAACTGTATCAGCACGCACAGTGGAAGTGGGGGGGGGCCTTGGTCAACTTTTGCATCAGGGCCCAGAAGCTTCAAGCTACGCCTCTGACTATTTGCATCTAGGTTGACTACATTACCTCAACGTAATCACAAAAAAAGCAACAATGCTTTCTGTGGAAAAAAAGCACTGTTTATAGGTTGCCTATGTTCCAAAACAGTCATGCAGTCATGAAGAGAAGTCTATACAGATATTGGTAGTTGTGCATAGCCACTCAGACACAGAAAGAATTATCCTCCCTGCGACGGCTGTATAATCAAAATGCGGAAGTGAGGGAGAAATTACGTCGGTATAAACAGTCAATTTATGAGTATGGAAGTAAACCAGGTGTTCTCCCAGCCAGGGCACTGAAAGGGTCACAAACGAAATCGCTTATTACTCAAATTATGGCACTAAGTCTGGCACCAAGTTGTCAGATTCAGCGGCTGTTGCTCAGGAATTTCATAAATTCTACTGGAGACTTTATAATTTTACTCCCAAAACTCAGCAATGTCCTATTCGTGTAGACCTAATTTCTTCCTTTTTGTCTTCCTCGAGCATGCCCTCTCTTCCGCTACAGATAATTGAGGAAATGGAAGCTCCCATAACAAATAAAGAATTGGTTATGGCATTAGAATCTTCTAAATCTGGGAAGGCCCCTGGCCCAGGTGGGCTAAATCTCATATACAATAAAACCTTCCAAAATGTTCTTTCCCCCTATTTTTTACATGCCTACAACTCTATTTCAGTCTATGGTAAGCTAACAGACAACGCTCTGGGGGCTCACAACATAGTGATCCCCAAGTCGGATAAAGATCACACTCAGTGTGGGAACTATCACCTTATAGCCCTCTTAAATGTTGACCCAAATATATTTTCAAAAGTCTTAGTGAACAGGCTATTGTCACACACCTCCCATCTTGTCTATGCAGATCAGGCAGGCTTTATACTTCAGAGAGAGGCTAGGGACAACACTATAAGGGCAATAGATTTGATTCACTTTGCCCGACCTCTTCTGCTTATATTAACAGATGCTGAAAGGGCCTTTGACCAAGTGGATTGGCAATTCTTACATTCCACCCTTAGACACACCCTTAGACAAATTGACTTGGGGGAGCGAATGCAGACCTGTACTCAGGCACGATACACCGGACCTACAGTAGCCGTGCTGGTCAATGGAGCCCATTCAGCATATTTTCCTCTGTCCAATGGGACGATGCAGGGCTGCCCCCTATCTCAATGGATGTTCGCCCTAACCCTAGAACCTTTTTTCTGTAACGTTAGATCAGATTTTACGATTTGTCGACTACTATGGAGCATAAGATCGCTGCCTATGCAGATGACCTTTTATTTTTCCTTACCGAGCCGGGGGTTTTGTTACCACATTTACTCCAACTTTTTGATCAGTATGAGTACCTTTCTCATTTCTCTATAAATTACGCTAAATGTGAAGCGATGAGTATTATTCTCCCTACGGAGTGTATTACTAAGCTACAAGGCATCTACCGGTTTAAATGGGTTCAGTCTTTTATGAAATATCTGGGGGTTAAATTGACCCCGGATACTGCCTTGCTATATGAGATTAATTTTTGCCCATTACTATTTAAAATGCGATTACATCTTCAATTTTGGCAAACCCTCGCTCTCGTGTGGTTCAGGAGATGCAATGCATTTAAGATGACACTGCTCCCCCAGATTTTATATCTAATGCAAGCAATACCTATTAAACTACCGCAAGCCTTTTTTCTCACGTGCTAGACAATACTGACCAAAGTCACCTGGAGTAATAAAGTGGCCAGACTTCGTTACTCTTTGTTAGTTCTGCCTAAATCCCTGGGGGGAATTGGTCTACCCGACCTGATATCATACTACCAAGCTCTACATTTGACTAGAGTGGTTTCATGATGTATTTTTCCACAGACTCTGGGTGCAAATTGAACAACAAGTTTCTTCAATTGCTTTGTCCGCTCTTCCTTGGGTTGCCCATAAAGATTATCGTGGATTGAAGACACACCCTAAATTGGAGCCACAATTGCAGATCTTAAACATATATTCCCAATAAAAGGCCTCTCCCCCTATCCATCCCCATTAACACCGATGATTCATAATAAAGATTTTTTGCCTGGGTTAGACAACAAACAGCCCCGGGGGTTGGCAGGATTAACTAGGTGTATGCATTTTTTTTACCTTTGCAGGGCTGGATGTCTACTCAGGATTTATCTGGCCTCTCGCAGCCCCCTTTGAGCCCTTGGTCGACCTTCCAACTGTCTCATTATTTGAATTCCATACCGGATGCAGAGCTATATGCTAGGCCACTGACATTCTTTGAGCGCTTATGTGCGGAGGGAAAATATGTATCACATCTGCTGTCATTTTTGTATAAATGGATCATTAAGCTTTCAGAGGGTCATATCCCTTCATATATACATCGATGGGAGGCGGACCTACAAATCTCTTTCACAAGACAGCAAATTAATAAGATTATTTCACTGACCCATAAATCCTCCATAGCAAGTCGCTTTCAAGAACAGGGATATAAGTTATTAGTCAGGGGGTATAGGGTTCTGGCTCTACTTAATAAACTATACCCGCAAACCTCTAGCCTCTGTTTTCATTGTAACAAAGAGCTAGGGACGTTATTACATACTTTTTGGCTGTGCCCCTTACTTACACCATTTTGGAAGCAAGTGGGGAATGTGATTAGATAACTGACATCAGTTGATCTTGGTTCGGACCTCTTGGGATATCTTTTGCAACTAAATGTGTTACCCCTTCCGCAATAGAAAAAAATCGCTGACAGCACACATGTTGAATGCTGCCCGGGCATGTATCCCTGAACACAGACAAGAAAGTCCACCAAAGGGTACATTTGCTTTTTGAACATTATGTCACAGCGATCGTTATGCAATGAGAATAGTGGGGGGAGTTGAAGGGGGCACAGACACATGCAGAGTCCACGGTCTTCTAATAATCTCAAAGCAGTATGGGTACGTACAGGCAATAAACTATTCTTGGTGTTTAGTTTACTAGTTCAGCTAATTTACATCCCTCCCAGCTTCAGAAACTAAGACAAAAAGACAGAAACTAAAACTATTAAAGCATTTTTGGATTATTTTGTTTAGACTAGCAATCATAGAATTGAAACAGAGGGACTAACAAGCTATCAGATATATTTGTTCTAGTGCTGGTTGGAAATAGTTCCATATGTATCTTAGAATTTTATAAGTCAAGCACATTATTTCAATTGTGCAGGTCTGACATTCATCCAAAGTACTTTATTTGGAAGCATAAATTCATAAGTCCATCGTCCGTTATGTGGAATTTACAGAGCATCTGACTCACACGATCTAAAGCAATTGACTGTATGCTTTCAACAAGGTATCTATAAGGTGAGCCTCTTAAGACAACGCTTTCTGATGCGTATAGGACAAGGAACACATTAGCTGAACAGTCTACAAAGAAAACCATTGCAGTCAATTACATACACAGTCCATAGTATATTCCAATTTTATTTCAGAATATTTATTTTTATATATATTTATTATTATTATTGTACGTGATTTATATAGCGCCAACAGTTTTCGCAGCACTTTACGATATGAGGGCAGCCAGCACAGTTACAATACAATTCAATACAGGAGGAATCAGAGAGCCCTGATTGTTAATGCTAACAATCTAGGAGGAAGGTTCAAGTGATACAAAAGGTAATAACTGTTGGGGATGATCTGATGCAGAAAGTAAAAGTACAGTTGTTAGGTGGGGGCCGGATAGGCTTCTCTGAAGAGAAGGGATTTCAGGGATCGTCTAAAAGCAAGCAGAGTAGGAGATAGTCAGACAGATTGGGGTAGGGTGTTCCATAGGATAGGAGAGGCTCAGGAAAAGTCCTGGAGACGAGCATGGGAGGAGGTGACTAAGGAACTAGAGAGCAGGAGGTCTTGGGAGCAATGAAGGGAAAGAGTAGGTTGGTATTTTGAGACTAGGTTAGTGATGTAGGTGGGGGCCGATTTGTGGATGGCTTTGTAAGCTGTTGTTAGAATTTTGAATTGAATTTGTTGGGTCAGTGGAAGCCAGTGGAGGGATTGACAGAGAGGGGTAGCAGACACTGAGTGGTTGGTAAGGTGGATGAGCATTTATATATTATTATATATATTATTATACAGGATTTATACAGTGCCAACAGTTTGTGCAGTGCTTTACAACGTTAGGGCAGACAGTACAATTACACAACAATTCAATACAGGAGGAATCAGAGGGCCCTGCTCATTAGAGCTTAGTATAACCTACACATTTTTTAAACTGTCTAAGAAAGAACAAGAACTTATATCCGTTTTCCAAGACCTGTTATTTCAGCTAAATTAATTGTAAAAAATTAAAAAAGATTGATTATGCAATTTCTCTTGAATATTTAGCAAAATACTAAGATCCTACAGAAAGCATCTATTCATGTGATATCCTCATTGTACCTGAGCCCTCCTACAGCATTCAGATGCATGTTGATGGGAGGTTGGCACAAACAAATCAGCTTCTATTTTGCTTCCATTCCCACGCACTACTGATTAAAATGCAATCTATCACACATAGGCAATAAAACGGAAATTTGTATCATACTTACCGTAATTTTCCTTTCCTGGTGCCTATGCATGGCAGCATACCTGTGATAGAGCTCCGCCTCGACTCCTCCTTCAGGACCAGTGAATAGCATAAATTAAAGGCATAGCCCCCTCCCCCAACATTCTCCGTAATATAGAATACTGAGGGTGGGAGCATATGCTGCCATGGATAGGCACCAGGAAAGGAAAGTTACGGTAAGTATGATGCAATTTTCAGTTTTCCTGGTGCCTCCATGGCAGCATACCTGTGATAAATAACTAGCTCACTCGGGTGGGTTTAATGCTTTAATGAAAAAAAATTTAATCAGGCACAGACATAGCAGCCTGAACCGCTCTTCTCCTGAACTCTACTGTTGAAGGAGCCCCGGGGTCAATATGGTAGTGTTTAAGAAATGTGTGCTGAGAAGACCAAGTGGCGGCCCTGCATACTGTTTCTAAAGAAACATTCGCCCTCGTTGCCCAAGATGCCAAAAAAACGCTCTCGTTGAATGAGCATTCACCTGAGATGGAGGTTCCAAGTTCTTCACCCTGTAAGCTTTTTGTATTAACTTGACAACCCAGAAAGCTTCCCTTCCCCTATTTCTGCCCCATGGGATGATGAATAATCTTTCCGAGTTCCCGAATCTTGCTGTAGCTTCCAAGGTAGGGCCCTGAGGACTCTGGATATATCTAGCTCACGACAGGAGTTTGATTCTGAGTCAGAGAAAACTGGTAACGCCCATGATTCCGAAAGATGTGCTGTTGTTGTGACTTTAGGTCCTCAGAGAGGGTGAAGCTCTGCCCTGTCTGGGAAAAAGGAAATATGTTTATCCCCCATGCCCAGGGAGTGGAGTTCTGAAATCCTCCTGCCAGATGTGATAGCTAGAAGGAAAGTTGTTTTTAGGGTTAAATCCCAAATTGAGATTTTTTCTACAGGTGGGAATGGATGAATGGATAAGATTTCTAGTATTAGAGAGAGATCCCATTTTGGAAAGGAACATCTGGTCGGAGGACGCATCTTCAAAACCCCTCTGAGAAACGTGACCACTAGAGGATCTTCTGCCCATTTTGTGTTAGTTGCTGCAGAAATCACCGACACTTGCACCTTTTTTTTTTTTATTATATACTTTTTTTAATTATTTCTCAAGTAGCAAAAAAAGATACAACATCTTAAAATATCATGCAGTGCCTTACAGTACATAAACCTATTATTGCTTTACTTTCCCTCTCCCTCCTTCCCTACCTTCCCTCTCCCTCCCTCCCCGCACCCATCCCCCCTCTCCCACACCATCTAATCAATAATTGTGCATGTATTTCTGTTGTAAAGCCTCGAGGGGGGACAGGAGAGGAACACTCCAAGGGCTAGAGAGCATTACAGTAAGATAGGCCGTCTAGTGTCCCCCAAAGAGGAAAAAAAAAAAAAAGGAAAAAAAGAGGGACTCCATCCACTCATCACCATCCTCCTATAGGGGACACTCCATCTCGTCCAGCCAAGGCTTCCACATTCTCTCAAACTTCCTGTGGTTACCTTGCCTAACAAATGCCACTCTCTCACTCCAAACTATTGAGTTAATGGTCTCAACCCAGTTCTTCACAGTCGGGGGGATCTGTGCCTGCCATTTCTGTGCAATTAGTTTTCTCGCCTGGAATAGGCATCTCAGCACTACTTCGGTGGTGCAGGTCGGAACTCTACTTTCCTCCATACTCCCTAATAGGCATGTCTTGGCCGCCAGTTCCAATCTGGTCTTAAAGGTTTTATTTAATCTGTCTATTATCTCCACCCAATATCTAAATAGCTTCAGGCATTTCCACACCATGTGGATAAAATCCCCTGTCGCCTTGCACCTGGGGCACTCATCGTTTTGTCTCCACCCAAGTTTGAACATTTTTTTAGGGGTATAGTAGACTCTGTATATTAAAAACAAATAAGATATTTTCTGTGAAGAAGAAATGAAAACCAGTGCTCCTCGTTTCAAGATCCTGTCCCATTCTACCGTAGTCATTACCCCCACATCTCTCTCCCATCTCGCTCTGCTCTTGGAGGGCCCTACTCCACTTATTATTCTAGCCTCCAATCTAACATACAATTTGGAGATTAATCCTTTAGATGTGTCTGACTTAATTATTTTAAGGAGAGTAGGGATCTGGGTCCATTCGATTATCTGTGACCTGAACTGCACTTGAATAGCGTGTCTAATTTGAAGATATTTAAAAAACTATTTATTTGTTATATTTGGATCCCTTTTTAAGTCTAGGAAGGTTTTCATAAGATTGCACTGTTACAGTTGGATTAATCGGTTAATGCCCTGTCTCTCCCATTCTCTAGGCCTCTCTATACTCCTTTCTTCCGCTAAATTTCTATTGTTCCATAGAGGGGTATATTCAGTTACCCTTCTATATCCCATTAGTGCCTTCGTTACCTGCCATACTTTACTGACAAGTTTTATCGTCGGGCATCTGTAAATAAATGAGTCTGCCTCAAATACCTCCACTAGTATGCTATGTGGGACCCCCATTATCATCATTCTATCGCTGGACTTTCCCCCTCCTAAGATTCCACAGCCCGCTAGATGTTGCAGATGAGATGCCAGAAAATATGACCTTGGATGCGGAACCACCATACCCCCTTCTTTAATTGGTAACTGCATAGTTTGCAGGCTAATCCTAGACTGGCCCTTCTTCCAGATTAATTCCCTAAAAAGGGATTCTATTTTTTTAACCACTTTTTACCTATCCAAATTGGAAAGTTGTGGAACAAGTATAGTATCTGTGGTAGCCATATCATCTTTATTAGATTGCAACGCCCTGCTACAGATAGAGGGAGTTGACTCCAGATGTCCCCTTTTTGCTTTAATTAAAGTACTAGTGGGGCTAAGTTGTTATTAACATACTGATTTATATCATTCGTGATCCCGACACCCAGATATCTCAGTTTTGTCACTACTTTTAGGTGGGGAGTTCCCGACGGTATCTGGTTACCAGGTGGGTCGACCGGCAACAAGGCCGATTTCTCCCAATTGATAACCAGACCAGAAAATTGTCCGAACTCCCCCACCATTGGTATCACTGTATTTAATGAAGTTTCAACATCATCAAGAAAAAACAGGACGTCGTCTGCAAACAGTGCTATCCTGTCCTCGTCTGCCAGCCTCTTGAACCCCTGTATATCTAGCATGGATCTAGTCATAATTGCTAGTGGTTCTATCGCAAGAGCGAACAATAAGGGGGACAGGGGCAACCCTGTCTCGCCCCTCTCTCCAATCGGAACATTTCCGAATATTCATTGTTAATTTTTATTTTTGCTCTTGGTTCGCTATAAAATATTTTCACCCACCTAATAAAGGAGGGGCCAAATCCAAATCTTTCTAACACCCTCCATAGGTAGTCCCATTCTAGGCTATCAAAGGCCTTGGCGGCATCCAAAGCCGGTATGGCCCTGGAGCCTATATTGTTTGTTGGAATCTGCATGTTTAAAAAAAAACTCTTCTGATGCTGATACTAGTTGACCTATTGGGAATAAAACCTGACTGGTCAGGATGTATAAGATTTTAAATACATCCGTTTAGACGGGTTGCTAGCACTTTAGCCAAGATTTTTACATCCGTGCATAATCCTCTCCATACCATTTATATATTTCTATTGGGATCCCATCCGGGCCTGAAGACTTTTGGTTGGGCATCCCGGCCACTGCTCGCTGTAGTTCATCTAGAGTCACCGGTGCCTCTATAAATATTTTGTCCTTCTCTGTCAAAGTCGGGATTGTTATTCCCTGGAGAAAACTATCCATTTTTTCACTCTCAGCTCCCCTACTAGATTTATAGAGGGATTTATAGTATTCGCTGAATGTTTGTGTTATCTCTGACGCGTCTGTAGAGATCTCTCCAATAGTGTCTTAACTGCGGAGACAGTAGAGGGGGGGTATTAGATCTAATCAACAGGGACAGCATACGACCCACTCTCTCCCCTTCTCCAAACTGACACTGTCTCTGAAATATTCATCTGTTCTCTGTCCTTCTTGTAGTGGCCATTTTATAGATTTGTTGCTTGTCTAGCCATT
Organism: Lithobates clamitans; assembly: GCA_037952925.1. Lineage (NCBI taxonomy): Eukaryota > Metazoa > Chordata > Amphibia > Anura > Ranidae > Lithobates > Lithobates clamitans. Next base: position 5,920,372 of record JBBGZY010000637.1, read on the forward strand.
CCTTTTGCCTGCCTGTGGTTGGGTCTTCAACATATCGCCTCTCTGCCAGTATCACCTCGTTTCTGATGTCTCTTTCCCACTCCCTAGATTTCCACTTAGTCCTTGCCACTTGTTGGATCAAGAGACCTCTAAGATAGACCTTCAAGGAGTCCCAAACCACTCCGGCTGATGCTGTGCCTGCATTAATTTGTACAAATTAATGTAGTCTGGTCACCACTTCATGTCAATCAATTCCAGCCAACAAGGGCTGGTTTTCCATTCTCTTGGATGGACTTTGCCCCTTGTATTTATTGTCAACACGAGTGGGGAGTGGTCTGAGTCTCCTCTTAAACCGTGCTCTTACCAACCATGTTCCTTACCAACAATATTGCTTCCCTATTACCTAGGGCCATGTCAATTCTGGAGAGAGTGAAGTAAGAACTTGAAAAGCAGGAATATTGCCGTTCCTGCGAATAACACGTTCGTCATATGTCACTCAACCCCATTTACTCCAAAAATCGAGATAGCCCACACGCTCCTATTGTATTAAGCCTATTTCTAGGCAGAAATCTATCTAGGCTCTTATCGAGGACTTCATTGAAATCTCCTACCGCTATTACTGGAGTTCCCACTTTGTCCAGTGTGAACTCCAACAAGTTATGTAAAACCTACAGCTTGAATTGGGGGGGGGGGGGTGTGTAAATGTTTTCCAGCACGTATGGTTTATTCTCAATCAAGCAGAACAAAAAAATATACAGGCCCTGTTCATCAATACAGTTCCCTCTGCAGGAAAACGTCACTTCTCTCCCAATCATTATGCTCACCCCCCTTGAATAGGTGGACCGAATGATATTGGGTTTGGAATTTCTGATTGCGGAGTTGTGCTGCATTGGCACTAGTTAAATGGGTCTCCTGCAGGAAGAGCAGTCCGGGCCCACTCCCCTCCAGTGCAGACAGGACTGTGGCTCTCTTAGTTGGATCCCCCCCTGGGACATTCCATGGAACAAATGTCAAAAATAAATCAAGAATAAAAGGAGAAAGAATAAAAAAAAAGAGAAAATAACAGTCCTGCTCTCTACCCTTCACCCTAAATACTTCTATGTGTTCCTCCCCCTCCCCGTATCCCACCCTTCTCTCTATTTGTGCCATCTGCTGTATTAATGTTTGTAGTGTATGCTTCTTCCCCCTCATCCAACCCTTATCCCCCCTTCACCCACCTCCCTCCCTCCCATACCTCCCCCAAGCTGCCCAACTGGACTTACCCTAAGGGCTTCACCAGTGACCTTACCTCCACCACCATTCCCTCCTCACATTCCAAAACAGTGATATTGACAATTTTTGTGCAGAATATAACAGAATATGGGATCCTCATTTGCTCTCTTACTCTCATTCTTACATACATCTATAACATTCGATCTAAAGTGTTTCCCCTCCTCCGCTCCATCAAATTTGATCAACCAACAATATTACAGTGGTATTACAGTGGTATAGTGACAAAAAAAAGGGATATTTGCAGGACTGAAAAAAAAGGGATATTTGCAGGACTGAAAAAAAAGGGATATTTACCGGACTAGAAAAAAAACAAAAACAAAAAAGGGATATTTGCAGGATTAAAAACAAAAAAAAAAAGGGGTGTGGGGGATAAATGGGAAGAAGAAAAATAGACCCGAAAAAGGAGAAAAAAAATAAGTCTCCACTAGTTTACCCCCCCCCATATGATACATAATCAAAACAATTCCATGCCTATTATATGTCAATTATATTTTACAAATTTATAGGTCTTTCTTATTTTCCTCCAGCCACTGCGCCACATCAGCCGGTGAGCTGAAGAACAAAGTTCCGCCCAGTGCTGTCACCCGTAAACGGGCTGTGTACAACAAAGCATATACAACCTTTTTTTCTGCAAAGTACGCTTAATTAGTATGAATTTAGCTCTATGCTTCTGGAGATCTGGCGAAAAAGTCAGGGTACAATGAAACCCTAACCCCATTATATTTAATATCTCCTGCCTCTCTGGCCTTCTGTAGGAGGGTAACCTTGTCATTGTAATTGAGAAGTTTCAGGAGTAACGGTCTGGGATAGTTGCCCTCCTGCCAGGCTTTAACCACTTGCTTACAGGGCACTTAAACCCCCCTCCTATCCAGACCAATTTTCAGCTTATAGCGCTGACACACTTTGAATGAGAATTGCGTGGTCATACAACACTGTACCCAAATGAAATTTTTATCTTTTTTTCACCACAAATAGAGCTTTCTTTTGGTGGTATTTGATCACCTCTGCGGTTTTTACTTTTTCTTAAAAAAATGTAAAAACCTGAATTTAAAAAAAAAAATTTTTTTAATTTTTTTATATTTTGTTATAAAAAATGTAAAACGGGTAATTTTTCTCCTTCATTGATGTACGCTGATGAGGCGGCAGTGATGGGCACTGATAGGCGGCAGTGATGGGCACTGATGGGTGGCAGTGATGGGCACTGATAGGTGGTAGTGATGGGCAGCACTGGCAGGTGGCACTGATTGGCACTACAGGTGGGCATTGATAGGTGGTACTTGTGGGCATTGATAGGTGGCACTTGTGGGCATTGATAGGTGGCACTTGTGGGCACTGTTAGGTGGCACTTGTGGGCACTGTTAGGTGGCACTGAGGGCACTGTTAGGTGGCACTTTTAGTGGGCACTGATGAGGCAGATGTGCCTCTTCCACTTCGGGACCGATGTCCCTGACATGTGAGCCGGCGATCGGCTTTTTTTTCTACTCGCGCTGTCAGCGCGATTAAAAAACAAAAACGATTACCGATGTTTTGCTTACATCATGTGATCAGCTGTCATTGGCTGACAGCTGATCACATGGTAAGGGGCCGGGACCGGCCCCTTACACGGATCAGTGATCAGCCGAGTCTCATAGACTCGGTGATCACAGCACGCCCGGCGCGCGCCCTTCAGGGCGCGCGCAGGGAGCGTGCACAGGGGAGGCCGTCATATGACGGCCTCCCGGGAATGCAGGTCCACGCTGTGGCCATCATTCGGCCATAGCGCGGATGTCTAGTGGTTAAAGGGGACTCGATTGGCTCTTTCAATCGCAAACAATGGTGTAAAGGTTATTACTAAAAATGGATAGGTGACAGCGTCAAGGAGAAGGCACCACCATCTCTGAGTAGCAGATATAGTCAGGAGAATAATTTGGTGGGACTTTATGGGTGCCAGGAAAGGAAGTTTCAACAGACATCAAAGTATAAAATTAAATTCATATTTTATTTAACATGTACAAAAATTTAAAATTATGCTGGCTAGACATAATGACATGGATATGACATACAGCAGTACATATCAAAATCAATTTGGGTATAAACAGTCACTCGGTACTGTAGTCCCTAATCCCTACATGTTTCGCCCAGTGGGGCTTCCTCAGGGGATATGTTGAGGGACCCAAGTGGATATGTGGCTGCATGAAATTGGATACAATTAGAAGCCATGAAAAAAATATTAACAAGAAAGTATATATAAATGAAAGCATTAACGGTTGTCCAAAGTTGGTTGATTGAGCTACCATCTAATAAATAGTTACCTGCTAGTAGACTCAAGCCAGGTGTAGGAAAGCAGACTTTTCTCTGTACTGGAGAAGTTTTGGGTCTGGGAGAACCCAGGTGACGGCCGTGGGATCTGTGGTTACCATATAGGGAGGGGGTTAGAGAAAGAAGGGCAAAAGGAGGAGGAAAGGGGGGGAAGGGAATTGGGGGGGAGGGAAGAAAAGGATGTGGGGGGGAGGGGGGGGAATGGAAAAGGGAAGGGGGTGGAGGAGGGAAGGAAATAGGGGGGGAGGGAAAAAGGGGAATACAAAAAGGAAGGGAGAAAGGCAAGTAAGTACTAGAAGGATAGTAGAGGAAAAGAGAAGGGGGGTGTGGAAATAGTGAAAGCAAACTGGTATAAAAAAAATGAGGAATGTGTGTTTGGAGATGTGAAGTCCCAATGGGGTGGTGAACAAGGTAGGAACATGCTGGGTTGGTGAGATAAAGTAATCAAAATAGACTAGGAAAGCAGAATAAATACTTACAGAAAGCCCGGCTATGTCTAAAGGAGAGCAAGGGCTGCCAGATAATGATGTTTGTCTGATAGGGAAATACAATATAGTAACGGTAAGGGCTACAAGGATTGACTGCTAAGTGTGGAGAAACACATGTAGGAAAAAAATCTGTTGTCGGAAATTCCGATCGTGTGTACACAAAATCCGACGGACAAAGTGCCACGCATGCTCAGAATAAATAAAGAGATGAAAGCTATTGGCCACTGCCCCGTTTATAGTCCCGACGTACGTGTTTTACGTCACCGCGTTCAGAACGATCGGATTTTCCGACAACTTTATGTGACCGTGTGTATGCAAGACAAGTTTGAGCCAACATCCGTCAGAAAAAATCCTAGGATTTTGTTGTCGGAATGTCCGAACAAAGTCCGACCGTGTGTACGGGGCATTAGAATGCTATGGGGTTAGGGCCCTCACTCCGCTCTGCCAGGCCTATCTCTCTCACGTTGTTTCTACGGCTTCTATTCTCCATTTCATCGAGTTTAGCCGCCTGTATGTCCATTTGCTCCTTCAACCCTATAATTTCTCGCTTTAGTGGGTATAAATCATCCTCAACTTGCTTAGTCTCTCTTCTAAAGCGGTAGTCCTTTCTACGGTCTTATGCAGCTCATGACCCATTGAAAATATTTCTCCCTTAATGCTCTCCAACTGACTATCGAGACTAGTAATTGAGTCCTTACAGGTATTGATGGCATTTAGTACATCTCTCAGTGTGGGTTCCTCCTCCTCCGATATGGGACCAGTCACAGTGGCTGTCCCCGATACCACAGCAGGTGTTGCAGATACAGTTCCCAGTTTTCCTCCCCCTGGCCCTTTCATACTCACTGTTTTGGCGCTTGCTGAAGTGGTAGGATTTGAAGATGCCTGTCCTTGGGTCTTTTTATCTACCTGGGCTTTGACTTGCATTGTTACCTGTTGATTACCCCCTTTAGCAGGTGACGGAGAAGGTGCATGGGCGTAGAGCTCCAGTTTGGCTGCTGCCGCTGCTGCTGCCTAGTTCCCCTTTTCCTTTGCAGCCCGTGTCACCTGGACCCCATCCTGGAGTAGCTGTTCCTCTGTCCCACATTTTCTGCACATGTTAGATGCTCAAGGATTGTTGTATCCGCTCTATCCACCTCTATCCACCTCCCTTGGCATGTCAACCGAGCACCGCACCAGCAAGTCCTATAGCGAGATCTCGGTCTCGCAAAATCTCACAAGATTATGAGTGTCTCAGTGCCCAGCGCGGCTCCGGCACTCTGCTTTGGCTCTCTCTAATCCAGAGGAGGCAACACCGGCTCCAGCCCAGCCCAGTCTAAGCACTGACCCTCTATGCAGTACAAGGGCCCTCAAAGGGGACCGGGGGAGAGTCAGGCAGCTCTACCAGTGGGTTCTGCGATGGCCTCCAGGTTACCAGACACGCCACACCGGGCGTCTTCAGTCCAAAGTCAGTAAGTGGTGAGGAGCGGAAGAGAGACACCTTACACTCTCTCAGACTCGCTCTCTCCTGCATCCAGTCACGCTTCAACCTACACACACTTGCACCTTAAGGAAGCTCTGGCTGAGCCCCAGATCGAGACCAATCTGAAGGAAGCCTAAAACATTGGCAGTGGAAAGAGAGACTGGATCAAACCCCCTTCCTGTGACATAGGATAGGAACTTGTCACAAATCCTTGCATATATTGCATTAGTTGTTGGCTTTCTGGCCTTAAGTAGGGTGGATATAACGTCCTGGGAGCAGCCTAACAACTCGAACCTCCTCCTTTCAACCTCCAAATTTGAAGATCCAGTTTTTATGGGTCTGGATAAGCCAGCTTGCCTTAGGTCAATAACTGCGGGAAGAGGGGAATTCTGAGGACTCACACTGAGGTGCACGGCTAAAGGGAACCAAGGTCTCTTCGGCCAATAAGGTAATACCGCTAGTATTTGGACTGGTTCCCTTAGAAGTCTGAGGAGAAATTTCAAGATTTTTTGAATGATGCCCCTCATCTTCGGCTGAGGTAAAAAAAACTGTGCCCAGGGCTGTATCGAACATTGCCCCTAAGTAAATCATTTGTTTTGTTGGAAATAGTTGGCTCTTTCGGTGATTCACCAACCACCCCAGCTCCGACAATGACTGCAGAAGCATTTCTGAATGGGCTATAAGCTAATTCGGGTTGTTTGATAATAAGAAGATATCGTCCAGATAGTGGTAGATTCTTAATCCCCTCTATCTCAGAGGGGCCAAGACAGATATCAACACCTTCATCAATACCCAAGGGGAGGTGCATAGACCGAAGGGCAGAGCTTGGAATTGCAGGTGGACATGACCCACTGTGAACCTTAGATACTTCTGAAAAGATGGTAGAATAGGGACGTGGAGGTAGGCATCCTGCAAGTCTACCGATATTAACCAATCTCCTGGTTGTATGGCTTGGATGATTTATGCAGTGACGTAATCTTGAAACTCTCCAGATGGATGTATCTGTTGAGTCTTTTCAAATCTATTACAGGTCTCCAGTGCCTGTTTTCTTCTGTACCAGAAAGAGGGTGAAATAAAAACCTGTAAATCATTTCGAAGGAGGAACAGGTAACGCTGCCCCTTGATGCTGTAGTGACTCTATAAACTGGTTTAAGGCCAGTGCTTTCTGTGGAGAGGTCGGCATCTGTGTTTCTTTGAAGGATGTGAGAGGAGGCTGATGAGAAAAGGTCCAGAAGTGACCATACCGAACTGTTGATAGGACCCATGGGTCCTGGCATCTGGCAGCCCAGACTGGGAATAAACTCTTTAGCTGGGCCCCTACTGGGGGCGTCTCTGCCCCTCTGGAATCAAAAGGACTTCGTCCCCTCCTGGGGAGCGGTGAGGGTTTTGTTCTTTCTGGCTCCCAAATAAGACATCTGGGTGCCTCTCCATGATCTCTTATCTTTAAAGGGGCGAGACTGTCTGAAGTCTCTGGAATTTGATTGTCGAAATCGAGACAAATAGCTTCTCGTTCCCCGGACCTTCCTGTCCTGAGGAAGTAAGCCAGACTCTCCCCCTGTTACTCGGGAAATTGCCTTATCAAGTTTCTCGCCGAAGAGAGATTTGCCATCAAAAGGAATCTTGCACCAATTTTGTTTTGATGCAAGATCAGCTGTCCAGGGTTTTAGCCATAGGGCTCATTTGGCCATGACCGAATGAAGCATTGAGTTAGCCGAACAGATCATGTCAATCCCTGCTTCCCCTACAAAATCCGCTGCCAACTTAAGCTCCTCCAGAGCCTTGATTATGTCATCCTTGGGGACGTCTTGGCGGTGGGCTGTCTCTATGTTTCCGTCCATGACCTGATAGCGTTGGAAACAGACTTTAGTGCAATGGCTGGCCTACAAGCTGCTCTTGCAGATAGATAGCTCCTTTTGAGATTCAGATCAATTCATCTGTCCAGGGGATCCTTAACCACTTCCTGCCCGCCCTATAGCGGATTGCCGTCCGGGAAGTGGTTCTGTTATCCTGACTGGACGTCATATGACGTCCAGCAGGATAACATGCCGCAGCGCGCCCCTGGGGGCGCGCATCGCGGCGATCGGTGGAGCGGTGTGTCAGTCTGACACACCGCTACACTGATCTTGGTAAAAAGTCTCCGGCGGAGGCTCTTAACCACGTGATCAGCCGTGTCCAATCACGGCTGATCGCGCTGTCAATAGGAAGAGCCGTTGATCGGCTCTTCCTCACTCGCGTCTGACAGACGCAAGTAGAGAAGAGCCGATCGGCGGCTCTCCTGGCAGGGGGGGTCTGCGCTGATTGTTTATCAGCGCAGCCCCCCCTCAGATCACCCCACTGGTCTACCAGGGATGCCACTAGGACCACCAGGGAAGGGGCAACGTGGATGGCCAGGTATGTACCCCATGGCCATCCACATGTGCCCAATCTGTGCCCACAAATGGGCACTGATTGGCACTATTATGTCCATGATCTGCCCAGCAATGCTTTATCAGTGCCACCTGTCATTGCCCATCGGTGCCACCTGTCAGTGCCCATCTGTGCCCATCTGTGCCCACCTATCAGTGCCCATCAGTGCCACACATCAGTGCCACACATAAGTACCCATCAGTGCCACCCATATATACCAATCAATGCCACCTACGAGTGCCCATCAGTGCCGCCTATGTGTGCCCATCGGTGCCACCTATGAGTGCCCATCCGTGCCGCATACCAGTGCCACCTATCAGTGCTCATCAGTGCCACCTATCAGTGCCCATCAGTGCCGCATATCAGTGCCCATCATCAGTGCCCATTAGTGCCACCTCATCAGTGCCACCTCATTGGTGCCACCTCATCGGTGCCCATCAGTGCCGCCGTATCAGTGCCCATCAGTGCCGCCGTATCAGTGCCCATTATTGAAGGAGAAAGCGTACTTATTTACAAAAAAATTTAACAGAAACAAAGAAAAACGTGTTTTTTTTCGAAATTTTCGGTCTTTTTTTATTTGTTGCGCAAAAAATAAAAACCGCAGAGGTGATCAAATACCACCAAAAGAAAGCTCTTTGTGGGAACAAAATGATAAAAAATTTGTTTGGGTACAGTGTAGCATGATTAAGCCTAAAGACTGTGTATCCGTATCTGTTAAAGGGTACTATTGGTCAAGCGAGCTAAGGAAAACTTTTTGTCTGTTTTGCTCCATTCGTCCTCTATAATTTATTTGATTTTCCCTATTAAAGGGAAGACAATTTGTTTTCTTTTAAGGAAAGGAAAATAAGTTTTTGACTTTTGAGGTAGCTCTTCCGGATCCATCCAGCCAATAGCATTCTTCACTGCCCCGACAAATGGCTGGACCGAGGAAAAGCTGAAACCAGATGGTTCAGATTCCTCTGAAGACTCCCCAGAAGGATCTTCAGGAGTAGAATGCCTAGCTGTGTTTCCTGATGTAGGCAGCGGGGTACAGACAGCTGAAGGACCCCGGGTGCAGGGGTCTAGGTCTTGTATTTGAACAGCCTGTGGAACCGGATGGGAGGGAATTATGGCCACAAGCTCTGAGAATGAGTTTTTCATGGTCTGCTTAAGCATATGGACCACTTGTTGACTTTCCAGTTCCAGGTTGGCTGCGTAGTCCCTGAGACAGTCCTTACAGACCAATTTATCACGGAGTGGTGCAGCGCCACAAGCCCAGCATTTCTTACTTGACACCTGAGATGGGGCGAGGGAGAGCGCTGTTGTAAGTGGCGCACTTTTTTTTTTGGTATACTCACATACAGATGGTTTCATACCTATTGGACACGAGAGGATCTTAACTTTGTGACGAATGGCTTATGGCAAAAATGGGCAGGAGGATCAGCTCTAGGAAGACGAAGTAGGGATAGAACCCATTGGGGAAAGAACTAATAGAACCACTGTCTCCAGCGTGAAAGCAAAGTGACACATACCTGTTCTGCTGAAACGTTTTGAACTGCAGGGCACACACTGGATAATGTGGAGCAGTCCCAAGCCCAAAACGGAGACAAACTTTTAAAGGATAAAAGGAGGGAAAACTTAATTAGTGAGCCCAACCCCTTTCTGGCAGCAGTTACTAACTCAAAGTTGTTTTTCCCTAAAGGAAGATGGCAGCCAAGGACTCACAACCTAATGCAAACTAGCGGCAACAGAGAGCTAATGGTAATTGTCCTCAGCCCTTTATTCCGGGCCGTGCCTGCGCACTAAGCCTCGGAACATGTCGCGTTACTTTAGAGAGGTTGCCACCGCCCCCTTCCATCATCTGACTCCTTCTTTCCCTCTCCCCACTGCCAGTACAGTGAGCGGGGTGCGGGAATCGGTACCCTGGAGACCACAGCCCAGTTCCTGATCACCAGGAGACAAGACAATTGGGACGGATGTGCCATTCCCCGAGATTCGGGCCCTAGAGAAAGAGCGAACGTATCGCTCGCGGACCGGAAATAAATGTCTTAAAGGGGACAAACATTTCTTATCGATAGATATATAGATATAGATATAGATATAGATATAGATATAGATATAGATATTTATATATATATATATTTAAAACAAAAGCTCTTTATTTAACTTTATTTTCCTTTAAAAGAGATATAGAAGAAGATCTAACCTGACCAAGGAAGAAAAGAAGCTGATCCTCCTGCTGTATCAACCAATCAACCAGCATTCATTTGTTCTTGAGACACCGGCAGACTGTGTTCCTGTGAAGAAACTCTGCAAGTCCCCAAAAGATTCACAGAAGGGGTTCCCAGTCTTATTAGCGCTAATAGCGGCCCAAGAACAGGGACTGCGCACGGGAGAGGCTGAACCCGGCGGACACTGCCAAAGGCAGAGGTATGGACGTACTGCTACTCTTCAGTTCCTAAAGAAAGGAGAATGTTGGGGGAGAGACTATGCCCTTAATTTATGCTATTCACTGGTCCCGAAGGAGGAGTCAAGGTGGAGCTCTATCACAGGTATACTGCAATGGAGACACCAGGAAATCAAAGTGCTTCTTTGGTGGGGAGACTTTATAACTTTAGAAAGGATTATTGCTTATATATTGGCTTATTGCCCCATGTATAATTAAAGTAGAACTAAAGGCTTTTTTTTCATTTTAGAGTAAGGGAGGGATATTACTTCTATCTGTTATTTTTTTTGCCATCTCTGTACCATTGGGAGATTTCCCATGATTTCCTGTCCCATAGCTAAAATAGGAAGTGGGAGAAAATCCCTTCAATGTGGAGGAAATACCTGGTTTATGTTCTGGTGACAACCCAAAATGTGGAAGTTATTTCACTTTTACTCTTGGTGTTGATTTTAAACAGGACTAATTGAGAGTGTAAATCTCCCCAATGAGGGCACAGACAACAATTGAAAAAAAAGTTTTGACCTTAGTCATAATTTGTGATGTTTCTAAACTAAGCAATTACATGAAAAAATGCGTTTTGGAAAATAACAGTCATTTAATTAAAAACGAGGTTTAGGATCAGAAAAATCAGATATTGCATGTAATTCACACCGCATTGCTGTGAACACCACATGCGATGTCTGCAAATTTGGCCATACAGTTTATATAACTGAAATAGCATTGCATTCGTACCAAAATGGTGCAGGACCGTTCTTTTGGTTAGCACTGGAATCAGATCACATGGGTGTTCACACCCATGCGATCTGATTCCACAGTTCGGGTGCTTCCTGTGAATCGATTTGGGGGTGTCTTTAACTTTCTATTGACACCTGCAGTGGTTCGCAGAGAGCAGTGTGAACTGTCTGCAAGTCAGATGTGATGCGGGAACCTGCACAGGAGTCGCACTAGTTCCCACATTGCATTTGTGTGAACCGAGACTGAATAGTGAGTTGAGAACCATTCAGGTATTTCAAAAACTCTTTACAGTGGACTCAGGGAATCAATATCACATTATAATAGAAAAACCTTCCGGAGATACCTTCCCATTATGATACACAGCATCCCATTATTGTACCATGTATAGTAACAAACCACCCTACAAGGGGCCAAAACACAAAATGGGATTTTAAATGTGCTTTAGGAGGATTTACCGTAATTTAAAGTCATCACTTAAATTAGTAATTGTTAAGACCAGCCACACAAAAAATGATACTCATATTTGTGACAAATACCGCACAATCCACAATCGTTTTCCCCTATTTTTGTTATTTTTTCTCAACATGAAGGTAAATGATTGTGAGTAGGGAAATGACATATGGCTAATTACAGAGATTAAAAGTATGCTTGGAAATTTCTCTACCCAAAACAGACTCATCACATATTATTACTGGTATGGTATACTTTAAAGTTTATTGCTTTGTATAATTTATTGCTGGGAATGAAATGTCCCATGATGGACATTTTAAGGCAGTGGTAGGTGGTGGAAGGCAGCTGCAAATAGTCGCATGCTCATTAGCTTTTTAGATTGCTTTTACATTTTTCAGCATTGCCAGCTAAAATAAAACGATACCAGGGTCATGGCTGTTGTCTCTCAGCTGTGCTCCAAATGTTGTCACCTTGTCATATCAAATCTGGTGGGGGCTAGAAATGGCTATGCTGATATTCATTGTGCAGACATGATCCACTGTCACTATCAATAAAACAATCAAAAGCAGTGGTTCTCAACCACTGGGCCATGGCCTGTTTTCAAATAGACCCTTTATTGTTTTAAGACTTTAACAGGTCAAAGTAGAAAAAAAAAAAATTTTTTTTCTTACTTTTTTTTGTCTAAAGATTGCACAGAAATTAAAACATCTTTTTCCAAAACAATATCACCAAAAAAATTCCTTGTTTGCCTAGGGCCCATAGCAAATATAAAAATCGCTTTGATGCATAAGGGATATACAAGTATCATAGCTGAATTTGTTATAATCCATATTTGTACAATGAAAGAAGGTTTTTTAAAAACATTAATACATGCCAAGTTAATTTACAGTAAACACATCTGACTTCCCTCTTGTTTAACCACTTGCCGACTGCGCTATAGCTACACTACAGCTCTGTCGTCTAGTTCTGGGATGCCGTCATATGACGTTGTCCCGTGATTGCACCTGCCGCGCGGCGTGGGCGGCGCGCTCTTTGATCGCAGTGTCCAGAGGACACTGCTGATCACATATTAAGGTAAAAAGCCAATCAGCAGCTCTTTACCACGTGATCAGCTGTGTCCAATCACAGCTGATCACGGATGTCAACAGAAGCCAGTGATCAACACTCTTTTCCTCATGCTGACAGGAGAGGAGAAGTAAGCCGATAACCAGCATCTCTAAAAGGGACATCTACACTAATAATCAGGGCACTGATTATCGGTATCCTGATTATCAGTGCAGTCCCAACAGTGCCCACCAGTGCTGCCAATCTGTGCCCACCAGTGCTGCCAATCTGTGCTCATCAGTGCTGCCAATCAGTGCCTCCTCATCAGTGTCACCTATCAGTGCTGCATACCAGTGCCCATCAGTGCTGCCTGCCAGTGCCCACCAGTACCACCTATCAGTGCACATGAGTGACGCCTATCAGTGTCCATCAGTGCCCATCAGTGCCACCTATCAGGTCTGCCTATCAGTGCCCATCAGTGCCACCTATCAGTGCCCATTAGTGCAGCCTCATCAGTACCTCCTCATCAGTGCCCACCAGTGCCCATCAATGCAGCCTATCAGTGCCCATCAATGCCCATCAGTGCCGCCTCATTAGTGCAGCCTATCAGTGCCGATCAGTGCAGCCTCATCAGCGCACATCAGTGAAGGAGAAAAATTACCCGTTTGCAAAATGTTATAACAAACGATGAAAAAGTTTTTTTTTTATTTAGCAAAAAAACAAAGCAAAAAAAAAACCCAGGGGTGATTAAATACCACCAAAAGAAAGCTCTATTTCTGTGAAAAAAATTATAACAATTTTGTTTGGGTAATGTTGCAACAACGCTGAAAGCTGAAAATTGGCCTGGGCAAGAAGGGGGTAAAAGTGCCAGTAGGCAAGTGGTTAAAAAAAAAAAAACCATTTTAATTATTTGCAGACAACCCTGTGTATCATCATGCATGCCAAGCATCTACCAGAAATCTCTCTAGTTACCATGTATCCTTCACATTCAAAGATAAGTTGAAATAAGTTTCTCACCCAGATAAGAAGTTATAAACTGAGAACACAATAGGCCCCAGCAGTTCATCAAGAACAAGAGGAAAAGGGGATATGGGAAAGGGGATACTGTTTCATTATGATCATCTTAATGGCATATTAAGCTTTGAACCTGTTTTGGTGATAAAATAAATACAATTTACAACAAAAGTAAAACATTATAAAAATGCATACCAATAAACTAACAAACACAATTAGAAACACAGAGGAGCAATGGCAGAAAAAGCCAAAAGTAATTTTTTTTACTTGTGAATTTTTTATTCATTTTTTTATTTTTACATTTTTGTCTGACCTATATTTGACTCGCTACCTCTCCTGGAAATATGTTCCAAGTATCTACTACTCTTTCTGTACAATAATACTTGCTCAAGTTAGTTTTATACTTTTCTCCTTCTAGTTGGAGGGCATGCCTGTGGGATCTCAGATAAATTTAAGATGCAGGTATGGATTTTAACCTCCCTGGTGGTATGATTATTTCGGATTTTAGATGCTGAAAGCGGTACAATTATTTTGCATGGAAATTTGGCGTTTTATATTGTAGGCCTGTAATTCTTAACAATAACACACCTAAATCAGTCCAAACAAGAGTCTAGTAGATATCCCGGGTATGATAAAGTTTGAAACACAAAAACATAAATTATAATATAATAAATAAAAATAAATAATTAAAAAATATACGGTATATATAATAATAATAAAATAAATTTCCCCACGATTCACTATCGCTCAATTCTGCAAGTGTTCTGATTTACTATCGCTGTTTTCTAGCTGGTCTAAAGCCACTTTTGACGTAAAGGGACACTTTTTGGTTGCTATAAACAATCTCAAGTTTCCAGGCAGAAAGAACAGTATATATAATATAAAACTGCATGCAGGGCATAGGACAAAGCACTGGGGACAAAAGGGATGTGATATGATTTCATACAGTACTGTAATCTGTAAGATTACAGTACTGTATGTGTTATGATTTTTACAATTTTTTGAATTTGCCGCCAGGCTCCGCCCCCGTGCGTCACGACGCTCGCATCGAACGGAGCCTGGCAAGGAGAGGCTTCAGAGGAGGCAGAGCCCACGGACACAGCGGGGGACATCGCAGGATCCTGGGGACAAGGTAAGTAACGCCGCACCAGGATCCTGCAATGCAATCCCAAGTGTGGCTTGGGGTTACCGCTAATGGGACTGAATTTTAACCCCGAGCCACACTCGGGAAAACCGCCAGGGAGGTTACCCATGAAGATTTTGGCTAGGTTGATGGTTAGGTTATTAAAGGTCTTGATTACAAAATAGCTTTTTTATTTAATTCTAATTATACAACCTTTAGGCTGCATGCACACTGGACTTTATAAAAACGCCAGTAGCGTTAGTTGTAGAATGAGTTTTGCAGCTTTTTTGAAGTAGCATTTTTCAGCGTTTCTTTAGTATTTTTCAGCGTTTTTAAGCTTTTATCAGAGTTAGAGCATTTTTACAGCTGAGAAACTCCTCTTAAAACACACTAGTTCTGGGTTTTTTTTCCAGCCAGAAAACACCCTGCCAAAAAACGCTGAGAACAGCCTATGTGTTCATGGACACATAGGATAACATGCTGGGGAGTTTACTGGCTGCAAAAAAAACACCTGAAGCCAAAAACAGCAGCTTTAAAAACGTCCAGTGTGCATGAGGCCTAAATCAAGCAGTCCTCTAACAGGTCACAAGGCATCCCAGGATCATCACCAGTGGGTGTTCTTCAATACTGAGGAAAGTGCTGACATTAGGACATTAGCACTGTTCTCTACTGTATTGTACTGTGAACCTAGACCAACATGTTAACACACTCTGAGAGGCTGTGTCTATGACAACTAATGCCGTGTACACACGGTCGGAAATTCTGACAACAAATGTTCGATGTGAGCTTGTTGTCAGAAATTTCGACCGTGTGTAGGCTCCATTGGACATTTGTTGACGGAATTTCCGACAACAAAAATTTGAGAGCTGGTTCTCAAATTCTCCAGCAACAAAATCCGTTGTCAGAAATTCCGATCGTGTGTACACAATTCCAGGGCATAAAATTCCATGCATGCTCGGAATCAAGCAGAAGAGCTGGCTATTGAACTTAATTTTTCTCAGCTCGTCGTATGTGTTGTACGTCACCGCGTTCTTGACGTTCGGAATTCGGCAACATTTGTGTGACTGTGTTTATGCAAGACAAGTTTGAGCCAATATTCGTCGCAAATAAATCCAGGATTTTGCTGTCGGAATGTCCAATCTTGTGCATGCGGCATTAGGCTTACAAGATGTGAGTTTAATGATGCTAGCTATCAATCAACCCAGAAGACGAGTGGTGGCTGGCATCAGAGTTGAGTTTCTGTAGGGTGCAGCACTGGAGACAAGGTAAATATTGCAGCTAGAGCTCATTTTTTGGAACATGTCTGGCTAGTTATTTTATTAATTTATTTTTTTAATTGGAGTTCTGCTCTAAAATCTAAAAAAAGGGATACCTGTATTTAAAAAAATATGTAGGCTGACCTTTCTATCTGGGAATGCTAATTGCCTGAATGGTATGGCGTAAAGTGTTTGTAACCCTCCAAAAAAATTAAAACTGCACTGGCTCTTTAATGTAAACTCAACACTCTAAGCATGGCTGCAGCTCATGTCCTCAGGTAAAGATTACTCTACAGCAGGCAGCATAATAGTGACATCACCAAATCTATCTCTAAATCTGGTGAGACTAATGCCACGTACACACGGTCGGATTTTTTAATGGAAAATGTTGGATGTGAGCTTGTTGTTGGAAAGTCCGACCGTGTGTATGCTCCATCGAACATTTGCTATAGGACTTTCTGCCTAGAAATGTTTGATAGCAGGTTCTCAAATTTTCCACCAACAAAACTTTGTTGTCGGAAAGTCAGATCGTGTGTACACAAGTCCTTTGCACAAAAGTTCACGCATGCTCTGAATCAAGCAAAAGGAGCCGCACTGGCTATTGAACCTCCTTATTCTCGGCTCGTCGTATGTCTTTTACGTCACCGCGTTCCCACGTACGTAATTGTTGGCCAACATTTGTGTGATCGTGTGTATACAAGACAAGTTTGAGCCAACAACCTTCGAACAAAAATCCACGGTTTTGTTGGCTGAAAGTCCGATCGTGTATACGCGGCATAACAGTCACAAGCACCAGTGTCTTTAACACTGCAGATATACAGCTATGAGCCTGTAGGCACAGAAATGTGTAGGCACATCCAAATGGCAGAAATGCACAGATATTTCCTGGGGAAATTAAAAATAAAAGGTACACTTCAGTCAAAATATATATATTCTAGATTTTCCTATGACAAAGAAAAGTTGCTTTGGCCACTGTAACTAGTATGTGGCCATGAAACTCATTGGTATCTGTAAATGGCCGTATCCTGTAATTTGGTGGATTTCAGCAATGAAGACCATTACTGGCAGGAAAATACAAATTGCGAGTGATAACAACTCACAAAAGTGGGTAATAGTATGATCAGAATTGTCACATTCATCTTTTAACTAGTAGCAAAGTAGGGGGGGGGTTGAATAAACATATACATAGAAGGAAAATCCTTTACCAAAAAAAGCAGGGGAACAAACATGTAAATGACTGCACCACTCTTTTTGCTGTTAGTAGGAGCATTAAAAAGAAAACAGTAAAACAGTCCCTGCACAAAATGACATTTCTAAAGGAAAAAAAGTCATTTAAAACTACTCACGGCTATAATGAATTGTCGGATTTCGGCAATACAGATAAAAGTCATTGAAAAAAACGGCATGGGGGTCCCCCCAAAAATCCATACCAGGCCCTTTGGCTCTGGTATGAATATTAAGGGGAACCCCGAACCAAAATTAAAAAAGAAAATTGCGTGGGGGTCCACCAAATTCCATACCAGGCCCTTCAGGTCTGGAATTTGGGGGGACCCCCACACAATATTTTTTTAAAATTTTGGTTCGGGGTTCCCCTTAATATTCATACCAGATCCAAAGGGCCTGGTATGGATTTTTGGGGGACCCCTATGCCATTTTTTTTAATGACTTTTATCTGTATTGTCGAGACCCGACAATTCATTATAGCCGTGAGTAGTTTTTTCCTTTAGAAATGTCATTTTGTGCAGGGACTGTTCTAAACACGGGAAAAATGCACAACTTTACAGGCATACTATAGACTCCCCCCAGGTATGAAATTTAAAGGAATATTTCACTATTATTATTTCACTTTAAGCATTATTAAAATCACTGCTCCCGAAAAAATTGCCATTTTTAAAACTTTTTTTTGCATTGATACATGTCCCCTAGGGCAGGACCCAGGTCCCCAAACACTTTTTATGACAATACCATGCATATAAGCCTTTAAAATTAGCACTTTTGATTTCTCCCATAGACAATTCATTATAGCCGCCAGTAGTTTTAAATTACTTTTTTTCCTTTAGATATGTCATTTTGTGCAGTGACTGTTCTAAACATGGGAAAAAGGCGCCATTTTACAGGCATACTATAGACACCCCCCAGGTACGAAATTTAAAGGAATATTTCACTTTTATTGTTTCACTTTAAGCATTATTAAAATCTCTGCTCCCCGAAAAAACAGCAGTTTTTTAAAATTTTTATGCATTGATACATGTCCCCTGGGGCAGGACCTAGGTCCCCAAACACTTTTTATGAAAATAACTTGCATATTAACCCTTAAAATTAGCACTTTTGATTTTTCATGTTCGTGTCCCATAGACTTTAACGGTGTTCTCGTGTTCGAACAAATTTTTTGCCTGTTCGCATGTTCTGCTGCGAATCGAACCGGGTAGGTGTTTGGCTTATCCCTAGTGTTTATCTTTATCTAGTATCTTGAATATCACCAAGCACTCCACTAGTTACCTCTACAGGATACCATTCCTGAATTCAATGCATAACAAAGTACCTGGGAACTTGAATTTTAATGCACTACTTCCTTATTATAACAGGCACAATAAATCCCTTATTTCCTTGACTGTATTTCACAAGCTGTTTTAAATTGAAAGTAGTTTGGAAAGGGAAACAATATTTTTTATGCAGTCCTGATGGAGTAAATCCATGTCTTGGCCAGAATGTCAACTAAGGACATTTTATTTGTTGCACAGTTATTTTGGAATACTGTACAACTCTTTGGCCTTTTGGTTTAAATAATATCATTACTTTAAATATAAAATGCTGATACTAATTACTGTACATACAGTTGTGCTCATAAGTTTACATACTTCGGCAGAATTTATGATTTGTTGGCCATTTTTCAGAGAATATGAATAACACAAAAACATTTCTTTCACTCATGGTTAGTGTTTGGCTGAAGCCATTTATTATCAATCAACTGTGTTTACTCTTTTTAAATTATAATGACAACAGCAACTACCCAAATGACCCTGATCAAAAGTTTACATACCCTGGTGATTTTGGCCTGTTAATGTGCACACAAGTTGACACAAAGGGGTTTAAATGACTAATAAAGGTAAGCATCCTCACATGTGATCTGTTTGCTTGTAATTAGTGTGTGTATATAAAAGGTAAAGGAGTTTCTGGACTCCTGACAGACCCTTGCATCCTTCATCCAGTGCTGCACTGACGTTTCTGGATTCTGAGTCATGGGGAAAGCAAAGAATTGTCAAAGGATCTGTGGGAAAAGATAGTTGAACTGTATAATACAGGAAAGAGATATAAAAAGATATCAAAGGAATTGAGAATACCATTCAGCAGTGTTCAAACTCTAATCAAGAAGTGGAAAATGAGGGTTTCTGTTGAAACCAAACCACGGTCAGGTAGACCAACTGAAATTTTAGCCACAACTCCCAGGAAAATTGTTTGTGATGCAAAGAAAAACCAACAAATAACTTCAGGTGAAATACAGGACTCTCTGAAAACATGTGGTGTGGCTGTTTCAAATTGCACAATAAGGAGGCACTTGAAGAAAGATGGGCTGCATTGCCAAGTCACCAGAAGAAAGCCATTGATATGCAAATGCCACAAAATATCATGCTTTCAAAATGCCAAACAGCACAGAGTCAAGCCTCAAACCTTCTGGCACAAAATCATTTGGAGTTATGAGACCAAAATTGAGCTTTTTGACCACAACCATAAATGCTACATTTGGAGAGGAGTCAACAAGGCCTATGATGAAAGGTACACCATTCCTACTGTGAAACATGGAGGTGGATCTCTAATGTTTCGGGATGTGTGAGCTACAAAGGCATAGGAAATTTGATCAAAATTGATGGCAAGATAGACAAGGGGGCGGAGAGAGCGACCAAGTTGGCCATGCAATGAGGAAGCCTAAACCTAGGCATGTAGCTGCACTAAAATTTAATTTTCCCTACCTATATCCATGAGAATAGCTCCCGGTAGAAGGAGGAGAGGATTTCAGCAGCAGATTGCAGAGGTGTGGGTGGTGGCTCTGCACCATTGGGGGACGGAGTGCGAGCGAGGACTCATGGCAGCTATTACAAGACCTGCGGCGGTTGCACCAAGACCTCAGTGAGGAAGCACGAGGGGAACACTGAGTGGAACGCCGTAGATGTGGGTCGATGCGCCTCCATGGCCCTCTGAACCAACTAAGGCCATTACTAAAACACATAGCACCCTCGGCAGGTTTGAGCACAAGCACCTGATAAGATGGGAGACCTCCGGTGGCGGTGAACACACAACCGGTATACATCGCCCCCTCTGGATACAAGGGTTAAAACTGGCGGGCTGATACCTGAGTTCAAAAAATTAGTAGCTATAAAAGCCGGACTCAATACACACAGTCTGGAGAGACAGAAAAACAGCTTTAACAGTGTGATGAGAGTGGTCTGTATATACAAGCTCAAGATGAATAAAGACTAAGGTGAGATCATCTATTTATATAAATCACCTAGGATTGTAATATGCCACCTAAAGGAACACACTCATCAAAAGCTAAGAGGGGATCTGCTGGGGGCACAGTTAAAAGCAACCCCAAACCCCAAACTATACAAAAGACTGATATTAAGGGTTTTTTTCAGCATTCACAGACACAAGGCTATCAGGATACCTCTATAGCAGCTGAATTGAATATATCATCCCCCAGTGGAGAAACTGAGCTAGAAAATTCTAGCATTAGCCCCCCTTTAATTATGCAACAAGCTACAGTGGAAGATGAGAGATCAGAAGGGGGTTTCTGGGATATGCAGGCATATACAATCCTTACCGACTAGAGAAGATATGGATAAATACGTTTACAGGCTGGAAACTTCATATAAAGCTGAACTACAATCTATGAAAGCATCTTTAGCAAATACGCAAAATAAAATGGAGATGGCAAAATCTAAAATAACAGTCATTGAACAAAAAATGCCACAAATTGAAAAGAAAAATCAGGAACAGGATCAATACTTAAATTTTTTCTTATTGAAATGTCCACCATAGGTTGAACTAGTGATAGATCGTGCACTTAAATCATTTTTCCAGATATACTCTGATGAGGAGAAAAGCAATAAAACCTCTTTTGGAGGCTCTTAGAGAAAAATAGATAATATATAGATGGGGATTTCCTTTCTAGATCATAGTTCATCATATGGGACAAAAGGGGAGTGATCCCCTTTTTTTTGTGACAACGCTATACACTACATTTTATATATGGTGTCACCAGAAGCACATACCTGGGGTGTTTTTTTCTTTTTTTTTTCCTCTGTGAGAATGGTATACACTATATCTTACACATGGTGTTGCTAGATACACTTATCTTGCTTTTTTTTTTTCTCTCCTTATAGAAATTATATTATGTACACATATTTGTCTATTAATGCTGTGTTTCACATAGATTTGTTCACTATTATGGTTCCTTCTTTCCTTTTTTTTTTCTCTCTCCCTCCCCTTTAGCAATATTTTGTTATACACAACCTGAGTGGTCTGGGGGGATGCCCCTCTTGTATATTACAGGGGGAGACATCCCTTGTACTTATTAAGGTTACATAGCTAGTAACGATGTACACATTAGCACTTCATAGGGATTGGGGTTAAGCCCCGGACAAATTTATGCCTGGTATTGCCCCCCATATTTATGTATGTTTTTTATGGGTTTTTTCTTTCTCTCTCTCTCCCTTTTCCTTCCCCGTGTTTCCTGGGATAATGGGATACTCTTTCGTATTTATACATGCTTGGGTCGGGCGTGGCCTATCTGAAGTAGGTCTCTTCATACCCCTAATTTAGGGAACTTACTAATAGTAAGCTTAGACTCAAAGGAGTCATTTAGTGGGTTGTTAGTATAAGTGGTTGTTAGCTTGTCAGTATGTGAGGCTTGTGTTTTTTTTTTCCCCTATCCAACTATGGGCTCTGTAAAAATTTGCTCCTTTAATGCTAGAGGACTAAACTCTCTATCAAAGAGATCACAAATTCTATATTCTCTTCATAAGCAAAAGGTTAGCGTTGTCTTTTTTCGGGAGATGCATTTTCGTTTGAATCACATACCCAACATACAGAAAAGATACTATCCTATATGATATCATGATTCTTTTGCCTACTCTAAATCTAGAAGAGTCTCTATAGTAATCCATAAGTCTCTGCCTCACTTGGTTCTTGATACCTGGAGGAGCAGAGATGGAAGAGCTCTGCTTCTGAAGCTGTCCATTTACGGAAAAAATATACATTCATTAATCTATATTTACCAAACCAAAATCAGATTAAGACAGGTATACAAATGTTGACGGATCTAATGGAGAGAGTGGAGGGCGTGACCCTGATTGGGGGGGATTTATCTCAGGCTATTAAGGTTATGAATAAATTCAAAGCCACTTTAGACAAGCACCAGTTGATAGATATATGGAGAGCCCTTCACCCAACAGGGCTGTGGGCTCCCGCCCCCCACTGGGGGGAGCCCACAGCCCTGCTACTTGAGGACTGCGTCCCTCTCACGCGGTGACGCCTGGCGCGGTTGTTCCTTCACACTGCTCAAGCGCGGCCGCAGTGGGGGTGCGTGCACAGCTCTCCCCGGCCGAGTCAGGTGTTGTGGTGATTCCGCACACCTGACTGGGGCGTGTATATAGGGCTGATTTTCAGCCCTATACCATTACTACCCTCTACGGCGGAGGTCTGTTCCTGGACTCTCACCATTTATCCAACAAAGGTATCTATCTATTCATTTGTTTAAACTGCTGTTGTATATCCTTTATTTGTGGGAGATTCATATTTATCCTAGCTCTATGCTTTCTGCCCTTTGTAGACAGCCTGGATGTAATTTTTTTTAAATCAAAAAAGGTTTTATTGAACATTCACATATTATCCATCGATCAACGTCACCAATTTTACAATTACATAGGATTTGTTGTAACAGATATCCTTCATGTACATACATACAGTGTTTATTTCAACTTTGCTCTCCATCTCACTGCGTCACTTCTGCAAACCAAAGTACACCTTTTCCTCATCACCCCCCCCCCCCACCCGCACATCTTATAATATTAACACTATCCTGCACCTCCTCGTTTTATTTACAGAGATTGTAAGAGTCTGGACATCACTAGCTCTCTCGGGCTTAGCCCCGGTGCGTCCAGCCATTTGGACCAAATTCGTTCAAACCTGGTGGGGCACCCTCTGTGTTGATATATATACTTCTCCCTTATGAGGGTTTGTCCCATGTGTTCCACCCATGTGCGACTAGTAGGTGGCTCCACTGACTTCCAACCCATAAGTATAAGTTTTCTGGCCTGAAATAAAGCTCTGGAGAACGCGACCCTGACCAATTCTTCCGGGATCTCATCCTCCAGGACCCCCAGTATACAGCACATGGGGTCCATGGGGACTTTCGTTTGAAATACCTCATTGAGCGTACCCATCACCTCCCTCCAATATCTGTGGAGCTTCAGGCATCTCCACAGGAGGTGGATAAGGTCCCCATCATGCTGACGACAGCGGGAACATAGAGGGTCTATCGTCCTGTCCATTTTAAATAGCTTTTTTGGGGTATAGTGCACTCTTAACGCTATAAACAATTGGGAAACCTTTTGTGCAACGTTAAGGGAGCAAGTGGATATAGACTGCAAGGCCTCCTCCCATTGCTCCTCTGTAATCTGACCAAGGTCCCTTTCCCAAGCCAGCATTGCTTGCTACGGGTATGCTCGCAAGTGCCTCACTAATAACATCTGGTAGCATTGAGATATAATACCCTTGGTCTCGCTACTGGATTGCAACACATGAAACACCGGCGTGGGTGACAGTGTCCAACCCCCCGCGTCCCCCTGTGTATGAATTGCATGTCGCAGCTGAAGGTAAGAATAGAGCATGTTACCTGGAAGGTTAAATTTATCCTGCAGTTCTGTAAAGGAGAGTAGTTTACCGTTTGCGAATATTTGTGGTAGCAATTTAACCCCATATTTGCGCCATCTTGGCCCTTGTAATAATTTATCCAGCTCCGTATAAGAGCGATTGCCCCATATTGGGCTGAAATCAGTGAAGCCTTGCACCCCCTGAAGCTGTCTAACCTTATTCCAAATTTTTTGTACTAGTGATAGTGTTGGGGTCTGTTTGTTGGACTTTGCAAATAGCTGTGCCTCAAGGCCCATGGGAATGGTCTCTGCCCCCGTCGCCATTAACATCAGCCGTGCCGACGAGCCTTTCGGTTCTGGTGTCATAGAGCCGACCAGCTGCTGCAATTGGGACGCTATATAGTACAACCAGGGGTTGGGAACTGCCAACCCCCCACTGTCCTTTGATTGCTGCAGCTGCTCCAGCTTAATTCTGGGGTTTTTGTTGTTCCATAGTAACCGACGAAAGAGTGTATTCACTATTCTGAAAATTTTTAGTGGGACCACTACAGGAGTATTATGTAGGAAGTATAGCAGCTGTGGCATTAGGATCATTTTAATTAGGTTGGCTTTGCCTGCCAAGGACATCTTCAGGTTGTTCCAGGTATTTATTTTGTCTCTAAAATGAGAAAGCAAGGGGTAGATGTTTAGGGCGCAGTATTCTCCAATCCTGGGCGCCACTTGTATGCCCAGGTATTTGAAACCAGTGACCAGGGGAATGGGGCAGCTATCAGGGAGTACAACCCCGTGATCCCCTTCCAACAACATCAGAGCCGACTTGGACCAGTTGATGGTTAGCCCGGAATAGTGACCGAATGTTTTTATTATGGACATCACCTCCACTAACGAGCGACCAGTGTCCCCTAAGAAGAGTAGCATGTCGTCAGCATACAACATTATTTTTTCATGTAGATTTCCGTATTGGAATCCCTGTATTTGGGCATTATCCCTTATCAGGGCTGCTAGGGGCTCTATCGCGATCCCAAAGAGCAGAGGGGACAGAGGGCAACCCTGCCTTGTCCCCCTGCCCAGAGCGAAGGCGTGTGAAACCCTGTCTGTCACCCTAATGTTGGCCTGAGGGGACGCATACAGCAACTTAACCCAAGCTATAAACCGTGTACCAAAACCAAACTTTTCCAACACTGCCCATATATATCTCCAGCTAACGCTGTCAAAGGCCTTGTTGGCGTCTAGAGACAACAGTGTCCTTTGACCCCCGTTATCCGCTTGCATCTGCATATTCAGGAACAGTCTCCTAAGATTTGTAGCCGTTGACTTTTGCGGCATAAAACCTGCCTGATCCTGGTGTATAATGGAGGAGATGACCCCATTGACCCGTAGCGCCAGGACCTTTGCTAGGATCTTCACGTCACTCTGGAGTAACGATATAGGCCTGTAGGAGCCGGGGTCCTTCCCCTGTTTGAGTAGTAGGATTACGTTGGCTCTCGTCATGGATTCAGGAAGTCTACCCGCCTCTAAGCAAGCATTAAAAACCTTTAACAGTTCAGGGAGTATCTGTTCACCATATTCATTAAACACCTCCATGGGGAGGCCATCCTCTCCCGGCGCCTTACATGTGGAAAAAGAGCAGGCCGCGGTCTGTAGCTCCTCCAGGGTTATAGGAGCATCTAACTGATTTCGAGCTGCCACCGGCAGCGAGGGTAAGTCTATTTTTGTCATGTACATGGTTAGGTCTGCATCCGAGTAGGCATCCCTCGATTTATACAAGTCGCCATAGAAAGATGCCAGCTCGGAGATAACAACCTCCAGAGAATTAACTATTTTCCCATTGGCTGCTCTAATAGCCCCAATGGCCGGTGACTGCTGTTGGGATCGTGCGATTTTTGCAAGTAAATGGCCTGTCTTTTTCCCCTCTTCATAGAACGCCAGTTTCGAGAAAAATCTCTTTCTCTCCGCTGTGGAGGATCTCAGCCGGTCCAGGGAGTCCTGGGCCGACATCCATGCCTCCCTGGCGGAGTCGGTGGGGCTGGTAACATAAGTTAATTCCAGTTGTCGCACCAAGTCCCCAGCCTGTTCTAACAGGACCGAGGAATTGTGTTTGACCTTCTGTATTTCCTGGATAAATGTCCCTCTTAAGTGTGCTTTAAAGGTTTCCCATTTCAGATGAGTATTAGTTAGATGTCTATGCATTTTAAAGAAAGCCTGGATCTGGGCGGCTATTCTATCTTGTGAAGTGAAAAGTTTCAGCCAGAAAGCGTTTAACTTCCAAGGGGCTCTAGGTAGGTTACTAGGGGGCCTATTAGTTAGCCATACAGCTAATGGGGAGTGGTCCGAGACACCTCGCGGGAAATATTCTATTTTAGATATACTACCAGCCAGGTTTGGGGTGCCTATGCATAAATCAATGCGAGATAGTGACCCATGGGTCTTAGAGAAACAAGAAAATTGCTTGTTATTTGGATTTTTGTTACGCCACATTTCCAGCCATCCTATTTCTGTAAGTAAGCGGCTCAGAGCTGTGCCTCGTCCGCCCCCAGGAGGCTGTACAGGAGGGTGTCTGTCTAATTTTGGATCCAGGTAACAATTAAAGTCACCCATGATTAATACCGGAATATCCGGTTTGTTAACTAAATATGAGATTAATAGCTGCAGAACCTCTCTGGAGAACGGAGGGGGCACATATACAAAGGCTAATATCAATGTGAATGTGTACAATTTACAGTGCAAAAACACAAACCTTCCAGATATATCTATCAATGAGTCAAGTTCCTGGTACACTAGGGCTTTGTGTATCAAAACACTTACTCCACGCGAAAAAGCAGAGTAAGTGGAGTGATAGGCTTTACCTACCCAGGCATATTGCAAAAAATTAACTGTGTCGCTCTTCAAGTGGGTTTCCTGCAAACCTATTATGGCCGGGTGAAACTTCCGCAACCCAGCAGAGATCATGGACCTTTTTAATGGGTCGTTTACGCCTCGCACGTTCCAGGACACTATAGGTGTATCAGACATAGCGAGGGTTTGAACCATTTCTGATAGGCATGTCCCTGTCCTGTATCATTTGGCTTTGCACCCATTGTCTTCCAAGACGCAGTCCTCGTGCAGGCAAAATGACCATCCCAATGTGTGGGGCGTGGGGCAGGTCAACAAGGCATAGTACGCAGTGGAGAAGCAACAAATCCTTGCAGAAAATAAACCAGCTCAGTTGTATGGTGACACTGAGCACATGATGGATCCATAAATGAAGTAGAACTTGTAAAACAGGTCCCGCTGGCAGTGCCCAGCGGAAAGGCATCAAAAACTGTGGGGCTCCATATGCCTAAACCGTGCCAACAGGGCACACAAACTCAAGCCATATCAACAATGGCAACTTGTATTGTGCGGAGGTGAGGCACATTCACAGCCCACCCGGTTGGTTAGACAAAAAATATGCCGAGCTCTGTAAGGTTTGGTGTTCAATCGCTGTCACTGGATAATAAGGAAACGTCCTCTGTGTAAGGAGCAGTATAAGAAGTGGAATGTATGCGCCCTTTTACGTATGGGGTAAGTTGGTTAGATGAAATCAGCCTTCCTCATTTTCACGTCTGCGGCGTTGTAGATCCTCTTCGTTCTGGTCCAGCCATTCTGCTGCATCCTGTGCGGTTTCAAAAAAGTGATTCTGGAACAGCATTGCATATTTGAGTTGCAGTCGTTGTAGCCTTTTTTTGACATCAGCAAACTTAGATCTTCTGCGCTGCACTTCGGCTGAGAAGTCAGGATAAAAGGATATTTTGGTACCGTTAAACTGCACAGTCCCCTTTTCTCTGGCTAACCTTAGAACCACTTCACGGTCCCTATAGTTGAGGAGCCTGGCCAGCATCGCTCTGGGGGGGTTGCCAGGCGGGAGAGGTCTTGGTGGTACTCGATGTGCCCGTTCTATCGCATACAGTGGCGAAAATGCCTCTTTGCCAAATATATTTTGCAGCCACTCCTCAACGAACATCGTGGGGTCTCTGCCCTCAACTTTCTCTGGTAGCCCAACTATACGAACGTTGTTACGTCGCAGGCGGTTCTCGATGTTGTCGGTCTTTTCAAAGGCCTGGCGTGCATGCTGTGCGGCTCCCCTCACATCCCTGTTCAGGTGGGGCATCTGGTCTTCTATATCACTGACCCTCCCCTCCACTGCCATGGTTCTCTCTCTGATTTTCTGAATGTCCTGCCGGAGGAGGGAGACAGTCTCCTTCAGCCCTCCAAACTTCTCCTTAAGGTCATCCACTAAAGCAGTACATCTGTGGACTGCATGGAGTATTTCACTCAGCGTGGGCTGGGGGGTGTCCTCCACCTGCATGTCAAACAGGCCTGGCATAGGGTCAGGTACAGACTCCATGGTGTCAGTGTCTTCTGGCCTGTATGTGTCGCCCCTGCCTGCCTGTCCCATAGAAGCTGCAGGAAGCTGTGTGCTGCTCTGTGTGGATTCTGCTGAGCCTGCTAACTTCTGGGTATAGTAGAGCATGTCCCTGGGCTGATCTTTAGTCTTAGGGGGTTTCTGTGACTTACCCCCCTGCTCCGTTTTCTTCTCCTGGCCTCGTGGTGTTCTCTGAGGCTGAGATGACCAGGCGCCATCTTGGAAGTCAGCCGCGGCCGAGGCCGCTTGTTCTCCGCTATTCCCTCGGGTCATCATGCCCCAGTCTGGTGCTGTTACTGTGGCCTGGGATGTCAGGGAGGCTGTAGGTACCGGTACCGTGACTTTTGGGCATCTGGATAAGCGAGGAAAGGATCGGTCTCAGGATCAACAGCGGGAGCTCCGGTGAACAGGTCTGTTCACATGCTGCGCTAGGCCACGCCCCCAGCCTGGATGTAATTACTGCCTGCATGTGCTGTCTGACCAGCAGTCTCCAATATACCCTGGTTTATTTTGCTATCAATTTCATTGACACTACAGCTTGCTCTCTGCTTGCTATATTGGGCCTCCCCTTCTCCATTCCTTACTAAGACTATAAGGTGAGGTGTTTTTTGTGTGTCTTTTTGAACACTTATTTCTCCTTTTTTGGTTATTTAAATTAACCCCCCCCCCCTCTATTTGACTACCACTATTTTGTCATTATGGCTGTTTTTACATTTATTTTTACATTTATATTATAGGCAACGTTGTTGACTGCTGCTTAGTCTTATCACCATTTTTTCAGGCCTATACCCTGCAGCCATTGTTTGTTTATTTATCCAGGTTACCATCAATTGATCCAAGGTAGGCTTAATGCCAGTGTGAGTGTTTATATCTTTACACTCCCCTTTGCCCTCCTGCATGGAGTTACCCCTCTGTCTCCCTTATTTGTTGATAGAACTATTTTCTGCATTTTAACTGGTGGTTGACCACGTCCCCTTTACCACCAGTACCAACTTGTATATTTTTGTATGTCCTATACCAGTCCTATACCACCCCCATGTATACTCTTTGTCACTGCACTCTAATTTTGGGAGCTAACTCTGTTTACCTCCTGACACTCCCTGTAAACCACTGGAGACATTCTACCTTTTAAATAAACTTTTGTCTGTCTATTGCTACTGATTGCTTGTAATTTTATCTCTCTTTTGTAGAATACTTTATAGCTCCCGAAGAAGCAATCAAATTGTGAAACATGTAGAGCTCATTTCCTTCTTCTATATTCCAATTTACTGCAGGATTTCATCTTCGCCACTGTTATGCATTTATTGTATTCAACTCACATTAGAGAGGTCTAGCTAACTGCTTGCATTTTTACTGCAATGTTTTTAAAATCGATTTTTGCACTATATGTTTAATAATATATAAATGTATGTATGTTTTATAATTGGTGCCTACAAAGTCCATTTTTGCTATTCTTGTGTTAATTAGATTGTCATTCAGGATGGGGCACTGTTCTAACACAAAATTCCCACAGTTTCATCCTGTGCTGGAGTTTAGTTGACTCACTGATATCCCCTTCACCCAATAGATAGAGATTATACAGTGGGGACAAAAAGTATTCAGACCCCCTTAAATTTTTCACTCCTTGCTATATTGCAGCCATTTGCTAAAATCATTTAAGTCCATTTTTTTCCTCATTAATGTACACACAGCACCCCATATTGACAGAAAAACACAGAATTGTTGACATTTTTTCAGATTTATTAAAAAAGAAAAACTGAAATATCCACATGGTCCTAAGTATTCAGACCCTTTGCTGTGACACTCATATATTTAACTCAGGTGCTGTCCATTTCTTCTGATCATCCTTGAGATGGTTCTACACCTTCATTTGAGTCCAGCTGTGTTTGATTATACTGATTGGACTTTAATAGGAAAGCCACACACCTGGCTATATAAGACCTTACAGCTCACAGTGCATGTCAAAGCAAATGAGAATCATGAGGTCAAAGGAACTGCCTGAAGAGCTCAGAGACAGAATTGTGGCAAGGCACAGATCTGGCCAAGGTTACAAAAACATTTCTGCTGCACTTAAGGTTCCTAAGAGCACAGTGGCCTCCATAATCCTTAAATGGAAGACGTTTGGGAGGACCAGAACCCTTCCTAGAGCTGGCCGTCCTGCCAAACTGAGCTATCGGGGGAGAAGAGCCTTGGTGAGAGAGGTAAAGAAGAACCCAAAGATCACTGTGTCTGAGCTCCAGAGATGCAGTCGGGACATGGGAGAAAGTTGTAGAAAGCCAACCATCACTGCAGCCCTCCACCAGTCAGGGCTTTATGGCAGAGTGGCCCTACGGAAGCCTCCCCTCAGTGCAAGACACATGAAAGCCCGCAGAGAGTTTGCTAAAAAACACTTGAAGGACTCCAAGATGGTGAGAAATAAGATTCTCTGGTCTGGGGGGCGTGTCCAAGATGGTGGCGTGAGCAGTCGCATCTCTCAGAGCTCCGCCGGGGCCTAAGCATAATCCGTGGCCATCGGACCCCAATACACCCTAATCAGTGGACTGAAGCGAACAGGGACACTGCCTGATAGGTAACCAGCCTCCCAAGCCCCGGTGGACCCACACCGAGAAGTGCGGGCCTGAGATTGCTGGAGGCCTCGGCCTCGGCCTCGCGTGGTGTACGTCGGACCGGGGGCCTCTCCCGCAGCGGGATCGCGTGGCGGGCCTGCGGGACTACATCCGGAGCACACTCGGCTGTGTCCTCCCTCCTGCTGCGGCTGCTGCCTGCGGGACTCCGGTCGGATCCCCCCCCTCGCTGCGGACGCGGCAGCCTACGGACTGCACTAGGCCTCAAGTGAGACCGCGGTCTCGCCTACACAGACGGCCGGAGCCGCCAGCGGAAGTCCCGACGCTCACAGAGGGTCCCAGGAGCCCTATCTCACCCTGCTCCAACACCACCAGGGGTGGCCTACCTGATATCAGCCTGGTCCCAGAGGTGCCGAAGACCCCAGCAACCCTGCGGAGGATCTGAATGAGGCGACGCCAGTCGGGCGCAACGGCCGGTAAGGGGAAAAAGTACAAATTCCCTACTTCCCCTGAGATAACCCCCTCACAGCCAGTTCCCCCTCAAACACCCAGGCCTACCCGCAGTGTTTGTAGAGCCTCACAGACTGCACTAATGGAGGCTGAGGAAGCAAGACCCCCATGGTTAGCGGAAGTAATGGCGGCCATAGCCACATGCCAGTCCACGCTCACAGCAAAAATAGACGCAGTGCAAATGGATGTAGGCCTATTGAGGCAGGACATGGATAAGCTCCGCTCCAGGGTGACAGAAACAGAGCAGAGGGTCAGTAACACAGAGGACACAGTCGCAGAACACAGCGCAGCACTTCATACACTCCAAACAAAGGTGAAGGCCCTGGAATATCGGGCAGAAGACGCAGAAAATAGGAACAGGCGTAACAACCTACGTATAGTGGGTCTGGCGGAGGGGGCAGAGGGAAGCAACCCAACAGGGTTTGTGGAGGACATGCTACGGAACCTTCTGCCGGACGCCCGTTTATCTCCTCACTACACGGTGGAAAGGGCACACAGAATTCCGCCCAGACCTGGCCCCCCAGGGGCTCCCCCTCGAACTTTCATTTTGAGACTCCTCAATTTCCGGGATAGGGACGAGATTCTGCGCGCCTCTAGAGTTGTGGGCGATTTAAGACACCAAAATAACAAGCTGATGATCTTTCCTGACTACTCGATAGAAACACAAAAACTTAGGAAGTCATTTGATCATGTGAAAGTAGCGTTGAGGGCCCGTAACATTCGCTACAGTGTTTTATTCCCGGCGCGCCTGCTGGTCCAGGATGGAGAAACGGCCCGATTTTTCACCTCCCCTCGGGAGGCATCAGCCTGGCTGGAAACACTGCCCCATGACCGACAGCAGAGAGCTTGACACGTGAATATTACACATGTGCACTTGTACTTAGTTGGAGCCTTGAACACCAAGCCCCTGCAACAATCAACATTGCATTCATTAACTTGATCCCCACACCGAGGATGGTTAGATGCACTAGTTTGCCTGTTTGAAAAAGCCTGCCTTTACAAGGATCCAGGAAGAAACCAAGTCTGAACCCCTGGACAGTTGCACCAGGAGACTGTTAAAGTTAAAACTACATCGGGAAGAGTACTGCTCCCTCTCACGTGGAGACCGCGGGGCGATGGAGTGGCACATGCACCACTGATGGCGGATTTTTTACCCTTTTATTTTTCGTCACAAAAATGTTTTTTCTCCCTCCCCCCCTTTTTTGTGTTGTTTATTCCCCCTTTAATTCTCCATTTACTTACACTCGTACGCAAGTAAGGGAAGGGCCCTGCACAATGTTGTCTTATGGGAAGGAACTCTTTTTTCCCCTTTTTTTTTTTTTTTTTTTCTCTCTTACCTTTTTATGGCAGGGCCCCCAGACAGAAGTAGTGAAGCTCCGGCGGAGCCCCAGGCCAGCGGAGAGCGACTCGGCTCATTTGAGCCCCTCAGGAACTTTTGAGGGGTCGAAACGCCTCTTGCACAGGACCCCCCTTTTGCAGCCGGCGTGCTGATTTCGGTTGGGATGGATACCTGCCTCAGTTTCAAGGGGTTGGGTGGGGTGGGGGGGAAGGGTAGCTGCCCCATAAGGGCAAGTTTATTGTTTAGGGTTAATCTTTTGGTTTCTAAAAGTTTGATTTTGATAATATGTTTTTTGAATGCATTGCAAGCCTCAGTACTGTACGACTTGGGATGCTATACCCTCCGGACCGGGTTGGCGGCCTCAGGGGGAGAGTGTCCTCTAATTCCAAGCACACCCACTTTAATACACAACTATGGCATCACTTAACATCTTGTCCTGGAACACCAGGGGTCTGAACTCATCGGTCAAAAGATCACTGGTGTTCCAATACATTAAAGCTCACGGCCCACACATCTGCATTTTGCAGGAAACCCACTTGCTGGGTAGTAAAATTATGGCCCTAAAGAAACCCTGGATTGGGCATCATTACCACTCCACATATTCCAATTTTGCACGGGGTGTAAGTGTCCTAGTCCATAAGTCTCTCCCCTTCAGGTTGCTGGACCTGGTGCTGGACTCGGAGGGTAGATATGTAGTGGTTCACGCCCAGATACACTCTATGAGATGGGTGATTGTGGGAGTGTATTTACCCCCCCCGGCCTCAATACCTCTCCTGCACCAAGTGGCCTCCAAAATAGCTGACTTCCAAAGTGACAACGTAACCATTTTAGGCGATTTTAATTTAGCCCCCAATCCGGAGATCGACAGAATGTCCTGTGCTGGGCACTCCCACCCTGGCCTGGCGGATTGGGCTGAATTATATGGTTTGACGGACGTGTGGCGGTGGAGGAATCCTCACCTTAGGGCCTATACCTGCCACTCGGCCTCTCACAGATACTTCTCCAGGATTGATTTAGCTTACGTAGACCACATGGCCTTGGCTAGGGTGAGGGACATCAAAATTCTCCCCCGGGGAATCTCGGATCATGCACCGCTCCTTCTGTCGCTAAACGTCTCCTCCACACCGGGAGTTTCCCTGTGGAGACTATCTAGGTTCTGGGTAACGGACGAGGTGGTTAATGGACACTTCAGAGAGGCAATGGGGGAATACTGGGACATTAATCCAGGCTCAGCCAATGCAGCTACAATATGGGACACTTTCAAGGCATACACCAGAGGAAGATACCAGACCATTATAGCTAAAGTGCGCAGGGAGAGGAGAGCAGACTTGGAGGCAGCTGAGGGGAAGGCGGATCTGCAGGAAGCACTATTTCTTAGGACCAAACACCCCGGTGACTACGACGAGCTTCAGAGACTGACTGGGGAGGTAGTCCGCATCCGCACCTCTCTCACCCAGAAACGTCTTCTTGCCCAGACACACCGCATATTTGAGCAAGGGGAGAGGTCCGGGAAGCTATTGGCATGGCTGTCCAGGGAACAACAGGGGGGGCTGTGTATACCACACATAAAGGGACCTGACGGATGTCTCAAATACGACCCAGACGAGATAAACGAATGCTTCGCCTCCTTTTATAAAACTCTTTACAGATCCAGGGCCACACACACCAAGGAGGAACTGACCACTTATCTAGAGCCCTTTGACTTCCCAGTTCTCACTACAAAATACCGTGACAGTCTTGACGCCCCTATCACCACAGATGAGCTGCTGAAGGCTCTTAAGACTCTCCAGGCGGGCAAATCTCCGGGCCCGGACGGAATACCGGTCGAGTTCTATAAGCAATATGCAGAGGAGCTGATGGGGAAACTATATACTATGTTTATGGAGGCACAACGCCTGGAGATGCTTCCGAGCTCATTAAGTGAGGCGGTGGTGGTTGTAATCCCCAAGCCAGGTAAAGATTTGACTCTGTGCTCCTCCTACCGCCCTATCTCACTCATCAATGTGGATGCTAAGCTCCTGGCCAAAGTGCTGGCCAGGAGGCTTAACACAGTAATAACGGCCCTAGTACACCCAGACCAAACAGGGTTCATGCCGGGGAGAGGGGCAGATATCAACATCAGAAGGCTCTTTACCCATATGGATAGGGCACAGGCAGACTCGGCAGGAGTGGTGGTGTCCCTCGACGCCGAAAAAGCCTTCGACTCTGTGGAGTGGGAGTTCTTATGGGAGGTTCTGTCAAAATTCGGATTTGGTCCGAAATTTCGGACATGGATACGGATGCTCTATGCCAATCCCAAGGCGAGGGTCCGTACAAACGGAGTCCTCTCTGAAACCTTTCCCCTGGAAAGAGGCACTCGTCAGGGATGCCCTTTGTCACCGGGACTCTTCGCCTTGGCGATAGAACCTCTTGCCATTGCTCTGAGAGCGGAGGCCGGGGTGAAGGGGATACCAGTAGGCACAATTGAGGAAAAAGTGTCCCTGTATGCGGATGACACACTGCTTTATCTCGCTGACCCTAAACAGTCACTGCAGAAAGCGCTAGGCTTATTTGAAGACTTCGCTCGGTTTTCAGGGGTTCGCATAAACTGGGATAAATCGGTCCTGTTTCCGCTCCACCCCTCGCTTCCCAGGGTGGATACTGCAACCCCACTTCAATGGGTGGGCGAGTTTACCTACCTGGGAATCAAAATTAGTAATACCACCCATGAATTTATGGAAAAAAATGTGCAGCCTCTCCTTTCTCAGCTTTCAGTGAAATGTATGGCCTGGCGTTCCTTACCGCTCACCCCTGTGGGTAGAATAAATCTGCTTAAAATGGTGTTTCTCCCAAAATTCCTATACTTCTTCCACAACACACCCTCCCATATACCTAGGTCATTTTTTAGACGCTTGGAGGGGATTCTGACCTCTTTCATATGGGCTGGGAGGACACCCAGGGTGGCGAAGAGGGTACTCTACCTTCCTCTCTCGGGGGGTGGACTTGCACTTCCAAATTTTTTGTTATACTACTGGGCTGCTGTGCTGGTCACGGTGCGCTGGTGGTTCTCCCAGCCCAGACAAAACCCTGCGGTCAGGCTCGAGGCTGCCATCGTTGGCTCCTATGCGGCTCTATCAAACCTAGTTTATAGGGGTCTTAAAGCTCCTTATTCCCTGACAACGCCGATGAAAACCACCATTAGAGCATGGAGGGAGGCTAGGGCCATTTATGCGGAGCCGAATAGAATATCCCCACACACACCGCTTTGGTGCAACCCCGCCCTCCCACATCTTTACGACATGCCAGATCCCTCCCAATGGGCCACGCGGGGAATTTCCACCCTAAAACACATTATAGTTAATGGGAAACTCATGTCCTTTCAAGACATTAAACGGCAGTACTCCCTACCCCGATCCTTTGAGTTCAAATATTGGCAATTAAGGCACGCAATGAGGGCACAGTTCCCGGACAGATTAACTTTGGAACCGGACTCGGTTGAGTGACTTCTGACTTCAAGCGTGATGGGGAAGCCCTTATCCACACTGTACATGTACTTGACGGTAGCACACGACATTAAGCCCAATCGGGCATATGATAAATGGAGGGTGGACATTCAGGCACTGGGAGATGACGAATGGGAGGACATTGTCTCAACCTATATCCCAACTGTAATAGCAGCTAAGGATAGATTCATACAATTGAAATTTCTCCATAGGTCATACCTCACTCCACATAAGTTGGCTAGAATCTATCCCCACGCTGACCCCTTATGCCCCCGGTGCAGGACCAGTGAGGGGACATTCTGGCATATGGTATGGGCATGCTCGAAACTCGGACCGTACTGGGAGGGGGTGACGGGGGTGCTCAACGATATTTGGGACCTTAGGCTATCACCTGACCCTATGCTGCTCCTGCTGAGCTACATGGGGGACGTGGAGGGGGACAGATACACCAAACTCTCTGTTACATTCCTGCTATTCTATGCTAGGAGGGAGATAATGCTACACTGGAAGTCAGTTGAGCCACCCACCATTGGTTCATGGAAGAAAGCGGTAAACTCGGTGCTGCCACTATACAAACTCACATATGAAAGCAGGCAGTGTCCGGCCAAGTTCGACAAGGTTTGGTCGGCCTGGGCGGCGGCGCGTGGCTGAGGGACCGGGAGTGGGGGACCTATTGATGGATTCCCCCCTTGCGGTCAGGGGCAATGCCCTCCCCAACCTCGGACACGGGACGCTGTCGGGTCACACTGATGGATGGTTGATTCGGACCTGACGAAAGGGGTAAACGCAGACAGGAACATTCTCAGACCTCATGGGGTCATAGGGAAGTGGAGTAGGTAGTTATGGACTACAGGGAAACCTTGGACAAGGCTAAATACTAAACATTATAATGTAGAAGTAAATATGAGACGGTATGTAGTACTTGAAATGCACACCATTGTTGAGTAGATAACTCTTTACTCCTCTTATATCCTAACGGATGTATAGGGA
This sequence comes from Lithobates clamitans, assembly GCA_037952925.1. Lineage (NCBI taxonomy): Eukaryota > Metazoa > Chordata > Amphibia > Anura > Ranidae > Lithobates > Lithobates clamitans. The sequence goes on from JBBGZY010000637.1 coordinate 5,957,461, forward strand.
ATTTGTAAAATGTATCTGCGAGATGCTGCATTGTTTAACAGATGTCTTATTATATCACTGTAAGGATTCAGATACTCCTTGTCGTGCAGTGACGGTTTTGTAATGCTGATTTGTTTTTGAAAATAAAAACCTTTTTGCTGTTAAAAAAAAAAAAAGATTCTCTGGTCTGATGAGACCAAGGTAGAACTTTTTGGCCTTAATTCTAAGTGGTATGTGTGGATAAAACCAGGCACTGCTCATCACCTGTCCAATACAGTCCCAACAGTGAAGCATGGTGGTGGCAGTATCATGCTGTGGGGGTGTTTTTCAGCTGCAGGGACAGGACGACTGGTTGTTATCGAGGGAAAGATGAATGCGGCCAAGTACAGGGATATCCTGGACGAAAACCTTCTGCAGAGTGCTTAGGACCTTAGACTGGCCCGAAGGTTTACCTTCCAACAAGACAATGAACCTAAGCACACAGCAAAAATAACGAAGGAGTGGCTTCACAACAACTCTGTGACTGTTCTTGAATGGCCCAGCCAAAGCCCTGACTTAAACCCAATTGAGCATCTCTGGAGAGACCTAAAAATGGCTGGCCACCAACTTTATCATCCAACCTGACAGAACTGGAGAGGATCTGCAAGGAGGAATGGCATAGGATCCCCAAATCCAGGTGTGAAAAACATGTTGCATCTTTCCCAAAAAGACTCATGGCTGTGTTAGATGAAAAAAAGGGTGCTTCTACTAAATACTGAGCAAAGGGTCTGAATACTTAGGACCATGTGATATTTCAGTTTTTCTTTTTTAATAAATCTGCAAAAATGTCAACAATTCTGTGTTTTTCTGTCAATATGGGGTGCTGTGTGTACAGTAATGAGGAAAAAAAATTAACTTAAATGATTTTAGCAAATGGCTGCAATATAACAAAGAGTGAAAAATTTAAGGGGGTCTGAATACTTTCCGTCCCCACTGTACATTTCCTTCTAAAGTTCATGGTAAATACCACAGATTGGACCTCTTTCTTATAAATCAAAGGGGAGTGGTAATGGCATCTTCCTCTGAGATTGGTAATTTTGTCTGGTCTGACCATGCCCCAGTATTTTTAGTGTTGAATATATCAAATGGTATTACAACAAAATGGTCATGGAGATTAAATGATAATCTACTTAAAGATGAGATCTGTATGTCAGAGATTAGACAAGCCATTAAAGATTTTGTGACAGACCATGTAGGGGATATCACATCCCTACCTGTGCAATGGGAAACTTTGAAATGTGTATTACTTATGCTGCGTACACACGAGCAGACTTTCCGGCATACTTGGTCTGGCGAACCAGAGTCCGCCGCACAATCCGTTTGTGTGTAGGCTCTGGCGGACTTTTTTTCCCCAAAAGTCCGCCGTACCTAGATTTGAAACATGTTTCAAATCTTGGTCCGCCGGACTCAGTTCCTGATGGAAAGCCCGTTCGTCTCGTTCGTCTGTATGCTGGTCTGAAGGACCAGATACGACGCAAGGGCAGGGTATTGCATCTCGTGCTCGCTGCAATAGGAAAAACACATTTTCCTATTGCGGCGAGCGCGGGGCATACCAGGCCCTTAAGTCTGGTAATGTTTTTAAAGGGAACCCCCTACGCAGTAAAAACGGCGTGGGGTCCCCCCTAGAATCCATACCAGACCCCGATCCGAGCAAACAGCCCGGCCAGTCAGGAAAGGGGGTGGGGACGAGCGAGCTCCCCCCCTCCTGAACCGCACCAGGCCGCATGCCCTCAACATGGGGGGTGGGTGCTTTGGGGGAGGGGGCGCCCTGCGGGGCCCCCCCACCACAAAGCACCTTGTCCCCATGTTGATGAGGACAAGGACCTCTTCCCGACAACCCTGGCCGTTGGTTGTCGGAGTCTGCGGGCGGGGGGCTTATCGGAATCTTGGATCCCCCTTTAATAAGAGGGCCTCCAGATCCCGGCCCCCCACCCTATGTGAATGAGTATGGGTTACATGGTACCCCTACCCATATACCTAGGGAAAAAGTGTCAATAATAAAACACACTACACAGGTTTTTAAAGTAATTTTTTGGACAGCTCCGGGGGGTCTTCTTCCGGCTTCGGGGGTCTTCTTCTGACTTCAGGGGTCCCTCCGGTTCCTCTTCTCCCAGCATCTGGTTGGTTCTTCTCCGCTCTCTCTGGCCTCTTCTCCCGGTGTTCCAGTTCTTCTGCTGGCTCCTCCGCTATCTTCATGCCGCTCTTTTGCCAGCGGGGGCCCGGACTTCTGGCTTCTTGGCTTCTGTGCTTCTTCTCTTTTTCTCTTCTTCCGATGTTGCCACGACGGTCTCTTAGGCTGGAATGCTCTCTGAGCGCTCCGATGTGACTTATATAGGCGGAGACCCCGCCCCTTATGCCGTCACAGTCCCTGGGCATGCTGGGACTGTGACATTTTATGGGGCGTGGCCACCGGGTGATGTTGATCTTTCCGGGCGCTCTATTATCAACATGGAAATAAACCAGGTAGGCTCTTGGCAAGAGCATTAAGTCAACTTATAGCTATGAACTTTATTGTAAGAATTAAAACTGCAACAGGTAAAATGATGCACGATCCTAAAGGAATTCCATTCCTTTTATTCTAGATTATATAACATACCAAATCAAATAGCAGGAATGGATCCTAAAATGTTCTGGCAAAATGTGCGCCAATATTTAGCAGAAACAGCCATACCAAATCTCACGGCGGCAGAGATAGAGGAGTTGGATGTGGAATTCTCTGAGGTTGAAGTGCAGAATGCATTAGATTCACTAGTGTTAGGTAAAAGCCCAAGACTGGATGGTTTTACCCCTCAGATTTATAGGACACTTTAAGAGTTATTGATTCCTATCATAATTAGAACTTTTAATTTGGTATCTACCTTTTGACCCTTTGCCCCACAAGGTATGGAAGCATATATTTCGCTTAATCCAAAACCTGAGAAAGACCATACGCTATGTGGAAATTATCGTCCGATCTCCATAACTAATATCGACCTTCGACTATACTCTAAGATTATTGCAAATAGACTCACACCCCTTATACCAACATATATCCATTTGGATCAAGTGGGATTGGTAAAGGGTCGGGAGGCAAGAGACAATACATTGAAGAATCTTACGTTGGTAGAATATGCCCAGAACAGAGCCATCCCATCCTGTCTATTGACGGTAGATGCTGAGAAGGCATTTGATAGGGTGGGATGGTGTTTCCTCAAGGAGACACTAAAACAATGGGGAATTGGTCTTCTACTTTTGGAGAAAATAATGGCTCTGTATCATACCCAACAGCTAGAATATCTACAAACTGAGTCTTGTCTGACCCGGTGGTGATATCAAATGGAACCCAACAGGGCTGTCCCCTTTCCCCTTTGTTGTATGTATTAGTAATGGAGCATTTGAGTATGGTGATTCATAAAACGTAGACATACAAGGGATTACTGTTAAGGAAACTCAATATAAAATATCAGTATACACAGATGGTTTGCTGCTATATATAACTAATCCATTGGTGACAATACCAAATCTTATCCAGGAATTTAACTTTTTCGGATTATTCAGTAACTTTAAAGTCAATTATGACAAATCAGAAGCCCTTAATATTACACTACCGAGTAGGACATTAGATCTTCTCAAAAAAACTTCTGCTTTAAATGGCAGAAAGAAGCCATTAAATATCTGGGATCATATATTTCTAGAGATCTAAATAAACTCCAAGAGCTTAACTATCTTTCGATAAAACAAAATATAATAAAGACACTTCAAAATTATGATAGAACGTTTTATTCCTGGATGGGAAGGATTAACATTGTAAAAATGGACATACTGCCAAAAGTATTAGATATATTTCAGATTATTCCAATATTTTCTCCAATAAATCTGCTGGATCAGTTGCGCAAGGCCGTGGGGAGATTTATATGGGCGCATAAATCCGCTCGAATTAGAAGAGATATATTAAACACTTGACCACTGGGAACTTAAACCCCTTCCTAACCAGATCAATTTTCAGCTTTTCGGTGCTCTCACATTTTGAATGACAATTACTCAATCATGCAACACTGTACCTATATGATTTTTTTGTCCTTTTTTCACACAAATAGAGCTTTCTTTTGGTGGTATTTACTCACCACTGGGTTTTTTATTTTTTGCGCTATAAAAGAAAAAAAGACCGAAAATTCTGTAAAAAAAAAAAAAGAGTCTTTCTTCGTTTCTGTTATAAAATTTTGCAAATTAGTAATTTTTCTTCATAAATTTTGCCCAAAATTTATACTGCTACATATCTTTGGTAAAAATAACCCAAATTGGTGTAAATTATTTGGTCTTTGTTAAAGTTATAGAGTCCACAAGCTATGGTGCCAATCTCTGAAAATTGATCACACCTGATGTACTGATGGCCTATCTGATTTCTTGAGACCCTAACAAGCAAGGAAAATACCAATACCCCCCAAATGACCCCTTTTTGGAAAGTAGAAATTCCAAGGTATTTAGTAATATTTAGTAATCAAGATTTTTTTTCTTTTTTTCCCCCAAAATTGTTAGATTAGCAGGTTATTTCTCACACACAGTATATGCATAGCACAAATTACACCCCAAAACACATTCTACTCCTCCTCCTGAGTATGGCAATACCACTTGTGTGAGACTTTTACACAGTGTGGCCACATACAGAGGCCCAACATGCAGGGAGCGCCATTAGGCATTCTTGGAGCATAAATTACACATATAATTTCTTGACTACCTCTAATGCTGCGTACACACGATCGGAAATGTCGCCAGCAAAACTCCAATGAGAGCTTTTTGTCGGAAAATGCGACCGCGTGTATGCTCCATCGGTCTTTTGCTGGTGGAATTCCAGCCAGCAAAATATTGGGAGCATGCTCTCAATTTTTCAGTCAGGTAAGGTTCCTATCCGAAAATGCGATCATCTGTATGCAATTCCGACGTGCAAAAAAATTATGCATGCTCAGATTCAAGTATGAGATGGAAGGGATCGGTATGGTAAAACTACCGTTCGTAATGGAGATGGCACATTCGTCATGCTGAAATGTTTTAAATAGTTTAATGCAGCGCATTCTCTTCTTCTTTAGAATGCTAGAAGAATGAAGTTGTTTTGCTGCTCATATTCACAGAGTTCTCACAAACTTTTTTCTTTATTATCTCTCTTTTTGTTTTTAAAGCCAGATCTCCATAATAATGTTTATAATTTTTTTATAGTCATTTTTATTTTATTTTTTTTAATAAAGATCTCCTGTTTTTTTTATTTTAAATTATTTTATAGTGATCTCCATATTTTTTTTTATTTTGTATGTCACGTTTCCACAACAACATTATTATCTTATATTTGTAAACCTCAAGGCGGTTCCTTGGTGTCCCTTGTTAATTGGACATTGAATTTTTGAAATGTACCTGCCTACTCACAAAAAACTGTCCTATTTGAAGAAAAACACATAGGCAAGTATTTTCATATAAAAAAATCTCCATTTATTGTGGCTCATAATAACAAAATAAAGAGGAAGGCAATGCTGGAGAAACTGCTGGAATTTGTGAAGCCTTTGTACTCCAAGGCAGACATCAACTCCTTGTAAATTAAAATTGGTAGCCTGAGAAGTCCATATAATAGGGAGCACAATCTGGTCCAGGACTCCCAGAGATCACGAACAGCAGCAGATGACATATATGTCCCCAGGCTGTTGCACTACAACAGCCTGCGTCTTCTGTCAGACCAGACTGAAGCCAGGTCATCACTTTCTTGTCTTCCTTGCAGCCTTCCTCCCACTTTGCCCTGCAGACTTTATAATACATGGTGTGTATTTTTTCTTTTAGGTGATGTGCATGTTGTTGAAGAACAAGCTCCTCATTTCACCAGTGACAGTACCCAAAGGCTTATCCAGGACATCATGTACTTTAGTCAGGATTTAGACTTTATAAAGCAAAAAACAAATGAGATTGAACAAAAACTGAAGAACATGATTGATGTACTAGGAAGAATATAAATACCCCAAAAATGCCACCATTTTTTTTATAACCAATTTTTTATGCATTTTAAAAGCCAAATTTTGAAGATGCACACAGTGTGTCAACATGTTCTATCTACCATCAGGGTATATCAATGTACATGTTTTGTAGCTGCAACCCCTTCCCCGCAACTCAAGTAGGTGTGAGGAAGTGGTTGCACTCACAAAACATGTCCATTGATCCCCCATGATGGGAGATAGCACGTGCTGACATTAGGTATGGGATCAGGAGGAAAATCCCCAGCTTGACTCCCAATTTGTGTGCTTATTCAAAATTTGGCTTTTACAGGGGTGACATCACCCCATCTGATGAAGGTAATATCAACACATTTTGTACACTATAATGTCTGATATTGCCTTCAGTTTTTTAATGTTGAACATTGTAAGTTCCTGAGTTGTGTATGTTATGTTTTGAAACATGCCTGTTTATGTACAAAATAAATTCAAGGTAAAACTTTAAGAAACCCATATTTTTTCTTAAAAAAAAAAAAAAATTTTACATAGCACTTGTGCATGTGCACGGAGTAAAGGGTTTTATACTCAACAATGTGTGGCTTCTTCTTTCAATGAAAAATACCAGTTTTTGTATTAAGTTTGTGTTTACAGTGACAATGGGTGTTATTTAACCACTTCAATACAGTGCACTTACATCCCCTTCCTGCCCTGACCAATTTTCAGCTTTCAGCGCTCTCACACTTTGAATGACAATTACTCAATCATGCAACACTGTACCCATATGATATTTGCATCCTTTTTTTCACACAAATAGAGCGTTCTTTTGGTGGTATTTAATCACTAGTGGGTTTTTTATTTTTTGTGCTATAAATAAAAAAGACTGTAAATTTTGTGAAAAAATTGCCTTTTTCTTTGTTTCTGTCATAAAATTTTGCAAATTAGTAATTTTTCTTCATAAATTTTGGCCAAAATTTATACTGCTACATATCTTTGGTAAAAATAACCCAAATTAGTGTAAATTATTTGGTCTTTGTGAAAGTTATAGAGTCTACAAACTATGGTGCCAATCACTGAAAATTGATCACATCTGATCACACCTGATGTACTGATGGTCTATCTCATTTCTTGGGACACTAACAAGTCAGAAAAGTACAAATACTGCCTAAATGACCCCTTTTTAGAAAGTAGACATTCCAAGGTATTAAGTAAGTAGCATGGTGAATTTTTTTAAGTTGTAATTTTTTCCCACAATTCTTTGCAAAATGAAGATTTTTTTTTTTTTACAAAATTGTCATATTAACAGGTTATTTCTCTCTCAGAGCATATGCATACAACAAATTACACCCCAAAATACATTCTGCTACTCTTCTCGAGGATGGCAATACCACATGAGTGAGACTTTTACACAGCCTGGCCACATACAAAGGCCGAACATTGAAGTAGCATCTTCATGCATTCTACGAGCTTAAATGACACATCTCATTTCTCAACCACCATTTACACTTTTGAAGGCCCTGGAGCACCAGGACAATAGAATTACTCCCAAAGTGACCCCATTTTGGAAATCACAAAAGAACAGAAAATTCGCCCATGGGACTTTAAATGAAGTGTCCATGGTGATCACATATAAATAGAACGAGTAATGAAATAACAAAATTTATTAAAATAAATATCATCCGGTACAAGTCATAAACATAGGTGACAATTACATAAGAACAGCAACATGATAAAATGGTCCTAAAAACATAACCATCATGACATAACATCAAAATATGAAAAGTACAGATATACATGATACATCTCTAACCCGACGCGTTTCGCGAGCTCACCTCGCTTCATCAGGGGCTGATGTGTATATCTGATGTCTGTAATAACAAGTAAAAAATGTATTGGAGTATAGTTTGTAATTGGACAACACCATGAAGCCAGAGCTAGTAATCCAATACCTACTTGTCAGGCACTTGACCCCAAAGGGGGCGGCCCCAGGCAGGGGGTGGCGGGAATACATCTCCCCCAGGAGCTGAGGGGGAGGATACCACGAAGTGGAGGTCCAGGATCAGGCACAGGGCAGGCATGGCAAATGAATGGAGAGAAGAAAGATGGACCCGATTGTCACCCAAGATGGTTACAGAGCGTACTCACTGTAATAAAATATAACAAAAACATATATGTATGTATATAGATGTATATAGATGTATATATATATATATATATATATATATATATATATATACATCTATATATTTCATTATAGAGAGTATGCCCTGCTAGATTCATGGGTAACACTTGGACTCACATCTTTTTTACTTTTTCTCTGTCTTCTGTTCTGCTCTTACTCTCCTTTTCATGCTCTGCTGGACACCCTGCACTTTCCATACTCAAGCAAATTACTGCAAATCCCTTTGGATATGGTTACTGCCATTATCTTAGATACATATATATTTTTGTTATATTTTATTACAGTGAGTACGCTCCGTAACCATCTTGGGTGACAGTCGGGTCCATCTTTCTTCTCTCCATTTATTTGCCATGCCTGCCCTGTGCCTGATCCTGGACCTCCACTTCGTGGTCTCCTCCCTCTCAGCTCCCGGGGGAGATGTATTCCCGCCGCCCCCTGCCTGGGGCCACCCCCTTTGGGGTCAAGTGCCTGACAAGTAGGTATTGGATTACTAGCTCTGGCTTCATGGTGTTGTCCAATTACAAACTATACTCCAATACATTTTTTACTTGTTATTACAGACATCAGATATACACATCAGACCCTGATGAAGTGAGGAGAGCTCGCAAAACGCGTCGGGTTAGAGATGTATCATGTATATCTGTACTTTTCATATTTTGATGTTATGTCATGATGGTTATGTTTTTAGGACCATTTTATCATGTTGCTGTTCTTATGTAATTGTCACCTATGTTTATGACTTGTACCGGATGATATTTATTTCAATAAATGTTGTTATTTCTATACTCTTTCTATTTATATGTGATCACCATGGACACTTCATTTAAAGTCCCACGGGCGAATTTTATGTTCTTTTGTGCATTATAGGGATGGAGGTGTCTCATGTTAGGGAGCAGCTCCCAGACTTTCTCTTTTTTCCATTTTGGAAAGCAAACACCCCAACGTATAATCTATGAGGCATGATGAGTCTTTTAAACGGTTCATTTTTCCCAGAAGTTTTTGGAAAATGTGGAAAAAAATGAAAACGCATTTTTTTTTACACAAAGTTGTCTATTTATCAGATATTTACAACACATAGCATCTACGTAGCAAAGATGACACCCCAAAATACATTCTGCTACTCCTCCTGAGTATGGCGATACCACATGTGTGAGACTTTTACACAGCCTGGCCACATACAAAGGCCCAACATTGAAGTAGCATCTCCATGCGTTGTACGAGCATAAATGACACATCTCATTTCTCAACCACCTATTACACTTTTGAAGGCCCTGGAGCACCAGGACAATGGAATTGCCCCCAAAATGACCCCATTTTGGAAAGCAAACACCCCAACATATAATCTATGAGGCATGAGTCTTTTGAACGGTTCATTTTTTTCCAGAAGTTTTTGGAAAATGTGAAAAAAATGAAAACGCATTTTTTTTTACACAAAGTTGTCCATTTATCAGATATTTCCAACACATAGCATGTACGTAGCAAAGATGACACCCCAAAATACATTCTGCTACTCCTCCTGAGTATAGCGATACCACATGTGTGAAACTTTTACACAGCGTGGCCGCATACAAAGGCCCAACATTGAAGTAGCACCATCAGGCGATCTACGAGCATAAATGACACATCTCATTTCTCAACCACCTATTGCATTTTTGAAGGCCCTGGAGCACCAGGACAATGGAATTGCCCCCAAAATGACCCCATTTTGGAAAGCAAACACCCCAACATATAATCTATGAGGCATAATGAGTCTTTTGAACAGTTCATTTTTTTCCATAAGTTTTTGGAAAATGTGGAAAAAAAATGAAAACGCATTTTTTTTACACAAAGTTGTTCATTTATCAGATATTTCCAACACATAGCATGTACATAGCAAAGATGACACCCCAAAATACATTCTGCTACTCCTCCTGAGTATGGCGATACCACATGTGTGAGACTTTTACACAGCCTGGCCACATACAGAGGCCCAACATCCAAGTAGCACCATCAGGCATTCTAGGAGCATAAATGACATATATAATTTCCTGGCAACCTATCATTTTTGAAAACCCTTCATATTTCTAACACATAGCATGCACATACCAAGAATTACAATCCAAAATAAATTCTATTGCAGAAAGGGTAAAAAAAAGCATTACCTGTGCTTTTAGTAGTATCCACAGAGGAGAGCACTGGTCCAGGCAGCAGGCAGGGAGGTGCTTAGCGACAGCAATAGTAACTATCCAGGCAGCAGGCAGGAATATTGTCTATAGTCAGCACAGTCCATAGAAATTGTCCAGGCAGAGACAGCCAGCACAGCCATAATATTGGTCCTGGTACACTGTTACCTGCAGACACTCATTATTGTACCGCTCTCCAGCCCTTCATAAACATACTGCCTCTTGCTACAGCTAATTATTTGCATAGTCCAGTTAGCGGTGTGGTCCATTCATGCGACAGGCATGGTCATGGTGGCAGTAAGTCAGCAGCAGGCTGAGGGCCACAATCAGGTAAGAGCTGTGCACAGGGGCACAGGGGTAGAGGCTTTGACCCACCCAAATCTATATGAAGCCGCTGGACTCCAGACCCTAATCTGGAAATTCCGAAACCCAGAGAAAACAAAAAAAATGTTTTCTCCATCTGGAAAAACAATTCTGGAGCCCCTCACATATGTGAGACCCCTGCGTACTACAGTAGCAGGGCAACAGATCAGTCCAAGCGGTAGGCAAAAGCATAGTCCATAAAACAGGCCAGGGTCAGTTCACGTGCAAGCAGTCCAGGCGGTAGGCAGTAGGGAGTTAATAAAACAGGCCAGGGTCAGTTCACGTGGAAGCAGTCCAATCGGTAGGCAGAGGCATAGTCACAAAACAGGCCAGGGTCAGTTCACGTGGAAGCAGTCCAAACAGGAGGCAGAGGCATAGTCAAAAAACAGGCCAGGGTCAGTTCACGTGGAAGGCAGTGGCATGGTTATTTGGGAAAGAATGGAAAATAGTCAGCACAGATGATGAAAGTGGGGAAATGGTTAAAAATATGGGCTAATATTTTAGGGATGTATGATAAAGTTGGAAGCATTCACCAAGGCAAAGGCCAGGTTTGAAGGGACACCGGGGACAATGGTAGCTGGTATCTTTTCTAAATCCTTTTTTGGTGCACACGCAACTTTTTTTTGCCGTCTTCGGCCTGCTTCAGATGGTGGAATGCTGAGGGGGAAGTGGCGCTCATGAAGTTGGCAAACAGCCTCAGAGCGAAGGTCTTCTGGGGGGGTCTTTGGTGATAGATGAGGGACGTGACAACTTCTTCTATGAATTTCAGGAAGGGGGCGGGGCTTTCAATGGATTTGGTGTAGACTATGTAGGAATTGTAAATGGCCAAATGGATGAGATTAATTGCTACCTTCTTATACCAAAATCGGGACCTCCTTATTGACAAATAGGGCTGAATCATTTGATCATTAAAATCTACCCCCCCCCCCCACGTAGAGATTATAATCTTGGACACATGTTGGCTTTTCAATGGGACCTCGTCTTCTTTGTACCTCAATTGTAGTGTCGTCATGGATAGTGGACATCATGTGCACGTCCCTCTTATCCTTCCACCTCAAGGCCAGCACTTCGTTGCATCTCAATGATGCTCTTTCCCCCCTTCACAGCTTTTTGTTCGCTAAAGATTGTGGGAAGCCCTTTCTATTTTTTCTGGAGGTTCCACAGGCCAGGGTTTTTGCAATGTATAAGTGTTTGAAAAGGACCAGGCTCATGTAAAAGTTGTCAACGTATATGTGACATCCTTTGTTCAGAAGTGGGTATCCCAGGTCCCATACAATATTTCCAGTTGTGCCCATGTAGGCCGGGCACTCAGGGGGCTGGAGCGGGGAATCTTTTCCTTCATATATGCGGAACGCATACAAATATCCCGTGGCTCTCTCACATAGCTTGTATAACTTTACTCCGTATCTGGCCCTTTTGCTAGGAATATATTGCTTTATTCCTAGCCGGCCTGAAAAGGGTACCAGGGACTCATCGACGCATATATTCTGATCGGGGACATAGAGTTCTGCAAATTGTTGGGAAAAGAAATTTATCAGTGGGCGAATCTTGTATAACTTGTCGGAATTTGGATGATTGTGGGGAGGGCACTGGGTGTTGTCGCTGAAGTGAAGAAAGCGCATGATCATCTTGTATCGGGACCTGGACATTACGGCAGAATAAATGGGCATGTTGTGGATAGGGTTGGTGGACCAATAGGCATGTCCTTCATTTTTTTTTGTAATCCCCATGTTTAAGGTGAGGCCCATAAACACTTTGAACTCCTCCAAATTCAGATCTCTCCACTCAAAAGGACGGGCATAGGATGATTGGGGGTTGTTGGCCATATATTGCCATATATTGCTGGGCATACAAATTTGTCTTGTCCACAATAAATTGCAGCATAGTGTCGGGCAAAAACATATGAAAGAAATCAATCTCTAAGAAATTTCGGGTGTTGGTCTGCACACCTGGCAGTGCTGTGAACGGGAGAATCATTGGTGATGACGAGTTGGAAGGCAGCCATGTTGGGTTGGCAAGACCATCTGGCATGAATGTAGAGGCCCTGGCTCTTGGGGGGTGTGACACTCCAGTAGTTGGATTGGAATTTCCTGTGCTGGTACTCAGGCGTGATGTGGCAGGACTGGTACTGGGTCTGGGCATATCGCCGGCGGCAGCGCTGGTAATGGGCATTTGTTCCCGGGGCCTAACGCTGGCGGCAGCGCTGGTACTGGGCCTCGGAATTTGTTCCTGGGGCCTATTGGTGGTGGCAGGGCTGGTACTGGGCCTGGGAATATAATCCTGGTTTCCAGAGTGCCGTTCCCTTTTGGGAGGGACCCATTCTTCCTCCGAATCATTTGCCGATTCACTATTTGGTTCAAATGCCAAATTTGTTTCAGAATCCGAATTGGAATCTGATGAGAACTCCCCATTGCTCTCATCGGTCATGGAAAGGATCTGGAACGCCTCCTCACTGCTGTATACTCTTTTGGACATGACGCAGTGTGACAGGTGGCAGGCGACGGTCACTGATGGGCTGTGCGATGGGTGGCAGCTGACGTTCACTGATCGGTGATGACGGTGTGACAGGCGATGGTCACTGATGGGTGACAGGCCATGGACAGTGACGGGTGATGGGTGACTAGTGATGGCTGGCGGTCACTAAAGGGTGACAGGTGATCGGTGATGGCTGACGGTCACTGATGGGTGACAGGTGATGGGTAACGGGTGATGGCTGGCGGTCACTGATGGGTGATGGGTGATGGCTGGCGGTCACTAATGGGTGACAGGTGATGGCTGGCGGTCACTGATGGGTGATGGCTGGCAGTCACTGATGGGTGACAGGTGATGGCTGGTGGTCACTGATGGGTGATGGGTGATGGCTGGTGGTCACTGATGGGTGACGGGTGATGGCTGATGGGTGACGGGTGACAGGTGCACCGCTGACGGTCACTGATTTGTGACAGGTGACAGGTGCACCGCTGACAGTCACTGATAGCAGTCCCTTATGTGACAGGTGCACTTTATTGGGTGACTGGTGACTTTTGGGTGACAGATGACAATGGGGGGGTGATGGGACAGGTGTGGTGTTGGTGCAGACACTATAGAACACAGATCGGTAACTCACTGCTTCTGGCTCTTCTCTCCTCACACTGGAAACGGTGTGTGAGGAGAGAAGAGCTGGTAACAGCTAGTTACCGCTCTGTGTTTACATTTATGATCGGCTGTGAATGGATCACAGTCGATCACGTGGGTAAACAGCCAGCCAATGGCTATTTACCGGCTTCGGTGACGAGTAGTGTTCCCAAGAACACTCCGCCACCGACGTGCACGTGCAGCGCGCTCGCGATCCCGCACATGCGCCGTGCACAATGGGGTGGACCTATCTGTGATCGGCCATAACTTCATCACGGCCGATCACGTGGTAAACAGCCATGTCCAATGGCTGTTCACCCCCCTCGGTGGCAAGCAGTGTCCCTGTGACACGCCGCCACCGAAGGAACAGGGATGCGCGCACCCGATCGCGCGCATTCCCTGTTTAAATGGGAGGCCGTCATATGACGCCCTCCCGCAACGAGAGCCACGCCGCCTGGCGGTCAATTGACAGCCGGGGGTCTGCAGTTAATAATAAAAAAAACACTTGGCCCTACAAGTGCACTAGGAGAACCTAGGAGACAGCAAAAAGAAACACAAGCAGTGAATGATAATCAAGATTTTATCTGATAAAATCTAAAATATATTACAAATTGGCTGGCAAAGCAATGGCCCCCCTACCCATAAAATATTCAACATATTTTTCCCGCACCTTATGGGCGCTTTGGGGGGGCAAGCCAGGACTGTCAGTGTTTCATTAAGTCCGGCCTCAGACCCAACTGAGGCAACATAACTTGGATTATTTCATTTTAAAAGTTGTGCAGTATGCAGAAAGATATCACAATGTGGTTTAGTTTGTACTACGCCATATTTATGGCAGTTAAAAATAGGCGGAACCGGCTGGCCATTATCCCAAACACATTCTCCGCGACTCTTCTGGCTCTAGCCAGCCGGTGATTAAAAACCCTCTTCTCTGGGGTGAAGGTCCTCTGGGGGAATGGTCTCATCACGTGATCACCCAAACCGAATGCCTTATCTGCGACTAACACATATAGCAGTCCCTCAATGTTTTCTTCCGCAGGTGGCAATCCCAAGCCACCACTCTGGAGACGTCGATAGAACTTGGTCCAGGCAAAGACTCCACCATCCGACATCCGGCCATTCTTACCTACGTGCACATACAGAAACTCATATGTCGCCGACACCACCGCCATCAACACAATACTATGAAACCCCTTATAGTTATAATAGTATGACCCCGAATGGGGTGGTGGTACGATGTGGACGTGTTTCCCATCAATTGCCCCTCCACAGTTGGGAAAGTTCCAATGGTCGGCAAAGTGGGATGCCACAGTCTGCCATTCTTGTGGCGTTGAAGGAAACTGGAGTCAAAGGAGTCAAACAAAAACATAAAATTTAATCATTTTGCACATAAACATTGCAAGCAGATTAGACACAAACATTCTTGGCCAATACCAGTATAACATTTTTTTGAAGGAGTATTTAAAGGCAAAATATAAGGTCCATTTAGCAGATTCATCACCCCCTCTGAAGGCCCATTGTAAAAAATTTAGGGGGGGATGTTTTGGACAGGTAACCCTCTCCACTTCATTGAGAGCTGAATGCATAAATAATGTGTGTTACTTTGGCCAGCCCCTCCTTACTTACACTATTGGCAGCCCACTGGACAGGTAAGAAGTGTCATAATACAAAAATATGAATACACACTGTACAAATTGAAGCACATTTTTACATTCTGCAATTAACTAGCAAGATAATAGGAGAATCAAACTTTAAACAGTAACATTTGAAAGTATTCAGGCAGGCCCTTGCACTACATGTTTGGTGAATTCATCTATAAATATGAACACAAAAGAGGTAGGTATAGTGTGTATGGGTTTGGCAAAGTCAGCAGATAGAGGAATGGTATGGGTTGATTTAGTGGTTGGGGAGAGGGAGGGTTACGAATGATTTTGGGACCCCCAAAAAAAGCCTCTGGCACTCTGTCTGAATTTAAGGACACAAATAACATTTGGACACATTTTAGGGTAAAACACTACCATGGAGCTGACAAAATACATTGTGAAGTGACAAGGCTAGGTGGATATGGGCCCAGGATAGCATGCTGGGGAGGTTAGTGAAGGCAAATATGCATGAAGGACAAAAAAGGAAGTTTAAAAACTGCCAACATGCATGGGCACAAAGGGAACATTCACAGCATTTTACAATCATGGTAATTAGGGAATGATGAAAGAAATACAATAATTAAAACAAACAATTAAATACATAGAATGTGATGTTAAAGGAGAAAACTTACCCTAATATAGTCCTTCTGCAGGACCTGAATGATGACAGATCAGGTCTCTGGAATAATGATCCCCAGAGCCTCGGCGGAGATGCCTGTCGAGAACTTGAGGTCCTGCAGACTTCTCCCAGTTGCCAAGTACTGCAACGTGGTGACTAGCCTTTGATCGAGAGTGATAGCTTGCAGGTGTCCTGCCTGCTAATATAAGGGGACAGCAAAGCCAACAAACGTTGAAAAATGGGGTCCGTCACCCGGAGATAATTCCTGAAATCATCAGGGTTATTCTCCTGGATCTCTCGCAACAAAGGCATGTGAGAGAATTGGTCACGCTGGAGCAACCAATTCTTGGTCCATGAACTCCTCCCCACCCTGTTCATGAACTGGGCTTGGGTCAAAGTAAGAACCCCAACACTAAGCCCCCACACAGTACAAACTCTATGACGAGGACGTACCTGCAACATGGCTTCAAAACGATCGGCTGGTCAGAACGAACTAAACAGAACTAAATAGAAAGCAGTGAAAAACAGCAAGAAAAGAAGAAGCTGAAAATCAGAAACGAGCGGACAAGAACGCACTGGTAATCAAATACGGTACTATAAATAGCACGCACTGACAAACAAATGCGAACTGACTACACGCACTGAAGAACAGATACAAACCCACAAGCACAAGCTGAAGAGCAGCAACGATCTGAAAAGCACGAGGCTGAAAAGCGCGAATCATCTCTCACCAAACTTCTACCAACATGAGATTAGCAGAAGGAGCCCAAAGGGTGGCGCACTTGGTATTGAACTTCCCTTTTATAGTCCCGTCGTACGTGTTGTACGTCACCGCGCTCTTGGCGGTCGGAACTTGGTGTGACAGTGTGTATGCAAGACTTGAGCGGAATCCCGTTGGAAAAACCATCCAAGGCTTTTCCGCCGAGAATTCCGATCGTGTGTACGCGGCATAACACTTTTGAAGGCCCTGGAGCACCAGGACAATGGAAACGCCCCAAAAATGACACCATTTTGGAAAGAAAACAACCCAATGTATAATCTTTGAGGCATAATGAGTCTTTTGAACATGTCATTTTTTTCTACAAGTTTTTGGAAAATGTGTAAAGAAAATAAAAACGCATTTTTAAAAAAAAAAGTTGTCCATTTATACAATATTTCTAACACATAGCATGTACATACCAAAAATTACACCCCAAAATAGATTCTCCTACTCCTCCTGAGTACGGTGATACCACATGTGGGAGACTTTTACACAGCCTGGCCACATAGAGAGGCCCAACATGCAGGGAGCACCATCGGGTGTTCTAGGGGCATAAGTTTCAAATCTAATTTGACTACCTATTACACTTTTGTGAGGCACTCTAATGGCATGGATGTGGCATGGATGAGAACTGATGTGGCATGGATGAGCATGAATGGGGATGGGTGAGCCGTGGATGGGGATGGCTGAGTATGGATGGGATGACTGAGCATAAATGAGTATGGCTGAGTACGGCCGGGTACGACTGAGTATGGCTGAGTATGGATGGGATGGCTGGGTATGGCTGAGTATGGCTGGGTATGGATGGGTACTGCTGAATATGGTTGGGTATGGCTGAGTATGGCTGGGTATGACTGGGTATTGCTGGTTAGGGATGGGCCGAACACCACCCGGTTCAGTTCGCATTACAGAACGTGCGAACAGACTGAAAGTTTGCGCGAACATTCGAACACCGTTAAAGTCTGTGGGGCTCGAGCGTGAGAAATCAAAAGTGCAAATTTTAGAGGCTAATATGGAAGTTATTGTCCTAAAAAGGGTTTGGGGACCCGGGTCCTGCCACAGGAGACATGTATCAATGGAAAAGAAAGTTTTAAAAACTGCTGTTTTTTTGGGAGCAGTGATTTTAATGATGCTTAAAGTGAAAAAATAAAAGTAAAATATTCCTTTAAATATCATACCTGGGGGGTGTCTATAGTATGCCTGTAAAGTTGTGCGTGTTTCCGTGTTTAGAACAGTCCCTGCACAAAATTACATTTCTAAAGGATTAAAAGTCATTGAAAACTGCTTGCGGCTGTAATGTAATGTCTGGTCCCGGCAATATGGATGAAAATTATTGAGAAAAACGGCATGGGTAACCCCTCAGCCCGTTACCAGGCCCTTTGGGTCCTGTATGGATATTAAGGGGAACCCCACACCCGAATTAAAAAAAGAAAAGGCGTGGGGCCCCCAGGCCCTATATACTCTGAACAGCAGTATACAGGCAGTCCAAACAAGACAGGGACTGTAGGTTTGTTCTTATGTAGAATCTGTTTTTAATTTGGAACAGGTACATTTTGTAAATGTAGCTCCAGACAAAAAATCTATTTTTAAGCTTTTTGGAAAACATAGGGAAGGGTTATCACCCCTGTAACATTTGTTTTGCTGTCTGTGCCCCTGTTCAGAAGATTTCACATCATTTTCTGTCCCAATGACAATTGGATTTTGAAAATTTGGGGTTTTTACGGGAAACAAGAATTGGTGATAAATCAGTGGAAGAGACACCTTTTTCCCATATTAACTCTTACAGGAGAGAATTTCCCTTCCTAGGGGTGGGGGTAGATTTCCTCTCATTTCCTGTTGTCTCCTGCCATTTGTAAGTTGGATTTTTGAAAATAGGGGACCACCTGTATATACTATACGGCCTGCCCTATGCACTCTGTGGAAAATTTGGCCTTAGGTGTTGGTGGTACCAGAACACTGTAAGCCCTCACAGTTACTCTTGGTGGGCGCTGGAATGGGCCCTGCTGTGAAATATTATATCAAGAATTGTAATTACATGCCCCTGTTAAACAGGGGCAGAAAAATTGGGCCTTAGGCGGTGGTGGTGGTGGTGGCACAACACTGTAACCCCTCACAGATACTTTTGTTGAGTGCAGGAACAGGCGCTGCTGTGAAATATTAGATCAAAAATTGTAATTACATGCCCCTGTTAAACAGGGGCAGAAAAATAGGGCCTTTGGGGGTGGTGTGGTGGTGTCACAACACTGTAAGCCATCACAGTTACTCTTGGTGGGCGCAGGAACGGGCCCTGCTGTGAAATAGTAGATCAAAATTTGTAATTACATGCCCCTGTTAAACAGGGGCAGAAAAATTGGGTCTTAGGCAGTGGTGGTGGTGCCACAACACTGCAACCCCTCACAGATACTCTTATTGAGCGCAGGAATGAGCCCTGCTGTTAAATATTTGATCAAAAATTGTAATTACATGCCCCTGTTAAACAGGGGCAGAAAAATTGGGCTTTAGGCAGTGGTTGTGGTGCCACAACACTGAAAACCCTCACAGATACTCTTGTTGAGCCCAGGAACGAGCCCTGCTGCGAAATATTACAGCAAAATTGTAATTACACGCCCCTATTAAATAGGGGCATAAAAATTGGGCCTTAGCCACTGGTGGTTGTGCCCAGAACCAAAAATGTTCTTAGAAGCTATCAACATGAACACTGAGGAGGATAGTCACTCAGCATCAGCATAGGCAGTCTTCAAGGGATCTCACATTCATAAAAAATTATTCGGTTACATCAGCATCAGGTGCTAGGTAGCTGGTGATCCAAGACTGATTCATTTTTATGAAGGTGAGCCGGTCAACCGAGTCGTTGGACAGGCGCACTCTGTGATTGGTTACAAAGCCTCCACCGGCACTGAATGTGCGTTCCGAAAGAACGCTGGATGCATGACAGGCCAGTAGCTCAATTGCATACTGTGCAAGCTTTGGCCAGTGATCCATCCTCAAGACCCAGTAACGCAGTAGATTTTGGGTTGGAAAGGTCTCCAAGTCTGATCTTGCCCCTAGGTATTCCTGCACACTGTACACCAGATGCTGGCTGCTGGAACCGATCAGACCTTGGGGCTGTGGACTAAAAAATTGTCCGAGCGCATCGGCCAGACGGCCACCTTCTCCACCGCTCCTTCTGTGACTGACCGAAGCCTCAGCAACACGTTGTCCAGGAGGACCAGGAAATTTTAACCTCCCAGGCTCTGGAAACGCATTCCACAAACCTTTCTGCAAGGCCTCCCAAAGATGTTTCATCCTCTGCTCCCTCTGCGACAGCTGATTAAGTTCCGCCACCCTACCCTTGCAACGTGGATCAAGAAGGGTTTCCAGCCAGTACTGATCCCTTTTCTTGATAACACAAATCCGAGGGTCCTTTCGCAGGCTTTGCAGAATCAGGGAGGCCATACAGCGAAGGTTTGCTGAGGCATTCGATCCGGAGTCCTCTGGGTCACTAAGGATGACATGATCCACAGCCACGTACAAGTCCATAGGTTTCTGGGCACTGAAAATGATCCCTTGAAGACTGCTGCTGATGCTGAGTGCCAGGCTCCACCTCCATGCTGACACAATCCTCATCCTCATCATCCTCCTCCTCTTCCTGTGTGATTGGTTGGCCCGCAGGAATATCGTCTGGATAAAGGGGGCCTTGAGAGGTAAGGAAGTCCTCCTCTTCTTCCCTCTGTTCTGCCTCAAGTGCCCTGTCCATTATTCCACGAAGCGTGTGCTCCAACAGAAAGACAAGAGGGACAGTATCACTGATGCATGCACTGTCACTGCTCACCATCCTCGTGGCCTCCCCAAATGGTGACAGGACAGTGCATACATCCTTGATCAGTAGCCACTGGTGTGGCGAAAAAAGCCAAGCTCCTCTGACCCTGTCCTGGTGCCATACTCACACAGGTACTCATTGATGGCCCTCTGCTGCATGTGCAGCCGCTGCAGCATTGTCAACATTGAGTTCCACCTGGTGGGCATGTCACAAATGAGGCGGTTCTTGGGCAGGTTGCATTCCTTTTGAAGGTCAGCCAGCCGAGCACTGGCATTATATGACCGGCGGAAATGCCCACAGACTTTCCTGGCCTGCCTCAGGAGATCCTGTAAGCCTGGGTACCTGCACAATAACCGCTGCACCACCATATTAAGGACATGAGCCAAACAGGGAACATGGGTCAAGTGTCCCTGTCGGACGGTGGAGAGGAGGTTGGTGCCATTGTCACAAACCACCATTCCTGGCTGAAGCTGGCGTAGCGTCAACCATCTCTGAGTCTGTCCCTGCAGAGCTGCCAGAATCTCTGCCCCAGTGTGGCTCCTGTCCCCTAAGCAGACCAACTCAAGCACCGCATGGCATCTTTTTGCCTGAGCGCTTGCGTAGCCCCTTGAATGCCTTCGGAGCACCGCTGGTTCTGAGGAGATATCTGCAGAGGAAGAGGCCATAGAGGAAGAAGAAGAGGAGGGGGTGAAGGAGAGAGGTGTGGCAGAATCACCACTACTAGCATTTTGGAGGCGTGGTGGTGGAACAAGCTCCAACAATACTGCATCCTGTCCTGCATCCTTCCCAGCTGCCAGCAGAGTTACCCAGTGCCCCGTGAAAGAAAGGTAACGTCCCTTTCCATTCCTGCTGGACCATGAGTCAGCGGTAATATGCACCTTACCGCTGACCGCCCTGTCTAACGAGGCCAAAGCATTGCCTTCCACATGCCGCTAGAGATCTGGAATGGCCTTCCATGAAAAGAAATGGTGTTTGGGAACTTGCCACTGAGGTACCGCACATTCCACAAATTCACGAAAGGGGGCCGAGTCTACCAAATGAAAAGGCAGCAGTTGAAGTGCTAGCAATTTAGCCAAGCTAGCATTTAGACACTGAGCATGTGGATGGCTGGGACTAAATTTCTTTCGACTGTTTAGCAAGTGGGGTAGGGAAATCTGCCTGCTACAATCGGATGTTGGTGTAGCGATAGCAGATTGCCCGCAAGTACTTGGCACACCTAATTCTATACCTTCATTCCTCTCAGTGCAGGTTTCTGAGAGGACTGAAGGTATAGTGGGGTTGGAGATCCCAGCTGATGAGGAGCAAGGAGAGGTCCACCTTGTTCTTTGGTGTGGGTCTTTTAAGTACTGTTGCCATCGGACTGCATGGGAGGTCGACATATGTCTGGTCAAGCATGTGATACCCAAGCGGTTGCTGTTTTGGCCCCGCTTGATACGCTTCAGACATAGGTTGCAAACAGCAATGGTGCAATCTGCTGCACATGTATCAAAAAAGGCCCACACCAAACAACTTTTCAAAATACGCGGGGAGTCAGCAGTGCCCTGCACATGCAGAGCTCTACGGTGTGATGCAGTTGGGTGGCTGCCCTTAAGCTGGCCCCTGGAGGGCATCCTGCCTCGTTGAAGATGTGCCTCCTCCTCCTCTCTTCTATCAGGCACCCACATAGAATCAGTGACCTCATCATCCCCTCCCTCCTCGTCACTGGAGCAAACCTGGCAGTATGCTGCAGCTGGGGGACCTTCTTGTCCTTGTTGGTCACGCCCTCTCTCTGGGCTCATGTTACTGCCTTCCTCAACCTGGGTACCATCATCGGAGCCTTCAAAACGCTGCACATCCTCCTGCAGCATGTACCCGACACTGTGGTCGAACAGTTCGGGGGACTCCTCCGTGCATGATGGTGGGGCTAGGGAAGGAGTGACTGATGACATTGAGCCAATGGAATATGCCACTTTGGTAGCTGCATTGGCAGGCAAACTACTCTGAGCCTGGATGACAGAGGATGAGGACGGTTGTTATCGAAATTTGGCTGCATACAGAGCACGCAGCCAAATCTCCTGTTTCTAATAATAATAACAACTTCGTCTAATGATATAAATGCATCTCACCTTCTAATCGTATGCCATCCTCTGCCGTAGCCCATCCTCTGGTGTGTGACCCATTACCCACAAACAGACATCAACACATCCTTACGTTCTCAGCTCCAGCATTACTCTGCCAGCCAGACTGCCCTCAGCTGTCAGTGAGTCCCTTTATTAACATAACAGGAAGTCCCAAAACTCGAGGGTTGGGCTTCCAACAGCCAAACACCTCTTACAAAGCTTGTGACCTCACAGGAAATGAACACATAAGGACATGACCAAATAAAGACATGACTTTCAACATAGGAAAATACAACAACCAACGACTACCGTTCCTGCTGATGGGAGCTTATCTGCAGGTGTACGTTATGGCACCCCAAATATGTTGATCAGGCATACCGGGGTGACAAGAGCAAACAACTGCTAAACCGATAATGTCTTTGCAGAGCGAACACACCCCCACCAGATGATCGTTCTGTGCATTGCACAGGGGCCCTTTGCTGGCGGACATGTCTTCTCTCCGCAAACACCTCTCCCCAAACACCAGGAAGTTTTCCACTACCTAACAGGTCTCAACCAGCATCAGTCTGTCCCAGTCAGCTCTTTAGAGCGGGCTGCGAGAGAACAGACACTGGGAGACTCTTATGACAAAACATTAACATAAAATTTTCCACAACAGTCCCTCCTCTTGTCATATGATCCCTCGATGAATCCTGATCTTCTTCTTAGTCCATAAAAAGTAAAACACGGCTTGACATGTAGACTCTGTTGGAGATGACGTGGTGAGCTGTAGTAGTCGCCGGTCGGTCTGGGATCCTCTGTGTCTTCTATGTGGGTCGGGCTTCGGGGCATCTCATCAGGAAAGATGTGGTCATCTGCTCAGGCTCTGGTCACGCTTCCAATCAGGAAACAGGAGCACCACATCATGGCATATAGAAGGACTAGAAACAAAAACAACGTAAGTATATATACCCCTACTTCCTTCACTATAATCCGCTGAAAAATAAAAATGAAATCCCCAACGATTCCCAAACCCTTAAAAAGGATTCCAACCTTCACTAGCTATAACACTGGCTTTGCCTTGCAGGGATCTAAGCCTTATCCATGTGGGCCTGAACTTTGTCACTACTATCCCTGATCCAGATATAACAATTTTTACTTATGAATTCCCAGAAACCCCCTTGGACTGTGGGAACTTCCTTGTAGCTTCAACAGTTACATGAAGACATCCCATCCTCAATGGATGAGAAATTGTTCAAGCGTTTCATAAGCTCAAGCCCCCACTGTGTACAAGCAATTCCCTTCCAGCTGTCCCTGCCATTCTTACCTTCTCTTGCGCCATCAGATCCTCACGATCGGCCACGACATAAGATGCTGGGACAAGTTTCACCAGCACACATGAACCTCTTGCCTTAGGGGAATTACCTTATAAGCTGTAGATCCACATTAATACCAAACTACAGTTGAAGCACACTTGTGGGCTACCTAGTTATCCCGATACCAAAGCTGGCAAGAACCAGAGCTATTGTTAAAATTATAATTAATTTTACCCTCTAGAAATGTTCTGTTAAGTTCTATTGACAGGTGTCTGTTTGGATTTTACTAGTCTGTCAAAACTCCTCACACCAATATGAACGTCACATATAGCATGTACCGCTGTCATCGCTGGGGCACTAATACCCGACCATGTGTCCTGTTCTCTTTCTTAGCCAGTTGGGATGCTTTTCATCGTTACCCTTGCTAAAATTTATTAAACAAAAAATATAAATAAACGAAGATACTTCTCATCCTTGTTGTCCCGTTCTTCAAATTTCTTTACAACGACCCAGTCACCTGTCACAAACTTGGTTAGAATTAGAGCGATTAGTATAGTTGGTTTGAAAATGTGTCATTCTCACCACTCTCATCCCCCCTTTTCTTCCCTCCTCATTACAAGCTGGAGGAAGACATGCAGGGTTTAGAGTGGTGCAGAACAAAATAGTGAAATAGCCTATGATACTTTTACCTTCTTATACACCTGTACACACACTTTCAGAAACTCTTTTGACCTGAAAAGATACTTATAAACAAAAGTTATTACTCTATCCTTCAAAGAATGGTAAACAATACAACATTCGTTTACATTGGCAAATTGTCACTTGACATTCCACAAAACTGATAATAACTAAACCCTCTGTAAGTCTTACTTTCACATTTTTACTAAAATACAACAGCCGCGACACGCAAGAGGGCTGTTGCGGTAGGTTCAAACATGTTACTACATACAAACATTGAAAAGAGACAAACATTTAGATACAAATGTGGGGGAGATATTTCATAGTTCCCAAAAATGAAAATGAAAAAAAAAAATTAAAACGACCAGATGGAATGCTACGTTCACTCTTTTAGCGATAGAAAAAGAATACAAATTGAAGAGCACAAGACCATTTTGAAATCTTTGCATGGACCAGCCACACAAAGTTCAAAAACAGGCCTGTGTATTTTTAATACTACGCATCCATCATCTCACTCAACACAGATTTCTGAAGCCGCAGTCGCGCTACATCCACTCCAGAGGGTTACACAAAATAGTATCCTTGGACCACCTATGTCAATCTTTCTGGGGTTTAATGGCCTTTTCCTCAGAACTAGACTCCATGCTCTTGTGCATCCGTTTGACTGTGGGAAGTCTCGCATTCCTTCCCTTGCACGGACTGCCATTGCCTATGGTGATTCGAATCGGCTTATCGTCTTACCCCTGCGTCCAGGGAAACCCTTGCACCCATTTCGGAGACCACCGCCCGGTGTCTTCTTACACGGTGGATTGACGGACTACAACCACTATTAGTCACTCAACTAGAGACACTAAAACGGGGCATCACACAGTGTCTCACACTGTGTGTGACACACAGCCAGAGAAGCCTGATGAAGAGCGACTCACGCTCGATACAGTACAGTGGCTTGCACGTTTGCACTTTCAATGTTTGTATGATTGAAATTTTCAAGTAAAGGACATATTTGCATCAAGCATCGATCCACGTTTTTCTTTATTAATTTATGGCGGAAGATTGGGAGTCCACCCTGATGGTGCTGTGATCGAACTAAGGATTAAAGAAAAGAAGGTAACCCACCTGCAGCTAACTGAATCGCCCGCCTGCTCAGTCTAAATGAAATGACACTCTGTCAGTCAACGCCAGCAACACACTACACAGGGCCGACGTGCAGGTGGCCTTACATGTGTGGGGCGTGGACTTAACCCCCTGAGCCATAATTGGCCAAAGGCACCCTGCCTTTGGCCAATTATGTCTCTCTTTGCTGACGGCACTGTGATTGGCCAAAGCATGCGGGTGATAGTGCATGCTTGGCCAATCATCAGACAGCAATGCACTGCGATGTCGCAGTGCATTATGGGGCGTGGCGTGCCACTCGAATTTGGCGCGAACGCCCCATAATGTTCGTATTTCGATGAACGCTTGAACAGCCAATGTTTGAGTCAAACTCATGCTCGACCCGAACATAAAGCTCATCCCTATTAGTGAGAGTAGGAAATAATAGTTATAGCATGGAATTATACTTATGAAACAAATGTAAAATTGCACCTTTAATATATTCAAGATAATTTAGATTTTTTTCTCTTTGTTGTGGTTTACATGTTGTGTAATAATGGAAAATTTTCTAAAATAAAGATTATATAAAAAAAATTGATGACTGCAGTGTGTTATCAAAAAATACTGGAGGAACATTTGCATTCATCAGCCAGGAAGCTGCTCTTGGGACATTCTTGGACATTCATCCAACATGACAATGATCCAAAACACAAGGCCAAGTCAACCTGTCATTGGCTACAGCAGAATAAAATGAAGATTCTGGAGTGGCCATCTCAGTCTTCTGACCTCAATACCATTGAGCCACTCTAGGGGGATCTCAAACGTTCAGTTCACGCAAGACAGCCCAAGAATTTACAGGAACTGGAGGCTTTTTGCCAAGAGGAATGGGCAGCTTTACCATCTGAGACGATAAAGAGCCTCATCCACAAATACCATAAAAGACTTCAAGCTGTGTCATTGATGTTAAAGGGGGCAATACACGGTATTAAGAACTGGGGTATGTAAACTTTTGATCAGGGTCATTTGGGTAATTGCTGTTGTCATTATGATTTAAAAAGAGTAAACACAGTTGATTGATAATAGATGGCTTCAGCCAAACACTAACCATGAGTGAAAAAAAAGTTTTTGTGTTATCATTCATATTCTCTGAAAAATGGACAAGAAATCATAAACTCTGTCAGGGTATGTAAACTTATGAGCACAACTGTAACTATGCCATTGTCTATCTGTGCGGACTATGAAAGATAGCTAACTGATCCCAAGGGCTAAATAATCTAAATGAACAAGTAAATGATGTAAACAGCTAAATGTATCTGGTGATTACATACAGTTGACACACATATAAATATATAAACAGTTTAAAGGTCAACTTGTAGTTTTGTTTACCCAGTCTAGTGATTTACCCCAACCCAGGGTCACGTGACGGCTGTGCGGACACGCCTCTTGTGTTCCTCAGCTCTCCCGAGTCAGCGACGTTGCTATCTGGCAACCTATCCCGGGTGTCCCTGTGTGAATGACGTCAGTCATCACATGAGGGATTACCCTGGATCATGTGATGATCGCACAGACACGCCCACCCTGCGCTCACAGGCTCCCGAGCGGTAACGCGCAGGGTTGCCCAGGCAACCCTTCTGCACGGTCCGCATGTTTCAAGTCACCCAGCGCCACGTGATGGCCGCGCGGACACGCCTTCTGTGCTCGCGGGCTTTTAGTTAATAGCATGCCTGGTTGCTAGGCAACCCTCCTGCAAGGACCACACAGCCTCAAACACTGACGTCACACGCTCACGTTCCAGCTGAGTTCCCGGGCTTTCTGCACACGGACGCCCATTCCGTAGCCATAAACATTCATATGGACATAGAGAGACTTTACACTTTCATTGGCTCACAAGATAGAATAAACTTTATGTCACAAGTTCACAGATTGGATATTTTTAAGGGGTGTGTTATACCCTAACAGGTGACGTTCTTTGGGTCCAATGAGATTCATTTTTATTCGTTTGTTTACAGCCTATTGGTCTTGATCATTTTAGATGGTATACAGTAGTTTATAAATTTGGGCAGTGTTATGAGGGTCCCACATGCCCCTGTTGAAGGTCATTGGACCGAAACGCGTAGGGCGGCTTTTATAGACCCTATACACTGCTTTTATCCTGTGATCACTTTTTACATGTATTGTGTTTTTTTATGAATAAAAACACCCAGAATTACACTATATGGAAGCATTCCTTCCTTTTTTTATATATCCTGGAAAACCGCGGAACCACTTTACCTTTTGGAATCCATTTTGGCTCTGCTTTGGTGGACATAGAGGGGACGTCCCGGCCCTGTAGAGGCTCTACCCTTGCCTCCAACACTTCACCATTTTGCCCAGGGTGGCATCAAGCTCCATTGATTCTATGCTCACGGCAGTAGAATCCAACCTCTCTGGTAAGCGTATTCCATCTATTCGCTAAAGTTGATGATATACAAGCTGAAGATTGGGAAACAGACAGGATCGACACACAGATTATTTAATCTCACTGCGGACTGTTGTCCTATTTGGACTATACATTCCCCCTTTTTTCACTTGGGACATTACGTCTATATGCACTTTGAATTTTATTCACTATTAACTCTTGTGTGTTTTAGCGCTACAATTTATCTTTATATTTGTTACCCATTATTTTACCCACATCCTGACCAGGCCATTTTTTGCGATACGGCACTGTGTTGCTTTAACTGACAATTGCGCGGTCATGCGATGCTGTACCCAAATGTCCTTTTTTTCCCACAAATAGAGCTTTCTTTTGGTGTTACTTGATCACCTCTGCAGTTTTTATTTTTTGTGCTATAAACAAAAAAAGACTGACAATTTTGAAAAAAAAAAAAAAATTTCCTGACAGACTCCATGGCAGCCTACGTGTGGTTTAACCCTGCCTCTTCTCCAATGCTATAGGACCCCCTACCCTATAAGATTGAGCTCACCTGTGTAGACTGTGTTCCTTTTTTGTCCTCCTCCATGGACCTACATCACGATTGTTCCTGTTGGCGTCCAGTCGGAATGTTTCCAGAATCTAGCATACCATTCATGCAGTGCAGCTCAGGGCCCAGCTACGAGTGGGCGAGTAGCTTTTCATGGCACTAGATACCCAACTGTGGAGAGGAGGTTGCCTTGGTATGCCTGAAGGTGGAGGCATCAACGGCTGGCAAGGTCTGCAGTTTCCTACTTCTTCTCATGGTAGTCGTCTCTTTGTTTATGCTGTTGTTTTGTTTGTCTCCCGGTACTCCCCGGTACTTCCCGGTACCTCTGTGTCCCCTCATGGTGCTTGGAACGCTTCTTCCAGGCCGCCACGGTGTCTCCAGGTCGCGGCCACCGCTGTGGTTCTGCGCGAGGCTTGGCTCTCATGTGCGCGGAGTGGCAGATTGTATGGCGCCGTCCTTATTGTCTCCCAAGGCGCAGGTGGGGGGGCAGTGACGTCATCCAGGCGGGGGAATTGAAGGTTTGCAGTCTCCTGTCAAAATGGGAATTCCCGCAAACAGTGAGCGGCAGCTTCCCCCACCCTGGTTGACATTCGTCTGCTGTGCGTCCTGGGAGTGAATGATAATCTCCCCTTAAAAGGGAAAATTAAAAAAAAAAAAAGTGAAAAGGTATATCTGGATACGTATGTATATATATATATATATATGTGTATATAAATATATATATGGACTTATTTTGTTATAATATAATAAAGATAATAATAATATCTATATTACCTTTTGACTATGTAAGTACATTAAAAAAAATATATGTATGTAATAAATATATATCTTTCTGTTGGCTCGGTACATGTGACATTCCCGGGTCATCTGCAGAACGTCCATGTTTATGTTGACGTTCTGTCCAGAGGTTATGGACAGGTCACTGCCTTCATACGGCCAGCTCTCACGCACAAGGTACGTGCAGGCGAGGGGAGGGGCCAAGGTTGCGGTCTCAAGGGATTGAGATTGCATTTGATGTCACCCCCCCATCTTTTTTAGCCCTTCCAGATTGGACCCGCAAGTCGGGGTCCAGGACAACAGAGACCTTGCCAGGCCACAACATTTTCATTCATCATCCAGATCTAGACAAGATTCTCCGTCTGGGCAGCAGAGATGTTCCCATTCCTCCTCCAACTAGAGGAGATTTTCCAATTCTTCCTCCAACTAGAGGAGGTGTTCCCATTCCTCCTCCAACTAGAGGAGATGTTCCCATTCCTCCTCCATCAAGAGGAGATGTTCCCATTCCTCCTCCGTTCCCCACACCCACCACCATGACAGCCGCTCTGATCGCAGCGCCTGCTGGAGATGTGGGACACGAGTCCCGGAGGGCAAGTCTTTATGTGACCAGTGCTTGGCCCGGGCAGTTGGGGAAAAAGAGACGGAAAAAATATGGAGTCTGATACGTGTGATGCAGCAATCCCTAAGGAAATGGGATACATCCCACACATGAAGCCAGTTCTCCATCCTACCAGGCTCCTGGGCTGACGTGGCCCAAAAGGATTCGGGTCCTTCCCAGCCCCACGCTGATTCTCCGGATTCTTCGGACAGTGAATTGGAAGGTGACGATTGTGTCAGAGGCTTGGCCGTCTCTCTGGTTCCTTCACTAGTCAAAGCGATTAAGGAAGCCCTTAAGTGGGTAGGCCCTTCCACTCTCTGGCTAAGCAAAGAAGTTCTTTAAGCACCTGGGGAAAGAACGCTCTCTCTCTTTTTGTTCCTTATGGATTTAAAGAATGAGGAGTGGAGCAAGGTGGACAAGAAAACTTCAATGTCAAACAAGACCTCCAAATTATACCCCTTCAAGGCAGAAGAAGAGAAGTGTCTGGGGAAACACTCCCCAAATAGATGCAGCATGGTTGCGTCTGGCAAATCAGGTCACTCTACTTTTAGAAGATGCTGTGTCCTTCAGGTCGGCTTGAGAGAAAAATAGATCAAGACCTAAAGAAAACTTACGGGTTTGCTGGTATGGCTTGTAAACCTGCCCTTGCTCTAGCAGCTATGTCTAAGGCTATGGAAGCCTGGTCAGAGAACATAGTCTTCATACTCAGGAGAGTTTCGGAAGAGTTCTCCAGAAGTTCAGCGATTAAGATGCTGAAGCTGGCGGCAGTCTTTTGGGGGTGGCTTCTATCAATCTGATCCACCTGTTGGCTTGGACTAAGTTGTCCTCGGTCACGGCTCAACAGGCCTTATAGTTATGCCTTTCCCAGGATAGGCGTCTGCTCAGTCGGAAGAGTCCCCAGTACAAAAAGTGCTGCACGCTCAAGAGAAGCTCGCTCTTATAGGCCTGACCGGGACTTCAGAAAGAATTGGAGCAGAGGGCAGGAGTCCCTCCGAGAACCCGCTAAGAGCCAGGCGTCCGGTGGTCGTGAACCGGCTAAAATCTTTTTGGATTGCGCCTGCCCAGGCAGTTCGGGTGGGGAGGCTCGTCTGCTCTTCTTCCGGCACGTTTGGGTGGCTTCAATTGTGGATTACTGGGCCGTCAAGACAGTTTTATCAGGGCACACATAGTCCTTCATTAATACTCCTCCCCCCAGATTTATTCCCACTCTGATACCTCGGTCGGAAGAGCAGAAGCAAGCCTTACTGTCCTACGTGGACTCGCTGAAGTCTCAGGAAGCAGTAGTACATGTCCCGAGGAAAGAAAAATCCCAGGGGGTATACTT
The DNA here is from genome assembly GCA_037952925.1 of Lithobates clamitans. Classification (NCBI taxonomy): domain Eukaryota; kingdom Metazoa; phylum Chordata; class Amphibia; order Anura; family Ranidae; genus Lithobates; species Lithobates clamitans. Next base: position 5,988,889 of record JBBGZY010000637.1, read on the forward strand.
CCCCTAATCTTAACACGGAAGAAAACGGTTTATGGCGACCAGTGATAAATCTAACTTACCTGAACAAGTATAAATAATACAAAAGATTCAAATGAAGACTCTGTCGACCATCTGTACAGCCAGGCGATTGGCTAATCTCAATCGACTTAAAAGATGTTTACCTCCATGTTCCGGTGGCAAAGGAGTTTCTCAAACACCTCCGGTTTCAGGTTGGGCAAGACCATCAACAGTTCTTCTACCTCCCTTCGGGCTGACAACCTCACCCGAGTCGTCTCAAAAAAAAAAAATAATAATAATAAATTAATTTTTCTCTGGCCATAGTGGCCCTTGTCAGAACAAGAGGGGTGCGTCTTTATCACTATTTCGACGACATCCTGTTGTTGTCCCAAAACAAAGACCAGCTGCTGGTTCACAGGGAACAGGTAATCTCCATCTTGACCATCTTCGGGTGGCTCCTAAATCCGTGAAAAAGCCAGCTAATGCCAGTCCAGCGTCTGATGTACTTTGGGGCCCAGTTTGTTACTGTCATATACCAGATAAGACCAGAACTGTGTGGACTGCAACAGAGTGAACCAGACATAAATATGTGAAAGTAAGTTTATTAAGGTAAATGCATATACATGTGAACACACCACCAATACAGAGTGAACAAGCCAAACAACCAAACAGTGATAATACACAACCAGCATATGTAGCAAAAGGGAGTACCAGAATCGTAGTCAAGCCAGGCCAGGGTCATAAACAGGAGATCAGTAGCTGGGAAGGGAAACAACAGGACAAGAGAGGATGGATGGATCACAGAAGGGATGGGTCAGGTACAAGGCTCAGGGTTCAGGGTTCAGGTAACAGGATCAACAGGTCAACAAGAACACACTGGACTGGGCAGCAGACAGGAACACACCGGGCTGGGCAGCGTTCAGGAACACACCGGCCTGGGCAGCAGACAGGAACACACCGGGCTGGGCAGCGGACAGGAACACACCAGGCTGGGCAGCGGACAGGAACACATCAGGCTGGGCAGCAGGCAGGAACACATCAGGCTGGGCAGCAGACAGGAACATACCAGGCTGGGCAGTGGACAGGAACACACCAGGCTGGGCAGCGGACAGGAATACACCAGGCTGGGCAGCGGACAGGAAGACACCAGGCTGGGCAGCGGACAGGAACACACCAGGCTGGGCAGTGGACAGGAACACACCAGGCTGGGCTGCAGGCACGGGCACTTCAAGCTGGGCAGCAGGCATCGGCACTTCAAGCTGGGCAGCAGGCACATCAAGCGGGGCAGCAGGCACAGGCACTTCAAGCTGGGCAGCAAGCACGGGCACTTCAAGCTGGGCAGCAGGCATCGGCACTTCAAGCTGGGCAGCAGGCACATCAAGCGGGGCAGCAGGCACAGGCACTTCAAGCTGGGCAGCAGGCACTTCAAGCTGGGAGCAGGCACGGGCACTTCAAGCTGGGCATCAGGCACATCAAGCAGGGCAGCGGGCACATCAAGCGGGGCAGCAGGCACGGGCACTTCAAGCTGGGCAGCAGGCATATCAAGCTGGGCAGCAGGCATGGGCACTTCAAGCTGGGCAGCAGGCACGGGCACTTCAAGCTGGGCAGCAGGCACGGGCACTTCAAGCTTGGCAGCAGGCACATCAAACGGGACAGCAGGCACTTCAAGCTGGGCAGCAGGCACGGGCACTTCAAGCTGGGCAGCAGGCACATCAGGCTGGGCAGCAGGCACGGGCATTTCAAGCTGGGAAGCAGGCACGGGCACTTTAAGCTGGGCAGCAGGCACATCAAGCGGGGCAGCAGGCACATCAAACTGGGCTGAAGGCACGGGCACTTCAAGCTTTGCAGCAGGCACATCAGGCTGGGCAGCAGGCACATCAAGCGGGGCAGCAGGCACAGGCACTTCAAGCTGGGCAGTGGGCATTTCAGGCTGGAAAGCAGCTCATCAGGCTGGGAAGCGGGCTCATCAGGCTGGAGAGCGGGCACATCAGGCTGGAGAGCGGGCACATCAGGCTGGAAAGTAGGCACTGGCACCACCGGCTGGAACACTGGCCCCTCAGGCTGGAACACTGGCCCCTCCGGCTGGAACACTGGCCCCTCTGGCTGGAACACCTCCGGTTGGAACACTGGCCCCTCCGGATGGAACACTGGCCCCTCCGGCTGGAACACTGGCCCCTCAGGCTGGAACACTGGCCCCTCAGGCTGGAACATTGGCACCTCAGGCTGGAACATTGGCACCTCAGGCTGGAAGGCGGGTACCAGGACATCAGGTTGGAAAGTGAACATCTGGACATCAGATTGGATAACAGGCACTGGGACATCAAACTGGATAACAGGCACTGGGACGTCAGACTGGATTGGATTAGCTGGTGCGGAGGCAGGTTGGGTTACTGGCAGGATCGTCTTGGTTGGAAAAAGCTTTTGTTTTTTCTTGGGTTTAGTCACTGAGGCTCTGTAGGTGGGGGGTGCAGCAGACTGGAAAGGAGGATTGGGATATGGTGGAGAAGAGATAACAGTAGCTGGGGAAAGTTTTTGTGGATTAGTAGGCAGCTGAGAAGAGGCAGGTGGGTTGAATGCAGGATAGGTACAGGGAGCAGAGACCGGATATGAGTATCTGGTTGGGAGCAATGTATACTGAGTTGCAACTGAGTTTGGCGTGGGTGATGGGGAGACAGACTTGTGGGCAGGTAGGTGTCTGATGGCAGAGGTGGTTTGTTGTGGATTGGTTGACGTTGGTTGTAACATATCAGACCATGCTGAGAGTAAGGGTTGGACAAAGGACGGGTCAAATGGTGCCTGTCTAACAAGGATCTGTACTGAGTGAATACACTCCAAAAGTTTCTGCTGAGAACAGATGGAATAGTGCTCAAAAAAGCATGCGAAATCATCCTCTAACAGCCACACCAGAGACTCCACCTGATCAGCACTGAAAGGGGGAGAAAAATCATCACTGGTCTTAGGAACACAGGACAGGGCTAGCTCAGCACATATTTGGATCAAAGGCTGCACATCCCCAAACAACATACAGCCCTGGTCAACCAGGGAGTGAGCCAAACGGATGAGCTCAAGTAGCTGGTCATTGGTCCACTCTTTTAGTGACTGGCGGAGATACTCACCACTTTCTGACGCCAGCAGAGCATAATATGGGATCACATTAGGATTCATTCCAGCAAAGCCAGCAGAACCAAGATGGTTCCTCTGTGCAGCCACTTCTGGTCAGGGATGGCCCTGGTATTCTGTCATATACCAGATAAGACTAGAACTGTGTGGACTGCAACAGAGTGAACCAGGCATAAATAGGTGAAAGTAAGTTTATTAAGGTAAATGCATATACATGTGAACACACCACCAATACAGAGTGAACAAGCCAAACAACCAAACAGTGATAATACACAACCAGCATATGTAGCAAAAGGGAGTACCAGAATCATAGTCAAGCCAGGCCAGGGTCATAAACAGGAGATCAGTAGCTGGGAAGGGAAACAACAGGACAAGGGAGGATGGATGGATCACAGGAGGGACGGGTCAGGTACAAGGCTCAGGGTCCAGGGTTCAGGTAACAGGATCAACAGGTTCCAGGAATCAGGCTTCAGGTTCAGGAATCAGGTTTCAGGATCAGGGTAACAGGATGCAGGCTGCAGGCTGCAGGTTAGGGCTCAAGGACAATACCAGGGCAACATGAGTGTGCACTTGCCGGGTATTTATACTGCAGTTGCTAATTAAGGTCAGGTGACACCTGTCTGCAGAGAGGAATACATGCTCCACACTGCCAGGATTCCTCCGCTGGTGGACGCCAGTACTGCAGATAAAAGGTGACAGAATATCAGCAGGAAAAAGCTCTTCTGACAGCTCCAAACTGCCAGGAGACACCTGCTGGTGGACCTCAGTACTGCACGCCAAATGATCAATATTACCAGCGGAGGAGACCTTTCCTGACAGTTACAGTGGAAAGCACCATCTCTCCTCCAGTGGGAAAGATCCCAGTCATCCAGGAGAGAATTTCGTGGTCTCTAATCTCTTCATGGCTGAGGACCTCACAATGCCTAAAAACTATTGGCTCGATGGTCTCCACGACCCCTATGGTCAAGGGGTCGCTGCAGAGGTTATGGCCTTTCAAGTCAGGTCTTCTGCAGAAATAGAAATCAAGGTGCAACAGTCAACCTATTCACGTATCATCAAAGACGAGGAGCGGCCTCTTCTGGTGGCTTCAGCGCAAAATCTGCTCAGTTGCCCCCATCTCATGGGTTACGGCCACGACCGATGCTAGCTGTACCGGTTGGGGAGCCCTCGGCAGCTCGGATCTTGCTCAAAGCAAGTTGGGTACACGTCTTCTCAACCCGGGCTAGAACATCCTGGAACTTTGGGCAGCTTGGTGTGCCCTTCAGTCCTTCTCACATCTCCGGAAGGGAGAGTCAGTATTGCTAAGGATGGACGACACACGGCGATTTCCTATGTGAAGAGTCACAGAGAGCACTCGAAACTCCACACTATTCCGGGAGGTCGAGCCCATCATGTCTTGGGCCCAGAAGAGCCTGACTGGCATTTCAGTGGCCTACATCCCCAGAGTCCAGGACGTCCGAGCGGATTTCATGTCGCGCATTTGGGTAGACGTCAATGAGTGGTCTCTTTGTGTGCAGACATTTAAGTGGATTCTGTTCCTGGGAGTCAATCCCGAAGTGGATCTGTTCTCTTCCCAGGCAACTTCAAGCTGACGAGGTATTGCACTTAGGATCACTGCAGCTAGGCCTCTGGAATGGATGCCCTGACAGTTCGATTGGGTTTCAAGAGGGCCTACGCCTTTCCACTACTCCCAATAATCCTCAGGTTCCTACAATGACCTCATGCGGAAGCGGTCAAAGTGGTGGCAGTAGCTCCTTACTGGCCGATCAAGCCTTGACTTCCCCTTCTGAGCCAGCTCAGTTTCCGGGGTCCGGTGCCTCTCCCTCTCAGACAGGACCTTCTTTCTCAAGGGGGAGTCCTGTACCCTTGTCCAGCTCGGGTGGACTTCAAGGGTGATTTCCACTCTCATGAGCTCTACAGGGGTGAGCACGAATTAGGTTGATAGGAGTATAGGTTGATAGGAGTATATGGGCCAAGTCTATTGAGTTATCATCTTCTTCGGGCAGATCATGCAGAATTCCAAAAGCTCAGAATATCTTCAGCCTCTTTTTTCCGGCCTAGATTTATCTCTATCCATCAGCTCTCTTAGAGTCCAAGTCTCTGCCTTGTTGGCCTTCTCTGGAACTTTGTAGGCTGTTCACCCTTTAATCCAGCAGTTCTTCCATAGGGCATTGAAACTCATTCCTCAAAGGTGACCAAGATTCCCCAATTGAGATCTTCCCCTGTCCTCAACTCACTGTCTGAACTCAGTAACACGGGGTCCTCTCCGCTTTCTATTGAAGACTTTTCGGCTAAAATCACTGTCTTAGTAGCCATTTCCTTGGCCAGAGGGTCTCAGAGGTCACGTCCCTAGGTTATGAAGAACCTTTTCTGTCCTTCTTCCGGATGGTCCTTATTCCTATGCTCAGCTCAAATCCGTGAATTACCTTAAGGTTCCATAAGAACCAGGAAATCGTCCTACCTACATTCAGGACCCAGGAGTCCACTAAACTTCATCCTCTGGACGTAGACGAAATTCTGAAGGTATACCTGCAAGCTACTTCCTTCCTTTTAGACACTCTGTCTACCTGTCCATCCTGCACTTTGGCAGTAACAAACTGAATCGAGCTTCCACTAGAACGACTACGGCATGGATCGTCCAATTCATCCATCAGCCTTATAGAGCTAGGAGGTAGTGACGGCACGTTCTACCAAGGGTATGGCGGCTTCATGGGCAGCAGCCCGGCACGTGGCTCCAGACGTTATCTGCAAGCGGCCCTTATGGGCCTCTATTAAAACTTTAATGTCACATTACTTTATGAGCCTGCTTCGCTTTCTTCTGTGAACTTTGGTTTATAAATCCTGTCGGTTGACGGGTCAAATTAAATTTATTGCTGTTCAGCATACTGTTCAGCATACCCACTAGTGTGATTGGCTAGTTAGCCAGCAAAAATGAAAATTCATTATCAAATACTTACCGTAATTTTCCTTTCCTGATGGACTCCATGGCAGACGGAGTTCCCACCCATCGGTCAAGAGTAGGCTAGTTACGGAACACAGACTATACAGGTGAGCTCAATCTTATAGGGTAGGGGGTCCTATAGCATTGGAGAGGAGGCAGGGTTAACACACACGTAGGCTGCCATGGAGTCCATCAGGAAAGGAAAATTACGGTAAGTATTTGATAATAAATTTTCCTTTTTTTTTTTACTTTCTGCTATAAAACATTCCCAATAGAAAGAATTAAAAAAAAACGAATCTCTTCATAAATTTAGGCCAATATGTATTCTGGTACATATTTATGGTAAAAAAAATCCCAATAAGCATATATTGATTGGTTTGCACAAAAGTTGTTACGTCTACAATCTATGGGATAGATTTATGGCATTTATTTATTTATTTTTTTAACTAGTAATGGCGGCAATCAGCGATTTATAACAGGACTGCGACATTGCGGCGGACAAATTGGACACTAAATGACACTTTTTGGGGACCAGTGACACCAACACAGTGATCAGTGCTAAATAAAATGCACTGTCACAATATAAATGACACTGGCAGGAAAGGGGTTAACACCAGGGGCGATCAAAGGGTTACGTGTGTCCCTGGCAGGTGCTTATTAACTGTCTGGGGGACGGATACACTGAAGGAAAAGAGAGATCCGTGTTTCAGCTTAGTTGAAACACAAGATCTCTCTTTTGCTCCCTGACAGATCAGCGGTTTGCCTTGTTTACATAGGTAGACTGCTGCTCCATCTCTCCACTGAACGATTGGTGGGTCGCGGCGGCCATCGCGGCCGCTGGACCCGCTGATTGGCTCCGCTGTGTCCAATCCAAGCGAGCGCTCCCTACACCGCGTGCACAAAATAACGTACAGGTACGTGATTTTGCACAGCCGGGTCGCCCAGCCACAGTATATATGTGGTGGGCAGTCCGTAAGCGGTTAAAGTGATATCCATATCAGTGCAGTGTGATACGTTATTAAAAAGACTTGCTGGCTAGGAATAAAAAACATTTGGAAGGCAAACAGTTCACATAGTTGTATTTTGTAATGGTTTAACTGTAAGCATTACATCACACATTTCTGTAAGTAGACAACTAAGTGACATCTACTTTGGTGCTATATTGCACATATTACTGGGCATTACAGTTGGCTTTCCTGACATTATTGGTGCTGTCAGTTAGGCCACAGGTGCCCAGTGCTAGTAGCCATTTACATGACAATATTTATCATTTTCAACCATTTTCAACCAGCATCCAACTGCAGAAATTAATGAAAGGATCAACACAACTAATTACCTACCCTGCCTTATAGAAATGTACAGTATACATACAAAGTTGCCAGGATCTATTTGATCAACTGAAAGCTAATTAAGAGTGCTTGGATTTGTTTAAATATTCTCATGTGTTGTTCAACCTATTATTTGATGTTGATATTATCTAATACATATTATTTGTCTCCCCTTATTTCTTAAGCAAGCAAAATTAGAAACATTCCTTAAGCAAACAAAATTAGAAACATAATTTGTCATCCTTCTGAAAACCTAAAATTACATTTTTGCCCCAGAATTTAATTGGTTAGTCATGACTGGTATAAAGTGAAATAGTTGCAGAATTTGATCTATATCCATCCTCATCATTTTGTTATAATGTAAAATATTAATTGGCTACACATTCATCCGAGTGAATTTTATAAATTAATGCAAATTGCTGCTTGCACAGTCACCAGATCAGGTTTTTAATTGGAAATTCGAATTCCATGAACATTCTCTGTATTTACTGTATCATATGATTAATGCTACATCTGCCACCCTTGTGCCTCTTTTTGCTACTGTGTGAGGGTCTAGATTAATCATTAATTTGGTAATTTATTTGCTCTTGAATTCCTATAGAGGAGCAGTTGGTATCACTGAAAAGGAGGATTTTTGGCATAAAATTGCATTCCTTCTGTCTCTGGTTATCTATGTGTGAGGCAAATAACTGTTGAGAGTCTAATCTAGGCAGGTAAATCAATACCCGCTCTTAATAAATGTGCTTCTTTTTTTTTTTTTTAATCAGATGCCTCTTTATTGAAAAATATATATTTTTTTTTACATTTTGTGACAAAACAAATACATACAAAACATAGCCACTAAACATAAAAAATTTCCATAACCAAAAAAAAAAAAAACACCCAAATAAACTATGCATCTTCCAGATTATAATATAATTGTTACTTGAGACCTTTTTAACCACTTCAGCCCCAGAAGGATTTACCCCCTTACTGACCAGAGCGCGTTTTGCGATATGGCACTTCGTCGCAACTGACAATTGTGCGGTCATGTGACGTTGCACCCAAACAAAATTGACGTCCTTTTTTTCCCACAAATAAAGCTTTCTTTTGGTAGTATTTGATCACCTGTGCGGTTTTTATTTTTTGCGCTATAAACAAAAAAAAGGCGTCAATTTTTAAAAAAAGCTATATTTTTTACTTTTTGCTAAAATCTCCCCAAAAATATATAAAAAAACAAATTTCTTTCACAGTTTAGACCAATATGTATTCTTCTACATATTTTTGTTAAAAAAAAATCGCAATAAGTGTATATTGGTTAGTGCAAAAGTTATGGCGTCTACAAAATAGGGGATAGATTCATGGCATTTTTATTATTAATTTTTTTTTTATTAATAATGGCGGCGATCTGCTATTTTTATTGTGACTGCGACATTATGGCAGACACATTGGACACTTTTGACACTATTTTGGAACCATTGTCATTTATACAACGATCAGTGCTATAAAAATGCACTGATTACTGTGTAAATGACACTGGCAGGGAAAGGGTTAAACACTAGGGGGCGATCAAGGGGTTAAGTGTTTCCTAGGGAGTATTTCTAACTGTGGGGGGGATTGTCTCACTAGAACATGACAGAGATCACTGCTCCCGATGACATGGAGCAGTAGATCTCTGTCATGTTGCTGGGCAGAACAGGGAAATGCCTTGTTTACATAGGCATCTCCCCGTTCTGCCGCTCCATGACACAATTGCGGGAAACCGGCAGACATTGAGTCTGAGGGACCCGCGGGCACGGCGGGCGTGCTCGCGCCCACAATTCAGCGATTTAAATGGGACGTACCTGTAAGCCCATTTGCCCAGCCGTGCCATTGTGTCGACCTATATCGTTGTGCACTGGTCAGCAAGGGGATAAAATAATGGTGTGTTAACGGCTGCATTCTTCATATATAAAATAAAATTGGCAACAATATAGAACAATCCAAACAACAAATGTGCTTCTTAAATGTGCAGCAACTTTCTTTAAAAGGTACATATAGACAATTACTATTTTATTTTTATTTTGGAGTGAGTAGGGAAGAGTAGTGATAAGCTGATTGCGCCTAGGTTAGTTTCGATCAGGCTAGGTGAACATGAATGAATCTGACCCCACTGAAGTCAATTGGAGCCGAATCCTAAAAATCAGCCTGGCAATTTTCTAGCTAATAAGGAGGAGATTGTCAAAACACATAGCATGGGGAACTGGGCCTTGCCCTGGTGGACATGTAGAAAAGCAAAGAAAAATGTTTGGAGCTTAGCAGCAATGTTAGTAAAACGTAAAACATTAAAAATGCAAATCTCCATTAAAAAACATGCTTGGGGGATGTCCTGACGCCACCTGTGAAGTGGCGCATTTGTCCTTTGTACACAACCTACTACAGGAAAACTGATATTTACAAGCAAAAAAAGTTTAAAGCAGTATTAACCTCCCTGGCGGTATGATTATGTCAGAATTGATGCTGAAAGCGGTACAATTATTTTGCATGGAAATTTGGCGTTTTATATAGTAGACATCCTGGGTATGATAAAGTTTGAAACACAAAATCATATAATATAATAAATAACTATAAATAATAACAAATAATAATATAATAAAAGTACATTTTATTCAATAAATTGTAGTCAATAATATAATCAAAAACACTGAAATTTTTTGGGCCAAACAAGGGTGCAATATTACTAGTCATATTGCTTCAGTAAACATCCCGGGCATGGTAAATTTTGAAACATGGGACTGCACAAAGTCCGATGTCACAATCAGGACAATAGAACCTGGTTTCCTTTTGGATTTTCCTTTCAGTGTCATCACGCTTTGAGCAACAAACCACATCCTTGTGGGTGCTGACTTTTTTGCAGTTGGTGGGATGTGGTCCATGAAGTGCACAACGTCCAGCTTGTTACAGCCGTTGGTGTTTGGTGGTTCAGAAAGATCAGTTTGGCAACTTTCCAAACAAAGTCAGCATAAACCACAGGCTTGTCACTCTTTTTTTTAGTAGAATGAAGGCATTCCACAAGCATTGCTCAAGAAGATGCCTGAAGATCTTCTTGTAATACTTTTTTTGTTGTTTTCTAATTTCTGGATAAAATGTCATTGCCTGGTCGGCTCTGTCAACACCTCCCATGGTGTTGTTGTAGTCTATCACCACTTGTGGTTTCATGATGCCTTTCTCACCTTTTGTGTGTACAATGACAATGGAGGTGTTATGAATTGTACTCATTAGGCACACATCTTTTTTGTCACACCATCGCAGTGTCATTATTTTGCCTTTCTGCCAGGCAACCATTTCTCCTGTCTTGAGCTTCTTATTGCCATATATTGGCGGCATGTCACGCCGGTTAACCCTAATGGTTCTATAGGCATCCGTTTTGTTCTGTAGAAGGAACTCATAGAGTTCAGGAGTTGTGTAAAAATTGTCTCTAGTTACACAATAGCCGTGAATTAGCAATGGTTCAATCAATGAAAGAACTGAAGATCTTGCCACTCCATAATTACTGTATTTTTGGTTGAATTTGGTTCCTTTCCCAGTATATAGGACAGAAATCCAAATGTAACCAGTGCTTGATTCACATAGCATGAAGGATTTGATGCCAAATCGTACTCTCTTTGACGCCATATATTGTATCCAGCTTAGCTTTCCCTTGTAGGCCATTAGACTTTCGTCTATGCTGATGTCTGATATGGCACATACCCCCCTCCCCCATGGCACTCACCCCCCCATGTTGAGGGCATGCGGCCTGGTACGGCTCAGGAGGGGGGGGGGCTCGCTCGTCCCCACCCCCTTTCCTGGCCGGCCGGGCTGCGTGCTCGGATAAGGGTCTGGTATGGATTTGGGGGGGGACCCCCACGCCGATTTTTCGGCATAGGGGGTTCCCCTTACAATCCATGCCAGACCTAAGGGCCTGGTATGCCTCCGAGGGGGGAACCCACGCCGTTTTTTTCATTGAAAATTTGGCGCGGTGTTCCCGCCTCAGGATTCATACTAGACAGCTGTCAGCGCTGCCTGTCACTCATCGTGGAAGGAAAACAAAGTTTTCCTTTCCCGATGAGCGAGCCAGCGCGACATTCACAGTACCCTGTCGCCGAGAACCAGCGCGATGGTATCGCGCTGGAAACACAATCTCGCGGTCAGGTACTGTAGCTCTGTTGGAAATTTTTCTGAATCATTTGATATAACTCCTAAATCTTCTTGAGTTTGAGTGCTGGATGAGTAGTTTCATCAAATTCTTCATTATTTTCAAAGTGCAAATACTTCATTATCAAGGAAAATTTGTACTCCGACATGACCGTGCCAAAGAATGGAGTGGCTAGTAATTTATTGGTTGTCCAATACCACTTCTGCAGGGATTTTCCCCACCACTCCCTTAAGAATTATTAGGCCCAGAAATTTCCAAATGTCCTCTTTGGTCACTGGTTTCCACTTTCTGCTCCTTGAAAACCTCCAATGCGTAGCAGCTTGTTGCTCCTGGTACCGGTTTGTCTTTGTATTTTTTCAATAACCTCATCGGTCAAAAATTGTTGGAGGTATGCCAAGGGGTTGTCATCTTCAATATCCACTTGATACCGGGTGCTCCAGTAAATGGGAATCTTGGGGGGCGCTGCGTGATCCGTACTGCAGTCAAGAAGTCTGCACAGCACTGAGGTCAGTTGCAGGATTATCGCTGAAATCACTTTCTGTGTCTAATGCTGAACTTCCCCACAAATCGCTATCACTCATTTCTGCAAGTGATTCTCTATCGCTATCACTGTTTTCCAGCACGTCATAAACCGCTTTTGAGGTAGAGGCGCGCTTTTTTGATGCCATGGTCGTTCTCCAGTTTCCAGGCAGAAAGTACAGTAAAACTGCAGGCAAGGGCACTGGGCAAAGCACTGGGGGGCAAACAGAGGTCAAATTATTTTATACAGTAATGTAATCCAATAAGATTACAATGTATTGTGTGTGTTGTGGTTTATACTTTTTGAATTTGCCGCTGGTTCCACCCCCTGCATCAAGACGCTCCTCTTCCAGGATCCAGGGTGTGGCTCGGGGGTTACCGCTAATGGTAATGAAATTCCACCTGAGCCACACTCGAGAATACCACCAAGGAGGTTAAACCCAAAAGCAAATATTCATTATATGGCAGCTTATCAATTCTTAGATGTAATGGCTACATTTGTTTTCTTTTTTCAGGCTTTCTTTTCTTTATTTTCACCTGGTGATCCAGGCAGTAAGTATGTTGTTTTTCAAAAGAAGAAACTCTCCTGTAGATGTAGTAGTTAGAGGAACGAGATAAACCATGTTATACTGAGAGGGGTGCTTACAATTTTCAACTTGTATTTATTATTTAAAACCTTTATGTCAAAAAGGAATAATCCTGTTGCTGAACCAGCTTATAAAGTGTTAGCTGGAGTTTGGTTTCAGTTTGTTAGTGTATCTAAATCTGCTAGTACAGCTAACACTCCCCCAAAACTGACAATGCTGCTGTCCAAAGATGCCCCTGTGCTACTTCATCCAGAGGGAAGGCTCTCGAATACAGGACATGTGTTACTGGCCAGATCTTTAGGTAAAAACAGAGGGAAAAAAGCCTAAAAAAAATAAACCAATGGAGCTGCCACATCTAATGACTGGTAACCTTATATATATATATTTGGTTTAATATTGTTTTACATTGCTGGCAAAATGACAGCGCCTAGCTGCTTTGTGCTATTTATAAATAAAGTGCTGAGGATTACATTCATTTATATCAGACTCATAGCCTTGATGAGTGTCTTCTATAGATGTTAACAGGGGAAATCCGCATGAAAATGGCAAAGGGGTTCCCCTATACTTCCTACCAGGCCATACTAAAGCCTGGCTTGAATTTGAAAGGGGACCCCAAGCACAAAAAGCAAAAAAAAGTGTGCCCCCCAAATTCTAAATTAAAGGGGAACCCCCTGTGCAAAATTCAAAAAAGTATGGTGTACCCTCAAAAAGATTCATACCAGACCCTTATCTGAGCACACCCATGGCCAGTAAAGGAGAGATGAACATGCCCTCCCCACACAAATGAATCACAGCAGGCTACATGCCATCAGCGTGGGGGCTACCTTTCAAGGAAGGACCCCCTTGCAAAGCACCTTAGCAACATGTTGATGAGGAAAAGGTCCACATCCCCACAACCCTGCCCAGTGGTTGGGGGAGTCTGCAAACAGGGGGCTTATTGGAATTGGAAGCCCACATTAACTATAAGGGCCCCCCCCAGATACCCCACATGTGAATGAGTAAAGGGTACATAGTACCCCGACTCATTCGCAAGAAAACAAAAAAAACCCCATTATTTAATTAAAAAAAGCCCCTAAAAAAGTCCTTCAGGTCTACACCCATCCTCAATCACGTCGTCCATTGATGTAGATTAATATCAATCATTATGCCTAATGCCTGCCAAAATGAAAAAAACAAATACCATTCGCCGACACTATCTTACCCCAACGATTGCTCAGCTGCTTCTGACAGCTTTAGTGGATGACAGTTGATATAAATAAAGGAATGGGGTCTCCCAGGTGACATTGTTGATTATACTTGGACATGACCATAGTTGGTCAATGATGTCACTGGGATCACTGGGCTGTACGCTTTTTTCCCTTATTGTTGCATAGGGATGCCCTTAAAATGCTTAGGAGGAACCCCACACCATTTATTTTTCTTTTAACTATCCCCAGCTTCTTTGTTTAATTGGGATGCCATGAAAATGAAGGGGACTGGGTGACGTCACTAGTTATTAAATGGGTTGTATGGGTTAGTTTTTTTTTTTAAATAACATACATGTTATACTTACCTCCACTGTGCAGTTCGTTTTGCACAGAGTGGCCCCGATCCTCCTGTTCTGGGATTCCCTCGGCGGCTGTCTCGGCTCCTCCCCGCAATAGCTTACCCCCCTCTGGGAAGCTCTATCCCAAGGGGGTTAGCTTGCGGGCGCACTCCCTGTCATACACGCTGCATCCATAGGCACAGAGTGTATGACTCGGTCCCGCCCCCCGGCTGCCGCGTCATTGGATGTGATTGACAGCAGTGCGAGCCAATGGCTGCGCTGCTATCAATCTATCCTATCTATCCAATCAATGGCCAGACTCCGCGGAGAAGAGGATACCGGGGGATGCGCACAGCAGGTGAACGGGCTCAGGTAAGTAAACGGGTGGGCTGGGGGGGCAGTATTGCCAGGTGTTTTTTCACCTTAATGCATAGGATGCATTAAGGTGAAAAAACACAAACCTTTACAACCCCTTTAAGGACTCAGTGGTACCTGCACTCACTGGTACCTGAACTTACCTTTAAAACTATTGACAGCAGAAAGCTTTCATGTTTAATAGCGAAAGTATTGCTGATATTATGCATAATATTTGGCTTCCACCAAATATGTAAATGTTTGGATGTTTGTCAGAATGCCCAAACAGCCAAGGTTTGGTCCAATCTTGTGTTCAGATCAAACCTTAAGCTCATCCCCTGGAAAGGGTTAGACCCTTTGTCAAGTTTTTATTGTTGTCTGTGTCCACACAAGAGAGATTAATTTTTTTATTTGTTCAGATAATCATTGTCACCAAGTCAGAAAGCAAGGAAAAATCCAAAAATGTTGAACTGTCATCAAAGCAGGAGGTGAATAAATATCTGTTGAAAACACCTAGTCCTATGACCACTCTAAGATTAGAAATCCATTCACTTTGCAGAGATTTCTTCTCCCAGTGGAACACAGAGTTCAAAAAATAAATTGCCCTACTCTATTTAAAACATAAAGTTTAGAATGTGAAAGAAAAGGTATAGGGTGTTTCAAGATCCCCCGGCCCCTTTTCTAGTGGAATGCAGCAGCTAACAGGTTTCAAGGCTCCCCTAGAAAACTAGATCACAAGAGCTATTGGGGTACCTTAAGACAGTTAAATGGGGGAGCCTTGAAACCCATGGTCTTGTGAGTTAGAAGCTTCCAGAAGCCTGAGGGAACCCTATAAGAAGGGGGTTCCAACAGGGCTCATCTGCCAATCACCTCAGGAAGTTCCCAGCGGCGGAGCTCGGCAAAAGAGCTGTAATACTAGACTCATTGCCACTAACTCCTGAGGTGACATGAAGACGCTGCTGAGACAGCTGATCGAAATAGCGGAGGCTGAAGGAGGAGAAAACTGGATTTGCAAGTGCTGGGGACGGATCCAGAAGAGACGGCAGACTTGTTGAAGATGAAGACAGCGCAGAAGAAATCGGGCAGAAAGAAGACGGCTCATTTCCAGTTCCAGGTCGGCGGAGTCAAGAAGCAGCAGGAGGAGCTGGTGAACTCGGAATGTGGGCGAAGAGGAGAGGAAAGTCTCGGTGGCTGTATAGCCCCCCTGTGGATGGGAGAAGAAGAGTGGCAGAAAAGTCGGCGTTGCCGGGGGTGCGACTGAACAAAAGTGATGTCATCGAAGGCGTGGCCAAGAAGAGGCAGAGCCAGAGCCGAATGGAATTCGGCAGTGAAGGTCGGTTCCCTAGGCTACCGCAAATGCCGGAGCGAATGTCAGGAAACAGCGGCTTTCGCAATGACCTGGCAAGAAGACAAGAAAGCCCAATTACTTCCAAGTGCACTTGCAGTGCAAAGTGGATTTTCCTTTAGTAAATAACCCCCATAGTGTCAGAGACACAGCGGAGGACTGTGTCTGTGTCCCCGACTTGTGAATAATTGGAAGCAAGCAAACATTCATTGATGGGCACTGGTGAGGTTGCACTGATGGGCGCTGGTGAGGCTGCATTGATGGGTGCTGGTGAGGCTGCATTGATGGGTGCTGGTGAGGCTGCATTGATGGGTGCTGGTGAGGCTGCATTGATGGGCACTGGTGAGGTAGCATTGATGGGCGCTGGTGAGGCAGCATTAATGGGTGCTGGTGAGGCTGCATTGATGGGCGCTGGTGAGGCAGAATTGATGGGTGCTGGTGAGGCAGCCAGCATTGATGGGTGCTGGTGAGGCTGCATTGATGGGCGCTGGTGAGGCTGCATTGATGGGCGCTGGAGAGGCTGCATTGATGGGCGCTGGTGAGGCTGCATTGATGGGCACTGGTGAGGCTGCATTGATGGGTGCTGGTGAGGCTGCATTAATGGGCGCTGGTGAGGCTGCATTGATGGGTGCTGGTGAGGCTGCATTGATGGGCACTGGTGAGGCTGCATTGATGAGCGCTGGAGAGGCTGCATTGATGGGCGCTGGTGAGGCTGCATTGATGGGGGCTGGTGAGACTGCATTGATGGGCACTGGTGAGGCTGCATTTGATGGGCACTTCATTTAAAAAGGTGGGGTATACATGGGCAGGGCAAAGGGGGTGGAGTAAGGGGTGGAGCAAGGGGGGGCAAAATGAGGTTTCGCCTAGGGTGTCAAAAATCTTTGCTCCAGCCCTGTATACAATGCTTAAGTGTTAAATAACCTTTATATGTCAATTTCTCAGCTAATATCATCATTATCATTTATCAAAGGTATGTCAGAAAATCAAATTAGTGCTAATGCTAATATGCAGGATGTCTCCAGTGTCTGGACAGTGCCAGATCAGCAAACTAATAATGCTTTTAGATCAATTAATATTACATCTACAGACACTGCTCACATGGAAGCAATGTTAATAAGCATATCGTTCCAGAAATCTGTATAAAAGGAAGCAAGCCTTGCATGTCATCACCATTAGGCTTTCAAAGAAAAACTATGGAATGAGCAATTTATTGATTTATTGTCATTACTTCAATCCAGCAAAGAATTTCTTAGGCAAGATAAAGATAAAAATGAAGATGATAGGAGAAGGCCTGTTGCCAGAAATTTCAATAACTGGCTTCAGGATTTTTGTATCTAAGCAAGCATCATCTGTGAAAAATTTCCAAGCATAGCTTGGGTTTATTTCATCATATAGACATGATAAATCATTTAGACAGAAATTGGCTGTGCACAAAAACCTTCCTTGGGAAGTAAGGATATTAGTTTATGGTTAAATCAAAAAAGGCATTTGTTTTGCATTTAACGATGCACAATGTAAATGGTCTACGAATTGCCGTTATACACATGAGTGCGCTTTTTGCTCTGGCCCACATTCAGTTATAAAATGCTTCAAAAAATGGCCTCATCACAATCACAGAATAAAGAGTCCTTTTTTTCTTAAAAGCTCCATCGCCAGTGATCATGCTAGACATACTGCCATGGCTGCACGGGTATCCAGATCAGCAGACAGCACTCATGCTCTATAATGGTTTTAAGGATGGTTTTGTGTTACCTTCATTTCTGGGAAAATGATGTAGAATTGTAAAAAATGTAAAATCTGTGGATGCATTTGAAGATTTAGTAAAAGAAAAAAAAACAATAAAATAAAAGAAAATAGAATAGCAGGTCCTTTTGAAAAAACACCCTTTTCAGATTTTAGAATATCACCATTAGGAATATTACACAAAAAACCCTAACAAATTAGAGTTGTTCATCATTTGTCATTTCCAGAGGGTAAGTCACTTGATGATCAAATACCTGTTGAGATTTATTCGGATGAATTTTCATCATTCGATGATGCATTAAAGTGAATTAGAAAACTTGGCACAAATTCGTTATTAGCTAAAGCTGATGTAAAATCTGCCTTTAGTATATTGCCTATTCACCCGAACAGTTTCAATTCCTTGGGATTTTATTTTGAAAAAAGGTATTATTTTGATTAATGCTTACCGATGGGGTGTTTTGTTTCTTGTCGATATTTTGAGGCATTTTCCACTTTTGTTGAGTGTAAAAGTAAAAAGATATTTCAGGGTCCTCATATATATTACCCCACTTAGATGATTTTTTATTTCTTGGCACACTTTAATGGTAGAACCATACTGCAGCATGATTTTATTTCAGACCATGAATTTTGCTTATTGTCTGATTCTGCCGGGTCTATCGGTTTTGCTGCAATATGCAGGAATCATTGGTGTGCAGAAAAATTTCCTTTTTGGTGGAACAATATGGGTTTTTTGAAAAATTGTGTTTTATTAGAACTGTTTGTAGTAGCTATAGAAATTTGGGGAAAAGATTTTAGTAACCATCGCCTGCTTCAAACTGCTCCCAGAAGCTGATAAAATAGGTATGGTTTGCCCACAACATCTTTGGGAAATAATTTAATATATGGAAATATAAAAAATTTATTGGCATCTACCACTTGGCTAGGATATTCAGCGGCTTGGTTTTCCTAGATATCATTCTTTAATGCAAATCATATACTGTAATTTGGTCATCTTTTAATGAAAATATAGCGCTTTCTTTTCTTAATTCTTTAATAGAAAAAAAATATTTCTGGTCACATATTAAAAAAGTATTATGTGGAGTTTCCTTTTTTATGAAGTTATATGGATTTCCTTCTCTATTTAATTCTTTCTCCATTCAATAAGCAATGAAAGGTTACAGAAAAGCAAAATTTTCCATTGATAATAGACAACCAATTACTCCAGAGATATTAGAAAAACTCTGTTTAGGAACTGAAAGTATATGTTTTTCTCTTTTTGAGGCTTGTGTGTTCAAAGCCGCCTTTTCTATATGTTTTTTGCAGCTTTGAGGATTTCTGAGCTAGTACCACATAACAAGAAAGCTTTAAGTGGCCTTCTTTTTAAAGCGGTTGAAGCTAATGGCCATTATGTTAAGATTTTCTTGCATTGTTAACAAACGATAACAAATGCGCAGAATCAGAAATCTAAAATATCCAAAATTAATGAAGGAACCTAAGTAAGAATATGCAATCATATGCAAGGAAAATTTTTAAAAAACGATTGCTCCCAGATATCAAGCTACCTGCCCAAACCTAGCCCAGAGACATAGGTGATGTTCCGATGGGAAATTAGATTTGTCAACAGACACAACCCCTCTTGCAGGACCCAACAAGGCAGGAGATTTATGATAAGTGTTCATCAAATAAACAGCGTCAAAAATAGCTAATTCTTTTTTTTTATGTTCATAAAAGATAAGCAAGGAATATAGCTGTTGACTTTTGCTTGAATTTTATCAAATTTGTGTTGTATTTGGTTTTACTGTAGGTAAAATGTGGATTGTATATTTAGGAATTTAGTTGTTTAGGAGTGTGAGTCTGAGGAAGAGGGTATATCCCCCAAAACACATCAGTTATTTAAAGAGCTGTGAAGAAACCCTGTCATTGAGCTTAACTTATGTTTGTGATTTTTACTAGTTTTTTTAGTATATTAGTATTTTAGTAATAAATGGTGCATGTGGTCAAGATCATACACTAGGCGAGTGCATCCTTCTTTGTTTCTGTGTCCATTTAGAATTGAAGCAAAAACCAAATGAACTTCACCCAAATATTTTTTTAACTTTTAATGCCCTTCTTTATTACTGTCACGTATGTCTGTTTGTAATATTTTTTATTATATTTTCTCTAAATATTTTCATTACCCCTTTTTTTCTTCTTTTCTTCTCAATATTAAAACTACTATATTTAAAAATTGTTAAGTTGAATATTGTTATGCTCCAACTGGAGTCCAAGAACTTTACCTCTGTGAAGAGCTATTGTAGTGTACATTCCTGTTTGGGCAGCGAGTAATACATAGTTACATAGCAGGTGAGGTTGAAAAAAGACCATCAAGTCCAACCTATGTGTTTCATTATATGTCTATGTGAGTATTATATTGTATATCCCTGTATGTTGTGGTCGTTCAGGTGCTTATCTAATAGTTTTTTGAAAATATTGATGCTCCCCGTTGAAACCACTGCCTGTGGAAGCGAATGCCACATCCTTGCCGCTCTTACAGTAAAGAACCCTCTACACAGTCTAAGGTTAAACCTCTTTTCTTCTAATCCTAACCACTTAAGTCCTGGACCATTTGGCTGGCCAAAGACCAGAGTACTTTTTGCGATTCGGCACTGCGTTGCTTTCAGGAACTGAAAATATCACATATGCATATACATATAGATGTTCACATCAGACTCATTTGTGCTACATTCCTTCTTAAATCAGTGTGCTCGGAGCATGGAAAAAACATGTATTTAATTCCTTCTAATGTTCTATTTAGTAGCCTTGTTTTAAGTTTACTTTTGGAAAACAGGTAAAATTTAGCTTCTGTCCATTTTTGGGGTATCACAGATGAATATGGTCTTTTACATAGTTACATAGTAAGTAAGGTTGAATAGTCTTTCTTAGTGTTTGGATTATGGATTTTTATGGGAAGTAGAATGCACAATAATTATTTATTGTATCTATTAATCAAGAAGAGATAAAATCCACAGCCCTTGACAGAGTACACTGATCACATCATTTCCTGCCCCCAAGGGACCTTACAATCCAAGATTGCTTCAACTGTTATTAAAATACACACCCCTAGGGACAGCTTTGGCTGGAAGCTTCTTAATCTATTAAATTATTGAGTTATGTTAGTGGAGAAGCTTGAATCTTTGCACTGCGAGGTCTCATCGTTAACATTTAAACTACCATGCCACAAGGCATAGACCAAAAATGTTCAAAATAAATTCTACTAGTGTGTAGCCAACTTAATTCTTGCCTGTGTTTGCAAATGTTTGGTACAGATCAGCCCCCTGCCTTTCACTTGAGAGGAGATTGCGGAAGTGCATCTTTCTGTCCAATCCAGATTAATGACATCATCTAGGCTTAGCAAAGCCACTTGATTGGTGCTCAAGGACTGTTATTGTTAATGTAACCAGGCGCTGGATACCTACCTATTCCTACAATCGGAAGACGCTGTGTGGCATTGTTTCAGGGGAAGCTGCTTCCCTCTAGTGTTCTAGTGTGGGGTATTCTGCTACTTTCTTAATCAGAGACAAGACAGAGCAAAGCATCTTGGGACATCTAGTCCATACGTATAGGATTCACCCTCTGGCTGTATTATGTGAAACTACAACTGCCAGCTGGCTGATGGAGAAGTGCAGACCGCTGGGAGGGACTATAAGAGGGATGGCTTGAGGCCTGGCACGCTCTCTCGGGACTAGCGTGAATCTACATGCAGGGAATCTGTTACAGAGTGAGCTGCAGCTGAGTTGCAACCTGCTCTGGCTGAGTTACCCAGCGGATATCTAGAGGGACACCTGCAGACAGTTCCACTTCACTGTCCGGTGGCAGCCCCGAGGCTGCTCCTGTTCCCTCTACTTTGCAGAGATATCGGATTTTGTGAACCGTGGTGTGGTGCAGCGGAGGCCGGATATCATCCCTTGAGCCACATTCCTGAAAGATCATCATCCTCATCATCATCATTATCCTCATCATCATCATCTCCTGTTCCAATGTGGTGAGCGGGCGAGAGCCCAGTCATATAGACACTGTATACAGACATCATTGTCTCCTGCACTCATTACCCTCTTTAGTTCAAGGATCTGTTCCAGAATTTCATAGACACAATATACAGACATCTTTGCCATCCAATGTTCTGCTGTTGCTTGTAGTGCTACAGAATTTTTGACATCTTTAAGTCAGTGATCACTGTGAATTCAATTACAGTTCTGATTTGCATATGAATATTGTCTGTTGGTCATACACCATCTATTTGAACAGCTATTTTGCTTTACCATTTAACCACTTCAGCCCCGGAAGAATTTACCCCCTTCCTGACCAGAGCACTTTTTGCGATTCGGCACTGTGTCACTTTAACTGACAATTGCGCGGTCCTGCGATGCTGCACCCGAACAAAGTTGACGTCCTTTTTTTTCCACAAATAGAGCTTTCTTTTGGTGGTATTTTATCACCTCTGCAGTTTTTAATTTTTGCGCTATAAACAAAATAAGAGCGACAATTTTGAAAAAATTGCATTATTTTTTACATTTTGCTATAATAAATATCCCCCAAAAATATATAAAAAAAACATTTTTTTCCTCAGTTTAAGCCCATACGTATTCTTCTGCATATTTTTGGTTAAAAAAATCGCAATAAGCGTTTATTGATTATTTGCGCAAAAGTTATAGCAGTTACAAAATAGGGGATAGTTTTATGGCATTTTTATTAATAATTTTTTTTTTTACTAGTATTGGCGGCGATCAGCAATTTTTATTGTGACTGCGACGTTATGGCGGACATGTCGGACATTTTTTACACATTTTTGGGACCATTGTCATTTATACAGCAATCAGTGCTATAAAAATGCATTGATTCCTGTATAAATGACACTGGCAGTGAAGGGGTTAACCACTAGGGGGCGGGGAGGGGTTAAGTATGTCCTAAGGGAATGTTTCTAACTGTAGGGGGGATGGGCTAGCTGTGTCACTACTCTGATCACTGCTCCCGATGACAGGGAGCAGAGATCAGTGACACTTGTCACTAGGCAGAACGGGGAGATGCTGTTTACATCAGCATCTCCCCGTTCGTCCTCTCCGTGAAGCGATCGTGGGTATCACCGCGGCGATCGAGTCCACGGGACCCGCGACCCGACTCACGGAGCTCCAGGGCGGCGCACACGCAATGACACGACGGGGAATTCAAATGGACATACCTGTAAGTCCGTTTGCCCAGCCGTGCCATTCTGCCGACGTACATCGGCGTACAAAGGTGTAAACTCAATTTGGCTATTTTATTCCTTTTCCATTCATCTCATTGAGTAAACTATTTCTGATTTAATCAATTCTGATGTATTTTCTTATCACTGCTGTTATCTAGTGGGGAAAAAAATGTTTGAACCCAGGGTGTCAGAGGTGGCAGAGTACTCACAGGGTCAGGGCAACCAGAGGGGTACTCAAGAAGGCAGCTCTATATTAATAATAAAAGGTACACCTTAAAATATAACTAAAGTCAAAGCTTTTTTAGTTTCAGATAGAGGGGAGAGTATTTTAGAACCCCTGTCAGTTTTTCTTGTTGTCCG
The DNA here is from genome assembly GCA_037952925.1 of Lithobates clamitans. Taxonomy (NCBI): domain Eukaryota; kingdom Metazoa; phylum Chordata; class Amphibia; order Anura; family Ranidae; genus Lithobates; species Lithobates clamitans. The sequence goes on from JBBGZY010000637.1 coordinate 6,012,061, forward strand.
TATTCTGTTAAGGGTGCATTCACACCTGCAAATGCACCCTGCCAAACCCCAGAAGGGGTTCCCATGACTAGCTGTGAGTAGACAGCTCCATCAAAAGCAATTGGAGGTTTCGGGGCTCTCATAGATAATCACGTCCACACACATGTAATCTCTCAAACAGTTATCACATGCAAGTGATTAGCCCGCATGTGATCGCTGCTTGAGATATTATGGGTACAGTCACACTAGCGAATGCAGGAACCCCAGTAGCATTTCAAGCAGGGCACACCAGGGTTTACATGTGAGTGGGCACTATTAACTGCAAGAGCTGACAGCCTCCAATTGCTTTCAGTGTGGCTGCCTACATGCAGCTAATTTCCACCAGAGCAGGAATAGATAGTAAGTCTTCAAATTGGGACACTACTTTTACTGACACTGTTGACAATATAGGATTCCCTCACTTTGGAGGTATTTCCTCTCACTTCCTGTTTGGTTATGGGACAGAAAGGGAAGAAAAATTTAAAAAAAGAATTTTATCAGAATTGTAAAGTTACAGAAAGATCCACTTAAATATGGCCAATGTGAAGCCACTTAAATTTGGCTGGTCTGAGGTCAGTCTTAGTCTGGTCACTAAAACGTCCTGCTTCTGTGATGTCACTGGTAAACTGAAGCAGCCACCCTCCCTCACATGGCCCAGGCTTTTGTTTTTTAACCTAAAGGTGTTAATGTTGTGTGCCTAGATTATAACCTGCATCATTGTGCAATGCAGGGTTCTTATATACTTTATTGCCTTCTTAAATGTTTTACTAAATAAATTAGACCCCTCGCAGTAAATGCAGACTGTTATGAATCATTTATTCAATGCTTTGCATGTACTATGGACTACTAAGAGACTGCTTTACAGTTGCAGAGCAGAGTCTTACAAATACCACTAGCAATTCACTCTTGATCATGTTTCACTAGTACCATCAAGCATTAACTTATAATTGTTAGAAACATTGATGAATGTATTTATTTGTAAATAATTCAAACAGATTGATTTGACTAAAACAACAATACATACATTATATTTTTCACAATGGCTTTATGTATCCTACATTTTTTTTTAACAGAAATTTTTTTTATTGAACAAATCAGCAGTACAATATAAAAGTTCAATACAGACATTGTAGTGAGAATAAAAAAAAAAGTAAAATTGACACTTAAACAATAGCCATTATTTATCAGGAATTCCAGGCGTGCAAACATCAGAAGTTTTACTCAACCAGACCTCTCAAAGCTCAAATCTTCATACATTTTTGATAGTATAAAATGAGTGGCCCAATAATCAACTAAACCTGGTAGGGACAGCGGGGGGGGGGGGGAGGGGGGAGGGGGGGATTCGGGGGAGAGGAAGAAAGGAAGAGAGGGGGGGAAGGAGGGATGAGAAGGAGCGGGATGAAAGAAAACAGGCATAAAGAGAAGAGACGTGAGGTATAGGATAGCTTCCATTACTTTTCCCATCCTGCTTATGGGGTAGGGGGATCAGGGTCTCCGGAGGCGTCGACCCAGGACGACCAGATTTTGTCAAACTTCCCCGGGCATTGCCTACTTTCATACGTTAATTTGTACAGAGGGAGTACCCCATTCACAGACCTTATCCACGAGGCCAGGGTAGGAGGCTCTACCATTTTCCACCGCAATAGAATTTCCCGCCTAGCATAGTACAATGCGAAGGTTAGACACAATTTGCTATACCTATCACCCACAACATCCTCAAGGTGACTGAGCAGTAGTATCTGGGGATCCGCCTGCAAGTCTGATCCTATGACATTGCTCAGTGTGGATGCCACCTCTGACCAAAAGAGTCGGAGACAGGGACACGACCAGACCATATGCCAGAAAGTACCCACTTCCTGTCTGCATCTCTGACAATTGGGATCTCTCTGAGGGTAAATGCGCGCCAACCTCTGTGGAGTAAAGTACGCCCTGTGTAGGAACTTGAATTGTATGAACCTATCTTTTGCAGCGATCATGGAAGGAATGTAGGATATTAAACACTCCTTCCATTCCTCCTCATCCAACGAAGGAATATCAGCCCTCCACCTTTCCCAGGTTCTAGTTAGTTTGGCATCATACTCCACTGTCAGGTATAGGTATAGTGTGGAAAGGGGCTTCCCCATCACGCTGGAGGTCAAGAGCCTTTCAATAGAGTCCGGTTCCAGAGTGAGGGGGGCAGGGAACTGAGACTCAAAGGCGTGCTTCAGTTGCCAGTATCTAAACTGGAAGGAGGCAGGAATAGCAAATGATTGTCTAAGAGCTTGAAAAGTCATAAGCCTGCCATCCTTGACTATAGGCTTTAGTGTAAGAATTCCCTTTTTTGCCCAAAGAGAGGGGTCCGGTAAAGTATAAAAATGGGGTAGCATAGGATTGCCCCACAGGGGCATGTGGGGTGAAATGCAATTTGGTTTCCTATATATTTTCCTAGCCTCCTGCCAAACCCTTACAGTGGTACGCATCAGGGTCGTCATGGACGAACTGGCCCTGAGACCCCGAAACGGGAGATTACTCAAGGCAGCAAAGGAACCAAGAATGGCTGCCTCCAGAGTGACCGCGGGATTTTGCGTGGGCTGGGAGAACCACCACCGAATCGTGACCAGAACTGCGGCCCAGTAGTAGATTTGGAAATTCGGTAGCGCCAGTCCCCCTCCCGAGAGAGGGAGATATAAGATCTGCTTGGCCACCCTGGGTGGCCTCCCAGCCCAGACAAAGTGTATTAACAGGCTCTCCAGCCTCCGGAAGAAGGTCCCAGGGATGGGTATGGGTGTATTGCGAAAGAAATATGGATATTTGGGAAGGTAGATCATTTTGAGCAAGTTGACTCTGCCAACCGGAGTCAATGGAAGGGAACGCCAAGCAGAGCATTTAGCCGTAAGCTGTGTCATGAGCGGACGTAAATTGTTGTCAATATAATCTTGGACTTTACCGCTAATTTTTATCCCCAGATATTTGAATTCATCTACCCATTTAAGCTGTGGGTGTGGTAACCTTGGGGTTGAGGGATGGAGCGGGAATAGGATCGATTTGTCCCAATTAATGCAAATCCCCGAATACCCACCGAATCGATCAATCAGATTGAGTGCAGTCTGCAAAGAGGACGACGCATCCGCTAAATAAAGCAGAGCATTGTCCGCGTAAAGTGATAACTTCTCCTCAATGGGTCCCACCTGAAGACCCCTTACCCCAGGGTCGGCCCTCAACAGTATAGCCAGGGGCTCCACTGCCAGGGCAAATAGACCCGGGGAAAGGGGACACCCCTGTCGCGTACCTCGAGACAATTGGAACTTCCCTGAGAGGCATCCATTGGTACGTACTCGTGGTATAGCATGCGGAGCCATTTCGTGAAACCCGCACCAAACCCGAAGCACGAGAGAACCTCCCATAAGTAGCCCCACTCAACGGAATCAAAAGCCTTCTCCGCCTCGAGTGAGGCCACCATCCCATTGGTCACCTCGTCCGCCCTGTCTATGTGAGTATGGAGGCGTCTGATATTGATATCAGTTCCTCTGCCGGGCATGAAGCCAGTTTGGTCTCTGTGGATTAAAGCAGTAATTACCAGGTTAAGCCTATTGGCCAATACTTTTGCCAGTATTTTTGCATCCACGTTCAGAAGAGATATAGGGCGGTACGAGGAGCACATTTTTATGTCTTTCTTGTTATGAGTGAAATACTAGAATCTCAGAAAGGTATTTAGGCCCAGTTGTTTTTTTTTGTGTCCACTTGTGCAGGGTTGAACATATTTAAACTTGTCCAAAAGCTGAAAAGTTTAACCTTCCCTTAACAAGTATATTTTAGCTATATATGATCTGTAAAGCACTTAGCAGTAATATACAACATCCAATACATTCATAGGCAAATAAAAACAGACATTCAGGATTTTCTATGATTTCAAATAATCTAACTACTGGTGAGTTTATAAACATTTTTTTTACTCTTTTTGCCTACTACAAAAATATTGTTTATTTAAAAAAATGCCATATACATTTTTCTTACAATATTTAATTTGCCATGAGATTAGGAATTTCTCATGATGGGGTAGTCTACATTTTTAGGCAAGTTTCCCTGAATGTAGACACCCTATTGCAGTCAGATAGAAATACTTTGACGTAATTTTCTCCTCTCCGTCTCTGTTAAATGCCAAACTACACAAATAGAAAATATAAAGAAGAAATTAATGGAATGAGTCATATGAGTTCATATCAGGCCAAAACTGATAATCTGAAAACTCTGGCATTTGCCAAAAGGCTTGAGCGGTCTACAATGGGCTATTGGCTGTTGGGGCAACTCAGACACAGTCACACTTGTTTAAATGAGTAGAAAAATTCCATGTAGCTTATTCACTATAACAGTACGGTTCACATGTACTATATTTCAATATAAGGTATACCATATACTGTTGAGGGACCCAGGATCTTATGTTACGTATATATAGTTTCTACACTTGAATTTGGTCCTCTGGGTAATTCGTAAGTTTTTCACAGACTTCCCAGCTTCTCTCTTTATCCACTTGAGTACCAGCCTGTTTTAAACCTTCAGGCCATTTTTCAGTTTTCAGTGCTGTGATCGTTTAACTGACAATTACTCAATCATGAATGGAGTACGAGGTGAAGTCACCTCGTACTCCATTCGTGAATCCAGTAGGAACGGGTTGTCTGTTTGTGCTCCGGCCGGCGTAACAGACTTTCTGAGAATTTTACATCTATTATCTTGTAAGTGTATTACTTTTTTCTAATAATAAATAGTCGTTGGTTTTTACACTATTGGAGCATTATTTTCTTCTATGCACCACAACATTTCCCTGCTGATCTGAGCCGTTGTGAAGTGACCTCCCATAATCTGGAGTTTGTTTGCTGTTCCATGGAGCCGGTGTATAATACAACACACGCTTTCCCTAATCCTCTGTGATGGGGGATCATGGTATTCTGGTAAGGGCGCATTCCTGTTGATTGCGGTGGTGGATTTCACACAATATTCGGAGACAAAAATGTATTCACAATTTTTCCACTCATTGATGGACTATATTTTATCACTCACTGGTGTATACCACAATATCACTGACCATCTGTCATTGAATATGTTATACGTCAATTTTATTTGATGCTCAATATTATTTGCACTGTTGATTAATTTCACCAATTGAATTCATATTGCTTTTGGTTTATACAAATGTAATATATTGTCACCCAATATTGTTGGTAACTAGGCAAGCATAAAATGGATTAACAATGGTAATAACTCAATTTACCATACAAAGTGATTAGCAGTAAGGGCGAGGCATAAAATTACATTTGGCATCCAGATCAGCATAATCAGTATTAAGGCCGCCTCAAGTGCAGACGTAAGCAGTAGTAAAGTTTACAGAGTCCTGGAAATATACTGTCAGAGTGCATTTATGGTGGCGATGCTAGTCCTAGACTGACTGGGTATGCACTGTCCAAAAGAAAAGGGGGATGGCAGTGGAAGGGGCAGGGGAATAAAAGGGCTTGCTGAATAATTAGCGTAGGAGGGACAGTCCTTTAAGATGTTCTTCTGCTGACTATCATTGGGGCCCTTTGAGAGCATCTGCGTACCTAAGCAAAGTCCCAGTTGCTGCATGCAATATAGATATACTATAGGTATGGTACAGTCTCGGCGCAGGTGCAAGGTAGATGTGATTCACATACAGTAAAAGTTTGGTAAAATGTGGTAAAGAGTTAGTATAGGTGCAATTTAGGTTTGGAATAAGAGCAGTATTGGTGCGATATGTATTGGGTACGCTTGGTGTATTGCTCTCAGTGGTTCAGTCCCTGCTAGCAGTATCAGTAATGGGTGCATGGCCCTCTCCCTAGTCCACGGGATGCTGCAGTGACCTTTTGTTGTAGAAGGGGGGGGCCCTTGGTTTCCCTTGAAAGCCTCCAGTGATAAGCAGTGGGAAGCAGGGGGTAAGTGGTTGCTCCAGTCTACCTGTGGCAGCGGTGCAGGTGCTGTGATGTGGCCAGTGCTGCACTGCATCTGGATGTCTTCACTCCCAGTCTCAGGCTCGGATCTCCTCTGGTATGGTCTTCCTCTGGCAGGCAAATATCAAGACAGTGGTGCTTGCTCTCTAGCTCCCTTGGGGCCAAGAGGAAGAACTTTCCCAGTCTACTGCACAGTGCCTATCGGGATCTCTAGTGTAACCATCATAGTATAGCCATTATGGCTGCTGTCTAAAACTGCCACTCCCAGGATTATCTGCACTCTGCGTCGAAGTCTTTGGGCTTGCTTGGTTTTGGCTCTCCCCTTCCTGGCTGGAGGTGGGTGGTGCAGCGCAACATTAAAATTACAGTAGAAGGACAGAGGAAAATAAAGAGCAATGTCTCCTTCTCCATGTTATTGTAGCCAGCAACTGGCTACAGGTTTTTATGTGTTACTATGGTAGTACTAAGGTAAAATTTTGTTATCACACCATCACTGACCCCACAATCATTGGTGGGCATTGGCACGTTATCCCTCCTCCATCTTTAAAAAAATCCTACAATTATTAGTAATCTGTGGCACTTCAAAACCTCCCTAGAAACTATCCCACCATCATGGTGGTCCGGGGTCTTTTCATCCCCAACAGAAAAGAACAATACACTCCTGCGCTAGAGTCAGCTGACTGTGTAGTGTCACAGGTGCCTGGTCACATCATGGATATTCTCATAGATGCCTTGCTGCCCTCCTCTAGGCCTGGGGTCGTCCTGACAGTGCTGTGAGAATAGAAAAAGAAAAGAGGCACTGACCTAGTGCATTGTCTAACAGATTTATTAAAAGATATTAATAAAATCATAAAGATATCTACTCACAAACATAAGTTAAAAGCACGCTCGTCAGGCCACATGTGTGGCTATCTCTCATCGGTTGCTCGATTTACCAAACCTGGGAGTGGGGGGTCCTGGATGAGACCCCTCAGGATGACGCGTTTCGAAGGCCTTTTTATTCAGAGCCTAGCTTGAAATTGCTTATTTGACAGTACCTATACCCTACAGACACACCCTACAGATGCACCCACGATGTGAGAGCCATGGCCTCTCCCATAGGATGGAATGAGGGAGAGCTAAGAGGTGAAGTGAGGTGCACCAATGCACCAACCACATGAACACCACAAAAATACAAAAACACACACAAGGCAGATATGCAGCTACCATGGAAGGACAAATGCACATGCTGCATTATGATACAGGACCCCCGACAGTCAAAATCATTACATCTGTACTACACTCCAAATTCTAGCAATGAGTGACTACATCATCCTTTCATTCCCCAGTTTTGTGTAAAAAATCAATCCCACAATTGTTAATGGTCAGTTGCACTCCCCACCTTCTCCTTCAATCAGCTGAATATCCTTCCTGTTGAGTCTACAAACATTCAGCCTATTCACAAGGAAGGAAAGAGTACCTCCTTTGTTGTGAATGTACTAAGTGTTTGTAAACATTGCCAGTGTTTTCACTTGTGATGGCTGTCTTTGATTCACACAAAGTCATGGCTCTGTACATCAGTGCTGGGATCTGAGCTGTCCAATGACTGCTCAAGTGTGTTTTTTTTAAGTACTTTTTATATACAGCACTCCAGAAATACACATCCACTTCCCTGCTTTTTTTTTTTTTTTTTTTTTTACAATATGGCAGTATGGCGGTGGTTAAAGGACAACTGAACATTTTGAAAACAAACAAATTAATCATCAATACAAATGTTAAACATGGTCATGGCCTGCCTAATTTGACCCTGAAGCTAAAATCAAACAAAATGGTGGCCATTTACATCATCACTAACTGGCCATCCAGGCACTTAGGAAGGGATGAGTATGCAGGAAGTACTATGCTGTGCTCTACAAATCTCAGCTCTGCTGACGTAGAATGGTGAGCATATGAATCCTGCTAAATCTCCTCAGCATTTCCACCAATCAGTAAACAAATGGATGGGGTGAACCGAGAGGGAGTGGGCGGGAGTGAATTTCCTTAGAGGCAATGAATGCTGGTACTTGTATAGCACATTAAATGCTTCCTGTTCACAGGCCGTTCTTTAATTGGGCAGATTAGGTGGTTTCCTAAGGCATTGTGCTCAGAGGAGCCTTGCAGCCATGTAATTAAAGAGCTGTCTCTGGGGTTAACAGGGGTCCTCCCGCCCTTTTCTCCTGTGTCTGCCCCACCCACACTCCCCAGCAGTGTTCTGCCTAAGAGAAAGGGAGGTATGGGCAGGAAGTTTCAAGCCCAGTGACCAGAAGAGGAGAAATGCAGCCTGATCCATCCACTACCTCCCTTTTCTCTCCTGCCTCCCAGTGAGTACTCTGATGTAAGGGGCTTCCTTCCTTCCTTCCTTCCTTCCTTCCTTCCTTCCTTCCTTCCTTCCTTCCTTCCTTCCTTCCTTCCTTCCTTCCTTCCTTCCCTCCTTCCTTCCTTCCTTCCTTCCTTCCTTCCTTCCTTCCTTCCTTCCTTCCTTCCTTCCTTCCTTCCTTCCTTCCTTCCTTCCTTCCTTCCTTCCTTCCTTCCTTCTTTCTTTCTTTTTCTTTCTTTCCTTTCTTTCTTTCCTTTCTTTCTTTCTCCCTGCATCCCACTTTTTCTTTCTGTTTTTCTTTCGTCAATCCCTGCTGACCCTCCTCTCCTATTCATCCGATATGATTGGCGCGGTACACATCCCACCCACACAAGCAGCAGCAGTAATAAGATGCTCTGCCTCAGGGTTCTTCCTTAACCCCTGCAAAGGGATTTGCCTAAGGCCTCACAAAGCTTAGAGCCACCTCTGTTCCTGTTTACTCACTCCTCTAGGAGCCTGCATGGTCACTTAATAATGATGTTAGCAGCCACCATTTTGGTTATTAACAGAGTTAAGTTGAGCAGGCCATGCCATGACAAAATCTTAGTGTAGCAATAACTCTTGGCGGAGCTGCTGGTTTAAGCAGGCTTGTTACCTTCACTCTCCTTCCCTCTGTTTTACCGGCACCGGGTCTAGGGTTCCGTTGAGTTTACCTCTGGACGATCCCAATCATATTATTTTTACCTTTGTAGGTGTGTTTTCACATGGTGGAAACAATAAAAAATGTCTGCTAACTTGAAATGCATCATTTATACTTCACACTGATATTTTAAAACATTTTAATGCTGTAATATGTACATTTACTTTTGCTAAATATGCAGTTATAAGCATCATTTTCAGAGACATTTTAGAAGAAAATCTTTTTCATTAAAGTAATGTCCTTATATTAATGGTAACCAAGTAGAGAACTGTTTCCCTGAGAAGAGATTGTAATGCATGGGATTCACAGAAAAAATTGTTTATGTTACCAAGTTGTTCAAAGTGATTATGCTCCTGTACTGTATGGAATGTTGCACAGGGAGGGGATGGGAGGAATTTAAGGGGGAGGGGGCTGGTACATAAGTTTTGTATGTGTTGTATTGTATGTCTACAAAAAAAAAAGTATTGTACTTACCCACTCACTCTCCTTCATCTTTGATGGATTACATCCTTGACTCCTACACATGTATAAAGACATTATTCATTTATGGAGCCTCTCCTTTTTCTCCTTCAAAGGAGTGCTCTATACATTTTTGTTTTTGGGTTTAGATACACTTTAAAGTGACACTAAAGTCTATATATATATATATATATATATATATATATATATATATATATATATTCAAAAAGGTAACAACCATAGCTCTCTGCCTCCTCCAAATCTATTTTTTTTTTGCTCCTGTGATTTGACAAAGAAAGTTACAAGGAGGCTAATAACACAGAAAACTAGATTACAGGTCCATTAAGTAGTGGAGAATAAGAATTTTGTTTGGGGTCACTTTAAGTGCATGCCTATATCAGCATGTTGTGTTTGAACTGTTTAAAGTGATTGTAATGGGATTTTTTTTAACAACAAACATGTCATACTCTGTGTTATGGTAGACACCCACAATGTAGCTTGGCTCTGCACCCTGCTCTCTCCTCATAGGCTGTGATTGACAGCAGCAGGAGCCAATGGCTCTCGCTGCTGCCTTCATGACCAGTGAGGAGAGAGAAAGTGCATAGAAAGTTGCTGCTATTGGACACAGCGCTGGATTGAGATCAGGTTCAGGTAAGTATAAAGGGGACTGGGTGGAAAGCTGCACACAGAAGGTTCTTTGCCTTGATGCATAGAATGCATTAAGGTTAAAAAACCTTCTACCTTTACAACCACTTTAAGCCGGTGTTCTGCCGAGAAAGTTCCTCTCGGCGGATAAAGACCCCCATCTACTGCACAGGCACAGCGCCTGCGCAGTAGGAGCCGGCGGAAATAGCCGAAGCGAAATACAGAAGAAATCAGCTGTACACGGCGCCTGTAAGAGGGCCCCTCGTGGGCTCGCTTCGCTCGCCACGCTTCGGGAATGGCCTCACTTCACTCGGCACTTTTTTATTGCCCCTCTAGGTCCACTTGGATGGTGGGGCTTCAGCCTGGACCTAGGGCGCAGGCGCCATGTACAGCTGATTGAAGATTTTCATCTTCGGCTATTTTCGGCGGCTCCTGGTCATTCGTACTGCGCAAGCGCAGTACAGGGGGGAACTTATCCGCCGAGGGAACTTTCTCGGCAAGACACCGGCCGCCGCATCCTTAACAACCAATGAGTCATTAGCTGTCAGCGGTGTTCCCCACTGACAGATGAATGTAAAAAAAAGAATTGACGGCCCTTCCAGGCTGGTATGGATTTGGAGGGGAACCCAATGCCAAAATTGAAAAAACAAATGGCGTGAGATTTCCCCAAAATCCAAACCATGCAGCCTGGCAGGTCAGGAAAGGGAGGGGATGAGCGAGCACCTCTGCCCCCACACCCAAAGCACCTTGTCCCCATGTTGATGGGGACAGGGGCTTCTTCCCCACAACCCTGGGGGATGGTTGTGGAGGTCTGCGAGCAGGGGGCTTATTGGAATCTGGAAGCCCCCTTTAACAAGGGGACCCCCAAATCCTGCCCCCCTATGTAAATGAGTATGGGGTATATTGTACCCCTACTCATTCACAAAAAAACAGTGGTGGCTGGTGAAATTTTAGCATGGGGGGGCCAGACCCTGCCCTTCCTTTTTGACCCTTACCACTTCTCATAAGCCCCAATCCTTATATGATCCACCCACTCCGTCCCCTGTATTCCACTTGTTTCCACCCATGGTGTCAGGAGTCTACAGCTCAGCATCACAGAACAAGAGTATACAGCCCCAGAATCACAGGACAGAGTATACAGCTCTCCATCTCAGGACAGCGTATATAGCTCAGCATCACAGGACAGAGTATACAGCCCTAGAATCACAGGGCAGAGTATACAGATCAGCATCAAAGGACAGAGTATATATCTCAGCCTCACAGATCAGGGTATATAGGTCAGCATTACAGATAGGGTATATAGCTCAGCATTACAAATAGGGTATATAGGTCAGCATTACAGATAGTGTATATAGCCCAGCATTACATATAGGGTATATAGCCCAGCATTACAGATAGGGTATATAGGTCAGCATTACAGATAGGGTATCTGACAGCCCTGCCCCCACCAGTGCGGGGCTCGCGGCACTGACAGCACCCCCCCATGGGAAGTCCGGCACTTACAGGGCTGTGGTGTCCTCTCCTCCTGTGTCTCCTCCAGTGCAGGCAGCAGGCTGCAGTGGCAGCGGAGGTGTCTCATGCTTCCTCTGCTCTGTGTGTCCTCTTCTGCCAAAGCGCTAGGCATTCAATAGGATCACCTGGTGCTTTGGCCAATCGGAAAACAGGTCCCACTGACCTGCCTCCTGATTGGCGGGGAGGAACTTTTGTGTGAAAATAGCAAAAATTCATGCGCTATGGTCACACTATTGGGTGGGATCGGGGCACACTCTCTGCGTCCCGAGCCCACCCCTTTTTGATGTCTATTAGAGCCTCCGGCTCTAATTAGGTGCTAAAAAAAAAACCCCACCATAGGAATCCATGCACCCGGCGTCCCGAAAGGGGCCAGGCGCATGGATAGGAGGGTGGCGGCAGGGATGGGGGGGGCGGCGTCCGCGTGCCCTCAATGCACAGGCCACCACTGCAAAAAAAAGTGTCAAAAAGAAATAAAAATACACAGTTTTTGACAATTCCTTTATTAAAAATAAAAAAACAATGCCCCCAATGTAGATTCATTGTCAATCATGCCGCCCCCACACCACACCACCAGACCCGAAAAAAGAAATAAAAAGAAAAAAGCTCCACCCACAATGAAGACTAACCTCCGACTGCCTGTTCCTCCATCTGACAGTTCCCCCCTGTGACGTCAGCAGGCCCACCATGACGTGACCTATTTAAGAACTGTCAGATGGAGGAGAAGGCAGTTGGAGTTGAAATTAAAAAAATTATTGAAATTAAACAGTATACCTCTTGGTGCAGAGTGCGGATCTTGGGAGCGCAATTAAAAAAAACCCAGTCCAGGAGGGAAGGAAATTTCGCTCCCCTGATATGAGAGGGGACCGGGGAGGGTCGGATGTGATCCCCCCGTACAGGGCCGAGGAGTGGCAGGCTTTGGAAGGGGTGTTGCAGCACATGGCAATGGCCAAATACCTCTGAGCCCAAAGCAGAGCTATACAACCCTGGAAAGGGATCTCCCAGGAGAAGGGAGAGACACCTTGGTTTATGCTGGTGGAACGGAGGGTCCAGAGGGGGAGTGTATTGGAGGGGACCCGAGTCTTCAGGAGGTGCAAGGAATCCCAGGAGGGACGGTTGAATCCCTGGAATTTGAAAGTCATGCAAAACCCAGCAGTGAATCAACAAAAATCATCAAAGGACTTGTGATGAATCCAGAGACAGGGCAGATGCAGTATGTTAACCCTTTGTATGGTGATCTTCATAATGAACTAAGTGCATCTCAATCAGAGTTAATAGTGGATTGGGACTTAAGAGAACATTTCAGAGCACTTCCCACAAAGAAAGACATTCAATTACTTATAACCGCTGTTGAATCATCCTGCAAACAGGCTGTGGATGGGTTAAGGGAGGATATAGGGGCACTGCGGCACAGAGTAGAGGCAATTGAGATGGGGCAGGATGATATTAGACAAGGAGTGGCTGGTATCCAAGATATGACAAAACATCATGAGGAAGTGTTGAATTCTCTGTTAGATCAAATGGATAATCAAGAAAATAGAGATCGTAGGCAAAATATACGTATAAAGGGCCCGCCTGAAATAAAACAACATTTTGAATTGCTTCCAAAGGTGATCAGAGTCCATCGTGCCCTCACCCCTACCTCACGAAATGCAGAAAAACCAAGAGATGTCATTTCTAAACTACATAGATATCCAGTGAAAGAAGCCATCATGAGAGCAGCCTGCAATAAATCCACGGTTGAATTTGAAGGTGCACAAATAGCCTTATTTCCAGATTTATCATATAGATCTCTTATGTAACGCAGAATGATTAAACCCTTGCTGTTTTTCCCTCTGTCCTCTTAGTCCACCACCACCCTCCTCCTTTTTATTTTTTTATTTTTATTTTTTTACCAACCATGAACTGCCTCACATGAAGGTAGAGATAGTTTTATTGCAAGAGGCGCACTTCGTGGCAGGGTCGACCCCTCATATGCCTCTTTCCTTATATAATCAATGGTTTCATGCACCTTCACCCATTCCTAGGGCTAGAGGAGTTACAATAGCTATACACAAACAATGTCCCCTAGTACCTACAGAAATACGAGTAGATCCTGGGGGCCGCTTTCTTTTTGTTAAAGGAAAGATCCAGGGCCAGTGTTATACCCTAGCTACTATATATGCCTCCAATATCCATACCATTAAATTTCTAAAACTTTGGATATCCTGGGGAAATTTCGGGAAGGTCTACTGGTTATGGGAGAGGATTTTAACATTACCTTGGACCCTAGTCTAGACATCTCTTTGAGGAAAACCTTTGTGTCTCATAAGGCGTTAAGATATGTTAAACAGCGCTTTCGCTCTCTGCATTTGGTGAACAGTTGGAGGATACTGCATGAGCGAGACAGGGATTTCAGTTATTACTCCAAGATACACAATGTATATTCAAGGATCGATATGTTGTTGATCGATCAATATTATCTGAACTATGTAATTTCACCAACTATTGAGTCAATCATCATGTCAGACCATGCTCCAATAAGTTTAACGCTATCTCTGGCATCGATTCGGAGCCTGGAAAGAACATGGTGATTGAATGAATCTATTTTGGATGATAAACAGAATGTGGAATCCTTGTCCCGCAAATTATCATTATATTTTGAGACCAATTTATCAGAGGAGGTGTCTGACCAAGTGGTATGGGAAGCCCACAAGGCAGTCATCAGAGGAGAGTTAATTTCAATGGGTTCACGTATTAAAAAAGAGAGACAGAAGGAAATGGTCAGGCTCTTAGAGGAAATACATAAACTTGAAATTAAACATAAGGTCCATTTAAAATTTGGGTACGCGCAGAGACTGGAGAAACTACGGGAAGACTTAAAACAGCTTCTCGATCAAAAAGCTCAAAATGAACATAGATACTTTGCCCACCGATTCTATGAACAGGGGAATAAGGGTGGGAGACTATTGGCTAGACAACGAAAGAAACAACAGGATTCACGCCATGTTCACACTATAAAGACAGGCGATAAGCAGATAGTGGACTCCCAAGCAATAGCAGCTGAGTTTCATCGCTTTTATGCGTCTCTATATAACATACACTCAGTTCCTGTGGGGGCGGAGGAGGGTGGACGTTTGGAAAAAAAATTGGGAATATCTTGAGGCCTCAGGGATACAGGCCATTCCATCTGCAGCCTTGGAGGAAATGGAAAAAACAATCCCCATTGGAGAACTGGGAGGAGCGATTGCGGCTTTGCCATTAGGTAAAAGCCCGGGACCTGATGGTTTAACAAATATGTATTATAAAAAATTTTCCTCAATCCTGTTGGTTCCTCTTTGCAGATACCTTAACTTTATCTCAGTCTCTAACCATTGCCTACAGAGGCACTGTTTGCTTATGTGATGGTTCTACCGAAGGTAGGGAAAGACCCTCAGTGCTGTGCCAGCTATAAACCCATCTCCCTCCTTAACTCTGTCACTAAGCTCCTGGCTAAAATTCTGGCCCTAAGGTTACAAGAACATATAGTTAAATTGATTCACCCAGATCAAACAGGGTTTATGAAGGGCTGAAAGGCTAGAGATAATATTCAGGCCCTGCATGTATTGCATTGGATGCAAAATGGACCAAACTGACCCCGAGTGTAGTAATTTCAATGGATGCTAAAAAAGCATTTGATATGGTGGGGTGGGAGTTTATAGTTGGAGTTTTGAGGGAGATGGTCTGAGAGAGCGGATGATGGAATGGGTGACGGCACTGTATGCAGACCCTAGAGAAAGGATTAAAGTTAATGGTAGACTATCAGATTATTTTGAGATACGGAATGGGACTAGGCAGGGATGCCCACTGTCCCCATTGTTATTTGCTATGGTGCTGGAGCCCTTCCTGCGCACGATTAGGGGAAATAGGAAGATCAAGGGAATTGGAGATGATCTACTGTTGTACCTCTCCTCAAGAGTCTTTGACGGAACTGATGTTGGAAATAGACAGGTTTAGCCTCATATCTAATTTTAAAATAAATATTGAGAAATCAGTGTTGATGCCAAGCCATGTGCCTTTGAGGATGAAGACCACCTTGCAACAATCTTTTCCTTTTGTTTGGCGCCTTGATTCTATTTAGGGATCTATATCTCTTCAGATATAAAGCGCTTATATGATTTAAACTATGAACCCTTGAAGGTATCCATAATAAAAGACTTGCAAAAGTGGAGAAGTCATACTCTGACATGGTTTAGCAGGGTAAACTCGCTTAAAATGAGTGTAATTCCCAGGCTTATTTACGTTTTACATACCGTACCCATAACACTCCCACAGACATTCTTTAAACAAATATGAGGGGCTCTTGTGACCTTTGTGTAGGGAGATAAACATCCCAGGTTGGCACGCAAGATTTTGAGGAGACCAAAACGGGAGGGTGGGGTGGGACTCCCGGATATAGCATTTTATTACAGAGCCACGGCCCTGGTTCGTATAATGAACTTTAGGGCAAAATGGTGTAGTGGATAGCACTCTTGCCTAGCAGTAAAAAGGGTTGCTGGTTTGAATCCCAACCACAACAGTACCTGGAGTCTGGAGTTTGCATGTTGTCCCTGTGCCTGCGTGGGTTTTCGATCGGGTACTCTGGTTTCCTCCCACACTCCAAAGATATGGTGGTAGGTTAATTGGCTTCTGTATAAATTGGCCCTAGTATATGAATGTGAGTTAGGGACCTTAGAGTGTAAGCTCCTTGAGGGTAGGGACTGATGTGAATGTACAATGTATATGTAAAGCGCTGCGTAAATTGACAGCGCTATATAAGTACCTTAAATAATAATAATGAACTGGTGCCATGACTCTTCTAGTAAAATTTGGGTGCCATTGGAGGAAACATTAGCAGGTACGAACTTGGCTGGAGCCCCCTGGATTCTGGTTTCTCATAGGGGGTTGTCAGAATATGCATTACCACTGACAAAGACAACACTATTTGGGATAGAATGATAGAATGAACAGTACAGGAAAGTTTGCCCCCCCCCCCCCCCCAATACCCCCTATAACTCCATTGGAAGGATTTTCCCTGGGGGAAGAGAAAGGGAGTTTAGATCGCTCGAGAATGGACGGGAAGGGCAATTGCTTCCATTGGTGGATTTGGTTCGAATACTTGGGGAAGTACCAATGGCTGTATGGAAATACCATCAACTGACAGACTTGTTCAATAAGTGGAAGCACCAGATTAGGCCAGCGAACCCACTTACTACTTTTTAGCAGGGCTTTTTTTCTCAGAGAATAGGTGCAGGAACTCCCCCCATCTGAGTCACCCTTTGTCTCTGCCCCCTACCCACCTCTGACCACCGTCCCTTGATTCCACCCCCTACCCACCTACCAGTACTGCCCCTTTTAGAGAATACAGAACCAAGTATCGTTTTGTGGTGCTAAATCATTGTATGAAGCATGTTGATAAAAAAAAAAGAAAAGCAGTAAAATAGATCCCCTGCAGTCAGCAACAATAGAATCCCAGCAATAGATCCCCACACAACAATAGACTCCGCCAGCAACAATGGACTCCACCCCTACAACAATAGATTCCCTGCAGCAACAGTGAACTACCCACAACAAATTATCACACCCAGTAACAAAATATCCACCCAAGCAACATTAGACCCCCCAGCAGCAACAACAGATCTCCCAACAGCCAGCATCAATCAACCCTCCAGCAGCCAGTAAAATAGACCTCTCCCTCAACAGTAGTTCCTATCCAGCAACATAAGACCCCTCAGCAACAATAGATTCCCCATTAGCAACAATAGACCCTTACACAAAATCAGATCCCCACCAGTGACAATAGATCCCCCAGCAGCCAACATCAATAGACCGTCCAGAACACCCAACACCCCATGCTATTACATACATTCAGTGCTGGAGGTGCTGGAACTGCGTTCCCCCGCGTTCCTGCTGAAAAAAAGCCCTGCTTTTGAGGAATGGTGTATTAACTTATCAGAGCCGGGTCATATGTTGTCTCAAATGTATAGGCTGGTTCTGAGCGCTCAAAATATGACAACTCCTTATTTCATTTGAGAATGGGAAAGAGAACTGGGCTATAATTTTACATCAGAGCAAAATAAAAGGCTGATGGGAGCGACACACCATACTTCAATAAGTTCCCATATACAGGAGATGTCTTATAAGTTCCTGACAAGATGGTATCGTAGACTGGTTCGATTGGCTCAGATATATCCATCGGCGGATGTTAACTGCTGGAAGGGATTTAACCAAAAGGGTTCATTTCTGCATTTATGGTGGCATTGCCCAAAGAAAGTTTTCTGGGAAGAGATAGCCCCTTGGATTAAGAAAATGACACTTATGCCCTGTACACACGATCGGACATTCCGACAACAAAATCCATAGATTTTTTCCGACGGATGTTGGCTCAAACTTGTCTTGCATTCACACGGTCACACAAAGTTGTCAGAAAACCTGATCGTTCTGAACGCGATGACGTAAAACATGTCCGTCGGGTCTATAAACGGGCAGGAGCCAATAGCTTTCCTCTCTTAATTTATTCTGAGCATGCATGGCACTTTGTGCATTGGAATTGGCCACACACGTCGGAATTTACAAGAATGGATTTTGTTGTTGGAAAATTTTATAGCCTGCTCTCAAACTTTGTGTGTCCGAAATTCCGATGGAAAAAGTCAGATGGAGCCCACACACGATCGGAATTTCCGACAACAAGCTCCGATCGCACATATTCCGTCGGAAAGTCCGACCGTGTGTACAGGGCATTAGATCTATAGAATTCTGTCCATTACATTTTCTTTTTTATGGGATGCCATCATCTGCTAGGTTTTATAAGAGAAGCGTTACTCCTCATTTTCTAATATTGATACTTAGATTTTGGAAACAGTCTGAATGTCCCACTATAATGGATTGGAAAAGGGAGGTAGAAAAAATAATGGAAGCAGAGAGATGGATAAATATGGTTAAAGACCAACAGAATACATTTAAAGATACATGGGCAGGATGGCTGTATTACTCCTCAGAAATAGGAGTGGATTAAACCCTTTTGGGGGCAATGCTGTGTTATGGATCAGATGGTCTGTGAGATGCATCTGGTGGGGGGGAAATTGGGAGGAGGTGGGGTTTTTTTTTTATTTTTTTGTGTTGTTTTTTGTGTTGTTTCTTTTTTCCTCCTCTGGGAGGCACAGTGAAACAATGATTGATGTCATTAACGGAAGAGGATAAGTTATAATAGTAAATTAGGTATGGGATGGGCAGTACGTAATGGAATCACATAAAGAAGGGTAGATTGAAATGAAAGGTGGAGAGGTATAAAATAAAATATTAGAGCGAGATTATATTGAATTAAAAAACACTAAACATAATAAGACACAAAATAGTAATTTGAAATTACACACTTTTTTATTTATTTATTTTTATTACTTATTTTTTTTTGTATTGTTGGTTGTTTCACACGTAATAGGGCACTGTAAAGCCCCCTTCTTATACTTTGAATAATGTTTTGCACAAATTGAGTTTTGGTTATGGGTAGGCAAGTGGGTGGGTTTTTTCGTTTTTTTTTTTCTCTCTTTTGAAGGAGACATGATCAAGGATCCAATGTGTTTTCTCGGGGTGGGGTGGGGGGGGGGGGTTAGTGTGGTGTATGTTAATGAAAAGATTTATATAGATATATTATGCAATGTGTATTTTTATGTTGTATGTTGTAATTTGTCTTAATAAAGAAAAGGTGATTATAAAAAAAAAGTATACTTCTATCCACTGTTTTAATCATTTCCTGGTCTTAACAGACCAAACTCTGAAAACAAACGGTGGCTATATAAGCTTCAACCTCTTTATCCAATCAATCTCCGATTTTAACAAAACGATAGAATCTGCAAAAAAATGAAGCCATAACTTTGAGTCGATCATGCAGGTTGAAAAATTATAGATCGTTTTGCATTGATCGTCAGCACTGAGATAATTTTGTTCATGAATACGAACATATTTAGTTCGCTCAGATTATGATATTACATGGTAGAAACGGAGATCCGATTAGTTACTTATGACCATAAGTTATAATTATATCTTGAAAAAAACAATGCAGCGCTAAACATAAAAGTCAGGATTGGGTAATCCACACATATGTGACTATCAACCGTGCAGCGTGATAGTGTAATAACCAAATATAGGAAAATAAAGACAATATTGTGGTAAGTCCATGACCATATAAATGTCCAATTATGTGAACATTCTGGTCATGTGACTATCAACCATGCTGGCTGCTATATGTGTCATCTGATACTCTTTTCACAGCAGCGCAACTACACTGTTGTTTTATATCTTATAATTATATCTTAACTATTAATCCACTTACCCCATGTGTGGTATATGTATTAAATAGGTTGCTGACTATAGATGTGATTATTCCAGTTGAAAAAGATTAATCAATCAGACAAGAAATCTATCAATTATTGATGAGCATATGACCACCATAAGGTGGACTTAGAAAAAAAAAACACTACAGTGCCAGTTAAAAGGCATTTTTGAACTTTTTCCAGCCCAATCGAAAATATCTGCTTGCTGTGGCTGGTGAAAT
This sequence comes from Lithobates clamitans, assembly GCA_037952925.1. Lineage (NCBI taxonomy): Eukaryota > Metazoa > Chordata > Amphibia > Anura > Ranidae > Lithobates > Lithobates clamitans. The sequence goes on from JBBGZY010000637.1 coordinate 6,032,190, forward strand.
GAAGATTAGAGAAAGTGAGTTTTGTGTTGCTGCAAAAGTATATTGTTGCTCTTTCTTTATTATAACAATGCATTTTAGAAGATTAGTCATCTGTGTGTGGGTATAAGTGTCAGCCTAAAGACACATAGTCCTTATTGCTGTATGTTTTTTCAAGTGTGTGCATTTAACCCTTCTCCAGTCAGTCCCCCCCCCCAGCCCCTGTCCCTCCCACCTAATACTAAACCTTTGCTTCTCTCTTCCATTCTCAGGGGCCAAGATGCAGAATTTGCTGGCTCTCATACTACACTAGTCTGGAGAGTGGGAGATTGATAGAACACACAGTATCTTCAGTCTGGGACACCAAGATCAGCATTCACACAACTCTCTCAAAACAGGCAAGTCTTTTCAAGTGATTACTACTTCCACTTTTTTACTTAATTCTTTTTTAAATGTAAGCATGTTCAGAATAATTATTAAAAAAAAAAACTGATTTGTGGTTTAGCACACACGTCTTTCCCCTTCCATATTTATAAAAGGGTTCATTTTTCCATTGCCTTACATGGTGATGTCTGTAAAAGGCAAAGTTACGTTTAGCAGCTACACAAAGCACCTTAGATGTCTTCAGGCACTCTTACTATTCAGGTGTTCTTGAGGGTTTTTTTTCTCCTTTTGGCAAGTTTGTATGAATCGGTGTGTAAAGTTCTGTTCTATTTGATAGGTCCATGTGTTGCTCCAGAATCCACATATTATTTTATTGAAGATGTTCATTGTTTCCTGAAAGGAGAGTTAAGGTAAGATAATTATCTCATTCTTCAAGGTTTGTGACATTAAAGTATTGCTGTAATTCTTTACAATGTGCCGCATATATAAACAACTGATTTACTGTGGTGATAGAAGGAGGCGTAAGACTGATCTTGTTTGAATGAGCTAAAGCACATTTCCGTTCCCTGATAAGTGTAATACAAATATTTTGAGGGTAAATGATGAGAGTGGAGGGGATGCTGATCTATATCCAGCAGATAGAAAGATGAGTCTCATCTTTTTCAATGCACGGATGTTTACTAAAAGATTTGACTGATAATTAGTGTGCGACCTGACCATGAACTGGAGGATATTGTTTAAAGTAAATGCAAAAAATCATAAATGAATCCATATGGTGATCTTACATAAATTATGTATGTTCACTCTGTGAACATGATGTCTGATGTATTTATAAATGTTTCAATGTTTCATGTGTGTGGTCTCAATTTTCCATGTGCATTGAACATCCAAATAATGCAATTTTGTGCTTTTTTCTGATAAGGTGCACTAAATAATGTGTATTAAAAGAGAAGTAAGGTTTTTATTTTTCCCATTTATACTTACCTAGGTGGATGCAGCATCGCTCCAATGCTGCATCTGTTTTCTGCCGCCTCTGCACTGAGAACCGAGCCATCGAACTCTGCCGATGACTCGGTTCTCACAGATCCCAGAGCGGAGAGCTGCTGACTGTCAATCAGCAGCTCTCCTACTCTGCTCCTCCACACTCACTGGAGCGCTGAGTTGTGGAGGGGCAGCGAGCGGCCGTCTGAGGCTATCAGCGTCTCGCTGAGAGGCTTAGACAGGCATCAGTACAGGCACCTGGCGGATCCAAAATTTATTGTCGCGATGACGTGGTGCCTGGACTGATTCCAGTGATGGCAGCAGAGAGCGGACTTCAGACCGCTCTCTGCTGAAAACGGGTCACAGGAGAGCAAAACACATTGCACTCCTGTGACCCATGGGACAAGCCCAGCCAAACGAGCTCAGGCTGGACTTCCCCTTTAATTGCCAAAATATTTATTTATTTTTTAAGTAGAACTATAGGCAAAGCTTTTTTTTTTCATTTTGGATAGAGTAAGGGAAGGTTATAAGCCCTCTTTGTCCCAATGGGGAAATTTCCCTTCACTTCCTGTCCCATAGCCAAAACAGGAAGTAGAAGGAAATCCCTTCAAAATAGGGAATCTCTTGGGGACCCCCAGGTCAACAGAACTAGGGGAAATTTTCCCCTCTATTACTTTTCTATTACTACTTTTCCCCTCTATTATTCCCCTCTATTACTTTTCTATTACTACTTTTCTACTACTTTTCTGGAGACAAAAATGTGGGGTTTTCTTTTACTTTTGCTTTCAAGGATAATGGTAAACAGGACAAATAGAGAGGGTGAATCTCCCTAATGGCCGCAATAAAAACTGACAGGTGTCATGCTGTCTGACCTGGCAGCAGGTCAAAAAATCCTGTGTGTCATGCTGTCAGATAAATATAAGGTCACTTTATGTATGGGAGTTTACAATTGGAAACTTTTGTATAGACAGTAATGTATGAAATCATATATATGCATATTTACCATGGCCATGGAAGGCCAACAGTATGGTACTGTATGTGTACTTTGATACCCTCAGCACAGTATGCCCTATGTCTTTTTGAGGCTTCATGCACACTAGAGGTTTTTTTTATATGCTCAAAAAAATTCTAGAAAACGCCGCTGGATGAAAAATGCTGATAATAATGTTTTTGTGCTGGCTTGTAGTAGCGTTTTACTAGCTTTTAGTAGCGTTTAGAAGCATTCAGTATTTTTTTCTGTTGGAAAAACGTTTCAAAAAACTCTACAGATGTTTTTTTTTTTTCTGCACCTAGACACTGTAGCTCAAAAAAAAAACCATAATAGCCCATTGTAGTGTGAATGGACACATAGGATAACATTATTTAGCTTCTAGGAGCAGAAAAAAATGCTTAAAAAATGCATGGAGCCTAATTCTTACAGTTTTTTACAGTCTTCTTTGAAAACACCCTTATTTTGTTCTTTAAATATAACCTCACCCCTAAGTATAGCTCAAACACAAAAATATTGACCATCATCTCTGAATTCTGATGCATATGTATGCCATGGCCCATTCCTAAGATCAACTATACTCTTCTGAATGACTGGGGGCCACCATGAATATGGATGATGCATAGGAATTAATGGGGCCATGGTGTGTGTACACTTGACACAGAACCCAGCCAAGATGTTGTTCTTGCAGAGGTTGTGTCCTCACCACAGAAGAAAAAAAAAATCATAGTCCCCCAAACCTCAATATCAAATTTGCAGAGTAATTGCTTCAGTTTGTATCTAATACAAACTTTTACTGCTAGGCATGGGCAAACTTTACACCCCCAAGTCCAGTGAAATGTCCAACACATACCAGGCCTAGATGAATAGAGTAACTCTGTCCTAGGACTAATACATATGACTTGGGTAGCCATTATTTTCTATGGTTGTGTGGTATTTCAGCCTGTTTCAGCAGCGCCAGTTGCCTACCTCCCACTAGTCCCAGATTCTATGGGACTTCCCATGATTTTAACAAAATCCTGATGTCCCGCAGATCCAGGCTGTGTCCCGCTACTAGCTATACATCACAATGCTCATACCTGCACCCGACTTTGGCTTTTTTCCTGCTCTGTTGGAGCCTGACATGAGCAATCCAGTAAATACCATTATCCTGGCTGTGGATTATCACCAAAAATAGACACACACCTGGTAGTGATAAACAAGTTGAATATATTAGCACGGTTTAAAGCATGTGGAAACTTATAACACTGTTTAACCTGGCTTAAAATAACTAATGCATTAGAAAAGACAACCTTCAATATTTATCAACTGCAGGTATAGAAAGGGCAGTAATCTATATGCCCTTAACACAGGCGCTGAGAGGGAGGAGAGAACACTTGTTAACTTCTCAGCTCCTTCTGGGCCGCAAACACCTTTGAGAGGCAAACACACAACGAAAAGAAAAGGGTTACACAAGTGCAGTAAGCACAGTTCTGTAATGTTGCAGTTCCTGAGTCAAAGAATACTAGTTCCTTCTGCTAGCAAACAGTGGGGCCCTTGTTTTAAGAGTAGGTTTAAACAAGCTTGCATGGAGCAGTAATCATCTAGAATGTTCCATTAGGTAGAAATTTAAAAGGGCAAACTACTAGAGATGGCAGCTCCAAACAAGCATCTCGTGACACTAAAAAGGGAAATTGGTGTCTGCATGCAGTGTCAGTATGATGTCAAGAAGGATGTGGGGTTTACACCCGCGCACCAGTCCTCTTTGCAATGACACAATAGTCCCAGGCTGCCGAGTAGGGTCCCTGGACTAAATAGTAGTGGACCACGTGGCTGTCTCTGCTCCTGGCTCCCCTTAGGTGTCCTCACTCCTTTGTCTCCAGGCAACACTCTCCTGGCAATCTCTTTTGAAAAGCTTGGCTTTCTCCCCCTCTGATGCTGCCAGAGTCTCTCTCTCTCTCAATCTCTTCAGTCTCAGCAGTTTTCCTCACACCTGTAATTGCTAATGGTACAAAAAAATATATATATTATAAATAGCCTTGTGAAAAAATGTAAGAGCTCAACTCTTAAATGCTGGATAGCCAGATAAGAGGCTCAAAATAATGTGAACATGTGAATATTAAACTGATTAGTGCCAAAAAATATGCTGTAGATGGTCAAAAATAGTGAAAACCACAAAAATAAGTGAAAATCCCAATAAAAATAGTCAATCAGTAAATCATAAAGTCCAAAAATCATAAACATTTGAGTGTAAACGTTGAGCGTATGTGTTGATAAATCTTCTCCATACATGTGGTAGGTAGCAGTAGATGATACAGGAGTGTGCTCACAGAGCCCTTACCTCAACAGGCATAAGTAAAAGCCTTAATGATCGAGATGGTGGACAGCAGTGACGAGTCAAGCTCGCCTCCAGGTCCGGATGGTATATGGAAAGAAAAGGGGAAAAAAGGGCGGCCTCCAATTGTGTAGTAATGGTAAAAAGTCCAGTTTATTAAAAACCACTGTACAGGACATTCAAAAAGGTACAGCACGGACTGAACGGCGTACCGCCGTCACCTACTACGAAACTTCTGGTCCATGACAAAAACAACCGGGTCAAAGGTGATGTCTTCCACTTGCGTCGGCTCACGTGTATCCTACGCGTTACGTCACACACCCTCATGACTTCCTCAGGGAATCTGATTGGCTAAGCAATCAGTTAATTTATAATGGTGGGACAGGAAGTAGCACGGAAGCCATTTTAATGGAGCCCGAGAATAATATGGATATATATTATTACAGTGGTCAGTTTAAAAAGTTTAGATTATAGCAAATTAGGTACTTTATTAGATAAAAAATGTAAACATTTTTAAAAATAGTAGTAGTGTACATAAAAATTACTAAATTGAAAAATAAAACAAAAACTCAAAAGACAATGATGTCTGTTCCAAAGAATTGAGCAAACACTCATTGTGGACATCTTGTGGTGATTTAGGTAACTGCATTTCACCCTATATCCACAGTGCAACAGTCCCTCATGGCTAATTAAAATAACTGATAAAATGATAATAAAATAAATTAAACTACACCTATTCCATACATCTTATTAATGAACAAAGAGCTGTCATAAATACCAAACGATCTGTAGTTAAAAAGCGATCTAAAATTGAAAAGGAGTCTAGAGTTGAAAAAAGAAGGGGAAAGCGTACTGCAAATTGCGTAAAAGGTTCACAATAGACAATAACAGAATTAAAATCAATAATCACTAATAAAACAATTCAAATCGAAGTCTATATTTAACCCATTGGGTGCAAGTGTGTTCATTTTATAAATCCATTGGGATTCTTTCTGACTAATACTTCTGATTTTATGGTCCCCCCTCCAGGATTTATGATATCTGTCTATGCCCCAAAAGGTAATTTCAGTTGGATTACTGTTGTGTGCTGCAGCGAAATGCCTCGATACATTATGTTTGGGAAATGCTTTCATAATGTTTTGAACATGCTCTTTAATTCTGACTCTTTCCGTTTTTCCTACATATTGCAGTTTGCAAGAACATTGTAAGACATACACAACGCCCTCTGTGTGACAGCTGATGAAATCTTTAATAGGGTGTGTGTGTCCAGTGCTTGTTGCCAGAAAATCTTCTTCCCTTGAAATTTTTTTGAATGCTGACATGCAAAACAATATTTGCATGGAAAAAATCCTTTTCCATTAAAGAAAGAAAAGGGACTATTAGAGGGAGGGTCCACTACATTTTTCACAATTAGATCTCGTTGTGTGGGGGCAACAAGCACTGGACACACACACCCTATTAAAGATTTCATCAGCTGTCACACAGAGGGTGTTGTGTATGTCTTACAATATTCTTGCAAGCTGCAATATGTAGGAAGAACGAAAAGAGCATTAAAAGTCAGAATTAAAGAGCATGTTCAAAACATTATGAAAGCATTTCCAAAACATAATGTATCAAGGCATTTTGCTGCAGCCCACAACAGTAATCCAACTGAAATGACCTTTTGGGGCATAGACAGATATCATAAATCCTGGAGGGGGGACCATAAAACCAGAAGTATTAGTCAGAAAGAATCCCAATGGATTTATAAAATGAACACACTTGCACCCAATGGGTTAAATATAGACTTCGATTTGAATTGTTTTATTAGTGATTATTGATTTTAATTCTGTTATTGTCTATTGTGAACCTTTGTACGCTTTCCCCTTCTTTTTTCAACTCTAGACTCCTTTTCAATTTTAGATCGCTTTTTAACTACAGATCGTTTGGTATTTATGACGGCCCTTTGTTCATTAATAAGATGTATGGAATAGGTGTCATTTAATTTATTTTATTATAATTTTATCAGTTATTTTAATTAGCCATGAGGGACTGTTGCACTGTGGATATAGGGTAAATGCAGTTACCTAAATCACCACAAGATGTCCACAATGAGTGTTTGCTCAATCCTTTGGAACAGACATCACTGTCTTTTGAGTTTTTGTTTTATTTTTCAATAGTAATTTTTATGTACACTACTACTATTTTTAAAATTTTTTACATTTTTTATCTAATAAAGTAGTACCTAATTTGCTATAATCTAAACTTTTTAAACGGACCGCTGTAGTAATATATATCCATATTATTCTCGGGCTCCATTAAAATGGCGTCCGTGCTACTTCCTGTCCCACCATTATAAATTAACTGATTGCTTAGCCAATCAGATTCCCTGAGGAAGTCACGAGGGTGTGTGACGTAACGCGTAGGATACGCGTAGGTACGCCGTTCAGTCCGTGCTGTACCTTTTTGAATGTCCTGTACAGTGGTTTTTAATAAACTGGACTTTTTACCATTACTACACAATTGGAGGCCGCCCTTTTTTCCCCTTTTCTTTCCATATACCATCCGGACCTGGAGGCGAACTTGACTCAGCTCTACAATCAATTCACCTCGGCCAGAGACATCCATTGGTCGTCACTGCTCTCCACCACCTCGATCATTAAGGCTTTTACTTATGCCTGTTGAGGTAAGGGCTCTGTGAGCACACTCCTGTATCATCTACTGTTACCTACCACATGTATGGAGAAGATTTATCAACACATACGCTCAACGTTTACACTCAAATGTTTATGATTTTTGGACTCATTTACTGATTGACTATTGTTATTGGGATGTTCGCTTATTTTTGTGGTTTTCACAATTTTTGACCATCTACAGCATATTTTTTGGCACTAATCAGTTTAATTTTCACATGTTCACATTATTTTGAGCCTCTTATCTGGCTATCCAGCATTTTATGCCCCGTACACACGGTCGGATTTTCCGAAGGAAAATGTGTGATAGGACCTTGTTGTCGGAAATTCCGACCGTGTGTAGGCTCCATCACACATTTCCCATTGGATTTTCCGACACACAAAGTTTGAGAGCAGGTTATAAAATTTTCCGACAACAAAATCTGTTTATAGTCCTGACGTGCGCGTTTTACGTCACCGCGTTCAGAATGATCGGATTTTCCGGCAACTTTGTGTGACCGTGTGTATGCAAGACAAATTTGAGCCAACATCCGTCGGAAAAAATCCTAGGATTTTGTTGTCGAAATGTCCGATCAATGTCCGACCGTGTGTACGTGGCATAAGAGTTAAGCTCTTACATTTTTTCACAAGGCTATTTATAATATATTATTTTTTTTTGTACCATTAGCAATCACTATTGATGTATTGATTTGCGCGAAATCACTCTGTTCTTTATATTTTCTATTGGTAGATTGGTGTATACCACTAGATTTTGCAGCACTACACACACTTTCACTTTTTCACTTTTTAGTAGCGCAGAGGTCTCTTTATTATTGTTTTTCCTCACACCTGTCACCTCACCACACTCTCTCTCTTTCTCTCTCCCTCTCTCTTCAGACCACTCTCCTTATTCTCCTTACAGACTCTTTTTTTGGGGCTTCAGGATATCCCTCCTCCTCTGTTGGGGCACACAGTCCCTGGTGTCAGCGTGTGTCTCTCTCCTCTCTCTGGCACCTCAGTTCCTTCCCCTCACACACTTCTCCTCTCCTTACTGTTAAGTGTAACTGTGTCCCAGCAAAGGACTTTTTGAGCCTTGGTATCTCCCTCTCTTTTAAGCAATCTCCTCTCATCTGTCTCCTGTCAGCACTCTCACTCCCTTTTACCTCAGTACTTCCCTCTCTTCTGTCCCCTCAGCACTTCCGGAAACTCCCCTTTGTCCCAGTGTTCTCTCTCTCACTCCGTTTTCTGCAAGGACCAGTCAGCATCTCTCTGTCTCCATCTTGTGGTCAAAAGGAGAAATTGCATTACAACATGCCTGCTACAGATACATGTCCCCCAGGGCAGTACCCAGACCCCCATAACCTTTGTCCCATTACTTGCATATAAGCCTTACAAATGGACAATTTAGATTTTTCCAGTTTGGGACCCATAGTCTTCAATGGGGTTTGTTGTTCAGTTCCGAACTTTTTCGATGTTCTAAAGTTCTGCCACAAACCGAACCGGGGGTTGTTCAGCCCATGTCGACAGCCAAACATTTCAAATTTTGACTCATCAGTCCAGAGAGTCTGCTGCCATTTTTTTGCACCCCAGTTCTTATGTTTTCGTGCATAGTTGAGTTGTTTGGGCTTATTTCTACGTTGAAGGTATGGCTTTTTGGCCGCAACTCTTCCATGAAGACCACGTCTGGACAGATTTCTCCAGACAGTAGATGGGTGTACCAGGGCCCCACTGGTTTTTGCCAGTTCTGTGCTAATGGCACTGCTGAACATCATCCAATGTTAAAAGGTAAGTAAGCACTAACTTAATGCATTAAGTTTCCTTGGCTGACCACCGCATCTAGTGTCCTCAACGTTGACTGTTTCTTTATGCTTCCTCAAAAGAGCTTGAACACCTCATCTTGGATCCCCAGTCTGCTTTGAAATCTTTACCTGAAAGAGGCCTTGTTGTTGCAGTATAACGATCTTGTGTCTTATTGCTGTGCTCAGTCTTGCCATGGGTATGGGACTTCCACCACCTCACCTTAGTGGCAGAGTTTGGCTGTTCCTCGCCCATTTTTAAGCCTCCTACATAGCTGTTTCTAATGACGTTGTTTCAACCTACTTATGAAATTGATAAACATTAGCACCCCCTTGGTGTAATTGGTTAATCATACGCCTGACTCTAATCCTACAAAATCCCTGACAAGTGTACAACGTGTGCAAGTTTAAAAATTGATGCTGGTCTGAAGCCAAAAGGTAGTCACACCAAATATTTATTTGATTTAGATTTTTCTTCTGTTTACTCATTTTGCATATTGTAAATTGATAACAATAAACTATAAAATGTAATTTTTTTAGAAGCATTCTTACTTTACAGCATTTGTTCACACTTGCCTAAAACATTTGCACAGTACTGTATGTACTACACTACAAGAACATTTGTTTTGTTGTTAACTATGAATTTGTGTAGATTCATCTGCTGGGGCAGAATTTCACCTGTCTTACCAACATAGAGTCCTGTAGAGCATTTTGTACACATTATTAAGCATACCACCTATGAGGATCTGCCACAGAAAGTATCTTTAACCACTTGCCGACCAGCTCACGCAGATATACTGCGGCAGGTCGGCTCTCCTGCGCGAATAGACGCACCTGTACATCGGTCCGTGCAAGGAGGATAGCGGACTCTATGTCTGCTATCGACCCGCGATCGCTATGTACAGAGGCAGAACGGGGTACTGCCTATGTAAACAAGGCGATTCCCCGTTCTGCCTAATGACATGTCAGAGATCTTCTGTTCCCAGTGATTGGGAACAGTGATCTCTGTCATGTCTCAGTGAACCCATCCCCCCCTACAGTTAGAACACACCCAGAGAGCACACCTAACCCCTTGGTCGCCGCCCCTAGTGTAAACCCCTTCCCTGCCAGTGTAATTTTTACATTGGTCAGTGCATTTTTATAACACTGATCAATGTAATATTGTCACTGGTCCCCAAAAAGTGTAATTTGGGGTCAGATTTTTTATTACCAGTAAAAACAATAAAAATAAATAAAAGTCCCTAAATCTATCCCGTAGTTTGTAGACGCAATAACTTTTGTGCAAACCAATCAATATACCGTATATACTCGAGTATAAGTCGAATTTTTCAGCACATTTTTTTGTGCTGAAAGTACCCCCCTCGACTTATACTCGAGTCAAGCACTTTTCTGCAGCAAAAAATGTCATTTTCCGAACCGAATTTGGGGCCCCGTATCTCAGGGCCACTTGGTGCTAGGAACCCCACATTTGGTATGCACACCCAGTAGAACTGGTACCACAACATATCCAAAGCTGAAGTTCCTAGCACCAAGTGGCCCTGAGATACGGGGCCCCAAATTCGGTTCAGAAAATGTCATTCTCTGCTGCAGAAAAGTGCTTGACATTTTCTGAACCGAATTTGGGGCCCCATATCTCAGGGCCACTTGGTGCTCGGAACCCCAAATTTGGTATGCAAACCCAGTGGAAGTGGAACTGGTACCATAACATATCCAAAGCTGGGGTTCCTAGCACCAAGTGGCCCTGAGATACGGGGCACCAAAACCGGTTCGGAAAATGTCATTCTCTGCTGCAGAAAAGTGCTTGACATTTTCTGAACTGATTTTTGGGGCCCTGTATCTCGGGGCCACTTGGTGCTAGAAACCCCAGCTTTGCATATGTTATGGTACCAGTTCCACTTCCACTGGGTTTGCATACCAAATTTGGGGTTCCTAGCACAAAGTGGCCCTGAGATATGGGGCCCCAAATTCGGTTCAGAAAATGTCAAGCACTTTTCTGCAACAGAGAATGACATTTTCCGAACCGATTTTGGGGCCCCGTATCTCGGGGCCACTTGGTGCTAGGAACCTCAGCTTTGGATATGTTGTGGTAGGAAATTTTATGGTGCTAGTTTCACTGGGTTTGCACACCAAATTTGGGGTTCCTAGCACTAAGTGGCCCCGAGATACGGGCCCCAAATTTGGTCAACTGTGTCCATCTGCAGCAATGTCATTTCGGGACCCTTTGGGTTCAGAGACCCCAAATTTTGGCTGCAGCTAGGGGGCATCTAGGAACCCTTAACTACCGAGGTTGAAGTTCAGGGGACCTATGGCTGCAAATGGGAACAGTGAGGCATGCAAATGGGCACAGTGATGCTGCAAATGGGCATTGTTGACCCTCTTTTCCACTTACAGTAGCTGTGCATTTCTTACCCTCGTCTTATACTCAGGTCAATAAGTTTTTCCCATTTTTTTTGTGGTAAATTAGGGCCTCGACTTATACTCGGAACGACTTATACTCTAGTATATACGGTATGCCTATTGCGATTTTTTTTTTACCAAAAATATGTAAAAGAATATACCGTATCTCACAAAAGTGAATACACCCCTCACATTTTTGTAAATGTTTACTATGTCTTTTCATGTGACAACACTAAAGAAATAACACTTTGCTACAATGTAAAGTAGTGAGTGTACAGCTTGTATAACAGTGTCAATTTGCTGTCAAAGTAACTCAACACACAGCCATTAATGTTTAAACCGCTGTGAGTACACCCCTAAGTGAAAATAGGCCATTTTCCCTCCCCGTTGTCATGTGCCTCGTTAGTGTTACAAAGTCTCAGGTGTGAATGGGGAGCAGGTGTGTTAAATTTGGTTTTATCGCTCTCAGTCTTTCATACTGGTCACTGGAAGTTTAACATGGCACCTCATGGCAAAGTACTCTCTGAGGATCTGAAAAAAAGAACTGTTGCTCTTCATAAAGATGGCCTAGGCTATAAGAAATTTGCCAAGACCCTGAAACTGAGCTGCAGCACGGTGGCCAAGATCATACAGCAGTTTAACAGGACAGGTTCCACTCAGAACAGGCCTTGCCATGGTCGACCAAAGAAGTTGAGTGCACGTTCTCAGCGTCATATCCAGAGGTTGTCTTTGGGAAATAGAGGTATGAGTGCTGCCAGCATTGATGCCGAGGTTGAAGGGGTGGGGGGGTCAGCTTGTCAGTACTCAGACCATACACCGCACACTGCAACAAATTGGTCTGCATGGCTGTCGTCCCTGAAGGAAGCCTCTTCCAAAGATGATGTACAAGAAAGTCTGCAAACAGTTTACAGCAGGACTAAGGACATGGATTACTGGAACCATGTCCTGTTGTCTGATGAGACCAAGATAAACTTATTTGGTTCAGATGGTGTCAAGTGTGTGTGGCGGCAACCAGGGGAGGTGTACAATGACAAGTGTGTCTTGCCTACAGTCAAGCATGATGGTGGGAGTGTCATGGTCTGGGGCTGCATGAGTGCTGCCGGAACTGGGGAGCTACAGTTCATTGAGGGAACCATGAATGCCAACATGTACTGTGACATACTGAAGAGCATAGTAAATAAATAAATGTAGCGCTGTATGTAAAATTATAAATGTAAAGTGCAAATCTCTAAAATAAATAAATCCTACATATAAATGAATAGTCCATAAAATGAAAAAATGAAGAAATAAAACATGAAAAACTCTTCTTGTGATCAGTGTATCCACAAAATTCCACCACAGTGTTTGTTCCTATTCAAAAGGAGTGCACACCACCACCAGTAAAAATGCGCGCTCGCCTCCCAGATGAGTCAAAACTCATATGTGGATCTCCCCACGAGCTCTTTGCTCTCACTTCCTCTTCCCAATCAATGGTGGGTAATCCAGATGGCTCTTTTCTTAATGGTAACTCAGCTCATTAATATCCAAAGAAGCGGATCATCTCCCAGCTTGGCTCAAGATTCCATGAGTTCAGGACATGTAAATAATAAGTATAGAGACCATAGTGTTCTCCGTATACAAATTTATTCAAAGCCCCCAAGCAGACAAGTTGCACTTACAAGATAAAAACTTTTAAAATCACATAAAAACCTCCAGAGTAGCACCGCTGTGTCCACATACACAGTGCCTGGCTACAGTGTGTTTTCACTTAATGTGCTATATACACATGGTGATATATTGATGACTATGGTTATAATTTAATGTTTCCACTACACTTCCTATATTGGCACCAAGCCCTATATCTCAGCTGGTAATACTATGGATACACAAGGGAATCACTATAAGGATATTATATAGTGGTTTTATTGGGATATATCTGTCACTTATTGTTTAGTTCACACTATATACACAGATACAATTAATTTTATTTTGAAGTTATAGTGGTATGAGTGAGTGTGGGAGCATACATTGCACAGGATATAAATATCACATAGTGATGTACCACAGACACACTCATATTTGAAATACTGGGATTTTATTTGAGGTGGGACTATATACCGCATATACTCGAGTATAAGTCAAATTTTTTTTTTCGGCTGAAAGTGCCCCCCCTCGACTTATACTCGAGTCACCGCCGTCTCTGCATGAGCAGCATGTCATGCAGGCAGACGGCGGCCGGTGTGTGATAATTAGTTCGGAGGCTATTCCAGCTTTCAAAAGCCACGCCTCTTGCTCGTCTGTGATAGGCTAAACAGCTGTCAGTGTACAGCCTATCACGGACATTCTCTCATCCTCGTCCGTGGTATGAGAATGAGAGAATGTCCGTGATAGGCAGAACAGCGGTCAGCCTATTACAGACGAGGAGGAGGCGTGGCTTTTGAACAGTGGAATGGCCGCCGAAGTGTATTATCACACGCTGATCGGAGATCGCCACAGGGAGGTTGCACAGGACACAGGTAGGCTGCTGTCAGAGAACTCACACAGCAAGCACCCGTCTCCATGCAGCAGCTGCAAATCCTCATTCTACTAATGCAAAGGTGCATGCACGGAACCATAGCCAGAGGCAAATGAGATCCAGGGTGAGCATGCACAATGGCACCTCTATGCGAATGCGCACACGCGCTAACGCGCGTCCGCGAGTGCCAAAGCGCTAATATGCGAACGCACATGCGCCAATGTGCAAACTGCTAATGTGCTAACGCGCATGTGCCAATGTGCTAAGTTGCTAATGCGCATGCGCATACGCACGTACGCTGGCGCCAATCTTGGCACACAGCACCCTATATAAACAGAGAGTCTGCCTAGCATCAGTGCTGGATTGTCTTCAGCTTGTTCCTGTGTTCCTGTGTTCCTGTTGTTATTCTGCCTGATTGACCTTGTTCCTGAAAACCCGGCTATCTTCTGACCATTCTCTTGGATCTCCCCTGCCTGCTGAACCTGCCTCTACTTGCAATACTGACCTTGGCTTGAACTTATGATTACGGCTCTGCTTCCTGATTCTGTACCCTGCTGCCCGTCTGTTGCCAACCCCTGCTTGTTCCTGACTACGGTTTTGCCTGCTGACTTGGTACCCCGCTGCCAGCCTGTTGCCGACTCCTGCCTGTTCCTGATTCTGCAGTTGATCCTGATCTGGCTCCCGCTGAACAAGTCTGGTGATCAGTTTCCTCATCTCCTCAGCAGAGGTTCCTATATCTCCAAGTTCCAGCCTCCTGCCTGCAGGCACCTGCACCCTTTCGTTGCCCTCGCACTCCCTGTACCCACCACCAGGGGTGCTTGGACCTGAACCGTGCAAAAGGCCACCCTCATCATTTCGGGCTCCGCTGTAAGGTACGTGACAGCTGCACAGGGACACAGGACACATGCACACATGCACACAGGACACATGCACACAGGACACAAACACATGTACAGGACACATGTACAGGACACAGGGACAAATACACATGTACAGGACACATGTACAGGACACAGGGACACATACACATGTACAGGAAACAGGGACACATACACATGTACAGGACACATGTACAGGACACATGCACAGAACACGTACACATGTACAGGACACATACACATGTACAGGACACAGGACACATGCACATGTACAGGACACAGGACACATGCACAGGATACAGGTAGGCTGCACAGGACACAGGGAGGCATGCAGCTGCAGACGGGCATTGTTGACCCTCTGCATTGCTCACCCTCGTCTTATACTCGGGTCAATAAGTTTTTCCCAGTTTTTTGTGGTAAATTAGGGGCCTCGACTTATACTTGGATCGACTTATACTCGAGTATATACGGTCCTTTTTAGTATAGGTGCGGCAGACCCACTGGTGGTTTGGCACCCATCCCCCCCCCCTCTTTCCTCTCTACTCACACCCTGATATCAATCATAAGGAGGTAGCGCCACTTACCCCAATTTACTGTTTCTTGCTATCTGGAAACCCCCTAGGGGAGCTCCATTAGGGGAGGCTGCAAACCTATCCGGCGTCCTAAGCGCAGTCATATATATATTAAGAAAAGAGCCATCTGGATTACCCACTATTGATTGGGAAGAGGAAGTGAGAGCAAAGAGCTTGTGGGGAGATCCGCATATGAGTTTTGACTCATCTGGGAGGTGAGCGCGCATTTTTACTGGTGGTGGTGTGCACTCCTTTTGAATAGGAACAAACACTGTGGTGGAATTTTGTGGATACACTGATCACAAGAAGAGTTTTTCATGTTTTATTTCTTCATTTTTTCATTTTATGGACTATTCATTTATATGTAAGATTTATTTATTTTAGAGATTTGCACTTTACATTTATAATTTTATACACAGCGCTACATTTATTTATTTACTATCCATTTTGAAATTAGTGTGGTGTACCACTTGTAATGTTTAGCAGCTGTGCACGTTTATTATTAGGTTATCTTATTTAAACATCACAATATTTTTTACTTGTGGCGCTGATTGTTTCATCCTATAATTTGCATTATACCGAAGAGCATGATCCTCTCTTTGGAGACTGGGCCACAGGGCAGTGTTCCAACATAACGACCCCAAACACACCTCCAAGAGGACCACTGCCTTGCTAAAGAAGCTGAGGGTAAAGGAGGTGGACTGGTTACGCTATTGAGCATCTGTGGGGCATCCTCAAAAAGGTGGAGGAGCGCAAGGTCTCTAACATCCACCAGCTCCATGGTGTCGTCATGGAGGATTGGAAGAGGACTCCAGTGGCAACCTATGAAGCTCTGGTAACCTCAATGGCTGTGCTGGAAAATAATGGTGGCCACACAAAATATTGACACTTTGAGCCCAATCTGGACATTTTCACTTAGGGGTGTACTCACTTTTGTTGCCAGCGGTTTAGATATTAATGGCTGTGTGTTGAGTTATTTTAAGGGGACAGCAAATGTACACATTTATACAAGCTGTACACTCACTACTTTACATTGTAGCAAAGTGTAATTTCTTCAGTGTTGTCACAAGAAAAGGTATATTACAATATTTACAAAAATGTGAGGGGTGTACTCACTTTTGTGAGATACTGTATATCGGCCTAAACTGATGAATACATTTGTTTTTTGTATATTTTTTGGGATATGTATTATAGCAGAAAGTAAAAAAAATATATATTTTTTTTAAATTGTTGGTCTTTTTTGGTTTGAAGCTCAAAAAATAAAAACCACAGAGGTGATCCAATACCACTAAGCTCTATTTGTGGGTAAAAAAGGACGTCAATTTTGTTTGGGTACAGCGTCGCACGACCACGCAATGGACGCAGTGCCGTATCGCAAAAAATGGCCTGGTCATTAAGGGGGCAAATCCTGCCAGGGCTGAAGTGGTTAAAATATCATCAAATACTGCATATTTTCTCCCTGATTTCTGATCTCGGAGAGCTATTAAACATCCTGAATTATTCTGAAAGCCCTAATTACAGTATGCAATCCATCAAACTTTATGAATGTTGCAGACATCATAACAAAGACTATTACAGCTCTTTCCACTTTTTATGAAGGTTCTGTGAATTGTTTAAGACTATGTCATTTATAATGAATTTAGCTTTTTGAAGTAAAATGGTTTGAAGAAAAAAGTTATATATGCCTAACTTCCTCATTTTCCAATAAACATATTTTGTTTATCTTCCCCCTCCAGATTTAATACCATGTACACACTTTCAGTCAGGATTTTTACTCATGTGCATTACTCTTGGGCATTCCTTGTAATTTCACTGATCCAAAACTATGCCACATGATTTTTAATTACAACAGTTGTATCTGATATCTCCTTTTGTGGAAAGAGCCTACTGGTGCCAAAGGGGCTTGCTAGAACTCCGAGTCCTGACGATACATGCCTCCTGTTACACAGTGTACAGTCATTGCTAAACACATGCGTAAATCCTGGGCGAATATAAAAGATGTGCAGGAGCTATTTCAAACAACAGACTGTGACTCAGTAACAAGACATCTTTTTCTCTTCAAGCTCTTTTTTAGGGAATAATAAAGAACTTCTGCATATAAAGCAGATTCTATACAGTGGCAGTTATCATTTACAGGTTACTCAGTTAGTATTCTTAAGGTATATGTCAAACAATTGTTCTGCAGCATACATACTGGTATTTCTGCAAACATATACACATTTTCCTTTTCTTTTTTTTTTTTTTTACAAATGCCACAAGTAGTGTATATACTTTTTTTTGTGCAAAAACTTTAATGACCCTTTCACACATGCCTTCAGTTTGCTTCATCATTTCAGTTTTTACATCAGTTCTTTACTAGACATGTGCATTCGTTTTCGTCCAAATGCATTTTCGTCCGAATTTCAGGTATTTTCGTTATCGTTTTAACAAACGATAACGAAAGTGCAGAATCCGAAAAATGAAAGATCCGACATAAACAAATGCTTTATTTTCGTTTTCGTTGCTACAACAGTTCAATATAGATAGGAGATTTGACATGATGCTGACAATAACAATCTGTGTCCATCGAACCTGTGGTCGAATGTGCCTAACCTTAGCTCTATTAGTCCAAGATTATTCTACATAGAGAGAAAAGATTCGACATAGAGAGAAAAGATTCGACATAGAGAGAAAAGATTTGACATAGAGAGAAAAGATTCGACATAGAGAGAAAAGATTCGACATAGAGAGAAAAGATTCGACATAGAGAGAAAAGATTCGACATAGAGAGAAAAGATTCGACATAGGGGAGAAAAGATCGCTGCTGGAATTGGGTGGGGGAAGTAAGTACAGTTCAACCTAACTTTTTCATAATAATCTGCTGCTATTGTGTTAGTGTTGTGAACTTGATAGTGATACTAGTGTTGCTAGTGTTGTGATAGCCTCAGAGGCTGCCCGTGTTTCTGATTCTGTATAGATTCTATATACCCTATCTTGTTACCTGTCTGATCAGTGATCACTATCACCAGTCCATTTTCTGTTTGAACTATATACATTCAACATGAACGACGAAGATTCAACAAAGCAGCGAAAAACATACAAACGTTGAATCTTTGGCTTATGGTGTCTGTTGAAAGTTCTAAGAAGATTCGACGGAGCAGCTAAACTATACGGCGTCCTACAGTTTAGCTGCTCCATCGAATCTTCTTTGAACATTCGACAGACACCATAAGCCTTCAATGACACATTCAACCTTATTAATTTGGATTTTCGGACAATGCAATTTTTAACGAAAAACGAAATAAACAAAAACGAATTTTGGGAGTAACTAAATAAATGTATTTTTTGGACGAAAACGAAATTCCGAAACAAAATATTTCAGTGTGCACATGTCTATTCTTTACATCCACTTAACCACTTAATCCCCCCCCCCCCAAAAAAAACCCTGCAAGACAAAGGCATAACGAGCTAGTATGCATAGCTCATTATGAATTAGATCGAAGCCCCCGCAGTGGTCCTCGTATATATATATATATATATATATATATATATATATATATATATATATATATATATATATAGTGATATTGGGGGTTGCTTCTGTGTAGAGTACACCAGTGAGCAGAGTCCACGCCAGTTGTGCCATTTAAGGGCTTGTTGGCCCACTTTTATTAAAGAAAGAAAATGTCCATCGAGAATTCCCACGCAGGGGGTTTCAAATTTGCTACAGCAGTAATGTAAGTAAAACAGAAAATACCAAGCTACTTGGCTCTCTTCAGAAGTACTGCCGCTTAGGCTTTACACTTCAACCCTCTTGGCCATATAACAGAGTTCCGTACAACTACTGTACCTCTTTTCAGCTTCCTTGCTGCTTAGCCCACAGTTTTTGGCCCTCTGACAATACCATGCAGACATGCATGCTTCTCATTTGTTTGCCTGGACTCCTCGGGAGGGTGGAGCCCAGAAGCCTAGTCCTGACTCTGCTATAAGCCCAGGACCCACCTGCTCAATCAACCAGCCAGACTCCTGGCTGTTCCCAAAACCCGGTCCCAGGACTAGAGATTCCATCCCACCCATAACGCTATGGAATCTCCGGGCTCCAGGTCCCCAACTGGATTTCACAAACTTTGGAGGAAACTGATAAAACAGATTCCTCCACATTAAATACCCCTGGAGTCCCTCAACCTGCCTATTTGAGAACCCTGGGCAACAATTACCAGGACAGGGAACTGTACTGTCACAATATATATATATATATATATATATATATATATATATATATATATATATATATATATATATATATAAATATATATATATATTTATATAGTGGGGACGGAAAGTATTCAGACCCCCTTAAATTTTTCACTCTTTGTTATATTGCAGCCATTTGCTAAAATCATTTAAGTTCATTTTGTTCCTCATTAATGTACACACATCACCCCATATTGACAGAAAAACAGAATTGTTGACATTTTTGCAGATTTATTAAAAAAGAAAAACTGAAATATCACATGGTCCTAAGTATTCAGACCCTTTACTCATTATTTAGTAGAAGCACCCTTTTGATCTAATGCAACCATGAGTCTTTTGGGAAAGATGCAACAAGTTTTTCACACCTGGATTTAGGGATCCTCTGCCATTCCTCCTTGCAGATCCAGTTCTGTCAGGTTGGATGGTAAACGTTGGTGGGCAGCCATTTTTAGGTCTCTCCAGAGGTGCTCAATTGGGTTTAAGTCAGGGCTCTGGCTGGGCCATTTAAGAACAGTCACAGAGTTGTAGTGAAGCCACTCCTTCGTTATTTTAGCTGTGTGCTTAGGGTCATTGTCTTGTTGGAAGGTAAACCTTGGGCCCAGTCTGAGGTCCTGAGCAGTCTGGAGAAGGTTTTCAAAGTCTAGGATATCCCTGTACTTGGCCGCATTCATCTTTCCCTTGATTGCAACCAGTCGCCCTGTCCCTGCAGCTGAAAAACACCCCCACAGCATGATGCTGCCACCACCATGCTTCACTGTTGGGACTGTATTGGACAGGTGATGAGCAGTGCCTGGTTTTCTCCACACATGCCACTTAGAATTAAGGCCAAAAAGTTCTATCTTGGTCTCATCAGACCAGAGAATCTTATTTCTCACCATCTTGGAGTCCTTCAGGTGTTTTTATGAAAACTTCATGCGGGCTTTCATGTGTCTTGCACTGAGGAGAGGCTTCGTCGGGCCACTCTGCCATAAAGACCCGATTGGTGGAGGGCTGCAGTGATGGTTGACTTTTCCCATCTCCCGACTGCATCTCTGGAGCTCAACCACAGTGATCTTTGGGTTCTTCTTTATCTCTCTCACCAAGGCTCTTCTCCCCCGATAGCTCAGTTTGGCCGGGCGGCCAGCTCTAGGAAGGGTTCTGGTCCTCCCAAATGTCTTCCATTTAAGGATTATGGAGGCCACTGTGCTCTTAGGAACCTTAAGTGCAGCAGAAATGTTTTTGTAACCTTGGCCAGATCTGTGCCTTTTCACAATTCTGTCTCTGAGCTCTTCAGGCAGTTCCTTTGACCTCATGATTCTCATTTGCTTTGACATGCACTGTGAGCTGTAAAATGTGTGGACAATTAAAACCGCCTCTGCCTCACATCAATCCGCGCCTTAAAATTACTCCGTAATCAGATGCAGCAGACCCAAGCAGCTACTTTAAAAAATGAACATGTAATAAACAATAAGTCTAAAATCATAAAGATAAGCGTGCCAAGTCTCTGATTTGTTGTACTTATTGAAGCAGCGCTGAGTGTCCGATGTTATAAAACACTTTGTATAGAACAGATGTTTGAAGAGACAGGAAAGTTCAAAAATAAAGATGTAGTCTGTGGATGTGAAGGTATACGTGGAAATCCTTTCACCAATAATGATCACCGCGTGAGGGGGTCACCCCCCGTGAGATTGCACTCACCACAATATCAGTAATCACAAGCCTTTGGATAATAATCTTTAAAACTTTCCGTCTCCTTAGTTCAACCACCAGTTGGTGCAAGACCCTCTCGGTATGTATAACATGGGGAGAAAATGAGATGCCATATAGCGTAATATTGCTTAAGAATGTTTATTAAATAATATACAAAACCAAACTCCCCCTTTTTAAATGTGCGTACCAGATACAAAAGGTTAAAAGAGCATTGAAAAGTGCACTGTGCCTGTATAAATCGTCCCCCGGGAGGTGTTCCTGGATGCGAGCTGTATGCAGCTAGTCTGTTCGCTTCCTGGTTACCTTCCGTGGAGCGCACACGTCACTTCCGGTAGATTACGACACTGACGCGTTTCGTCACTTCCGGACGTCATCTGAGGGCGTAATCTACCAATCATGTAATCTGCCTCATGATGTGGCTTTCCTAATCAAGTCCAATCAGTATAATTAAACACAGCTGGACTCAAATGAAGGTGTAGAACCATCTCCAGGATGATCAGAAGAAATGGACAGCACTTGAGTTAAATATATGAGTGTCACAGCAAAGGGTCTGAATACTTAGGACCATGTGATATTTCAGTTTTTCTTTTTTAATAAATCTGCAAAAATGTGGGGTGCTGTGTGTACATTAATGAGGAGAAAAAATGAACTTAAATGATTTTAGCAAATGGCTGCAATATAACAAAGAGTGAAAAATTTAAGGGGGTCTGAATACTTTCCATCCCCACTGTATATATATATATATATATATATATATATATAATGATTGGGGTTTCTAAGTAATTTCCTTGCAATTACTGATTTTAACTTGTAAGCAACAAATGTCAGAAAAAGGTTTGGTCTTTAAGTGGTTAAACTGACCTCATCTACACATTCCTTGGATCTAAAGAACCCAGATATACTTTGTATCTCTTCTCTATATCTATCTCTCTGTGCTGAGGAGGTCTTTTTTTTTTTTTTTTTTTTTACAGAGCTGGCTTTGCACTGTTTATATATGTCAGTTCAGATGGAGAGGAGGATTGAATCCAGATCTATTTTTAATGATTAATCGTGCAGCTCTAGTATACCTGTGTATGTGGGGGTGGGGAGGCTCAATTTTGTTTTTTTACTTTTCATGTTTTTTTTTTTACTTATGATTTTAGTAGTCCCCTATGTGATAGCAGATAGGTCTTGGGGGGGCAGTGTGTGCAAGGAGAGGGGAGGTGAAGAGCAGTATACACAGTGAGGGGGCAGTCTGTACAGACAGGCTCCCTCACTTGCTGATAAAGACTGTCACTGTCAGCTTTTAAATGTAATTGTCGGCTCTCTTTTTTTTTATACTTCATAGCGCGGAGAATGAGCTGTCACAAAGGGGTGGGGTCACCCAGTGACTTCACCCGATGACCCCGCCCCTCTGTTTAAATTAGTGGCGGGCTCCAATGGCAGCTCATTCTCGGTGCTATTAAAGTGTAACTCCATTTTTGTTGAGAAAAAAAACATTCCTCTCTGGGTGATATATGTACATTGCAAGGATTTTAACAAATCCTGTTGCAGATTCCTACCTTTTGTTATTCTGAAGAAATCCATGGGTGTTTGTCTGTGCCTCTGTTCTGAGTGAGTGTAATGGGAGTGGTTTTATAATTAACTGTCAGGTGTGGAGCTGAAGGGCACTAATGAGGAAATCTGCTGGGCCTGCATCCCTTTAGACGTGTTCCTATTGAAAGTATCTCTGAAAAAATTACATTTTTGTTACAAGGGATGCCTGAAATCTGATTTGTATCTTAGACAGACTTCTGGAAAAATTGGTGAGCCAATCACACAAGCAGGAAATGATGTTTCTGGAGAGTGGTCAGTACACACTTTGTGTACAGAACAACTCCATGTAGCCATATTGCAATGTATCCTCAGAAAAGTACATTGACTGCAGATTGAAAAGGAAAGGTCATTTTTAATAACATTCAATTACAAAATTATTAGTGTCGCAATCATATGCGCTATATGAGTTTTTCTTTATTTGCTATTTTTTACCCCACGAAAGTATAGAAAAAGCATAGAAAAAAAAAGCTGACGATTTCATTTAAAAGTTGACAGTAACAGTCAGCATCGGCAAGTGAGGGAGCCTCTCTGTACAGACTTCCCCTTCACTGTCTAATCTGCTCGGTCCTGCCCCTCTCCTTGCACACACTGCCCCCCCCCCCCCAAATGACAGCTCCAAAATTGAATGAAAGAAAAAAGGCAGCTATTACATTTGAAAGCAAAAAATGACAGTCAGCGGCAGCTAGTGAGGGAGCCTGCCTGTACAGACTGCCCCCTCACTGTGTATACTGCTATACTGCTCTCCAGCCTTTCTCCACCACACCCCCACAGCGACTGGTTGCTCCTAACAACCAATGCAAAAACGGATGCAACAACAGACCGTTTGTTTACTTCCTTTTTTTGTCCTAATACCAAATACCAATACCAATACCAAGTTTACACTGATAGTTTTGGCACAGTAAGCCTATTTATTGGCACTCTGAATATGCTTTCCAATCTGACACATATGTTGGGTTTGACCATATTATATATAGCCATATTTGTCTTTAAATAAGCTCATACACCCTGAATGGTTGCTATTGTTTTCAAGCAATTAGTTAACAAGCAAGCTAAAAAATTATAGGAATGCTGTGCTTGCCCTTGGCAGGGTGCACATTGTAATCCTGACTTTCTACAAATTGGTGATATGCGGTTCCATTTATAAAGTTTCTAGGAAAGGGAGCTGTAAAAGAGCAAGGAGATGAGCTACCACTGTAGGAAGTACTGTAAGGCAACCAGCCCACCTATTTCACAACAAGTAGGTATTGCATGCTGCAGAAGTACTTATGTGAGGCTGCACACCACTGATTCAAATAGCTCCAAACAACTATTGATCCAGCAGAAAGGAGGACGCTGTGCCTACCTTTGACATGTTTTGCCTCCTGCTAAGGCTTAATAATAGACAACTACAAGTAAACCCCAACAGGGAATGAAATGCATCAGAAAATGAATTAGGTGAAATGTCCTAATTTTTGCTGGATCAAGAAAGTTTTTTTAAGCTGTTTGGATAAATGTGCCCTTACCTTTGTGCTGCTGGTAGTTGCTTGGGGGGCAACAGATCCCAGAGACCGCTGGCACTCACACTTGAGGTGGAAAGGGCAAAGGACCTGTGAGCGACACCATGGTTGTGTGAGTATAGCTATTGCCTATTACCAGATTTTCAAAACATCAAAATGTACAGGATAAGGTACAATATATTATGTAAATATCAGTAAAGTATATGTAAAGGCAACACTTTTTTTTTGTTTTGAATAAAGACCATTTGTCAGGTTTTTGTTGCTATCTGAGTTACCGCTGAGGAAATTTACCACTCTAATCGTCCTGATGAACACTGTCACTGAGACAGGATGTAATGGGAAAGCCCAAAAAATTTGAGTTGTCATTAGAGCAAGGGATGAGGAAAAATACTTCAATGGGGACAAATGTTCTGGTGCAGTCTCTAAGCTGGGAATTTGTCCCCTTTGCAGAGATTTCCTACCATTTCCTGTTGCATCTCTAATTTAAAAAAGCCAGCCTCTTGACAAAGGGAAGGTCTGCTTATTTGCAAGCTTCTTGTGTCCCCAACACAAATGGCTTTAAGAGCCATTGTGAACAAAACAGATCACCTGGAAAAAATGACTTACCTTTGCCCCAGCCAGCTACACTTCTGGCGGGCATGGGTGACATCACCACTTCCTACTGCTGCCTACTAGGATAGCTAGGCATTTGAAAGCCCATAGGCTTTTGAGCTCCAGGCTCTGAGAGCATGGTGATGTCACCCATGTCTCCACATTGTTATAGTTCTTACTCAAGGGGGGTAGTGCAATGGATACCAAAGCTTGTGCTTCTACAGGTTCCAGGCATGGAAATCCAGCCCTAACACAAGTATAAAAATGCTTTTTGGAGTGAATGAACCCTTTTGACTGAAAATACATTAGCTTTAATAACACTTGTCTTAAAGAACTATAGGCAAAACTTTTTTTTTCATTTTGGATAGAGCAAGGGAGAGTTATAACCCCTGTTTTATTTCACCATCTGTGTCCCATTGCAGAGATTTCCCTTCACTTCCTGTCCTGTAGCTAAACAGGAAGTGAGAGGAAATCCCTGCAAATTAGGGTAATTCCTTGGGGACTCCCAGGTCACCAGAACTAGTGTCCCCATTGGAAGTTTTCCCTTTTATTACTTTTCTGGGGACAACCTAAAATTTGGGATTTTTTTTTTACTTTCACTTACCATGATAATAGTAAACAGGATGAAAAGAGATGGTAAATCTCCTTAACGGGAGCACAGACAGGAATAAAAAAACTGACAAGCGATTATTCTCTCTCTACTCTATCCAAAACGAAAAACATTTTTTGACTTTAGTTGTACTTTTAGGTTGTACAAAATATTTGAACATTGCAGTTAATTGGAAACTGTCAGTTATCTTTTCAAAAAGCACGATGTTATTATTGAATGAAAATACTTTCTATGGTGAGATTAGGGGAGGAGGGTGCTGTGTAAAGAGCAAATTCAAGTTTAATCAATTAGATTGTAACTGCTAGTAATAAATTGAAAACGTTGCTAATATTCAGAAATCAGTTTTTGAAAGGTCCAAAGCCAAAAAAAAACTTTAAGCTAAATACATTACAGGTACATGAAAAAGGCATTCACAGTCTTACAATTGGTTTTCTATACAAATCAGCCATTGCCTGGGTAGAAAAGCATGTCCTCTGCCAGCATGCTACAGAAAAATACCCTTGCTCTCTGTGTGGAAGCAATGGTCTCTCTGTCGAAGTTATACATGACACCTGCTTAATCTGAGCTAGAACAACATCCACTTACAGACCGCCCACTGATAGCTGCCATAACCGCAGTATTTTTTTTGTTCCAATAATTTTTATTACAATTTCAAAACAGCATACAGAAATTTATGCTCAAATATCCATCAGAAAATCGTTGAAACAAGGATGCAATATTCAATGCGATCAGTGACCCTTATCAGTTACACATAAACAAAACCATAGTAATAAAGGTTATAATTTGGTTAGAGAGACTTTATTGTCCCCTGGTAGCATCCTACAAAACAATATATTTCACCCCTCCCCCTTCCCATCTTCCTTTATTATGGTATAACTGAAACAACGTCAAGAAAAGTGAGGGAAAGCAGGAAGGGAAAGAAAAAAAAAACACACCCCGAAAAACAAAAAGAAGGAAGAAATAAAGAATTTAGATAGATTAGGGCAGAGTGGGATGGGTCCCCTGGCCTCCCCTCACAAAATAGCCCAGCCTTCAGGGAGCCTGGAGATAATCAATCCAGGGATTCCATACCTTCTCAAACCTAGCTTGCCTATCTCGTTGTATACTGGCCAGTTTTTCATTGATCATAATCCAGGATACCTTGTGTTTCACCAAGGTAACATTGATTCCAGGTGATTTTCATGCACATGCTATAATTATTTTAGCCGCTAAAAGAATGAAAAATATGAGAGATCGTAGATGTCTGGGGAACTCCCCCGACAGGTCAGTAAACAACCCCGTCTTGGCGTCTCTCTTTTTTTCACCTTTATATAGAATATAATCCCCAGGTTTTCCTGCAGAACCACACTCCAGGCTCTCCGGCCTCTCCCCCTGCAAAGAATATATTATATATACATATATTTTCCACTCCACGAGTCCTGCTTGCTTCCTCCTCAGCTCAGGCTGCCTGCCTGTTCTCCGGTTCTCACTCCCTCGCTGGGTGGTGTTGCACAGCACAGTCCCTCGCTGGCCGGATCTACATCTCTCTCTATACAGTACACAGGAGGGATGGGAGCTGAGTGGCCATTGCATGGGGCGTGAGGGAGGGAGGGTCTCAGTGGTTCAGAGAGCAGCAGACCCATAAAAAAGTCAGCTGCGGCCGCAGGCAGACCCTGCAAGGACCGCTAACAGACACCAGTGTCCGTGTGCGACGCCCATGGCAATCAACAAGTTAACTGAGTGCCTAACATTGTGTCATTTTGTGTAGTGTGTACTGCTTTTACTTTACAATCTGGCTGTTTTTTCTCCCTGCTTTTCAGGGAGAAGAAACAGCCAGATTGCTGTTCCTATGCACACAGAGTTCTGTGTGTTTGTAAACACAGTGTGTGTGATTGGACACAGATGATCAGTTGATTTCAGCCAAACTTATTGGCTGAAATCTGCTGCCAAACTCATGCTGAGTCCAATCACAGCACAGGTTGGCAAGGGGAGTGCGCATGCATGCCCCGGAATCCGGAAAAAAGGCCCAAGGTACATGTACGTGATTGTGCCTGTACCCTCTCACAGTGTATTAGTATATATTAAATATAAGGTTGGCAGGTGGTTACGGTATGTTGCTTTCTGAAATCTGGTGGTATAAATAAGTTCAGGAGAGCTAGACAAGTTAAAAAAAAGATAAAAATGTTACTCCATAAAGATAATAATTTATACCTGTGAATGACATTTTTAAAGTGTGGTAATATATGGTGAATTGTACCTCTTCGCTATATAAACATTAATTTCCTGTACACTAGATAATTGTCAAATGTGCTTGTTGTTAAAGGATAATCAAACCCAAGAATAAAATTGGAAATGATTGCAGCTTAACACTGTGTAGGTGTTTTGTTACTACATCAGTTTACATTTTTTCTGCCTTCTTTTATTATTTTTAATGGTGATCCTGCGAGTAACATACTGTACTTCCTATTCTACGGTGACTGCGCTTACTCACTGTACTAAATCTTTGTATGTAAGAACATTTCATACATGTACAGAAGAATGCCTGTTGATCTTGTAACTTCTTGTGCACTAAACTGAAATCCCAATGTCTTCATAGTTCCTTTCTGCGGACTACAGAGCACCTCCCCTCAATTTTATGTACAGTAGATTAGAACAAGAGGGTGTTTAAAGTCCAAATCAGGTTAGCAGTCTAGATTGATGATGTTGTTCCTTCATTGATACAGTAGAGTGAGTAAGCGTTGTCATTATAGAATAGCAAGTGTTTCACCAGGTGAAACTAAAATTAAAAAAAAAACACATCTCAGGACTGGTAAGCTTCAACATATTACATTTTTATGTCTGAATAAAAGGAGTAGGACCACTGTAGATTTAAGGGATGTGTAAAGTGAATGTTTAAGGAATATACGTGGTGAGGAAGTGGGTGGTGGCTTCAAGTAGAGTGTGGGTAGAAAATCCTAAAGCTTGGTTAAAAGGACTGCTGCACTGCATGAACTCTAATATTTCTTCCAGTGCTGACCAGAATTTTGTTGTGCTGTATATATGTGATAATGAATGAAGTGCCCAGCTAAGAAGTGCACTCTGTATCCTGGGGTTAATCTCTTTTGGCCTAACAGAGCACTTTGATTGCAGCCCCCTGCCATTCCATAGATAAGGGTCCCACTTTGGAGACAACCTAATCTGGCTTTTCTTTTGATTACTGGATAAGGTATCTCTTTATCAATGGAATGTGATTTCAGATATGTGAGCCCTGGTACTGGTTTATCATCGCTGAGGACAAAGTAAAAATGTATTTCTGGAATTTTATCAACTTATTTTGTTTGTCACCCAAAGACGTGATGCCTATCAAATGTACATTGCAGACTACAGAGTTTCCTAATTTAACATTGTGACATGGTTGATGTTTGAAATCTGGAGAACTGCTTTCTTATAGGTAATAATATTTTTTATATGTAGCATGGCCCCCTGGAGGACTGCTTAGAATTACCTGCTCATCTGCACGGCCATGACCTGGCAAACTTTCCAACCCACCAGGCACTCTGGGTTCAGACATCTTTGTATCACTGTGCGGCAATAATCAAACAACTCAATGTATTTCGGTTATATGAATATTTTACTTGAACCAATAAAAGGGGAAGTTGTCACAAGAGGAGGCAATTAATCTGCTGAGTTCTAGGCAACAGCACCAACTCAGCAAAAGAATTCCCCCGAAAGGCCAAAGACAATATGTTAACAATGACAGTACTATATACATATATGCACACTTTCTTTAGATGTAATGTTACCCCCTAGTGGAGGTTTCAGTTAACTGCATATACTGCCACACTATAGACCAGGAATATGCAATTAGCGGACCTCCAGCTGTTGCAAAACTACAAGTCCCATCATGCCTCTGCCTCTGGGTGTCATGCTTGTGGCTGTGAGAGTCTTGCTATGCCTCATGGGACTTGTAGTTCTGCAACAGCTGGAGGTCCACTAATTGCATATCCTTGCTATAGACGATGAAACCTGGCCAGCCTATATGCTATCCTAGAAAGGGAGAGTGGGTCTAGAGAAGAGTAATATAGGGGCCTTTCTATAAGTAATGGCAATAAAGTCTATGTTGCAGATCTGATGTTCTTCACTGGCTAGTCGGAGCTCGTTGATAAACAGACAGACAAAGGGTTAATATGGTGCACTCAGGATAAAGCTGTATACATATGATAGGGGATGAAGTGGGGGGGGGGGTGAAGTGGGGGGGTGGGGGGGGGAACAGATTTTGGCAATATGAACTTGGTGTGTAATTTAAGATGTTTCACTTCAAGTCCAAGCATTAGTCCATGTAAGGATAATAAGGTACTGAAAGTGTAGAAGGCAGCCAGTCCATACAAGCTAGAAGGAGCTCTGGAACAAGACAAGAAGAAAAGACAGCGCCCTCTAAATGCAGCATGTTTTACAACATATTTATTATAGTGGATTAAAAACACTCACATTTGGGCAGATCATTTCCAGCATATTAGGCAATAGCTTATGTAGCCTGACGAAGGAGCACGCATGCCCCGAACACAAAGTACCGCCCGCCTGACCCCGTTCCCAGAAGTGAGGACACCAGTACTGCGACGCACATCATAGAGGATCCCTTTCCTGCGTCCCAGCTACCCAGAAGTGCTGAGTACCCACAGCACCGCTGGTGCTGACATGATAGGTATCAAATTTACTCAGGGTAACATTATCACATCATAGAAAATAATTTGGCTAACTTTACTGTTTTCTTATTTTTTTATTCAAAAAAGTGTATTTTTTTCCAAAAAATTTGCGTTTGTAAGACCGCTGTGCAAATACAGTGTGATATAAAGTATTGAAACAATCTCCATTTTATTCTCTAGGGTGTCGGCTAAAAAAAAAAAAAAATATTATGTTTGTGGGTTCTAAGTAATTTTCTATCAAAAAAAAGTATTTTAACCTGTAAACAACAATTGTCAGAAACAGGGATGGACCGAACATCTGTTCGGTTCGCAGCAGAACTTCTGAACAGGGGACGTGTTCTAACCTGAACAACGAACCCCATTAAAGTGTATGAGAGCCGAACAGGCAAAATCAAAAGTGACCATTTTGAAGTCTTATATGCAAGTAATTGGCCATAAAAGGGGTAGGTGGGTCCGGGTACTGCCCTGGGGGACATGTATCAATAAAAAAATAAATTAAAAAAATGATAGTGTTTGCAGGAGCAGTGATTTTAATGATGCTTAACCACTTCAATACAGGGCACTCCCCCCCCCCCCACTTCCTGCCCAGAACAATTTTTAGCTTTCAGCGCTGTCACACTTTGAATGACAATTGCGCGCGACAATTTGATCACCACTAGGTTTTTTATTTTTTGCTAAACGAACTAAAAAAGACCGAAATTTTTTTAAAAAATTACGTTTTTCTTTGTTTCTGTGATAAAATTTTGTTATAAAAGTTTCTGTCAGAGGCTCCTTTTCACGATCGGAGATGCGGTGTGTCAGAGTGACACACCACACCACTGATCGCCATGCTGCGCACCCCAACGGGCGCACGCTGGTTTGGTATCCTGAAAGACGTCATATGATGTCCAGTCAGGATAACGGAACAACCTCCCAGCCATCATTCTGCTATAGGCCGGGCGGAAAGTGGTTAAAGTGAAACAATAAAAATAAAAAATTCCTTTAAATATCGTGCCTGGGGGTCCCCTTTGTCTGCCTGTAAAGTTGTGCATCTGTGCGTATGTATAGAACATGCCGCAGCAATAATGACATTTCTAAAGGAAATTTTTTTCATTTAAACTTGCTCGTGGCTGTTATGTATTACCGGCTTCGGGTCTGGTATAGATTTTAAGGGGAACCCCATGCCAAAATAAAAAAATGGCGTGGGGTCCCCCCAAAATCCATACCAGTCTCTTATCTGAGCATGCAGCCTGGAAGATCAGGATAGGGGGATGAGCGCGCGCCCCCCCTCCTGAATCATACCAGGCCACATGCCCTCAGCTCTGATCCCCCCACTCCAAAGTACCTTGTCCCTATGTTGACAAACCTGGGCTGTGGGGGGTCTGCGGGTGGGGGCTTATCAAAATCTGAAAGCCCCCTTTAACAAGGGGGCCCCCAGATAACGCCCCCCCATGTGAATCAATCACGCTGCTTGACGGACCCGAAAAACAAAAACGATCAAATACATTTCTGCCTCCATTGGAGGCTACCCGCCGTATGTGCTCTCTGCGCTTTGACAGCTCTAATATAGGGAAGAGGCGGGGCCACCTGCTTACATCACTCTGTGGCCCCACTCCCTCTGAAGGCACATGACGTCATGTGACGTCAGAAGGGGGCGGGTCATCAGGTGACGTAACCAGGTGGCCCCGCCCCTTCCCTATATAAGAGCTGTCAAAGTGCAGAGAGCACATATGGCTTATAACCTCCGAGGCTGAAGTGTTTTTAACGTTTTTCTATTTTTCGGGTCCGCCGGGCAGCATGATTGATGGTGAATTTACATCGCGGGACACTTTTTTAAAATAATTTTTTAATAATAAAGGATTTGTCAAAAACTGTCTCTTGTGGTTTTTACTTTTTGACACTTAGGGTAGGGTAGGGGTACGATATACCTGATACCCATTTACATAAGGGGGGTGGTATCTGGGGGCCTCCTTGTTAAAGGGGGCTTCTAGATTTTGATAAGCCCCCCCACCCACAGATCCCAAAAAACCACAGCCCAGGGTTGTCCCTTGTTCCCATCAACATGTTCATGGGCATGTGGCCTGGTATGGTTCAGGAAATGGGGGGGGGGCGCTTGCTCGTTTTCCTGCACAACCAGGTATTTTAGGCTCTCCCTGCAAAAAATATATACCACGCGCCGGTGTATAACACGCACCCCAAGCTTAGGAGGGAAGTTTAAGGAAAAAAACTTTTAGGAGGGAAGTTTAAGGAAAAAAACTTACATTTTAAATGCCCATCAATGCAGCCTTATCAGTTTCCATCTGCAGCCTTGCCCAGTGTCCATCTGCAGCCTTGCGCAGTGTCCATCTACAGCCTTGCCCAGTGCCCATCTGCAGCCTTGCCCAGTGCCCATCTGCAGCCTTGCCCAGTGTCTATCTGCAGCCTTCCCCAGTGTCCATCTGCAGCCTTGCCCAAAATTGGAGTATGATCGGTTTTTAAATTTTAGCGCCTCCGAGATACACAGAGCCGGATGTCCTGTGTATTCGGCTCCTCTCGGCTCCTCTCGCAGTCCCGCCCAGTCCTGCCCCATCCTATGATGGACACAACACCGGTCCAATGGCGGGTTGTGAAGGCTAGGATGCGGGACTGGGTGTGACTGCGATCAGAGCCGAGACTAACCAAGTACACAGTACACTCAGCTGTCTATTTCGGTGGCGCTCGCTCCTCTTCCCCTCAGAGACAGCGGGGATCGGCGTATAACACGCACCCACGATTTCCCCCCCCCCCCGATTTTAAGGGGAAAAAAGTGCGTGTTATACGCCGATAAATGCGGTATATTTATGACCCCATTTAGAGCAGGCCAAGGTCCCCATAGATCCCCCTTTAGAGCAGGCCAGGGTCCCCATAGACCCCCTTTGGAGCAGACCAGGGCCCCCCATAGATCACCCTTTAGAGCAGGCCAGGCCAGGGTCCCCCATAAATCCACCTTTAGAGCAGGACAGGCCAGGGTCCCCCATATAGATCCCTCTTTAGAGTAGGCCAGGGCAGGTCCCCGATATAGATCCCCTTTAGAGCAGGGTCCCCATAGATCCCCCTTTAAAGCAGACCAGGCCAGGGTCCCCCATAAATCTCCCTTTAGAGCAGGCCAGGCCAGGGTCCACCATATAGTTCCCCCTTTAGAGCAGGCCAGGGCAGGTCCCCCATAGATCCCCCTTTAGAGCAGGCCAGGGCAGGTCCACCATATAGTTCCCCCTTTTAAGCAGGCCAGAGCATGTCCCCCATAGATCCCCCTTTAGAGCAGGCCAGGCCAGGGTCCCCCATATAGATCCCCCTTTAGAGCAGGCCAGGCCAGGCCATAGCAGGCCCCCACAGAATAGATCCCCCTTTACTCAGTCTTCTTACTCTTACCTTTTTTTCACCTTTATATAGAATATAATCCCCAGGTTTTCCTGCAGCACCACACTCCAGGCTCTCCAGCCTCTCCCCCTGCAAAGAATATATTATATATACATCCTGCTTGCTCCCTCCTCCTCGACTCAGGCTGCCTGCCTGTTCTCCGGTTCTCTCTCCCTTGCTGGGCGGCCAATGCACAGCACAGTCCCTCCCCCAGACAGTCCCACAGATCACTCCGCACGCAGGCAGGACTCCACCACCACTCCAATCTCTCTATACAGTACACAGGAGGGACTGGAGCTGAGTGGCCGAGCCGAGGCCCGAGCCATCGCATCAGGGGTGAGGAAGTGACAGTCTCAGTGAGTCAGAGAGCAGCAGATCCAGAAAAAAAAGTCAGCTGCGGACACCTTGCCGATCGCTGATTTCTGGGGGGGGGGCACTTGTTCCTCTTGCAGCCCCCCTTGCGGACGCTCATGGAAGTCAACGAGTTAACTGAGTGCCTAACATTGTGTAATGTGAGTAGTGTGTACTGCTTTTACTTTCTCAACTGGCTGTTTTTTCTCCCTGCTTTTCAGAATGAAAAAACAGCCAGATCGCTGTTCCTATGCACACAGAGTTCTGTGTGTTTGTAAACACAGTGTGTGTGATTGGACACAGATTATCAGCTGATTTCAGCCAAACTTATTGGCTGAAATCTGCTGCCAAACTCATGCTGATTCCAATCACAGCACAGGTCGGCAAGTGGAGTGCACAAGCATACCCGAATCCAGAAAAAGGGCCCAACGTACACGTACGTGATTGTGCCTGCACCCTCTCACAGTGTATTAGTATATAGTAAATATATGATTGGCAGATGGTTACGGTATGTTGCTTTCTGGAATCTGGTGGTATAAATAAGTTCAGGAGATCTAGACAAGTTTAAAAAAGATAAAAATGTTACTCCATATAGATAATAATTTATACCTCTGAAGGACTAAACTTTCTCTACTTTATCCAAAACAAAAAAAAAAGGCTATATATACACTTTATTAAAATATATTCTAATAACTTAAGGCTCCATGCACACTGGCATTTTTTCCAAGCTCAAAAATTGCTAGAAAAAAAACGCTGGATGAAAAATGCTGATAATAGCATTTTTGTGCTGGCTTCTAGTAGTGTTTTAGTAGCTTTTAGAAGCTTTTAAGAGCATTTAGGAGCTTTTAGCGTTTTTTTTTTTTCTGCCAGGAAAACGCTCATTTTTTTTCTGCTACTAGACGCTGAAGCTCAAAAAATGCTAATAGCCTAATGTAGTGTGCATGGACAAATAGAATATATAACACTATTTAGTTTCTAGGAGCTTAAAAAAGCTAAAAAAAAAGCTAATATCAGCTTCTAGGAGCTTAAAAAAAACGCTAGTGTGCATGGAGCCTGAGCTTAAAAAAAAAAGCTAGTGTGTATGGAGCCTTAATCTGAGCTGTCTTCTAATCCAGAATCATTTGCAAAAACAATTACAAATACAGCCATGACCAAAAGTTTGGAGAATGACACAAATATAAATTTTCACAAAGTCTGCTGCCTCAGTTTTTATTACGGCAACTTGCATATACTCCAGAATGTTATAAAGTCTGATCAGATGAATTGCAATTAATTGCAAAGTCCCATGAAATTAATCCCATAAAAAAACATTTCCAGTGCATTTGTGAAGAAGGCTTCATGGCGCCCAAGAAAGTCCAGCAAGCTCCGGCACTGTCTCCCACAGTTGATGCAGCTACGGGATCAGGCACCACCAGTGCAGAGTTTGCTCAGGAATGGCTGCGGGCATCTGCATGAACAGTAAGGCAAAGACTTTTGGAGGATGGCCTGTTGTCAAGAAGAGCATCAAAGAATCCACTTCTCTCCAGGAAAAACATCAGGGACAGACTGATATTCTGCAAAAGGTACAGGGATTGGACTGCTGAGGACTAGAGCAAAGTCATTTTCTCTGATAAAACGCCTTTCCGATTGTTTAGGGCATCCAGAAAAAACCTTGTTCGGAGAAGAAAAGGTGAGCGCTACCATCAGCCCTGTGTCATGTCAACAGTAAAGCATCCTGAGACTATTTATGTGTGTGGTTGCAGCCAACCATGAATAAAAATTGGTACAAAAACATCCTCTGAGAGCAACTTCTCCTAACCATCCAAGAATAGTTTGGTGCCAAACAATGCCTTAATGCCTTTTCCAGCATGATAGAGCACCTTGCCATAAGGCAAAAGTGATAACTAAGTGGCTTGGGGAACAAAACATCTAAATTTTGGGTCCATGGCCAGGAAACTCCCTAGACCTTAATCCCATTGAGAACTTGTGGTCAATCCTCAAGAGGTGGGTGAATAAAAAAAACCCCCACAAATTCTGACAAACTCCAAGCATTGAATATGCAAGAATGGGCTGCCATCAGTCAGGATGTGGCCCAGAAGTTGATTGACAGCATGCCAGAGTGAATTGCAGAGGTCTTAAAAGAGAAGGGTCAACAAGAAAATATTCATTCTTTGCATAAACGTCATGTAATTGTCAATAAAAGCCTTTGACACTTATGAAATGCTTGTAATTATATTTCAGTATACCATAGAAACATCTGAAAAAAAGATCAAAAAAGGCAGCAGACTTTGTGAAAATTTATATTTGTGTCATTCTCAAAATCTTTGGCCATGGCTGTACAGTAAAAATAAAACAATGTTGTGACCTGAACGTCAGTTAATTGGCAGTTGGCAAGTAAAAAAAGTGAAAATGTAGATCAGGATTTGAACTCAATAAATGTATTTGATGCAATGTCATTATGACAGAATCAGGAAAAAAACATTAGCTCTGAGGATATACTGTACAACTGTACTACAAGTTCTGCATGATGTTATCAGTCAAATGCCTGGGAGAAATTTGGCCAAGTTACATGTTAGTCTGATTTACTTGATTAGCTACCAAGGACAAAGACATGTACAAAACAGACTGCAGTTTATTAAATGCTCTACTGGTAACAGTAATGAGATTCCACTTTACTTACAGCTGTGAGCTGTTTATAATAGTTACAGTAATCGGTCTGTTATTGCTGAAGCTATAAATATTTGACAGTGCTGACTTGTTGAACCTCACTCTCATAAGATTTATTTGTACCTGCATATGAGTTAAACATCTGCACAAGCTGGACAAATGTTTATTATACTGTACTTGTATATATTGCATCCAATGGGAGAGATTACTTGCTATGTTAAAGCTGCAAAGAATAAACATTTTAGTCGTTGACTGGAGATTTGGAAGAAAGCTAGGAAGTCACCTCTTGTCACTTAGTACGAAAAAAAAAAAAACATATTTATTGATTTACAGTGCCTTGCAAAAGTATTCACCACCCTTGGCAGTTTTCGTGTTTTGTTGCCTCACAACCTGGAATTAACATGGATTGTTTGAGGATTTACATCATTTTTTTATTTTTTTATTGTGAAGCAAACAACAAATAGGACAAAATAACAGAAAAAGTCAATGTGCATAACTATCCACCCCCTAACACAAAGGGAAATTTCCTCTTGTGGGACTTTGTAAGGCAAGAGTCTTTGAACAATAATATATCAAAAAAGTATATAATTTTATTATCAAAATTTAAAACATGACAAAAATAATAAAATTAGAAGAGGTGGATGCCAGCAAATTGGTAACAAAAAGGAGTATACATATCTGTTTACAATAATGCAAATAACCCCACACAGACTATTTCAGCGGGGGGCTGAAAATAGATGACCGACGCGTTTCAAGGTTATAAATGTTGAAACCTCTTCTTCAGGGGCTGATGGTGAGGTATATGATTATCTAGAAACATTTTGCAAAGAAAAACAGAATAAGCAACACCATAAGGACCGAACATGATATAATATTCAAATATATTTGTATAGCATAAAAATCAAAATTTAATTAATGCATTTAAGAAATGTCCTGACCGTGTTACTCTTAAGGCAACATCGGGTAGCATCCAACTTCAAGAAAAAATGGGAAGGAATGGTTTGCCAGCAGGGATCAGATCCATGAGCCAACGCTCGTCACTGAGAAACACGCAAGTCCACGACCCAGGGCAGAACACAAAGGGCGTCCTACCACTTATAGTATGGCACCACTGATGTCAAATGCCATAGAGTATCCTGTCAGCTGAGGGAGAGAAGGGACAGTGTGATAGGGCCCACCCCGTGAAAATAGGAAAAAGTTAAGCCTACGTAGGCTTGTGCGTACTATAAATTTGGTGTAATAAAAATGTATATATATCTTATACATACCTGTTGATACATGGAGAATATATCGCTCATAATGGGGGGTGAGAGGATATTACATGAGGAACTGTCTGATCAAAGATGGTGTTGGGTCCTCCAGTGAAAAGAGATCACTGGGAGAAAGGGCGGTGGAAGTGTCTGCAGACAATGACTAAAAAGAAAAGAAAAAAGTAAATAGTGCTGTGTGATTAATAAAAATCACAGGTGACAGCCATATGTAACTCAGACTGCAGCATGGAGTGTCCTAAGTGGCCAGTGGCCATTGCAGTAGAATAAGATAGTAAGTTTACATGTAAAGGCACATTGCTCTCTACAGAGGGTCATATCAAGAAATGCAACATATAGTTTGCAAGGCAAAAGTGAAATTGAATAATTTACCTTTAGCAGTGGATGGCTGCACGACCAGTCTGATGCCTGTACCAGCATGAGACTGGGCGTCCACACAGGCAGACTAAATAGCACCGCTCAATTAGGGAAAAGCTGACACTGCTGGTTCATGTTAGAGTGCGCGTCATGATAGTGGGAGGGGTCGCCCTCCGAGTCTCCGGCACGCAGGCCGGCCCCCAGACCCCCACACACGCGTCGGTGTCCAGGGAGTGATGACGTCGCACGCTGGAAGAGGGGACACGTGCTGGGAGGGAGCTGACGTCCGCGCCAGGGGCTCGCGGCGTGCTGATCCTCATGGCAATGGGATAAACATATCCCGGCCACGCACGATCATAAAGAGGGAGGCCAGAAGTGCCAAGCAACTATACATATCCATATAAGATCCCATATCCATCCTCCTTAATTGTCTTACATTAATGTGGTTATAACAATCTGCATATGTCAAAAATATATGAAGGAGAAAATTTGATCACTGTATCCCAAAGAGAACATGTGGGGCAGGATACAAAATAAGGTAGGAATGAGTATTACCAGGGAGGCGGACTTTTTAGGCCGAGAAACAGTGGAGAAGATATAGCAGTATAAAAAATATAAATTTATTGAAAAATACAAATATCTAAAAAAAACAATGACAATTATAACATATAGCATCTATGATTATTGTGCAGTGAGCCCTTGTATGTCCATGCGTTTCGCCGGTAGGCTTCCTCAGGACACGGCCAAGGTTCACAGATGAGACAGAGAAGGGAATATGTCTCTCTATATTAAATTGGAATGCAAAATCATGCAAGTCACAGTAGCATGAGAAAGTTCAATCAGCAGTAAGAAAGTATATTAGATATAGCTAAATATCTCAGCAGGGGCATGTAAACAATATTCCTAATTATGGGAGCAGCCATTAGAGGGAGGAGGGCCAACAAGGGATACACCACTTAGATCCTGGATTATATATCAGCAATGCTGAAGGCTCAATACAATCCCATCGCTGCATATTCAGGATACAAATAATCCAGCGTGCCCCTGGGAGACAGCAATACACTGCATGCAAAATTCCTGGTTGGCCAACATAGTAGCATGCATAGTCACAAACTAATAAGTATACCACACCAATTGTTTTGCAGTTTGCAAAATGTTTGGGTGCATACTTGTGGCCATTGGGTAGTTTGATATTAGACTTGATGTTCATGAATTGGCAGTACGGGCATCCGCCACACCTGAAAGTTCCAGGTCGTTTACAAGGATCTTGTTTGCCCACACCACCTCCTGAGTATTCGCTTGACACTAAATTGTCCCTGATGGATCTGGCACGCTTAGAGGTGAAGGACGGTTTGTCCTGCACAAAGGGGCTGATGGTAGGATTTAGTTTAAGGACATGCCAGTACCGTTCAAAGATATTTTTTACAATCCTATGCTGGTTAGAGAACCTAGTTACGATGCAAATTGGATTGGTTTTATTCCTATTAGATTCTGGATTAAAGATAAGTTCATGTCTAGGTTTGGAGCATGCCCGTCTGAAGGCCCTCTTTAGGCATGTCTTGGAGTACCCGTGCCAGAAGTCTCCCCTTCAACAAGTAAGCCTCTCGTTTGAAAACTTTGTCGTTGGTGCAGTTCCTCCTGACACGTAGGTACTGACTGTGGGGGATCGAATGAATCAGGGGTTGGGGGTGGAAACTGGTGGCATGTAGGATAGAATTGCCGGAAGTCGGCTTTCGATATAGAGAGCTAGTTAGTGAACCGTGCTGTTGCTTATGGATTGTCACATCCAAAAAGGTAATCTTATGTTCATGAAACGTCATGGTAAATGTAAGATTGAACGAATTGGTATTCAATTCTTGCAAAAAGCTAAGAAGGTTGTCTGGGGTACCATCCCAAGCAAGCAAAATGTCGTTGATGTAGAGATGCCAAAAAAACCACATTATCCATATAGGAACGTAGAGATTCAGACTGCTCCAACATGCCTTCCCATTCCCCCAGGTACAGGTTGGCATACGATGGGGAATAAGAGGTCCCCATCGCAACCCCCTGTACCTGGAGGAAAAAACTGCCATTGAACATAAAGTAGTTATGGCTCAAGATGAAGTCCAAGGCATCAATCAGAAAATGTATTTTCCTTGCACTGAGGCGGTCATCCTGCGACAGTATATGCTGAATAAAAGCGAGTCCTCTATCATGGGGTATTGAACTATATAGGGCTTCAACATCCAAAGCTACCAATAAGGACTTGGGTGGAACATGGATACTATCTATGATCTGCAATAGGTGCATAGTAGCCTTTATATAACTGGGTATATTCAGCATATACGGCCGCAGATGGCCATCTATAAATTGACTTAGTTTTTCAGTTAAAGAGCAATTGCCCGAGATTATTGGCCGACCCGATGGTTTACACAAGTCCTTATGTAGCTTTGGTAGAGCATAAAATGTTGGAATACGGGGCAGGGCAGTCCTAACGTAATCATAATCTGATTTGGTGAGCAAGTTGGCAGCATACGACTCATCCATGAGTTTATAAAATTCCCTATTGAACTTTTCAATCTTATTTGATGAGATCTTGCAATACCATTGTTGGTTGGACAGTATTTTGTTGCAGAACCCAACATACTGGTCATTGTCCAAAATAACAATGTTTCCCCCTTATAGGAAGGTTTAATGGTGATAGTGGGATTGGAGGCTAATGATTTTAGGGCTTCACGTTCTTTAGGACTGAGATTATGTTGCTTATTGGAAGCAATATTGATCTTACCGATTTCATTACATGTCAATTTGACAAAGGCCAGTACGTTGGAGTTCATCTTTAGTGCGGGAAATTTGTCTGATTTTTTCTTGAACGATTGAACAGGAGGTTGAGGAAGATCGGATTGGTCAAACCGACCGAGCAGATGCTCCAGATCGATCTGATCGGTCAAATCTAGCGCAATCAATACTTGTGATTTAAAGTTGGGTTGTTTAGGTGTCTCTTTAGAATATAGCTGTTTCAGAAAAAGTTTGCGTGCAAATAACTGAATATCCTTAGTAACTTCAAACTTATCTAGATCCTGATCAGGACAAAAAATCAAACCGCGGGCCAATACAGAAATCTCAGCTTCATTTAGGGTACAGGAAGAAAGATTTGCCACATTGAGATTATGAATATCAATCAATGAAGATAGTGTTGACTGAGGGCCAGAATCATTTACATCATCACATTGTCGACTGGGTTGGCTAAAAAATTGGCTGGTAATGTACTGGGCGGCTGGATCCCACTGTCTGATTGATCAGTTTGGAGAATGTTAGTCTCCAAGGTCATGAGTGAAGAGGACCCACCACCACCTATTTTACCTGACACCAAATGTGGACTAGAAAGGCCGACGGTTGTGCGAGAATCACTGATGCATTTTTTGGGGTTCTTTTCATGTGATCCATTGCCCTGAGAGTTCCTTTTGGTCTTTTGTGATGACTTATGTCTGAAGGATCCCTTAGATGAAAGAGAAGACATAGAAGAAGTCTCAGACATTGCATCAACATTTTTGACATGTCGGTTCTTGGCAGCGGGCATACCGCCACATAGCCTCGATGAAATCATGTAACCCCAGCTTGGGGAGACACGTTTCTGCGTTTCATGCGGGAATTTTTCCCAAAGTGTCCTTCTTGATCTTAGATCGTGTCCACCCAGGGTTACGCGGTGGGGATTGGAACAAAATCCTGTTGCAAAAAAGAACAGAAATGGATTTATCGCCTTCAGGCCACCAAGCCACCAGGCTTGAATGACGCCATTTCTTTTCGACCTTTTTTGGAGGGCTTCACCTCTGGGGGGTCCAAGTGGGACCCCCTGAGGTGAATATACCCCTTTTTTTGTTAAATCTTTATCCAAGCTGATAAAAACTGCACCCGCATGTTCTCTTTGGGATACAATGATCAAATTTTCTCCTTCATATATTTTTGACATATGCAGATTGTTATAACCACATTAATGTACGACAATTAAGGAGGATGGATATGGGATATGGGGCTGTATGTATTCACCTGTGTATTTGATATTTTCCTGACTAATAAAAAAAGTCCTGACCATAATAAATAGAGACGTTTATTTATTATGGTCCCTTTAAGTTCAAATAAAAAGAATCAAGTATAGGGAGTATTTTTATGGATCTCTCTATGAGATCCAATCTTCTGCTAATAGAGGAAGAGTATGTTAACTACGTCTGCATATCCATTCACCATAGCTCAGTTCGCTTAGGTGTTCAGTGCTAATTTTCACTGTAGGGGTTAGATTTAATTGCTAAATAAACAATTAAATAATGGATATAGCACTACCCCTGATGGAGCCTCTGGTTAAGATGGGCCCTCTGTTGTTTGGAAAAAGCAAGCTAGTACATTCAGATATAACAGATAACTCCTATCGCTCAATAACAATGTTACCTTAAAAACAGGTACCAACGATAAACGTAATGTATTAATACTCAGCAAAACTTATAACCAGGCAAGTACAAATAAGTTGACGATTGTGAGAACATAGTCCTGCATAAAAAATGGGTGGGCTGGGCATAAGAGACATGAACCTCCCAGACAACATAAACAGTAGCAATGTCACCTAAAGAGTGGGAAGTAATGAGACTTGTTCTAACAATACAGGAACCATACTGCCAATGTGCACTGATGATGGCAAAGCTAGGCCTAAACCAAATGAGTAGGCCCTCTAAAATTTGAGCAACATAGGCAATGGAGGAGTGTGGATCAGGGAAAATTTCAAGCTGACTAATAGGGGCTGTCCTTAAAATGTATCTCCTGTCAGCTTATGATAGGGCCCTTTAATCAACGTTGATGCACTTGTAATAGTCCTTTAACCCTGCAGGCACTAAGATGAAAACAGATGCAACACAGTTCAGTGAAAGGAAGAATAGAAGCGGGCCAAACATAAAAGTGAAGTATGACTGTGACTCTGAGTTGGCAATGGTGTGATATGGACTTGGATGTGGTGAGGTACCAGATTGCTATGAATGAATGTAGCTTTGGTGTTACAATACTCCTGCTTTCAGCAGCTTGTCTACTGTTAACAGTTTAAGTCCTCTCATCAACCCCCAGATGTGGCTCTTGCTTTAAAAGGGGCCTCTTCGGTCTTGTTCTCCCGTGGCTGCAACTTAGACAGGATGGAAATTCTGATGAATGCTCTGGTCTCGGTGGCAACCCTGCAGGGTCGACAAGTCGACAAGTCTGGCATTGTTGCTGTTTACCCGGCAAACGCGCTCCCAAACTCAGGCTCCTTAGGGCTGACTCGGTTCCTGACTCATACATTTCTGGATGCATGGACTCCTACTGTGTCAAAGAGAGTGAGCTTTCCTAGGCAATCCAATAAAACCATTCTCAGGCTCCTCCTGCTCACCCAGGGTCTATTGGGGCCTTTAGTTCAAAAAGCCAGTTATACCCGTACATAGCTGTGGTTTTGAACTACACCTCCCAGGCTTTCAGACATTCTTTATTAGAGTCCATAGGTTCATTAGACTTGATCTACACCTGCTGGCCAGAGGAGGCTTGTGCAATAAAACATTAAAGGGGAAGTCCACCCTAACACTAAAATCTAAATTTCCAGGCATCCACAATCTAAGACTAACCTATCTAGCCCTGTAAAGAAGAAATCGCTATACATACCTTTGTTTAAGCTGCTCCGGTCCGGTCCCACGCTGAGCTGTCTGCGATGGCTTCGCTGTGTAGGCGTGTGCAGAATGAGCAGCCAACAATGGAAGCCCCATAGTGACTCTATGGGTGATATCACTTCCCATTCATTTCCCAGCCGTTGTCGGCTGTCTCCTCTGCAGAGCTTCCACCACTGGAGACCAGACCAGACTGGAGCGGCTTCAAAAAAGGTATGTATAGCAATTAATTCTTTACAGGGTTAGATAGGTTAGTCTTAGATTGTGGATGTCTATAGATTTAGAGATTTTAATGTTAGGGTGGACTTCCCCTTTAACAACACAAAAAGGTGGAAGAAAGTAGGCAATGTTACAATAGGCTGACAACCAGGGGCAGACTGACAACTCATGGGGCCCCCAGGCAATAGGAGATTATGAGGCCCCCAGGCAATCAGAGATTATGGGGCCACACAGTATACACACACACAGTATACAATCACACAGTATACACATACATGTACACACAGTATACACAGACATGTTTCTATTGGCTGAGAAGGTACTGGAGAGGTGGGGCAGCTATAATCTTGGCATTTTTAGACCAAAAGAATGTTGGTAAGAGACATTTCAGAGACAGATGTAAAAAAACACAGATTTTTACATACTGTCCCTGGTTTTACTGAGGCTGGCAACCCTGATGGGGCCCCCTAGTGGCTCAGGGCCCTCGGGCAGTGCCCGAGTGGCTCAATGGTCAGTCCGTCCCTGCTGACAACAGATGGTCAGTCATTTTAATATGAGGTCAATGGCAATAACACTAACAATATAGGAGTCCAAGCTTGCTTCCCCCATCTACCCTTACCTTTACTCTAGGCCTATGTGCAGCATATCCTTCT
Source organism: Lithobates clamitans (assembly GCA_037952925.1). Classification (NCBI taxonomy): domain Eukaryota; kingdom Metazoa; phylum Chordata; class Amphibia; order Anura; family Ranidae; genus Lithobates; species Lithobates clamitans. Next base: position 6,076,975 of record JBBGZY010000637.1, read on the forward strand.
GAGAATGAAAGGTAAAGGGGGGAAAACAGGTATAAGCCCCCTTTTCCTCATGGGATTGCAACAGCAGGGTTTCTAGGATCCCATCAGGTTGGAAAAATGCCAGAAGGTTTCTGATTGGCCCCTGTTTGCTGCAGAGGTCAGCTGACCACTGAATCTGGGCAGTTTAGGGGGATCTGTGAGGAGAATTTCAGATAAAAAGGGGGTTTCGAGCCCCAGATTTCAGTCGCCTCAGTAGCAGCAAGCTGTGGTGTTCAGGGAGTTTTCTCCTCAGAGAAAACAGCGCTACTTTGGCTGAAGAGGATGTCCCTACTGCGGTGCCTGATAGAGAGAGCCAGAGAAGAAGCAGGGGAAAAATGGATCTGGAAGTACCTGGATCTACCTCGTTTGTTGGGTCAAGCCGCGGCTTCCAGTCCGGATGTTCCCGCTGCCAACTCCGCCACCGCCGCTTTCATCACCGTCTCCGCCATCAGAGAAGAAGGATGCCTTGGAAGAAGGTGAAGTCCAGGGCTCTGTAGTGGCGTGTGAGGAAGATGAGGCTCCTCCCGTGGCAGAAGTTCCGGTTCATCGGATGACCCGACATGTCACTTCCTTTGCAGCGGGGGGGGGGGTCGAAGAGGCGATGCTGCAGGAACAAGCGTTACTCCCCCTCATTGTCCACACTGTCTCTGCCAAAAGCGATGGGGGTCCCCCCCTGGCGTGCCGGCAGCACAACTGGAAGCAGGATGGGGGATGTGGATGCAAGAGGAGGATCCACAGCGAGAAGAGCGCTCAGCAGAATGGGGGTGCAAGAACAATCCGGAGCACAGGAAGCTGAATCTAGGTCGCCGTGTCAAGCCCCTCAGGAAGAAGATCAGCAGACAGTAGGCAGACCAATCCCGGTGGTCTGTGCCTCAAGGGACCCGCAGGCAGGAGCTCCATATGCTGGACCAATGTCTGGTGAGTTGGCTCCACACCTGATTGAAGTATTTTCCTGTTTTAGTTAAGATAGTTAGGGAATTACATGCTGTTAGGGAGGGTTTAGGTCCCCATTTGTTAGTACCAGTTGTATTGAATACAACTCAGGTTGGGTCAGTTACATCTGTTGGAGAGGAGACTGTGGCTGCATCTAGTGGAGTTAACGCTAACAGTCAGGTTTCTTCTGTAATTAATTCACAGCCTTTTTCTTCAGCAGAAACTAACATTTTAAATCATTGTAACATCCCTGAGACATGTAGAAAAGAAGCTCTACCATGTATTTTATCTCCTCTGGGTTTTCACCTTCCAACCGGAACCAAAGAAAGAATTTGGAGTGGTGAAATTTTGGATCTATTTTCATTTCTTCCCTCTGCTAAAGTGTTTTCACATAAATATGGTGGAAGGGAGGAAAAGTCAGAGGAGGATAGAAGAAGACCTGTCAATAAATCATTTAACAATTGGTTGCAGACTTTCTGCATTTTTTCAAGTGAATTATGCGAAAAACACCCAGAGTTGAGTCCGGATATTTTTCAACATCTAGATATAGTGTTGGAGGCTTACAAAAGTTTTGGGGGAACCGCTTGGTTCACGTACGACGAATCATTCCGTCAAAAAAAGGTGGTACACACTACATTGCATTGGGGAATCAAGGACGACGGCCTTTGGCTGAATCTTTTTCTTCCCCAAAGACCACATTTTCCCCAAACCATCTGCTCCCTCAAACCAGCCGGCACACTCGGGTTATCGAAAAAGGAGTATGTTTTAATTTCAACGAAAGCCAATGCAGATGGCCGAATACTTATAAGTACAGACACAAACGCGCATTTTGTGCAGGTACACACCCCATTTCCAAATGTTTCAAAAGAATATCCAGTACAAATCAGCCATCCGGCAGAGAATCCTTTTCTAAAAGCGGAGTTGCCATTGAGTCTTCTCGTCATGGCCCCATGGTTACAGGAATTCCCAGACAGGCAGACAGCCCTTGTGCTGTTTAAAGGTTTTGATTCAGGTTTTTCTTTGCCTAAATTTGATGGTAATGGGTGTACGATACACAAAAACCTTAAATTTACAGTAGGTTTAGAGAGGGTAGTGGAAGATAAAATCAATAGTGGTAGCAGGTCCTCTTAGGCTCCTTTCACACTGAGGCGCTTTGCAGGCGCTAAAGTGCTAAAAATAGCGCCTGCAAAGAACCCCGAAAGAGCCGCTCAATGCACTCCAGTATGAAAGCCCCAAGGGCTTTCACATTGGAGCGGTGCGCTTGCAGGGTGGTCAAAAAAGTCCTGCAAGCCGCATCTTTGGAGCACTGTAGGAGCGGTGTATTTACCGCTCCTAAAGTGCCCCTTCCCATTGAAATCTATAGGGCAGCGCTGCAAACCCGCCCGCAAAGCGCCCCTAAAACGATGGTAAAGCGGCGCTATATTTAGCGCCGCTGTACTGCCAGCGCCCGCACGCCTCAGTGTGAAAGTAGCCTTAGGGATCCCCCTTTTCAAAACTTTAGGGTTTCCCCATTGGGATTAGTTCCAAAAAAGGAACCAGATATATATAGGCTTATCCACCATTTATCTTTTCAGGTGGGTTGCTCCTTAAATGATCAGATACAGGAGGATCTTTCTTCTGTATCTGACTGACTGATGGTAGTGACAATAATGTCTCTACTAAGCTAGTAATTCCAGCAGCTTGAAGATCTAGTAAATACAATTGATTAACCAGGTTTCCAAGGAAAAAGCCAAGGAGTTCCGAAATATGAGCTACCATAATGCCTTTACTGCAGCCATCTACTAATGTTTTCTTTTCGTTTTTTTATGTTTCAGGAATTTCAAAAGGTACATATTTTGTTATCACATCTTTTTTTACAATCATCAGCTGCTAACTGAACACATTACCTGCTATTGTGCAAACATTTTGGCTCCAATAAATAAACTGGCTTTCTTTTCTATTTATTTCAGCCATAGTCTATTGAAACACATATGATGCAGTTTCTGGCAAATATCTATGTGTGGTCCTTGTCTTTGCCTAAATACACATGAATGCATTACTTTTATGAGTCCTGTATTATATCTGATAAAGTGAGCTGTTTCAGTGTTTATAATGCTCCTTAGAAAAGGGAAATGGTGTGCGGGGCCAGAAAACTTACAAGATACAGCTGCTGTGCAGCTGCTAAGGTCAAATGTTAATTGTGTAGACTGCAACAGAATCATGATAACCTCTTCCAAAGCCTGGTACCTTTTTATATAGGGTTCCATTCAGAAATAGTCTTTGAAGCTACAGATAAGTTGCAGATAAAAAAACCTCATGTGAACATGCCTTAAGGCAGAACTGTTTTTCATTGCGTGCGTGTAAATGTAAGCTGTGCATGGAAACTAGACAATAACAAGTGTCTACAGAAATTTTTAGAAGATTCAGATTCCTACAACCTATACACCAATAAAGCCCCAAATCTGCTTATAGATTCTGGCTTGTTGTACTTATGCATGTTGCAATATCCCACAACGCAACGCAAGGGACAATATCCATACGGATTATGTAATGTAGTGTGGACGGGTTTAAAGCAGAACTCCAGCTGTTGTAATCAAAATAAAAAATAGACAGCAAAATACTGTAACAGCTTGTGGGAGTGACACGGAAGTTGTTATCCAATTTGGAGGAACATCACACAATCCACAAAAGGGTTAAACGACAAAAGGGTTAAACGACTCCTGTATTGAAAGGTTGTAAGTAAACAGTCAACAAGGCAATAGGTAATCACTGGCGCTAGTAAAATGGCTTTAGTAACTGTGGCACAGACTTGCAATAATAGATCGGAATACTCTTGAACTAGTGATCTCAATAACTCTGGATGTACAAGCACAGCTACAGTAACGTTAGTGGACCACAGTATGTTTCAGCGCTAAATATGACACACAGGTATGGCCTACATTTCCAGACGGTCAGACTCTCTGACAGGAAATGTTTGATGTGAGCTCATTGTCGGAAAGTCTGACCTTGTGTATGCTCCATCGAACATTTGCTGTCGGAATTTCCGGCCACAAATGTTTGAGAGCAGGTTCTCAAGTTTTCCGCCAACTTCACTTGTTGTCGGAAAGTCCGATCGTGTGTACACAAGTCCGTCGCACAAAAGCTCACGCATGCTCAGAATCAGTGGTGGCCCATCCATAGGGGGCGCACGGGCGCTGCCCCCCCCCCCCCCTCCGGACAGTCACAAAAAAAAAAAAAAAAAAAAAACTGGTCCTTTAAAAAAAAAATCAAAAAAAAGGTCCATAAGTACTTGGGTGCTGCCTTGTGGCGCGATCCATCGTGCAGAGTAGCTTCCGCATATTATTATATTATATTATATGCATTACTATGACCAGTGCTTTGAGTGACATTCTAATTATGATGTCACTTCCGCTTTTATCTCAGAGTGCGCCCGAGCAGAGGAAGAATGGGCTGTCCTGGTCTGTCTGCCAGGTGAGTGCTGGGGGGGCGGGATAGAAGTTCTGCTGGATGGAGGGGAACCCCAACACTGCTGTCTATCTATCTATCTATCTATCTATCTATCTATCTATCTATCTATCTATCTATCTATCTATCTATCTATCTATCTATCTATCTATCTATCTATCTATCTATCTATCTATCTGTCTGTCTATCTATCTAGTGTCTATCTGTCTGTCTGTCTGTCTCTACCACCCAGTGTCTATCTATCTGTCTGTCTATCTCTACCACCCAGTGTCTATCTATCTGTCTGTCTGTCTCTCTGTCTGTAGGCCCTATTGCGGGCGAGTGACGGGGGGGGGGGGTTTGTTGTTGGTAGGGGCTTTGTTTGCGCCCCCCCCCAAAAAATGGAGCGCCAGCCACTACTGCGCGGAATCATGCAGAAGGAGCCGCACTGGCTATTGAGCTTCTTTTTTCTAGGCTCGGCGTACGTCTTGTACAGCACCGTGTTCTCACGTTCGGAATTTCCGACAACATTTGTGTGACCGTGTGTATGCAAGACAAGTTTGAGCCAACATCCTTCGGAATAAAATCCATGAATTTGTTGTCAGAATGTCCAATCGTGTGTACGCGCCATTAGTCTTCCAGCTGGTGAACAGTCGAGTACACAGCAATGTCCCTATGCTCCTTTTACAGGAACTTTGCCCTAAGCCTTAACCACTGTCCCTGATCCAGCATGGTTCCTTTCCCTACACTAGCCACTTGCAGAATGCGTGCCAACAGCAGCAGGACACTGCTATTTATTAGTACTGTCCATACTAAAGATGGCTGCCAAATGTCACTCAGTAACACAGTGTCCAGTTGGACCACAGCTCCCATGTTGACACCTACACAGTCTACAGAGGAACAATTTTCCTCCCAGCCTCCAGTTTCACCTGCACAGAGGCACAGAGGCACAGCGCCACCTACAGAATTGAGGATGTACTACACCTGCCTACAAGTTTAACTTCATTTCAGTGATGTCCATCACAAAAGATCAGATTTCCCACCAGGTGGCACTTCTCTTCCAGGTTGAATGATGACCAGCATCATTCAGCTCACTTCTTTTGAGCCCACACTGACATATACACACCCCTGGGGTTTCATTATTACAATCACCTGGGCTCACCCCTCAGTGTAGAAGTAAGGGCCTCTCACTACCACTGCCAAAGCACCATAAACTGCGGTTTATTCTCCCGTTGTCATTTAAAAACAGCACCATTTCAGGCTCAAGTGCAGGTTCAGTGCTGGTGACAGTCAGAATCCATCACTTAATCGTCTACAGTATAAAGGAGTGAATGTGATCTTTACCAAACATTCTCTGGTGCAGAATCAGTTTCTACCATTTAGGTACATGGACCTGGAATCTGGATTCACCTGCATAGAATGTTTGCTGAATGCCAAATCTATGTATGTATATATGTCCATATTGTCCAGGTGTTCAATCAGCCAGATCTTAAACTTCCAATCTTGCGTTAGAGTATGCTGTAAAAGTTTTCTATAGAAGTGTATTTACAAGAAGAATTCCACAGATATTATCTGTGTTATCAACAGAATTTTCTGAGTGCTGACAGCCATCTTGGTAAAGCTCTTGGCACAGCAATGACATCTCAACATAGGCAGTCACTTGCCTGGAGCCCAAGGACTGTGTTCTAAAATAGTATTAAACTCTCAGCTTTTATTTCCTGTTTCTCTCTAGATCACTATTAATAGCCGCATTTTAAAGTTATTTTATCTTATTATGCTCCCAAACTTTTTTTTTTCACCTTATCCAAAGATAACTCCCGCTGTGTGACATTCTCACTTTCCAAAACTTAAAAAAAAAAAGATTCCTTTATACACACAAACAAGGTGGATGGAGGATTCCCCCCTGCTGGGACATTTTATTCTGACAGTGGCACCCACTGCTGTCAAAATACACTGATCATTGACTATTTTCCAACCTTTTCCAAGATACAACTCTTCAACGGATGTTAGGTAAACAATCTAATTCTGTCGAGCAGGGATGCCTACACACTGATCGAGAGTTTGCTAGTCCCCATATATTAGAGAGTGCTCCTTGTATGTTGTGTTGCACAGTACCCCCTGTCCAAGCATTGCTCTGTTTGTATATATTCATGGTGGATTAAAAGGAATCCATCACTTTGGACATGCAGCGGCATCACTTTTCACCTATTAGGCTGGCCATTAATGGGTTGAAATTTGGCTAGTTGAAACAGGGACCGGCCAGATTTCGATCCATTTGTGGCCATTGCTGCTCAGCAGATGTTGATCTATTGATCAATTTCTGCTGAACAGACTTTGTTGGAAAAGAAAATGCTCAATCAGTGGCTGCAACCAATGACTATGGTGCTAAGCTATGTATTCTGACAGAGGAGGAGTCCCCCCGCTTTCGGAATACACTAGCACAGCAGGGAGGATTCCCCCATTCACCTCAATTCTGTGGATGTGGAAATTGGTTCAGTTTTTTTGTTTTGTTTAGCCAGCTCTGACAATGGGCACATATTAATCACTTTAATATCAGACACTTTCACTTCTTTTCTTCCCAGGCCAATTTTCAGATTTAAGAGCTGTCACACTAATGCCGCGTACACACGAGCGGACTTTACGGCAGACTTTGCCCGGCGGACGTGATTTGGTCAGACAATTCGATCGTGTGTGGGCTCCAGCGGACTTTGTTTTCTCAAAAGTTGGACGGACTTAGATTTGAAACATGTTTTAAATTAATCTGTCGAAATCGAGTCCGGTCGAAAAGTCCGCCGTCTGTATGCTAGTTCGACGGATATAAAGCTACCCTAGGGCAGCTATTGGCTACTGGCTCCTTGATTTAGTCTGGTCGTAAGTCATCACGTACGAATTCGACGGACTTTGGTGGATTGTGTGTAGGCAAGTCCGTTCATTCAGAAAGTCAGTCGTAAAGTACGCCGAAAAGTCCGCCAGGCAAAGTCTGCCGTAAAGTCCACTCGTGTGTACACGGCATTAGATTGCCATTTGCCAGGACATGCAACACTGTACACAAATTCAATTTTTATAATTTTTTGGAGACAGATAAAGATTTCTTTTGGTACTATTTAATCGCCACTAGGTTTTTTATTTTATGTTAACCAAATAAAAAAAGACCAAAGATTTTGAAAAATAAAAACGTTTTCCTTATTTCCTGTTATTAAATTTTGCAAATATGTAATTTTTCTTCTTCACATAACACAGTCAGACAGTGCTTGAAACTAAGTATATGAATAAATAATGAAACATGTATATAAACATATAAAAATCAAAAATGTCCTGAGTGGTGAAAGTGAAAAAATAATAACTAAATAGAAAAGTCAAGTTCCTCAAAACAAGTTCAATAAAAATGCATCAGTCCCTTTAAAGGAAGGATCGCATATCCACAGGTCTTTGGAAATCACCAATATGAGTGAAGCAGAAGACAAAAGTGGTGTGGAAGGATATCCAGACAGACAGTGACTCTGGAGGATATTACAAATGGACCCTAACCAGGAATGGTGGACCTCCCTGATAGGGACAGCTGGATGGTGGCGTCCGGATCTGCCAAAATGTGCAGCGCTCCAATGGGGGGCGATTCCAACGTGTCAACCTGGAAGGGGGCTTAATGAGGGTCTGGTACTCCTCCTTCAGCCGCTGCACCCACAGCTCCTTGTCCCGCGGGCTGGCCCTGGTCTTCAGCAGCGGGATCTCTGACACCACCCGGCGTGACACTACACTGTCTGTCTGGATATCCTTCCACACCACTTTTGTCTTCTGATTCACTCATATTGGTGATTTCCAAAGACCTGTGGATATGTGATCCTTCCTTTAAATGGACTGATGCATCTTTATTGAACTTCTTTTGAGGAACTTGACTTTTCTATTTAGTTATTATTTTTTCACTTTCACCACTCAGGACATTTTTGATTTTTATATGTTTATATACATGTTTCATTATTTATCCATATACTTAGTTTCAAGCACTGTCTGACTGTGTTATGTGATTCACTAACTATGCACAATATATATGCACTTATATGTTTATACAAGCAGTATGGGAATTTAGTTTTTATGATCATTTGATTGCAAGCGCACTTACTGTATTTATGTTGATTTAATACACAGTTATTGGTGTTTTTTTTGTTGCAGCTGCATTTTAGTTCTTTGCAAAATGCTTTTTAGCGCAGGTTTTTCCTTTTTATAATTTTTCTTCTTCACTGTTGGGCACCAATGAGACTGCACTGATGGGCACTGATGAGGCTGCACTGATGTGCACTGATGTGTGCTGATGGGCACTGATGAGGCTGCACTGATGGGCACTGAAGAGGCTGCTCTGATGTGCGCTGATGAGACTGCACTGATGGGCACTGATGAAGCTGCACTGATGTGCACTGATGGGCACTAATAGACAGTACTAATGGGTACTGATAGGTGGCACCGATAGGCACTGATAACCTGCACTGATGGGCACTAATAAGGTGCACTGATTGGCACTGATGGGGCTGCACTGATAATCAGGGGAATGATGATCAATCTGATTATCAATGTAAACAATGTACTCACTGTGCCCTGTCAGACTTGACGGTTATCAGCTATTTTTTCCTCACTCGCTGCTTCTGTGTGTGCAATAACTGGCAAATCTGCTTACATGTGACCAACTTTGATTGCACCCAGCTGATGACATAGTAAAGGGCCACTGTGATTGGCCCTTCACTACGATCTATGATCCAAAGGACACAGCTGCCACAGAGTGCACACCATGAGTGCCCCAGAGGGTGCACAAGTAGGAGGAGGACCATGGATGTTCTTCCAGACATGGAGAGCGACACTATAGCCATCTTTCGGCTATAGCTTGGATGGGAAGGGGTTAATTCCCCTCTCTACTCCCAGGCATGAAAGCTTACCCAGCCAACTCACGCCAAGCTCAGCTTTACAGGAGAAGTTAATATTTGCAGGTAAATCTCTGGATCTAGTGATTATTTTGACATGTGGTTTTCACTAAAGTTTACCTTTATCTATATTAATCCTATGATAAGTCCACATTGACCAGCTTTGTGACAAGCTTACTTTAAAAAACTGCAGTAGCTACCACAGTTACTGCTGTCTTGTTTCCCTGCCACTGGAGTTCCAACAAAGACTTTGGGTCATATTTAAAAAGCATTGAATCTGACATTTAGCAACCATTCTCTGCAGGGAATTTTTCCAAGTCCATGTGTTTTATGTAAATGACAGTGATTGATTCTTCACCACAGAATGCGTGGTGAATGTTACATTCTCTTTTTTCTTCCTTTTAAATGGTGTCTTTCATAGTTTAAGAGTAGGTAAGGTTGAATAAAGACAATAGTCCATCCAGTTCAAACTGTGTAATCAGGGCCGTGGATAAGGCAGTACCAATGGTTTTCTTGTACGGGCCCAGGCCAGCAGAGCGGCCCAGGCAGTTGGGCAGGGGCGGACTGACAACTCATGGGGCCCCCGGGCAATAGGGGCTCATGGGGCCCCCTTTGTCCCCACCCACACACAAGCCACACCCTCACAAAGCCCCACGTATATATTGCACTGCTACATTACATGCATTGGTCACAGAATTTCTCTACTTCATGTTCAAAATAAATGTTAAAGATTTAAGAAAATAAAGAAAAATAAACTCACTTTAACCACGTACATTTACTGCATGCTGTTTGACCTGCTGCCGCTGTGATTGGACACACCGAGAGCTAACCAGCGGGTCCGGAGGACCCGATGTCCGCCAGGCCCAGACGATCGTTTCCAACAGAGGCAGAACTGTGGTCTGCCTATGTAAACAAGTCCCCAGAGAGCCTCCCCCACTTACAACAGGGTCCCCAGAGAGCCTCCCTTTACATCAGGGTCCCCAGAGAGCCTCCCCCACTTACATCAGGGGCCCCAGAGAGCATCCCCTACTTACATCAGGGGCCCCAGAGAGCCTCCCCTACATCAGGGACCCCAGAGAGCCTCCCCCACTAACAGCAGGGTTCCCAGAGAGCCTCCCCTTACATCAGGGTCCCCAGAGAGCACCCCCTTACATCAGGGTCCCCAGAGAACCTCCTCCTTACATCAGGGTCCCCAGAGAACCTCCTCCTTACATCAGGGTCCCCAGAGAACCTCCTCCTTACATCAGGGTCCCCAGAGAACCTCCTCCTTACATCAGGGTCCCCAGAGAACCTCCTCCTTACATCAGGGTCCCCAGAGAACCTCCTCCTTACATCAGGGTCCCCAGAGAGCCTTCTCCTTACATCAGGGTCCCCAGAGAGCCTTCTCCTTACATCAGGGTACCCAGAGAGCCCCCTCCTTACATCAGGGTCCCCAGAGAGCCCCCTCCTTACATCAGGGTCCCCAGAGAGCCCCCTCCTTACATCAGGGTCCCCAGAGAGCCCCCTCCTTACATCAGGGTCCCCAGAGAGCCCCCTCCTTACATCAGGGTCCCCAGAGAGCCCCCTCCATACATCAGGGTAGCTAGAGAGCCCCCTCCTTACATCAGGGTAGCTAGAGAGCCCCCCTTACATCAGGGTCCCCACAGAACCCCCCCTTACATCAGGGTCCCCAGAGAGCCCCCTCCTTACATCAGGGTCCCCAGAGAGCCCCCTCCTTACATCAGGGTCCCCAGAGAGCCCCCTCCTTACATCAGGGTCCCCAGAGAGCCCCCTCCTTACATCAGGGTCCCCAGAGAGCCCCCTCCTTACATCAGGGTCCCCAGAGAGCCCCCTCCTTACATCAGGGTATCCAGAGAGCCCCCTCCTTACATCAGGGTCCCCAGAGAGCCCACTCCTTACATCAGGGTAGCTAGAGAGCCCCCCCTTACATCAGGGTCCCCACAGAACCCCCCCCTTACATCAGGATCCCCAGAGAGCCCCCTCCTTACATCAGGGTCCCCAGAGAACCTCCTCCTTACATCAGGGTCCCCAGAGAGCCCCCTCCTTACATCAGGGTCCCCAGAGAGCCCCCTCCTTACATCAGGGTCCCCAGAGAGCCCCCTCCTTACATCAGGGTTCCCCAGAGAGCCCCCCCCTTACATCAGGGTTCCCCAGAGAGCCCCCCCCCTTACATCAGGGTTCCCCAGAGAGCCCCCCCCTACATCAGGGTCCCCAGAGAGCCCCCCCTTACATCAGGGTCCCCAGAGAGCCCCCTCCTTACATCAGGGTCCCCAGAGAGCCCCCTCCTTACATCAGGGTCCCCAGAGAGCCCCCCTTACATCAGGGTTCCCCAGAGAGCCCCCCTTACATCAGGGTTCCCCAGAGAGCCCCCCTTACATCAGGGTTCCCCAGAGAGCCCCCCTTACATCAGGGTTCCCCAGAGAGCCCCCTTCTTACATCAGGGTTCCCCAGAGAGCCCCCTCCTTACATCAGGGTCCCCAGAGAGCCCACTCCTTACATCAGGGTAGCTAGAGAGCCCCCCCTTACATCAGGGTCCCCACAGAACCCCCCCCTTACATCAGGATCCCCAGAGAGCCCCCTCCTTACATCAGGGTCCCCAGAGAACCTCCTCCTTACATCAGGGTCCCCAGAGAGCCCCCTCCTTACACCAGGGTTCCCCAGAGAGCCCCCCCCCTTACATCAGGGTTGCCCAGAGAGCCCCCCCCTTACATCAGGGTTCCCCAGAGAGCCCCCCCTTACATCAGGGTCCCCAGAGAGCCCCCCCTTACATCAAGGTCCCCAGAGAGCCCCCCCTTACATCAAGGTCCCCAGAGAACCCCCCTATACATCAGGGTCCCCAGAGAGCCCCCTCCTTACATCAGGGTCCCCAGAGAGCCCCCCTTACATCAGGGTTCCCCAGAGAGCCCCCCTTACATCAGGGTTCCCCAGAGAGCCCCCCTTACATCAGGGTTCCCCAGAGAGCCCCCTTCTTACATCAGGGTTCCCCAGAGAGCCCCCTTCTTACATCAGGGTTCCCCAGAGATCCCCCCCTTACATCAGGGTTCCCCAGAGAGCCCCCTCCTTACATCAGGGTTCCCCAGAGAGCCCCCTCCTTACATCAGGGTATCCAGAGAGCCCCCTCCTTACATCAGGGTCCCCAGAGAGCCCACTCCTTACATCAGGGTAGCTAGAGAGCCCCCCCTTACATCAGGGTCCCCACAGAACCCCCCCCTTACATCAGGATCCCCAGAGAGCCCCCTCCTTACATCAGGGTCCCCAGAGAACCTCCTCCTTACATCAGGGTCCCCAGAGAACCTCCTCCTTACATCAGGGTCCCCAGAGAACCTCCTCCTTACATCAGGGTCCCCAGAGAGCCTCCTCCTTACATCAGGTTTCCCAGAGAGCCCCCTCCTTACATCAGGGTACCCAGAGAGCCCCCTCCTTACATCAGGGTACCCAGAGAGCCCCCTCCTTACATCAGGGTACCCAGAGAGCCCCCTCCTTACATCAGGGTCCCCACAGAACCCCCCCTTACATCAGGATCCCCAGAGAGCCCCCTCCTTATATCAGGGTCCCCAGAGAGCCCCCTCCTTACATCACGGTTCCCCAGAGAGCCCCCCCTTACATCACGGTTCCCCAGAGAGCCCCCCCCTTACATCAGGGTCCCCAGAGAGCCCCCCCTTACATAAGGGTCCCCAGAGAACCCCCCTATACATCAGGGTCCCCAGAGAGCCCCCTCCTTACATTAGGGTTCCCCAGAGAGCCCCCTTACATCAGGGTTCCCCAGAGAGCCCCCCTTACATCAGGGTTCCCCAGAGAGCCCCCTCCTTACATCAGGGTTCCCCAGAGAGCCCCCTCCTTACATCAGGGTTCCCCAGAGAGCCCCCTTCTTACATCAGGGTTCCCCAGAGAGCCCCCTCCTTACATCAGGGTTCCCCAGAGAGCCCCCCTTACATCAGGGTTCCCCAGAGAGCCCCCTCCTTACATCAGGGTAGCTAGAGAGCCTCCCCCCATACATCAGGGTTCCCAGAAAGCCCCCTCCTTACATCAGGGTATCCAGAGAGCCCCCTCCTTACATCAGGGTCCCCAGAGAGCCCCCCCACTTACATCAGGGGCCCCAAAGAGCCTCCCCTACATCAGGGACCCCAGAGAGCCTCCCCCACTTACATCAGGATCCCCAGAGAGCCCCCCTATACATCAGGGTCCCCAGAGAGCCCCCTCCTTACATCAGGGTTCCCCAGAGAGCCCCCCTTACATCAGGGTCCCCAGAGAGCCCCCCTTACATCAGGGTTCCCCAGAGAGCCCCTCTTACATCAGGGTTCCCCAGAGAGCCCCCTTCTTACATCAGGGTTCCCCAGAGAGCCCCCCCTTACATCAGGGTCCCCACAGAACCCCCCCCCCTTACATCAGGATCCCCAGAGAGCCCCCTCCTTACATCAGGGTTCCCCAGAGAGCCCCCCCCTTACATCAGGATTCCCCAGAGAGCCTCCCCCCCATACATCAGGGTCCCCAGAGAGCCTCCCCCCCATACATCAGGGTCCCCAGAGAGCCCCCCATACATCAGGGTCCCCAGAGAGCCCCCCCCCATACATCAGGGTCCCCAGAGAGCCTCCCCCCATACATCAGGGTCCCCAGAGAGCCCCCCATACATCAGGGTACCCAGAGAGCCCCCCCCATACATCAGGGTACCCAGAGAGCCCCCCCCATACATCAGGGTACTCAGAGAGCCCCCCCCCCCATACATCAGGGTCCCCAGAGCCTCCCCCCATACATCAGGGTCCCCAGAGAGCCCCCCCCCATACATCATGGTACCCAGAGAGCCCCCCCCCCATACATCAGGGTACCCAGAGAGCCCCCCCATACATCAGGGTTCCCAGATGTAACCCCCCCCCCCCCCAGAGGTTCCCCTGTACCTGGCTGTGTCCAACCCCCAGCACAGGGGGAGGTGGGAGGTGGCGATCGTCAGTTCTGTGGTGCCTGTGGATCTTACTGGGGCTTGTAGTCCTCCATCTGATTCTGTACAGTGGATAGGGGAAGGGCCTCTGACCTGGGAAGCAGTCGGTAACAGTGTACAAGCAGAGAGTGAAACTTGTAGCTGCCCGGGTCAGAGGCCCCTCCCCTTTCCACTCTATACACTTTGGAGGAGAAATACAAGTCCCAGGGAGATGCTGCGAGCACCATAGAGCTGCTGATCGCCGCCTCCCACTCTCCTCACTGCAATAAAACTGAAAGCCACAGGTGCAGGGGGAGATGCTGTGTCTTGCCCCCCCGCACAGCGGCAGTCGGCAGAACGGCTCCACCGCAGCACGTCTAGCAGCATACCCCTAGACCCGACGAGCATGTCTCACGGGCCCCCTACTGGCCGCGGGCCCTCGGTCGCCGTCCGAATGACCGAATGGTCAGTCCGCCCCTGCAGTTGGGTGAATCAGATTTTGGCAGGGAGAGTAATCGGCATGGCGGGGAGGCAATTACTGGAACCGATCCCCTGAATGGCTGAAAGCTGGCTTCTTCTCCACTCCCTTCTGCCAGTAGGGATGAGCCGAACACCCCCCGGTTCGGTTCGCACCAGAACCTGCGAATGGACCAAAAGTTTGCACGAACTTTAGAACCCCATTAAAGTCTATGGGACTCGAATGTTCGAAATCAAAAGTGCTAATTTTAAAGGCTAATATGCAAGTTATTGTCCTAAAAAGGGTTTGGGGACCCGAGTCCTGCCCAGGGGACATGTGTCAATGCGAAAAAAAAGTTTTAAAAATGTCAGTTTTTTTCAGGAGCATTGATTTTAATGATGCTTAAAGTGAAAAAAAAGTGAAATATTCCTTTAAATATCGTACCTGGGGGGTGTCTATAGTATGCCTGTAAAGTGGCGCGTGTTTCCCGTGCTTAGAACAGTCCCTGCACAAAATGACATTTGTAAAGGTATAAAAGTCATTTAAAACTGCTTGTGGCTTTAATGTAATGTCGGGTCCCGGCAATATGGATAAAAATCAGTGAGACAAACGGCATGGGTACCCCCCCCAGTCCATTACCAGGCCCTTTGGGTCTTGTATGGATATTAAGGCGAACCCCGCACCCAAATTAAAAAATGGAAAGGCGTGGGGCCCCCAGGCCCTATATACTCTGAGCAGCAGTATACAGGCAGTGCAAACAAGACAGGGACTGTAGGTTTGTTGTTAAGTAGAATCTGTTTGTAATTTTAAACTGGTACTTTTTTAAAGTGTAGCTCCAGCCAAAAAATCTATTTTTAAGCTTTTTGTTTTGCTGTCTGTGCACCTCTTCAGAAGATTTCACCTCACTTTCTGTACCAATGAAAAATGTTTATTGAAAATTTGGGGTTTTTAGTGAAATAAGGATTGGTGATAAAGCATCAGTGGAGAGGAGACACGTTTTTCCCATATTAACTCTTACAGGAGAGAATTTCCCTTCCTAGGGGTAGATTTAATCTCACTTCCTGTTGTCTCCTTCCGTTTGCAAGTAGGAGTCATTTGTAAGTTGGATGTTTGAAAGTAGGGGCCTGCCCTATATACTCTGCAGAAATTGGGTCTTAGGTGTTGGTGTTGCCACAACACTGTAAGCCCTCACAGTTACTCTTGGTGGGCGCAGGAACGGGCCCTGCTGTGAAATATTAGATCAAGAATTGTAATTATATGCCATTGTTGAACAGTGGTAGAAAAATTGGGCCTTTGGTGGTGGTGGTGGTGCTGGTGCCACAACACTGTAAGTCCTCACAGTTACTCTTGGTGGGCGCTGGAACGGGCCCTGCTGTGAAATATTATATCAAGAATTGTAATTACATGCACCTGTTGCACTGGGAAAGAAAAATTGGGCCTTTGGTGATGGTGGTGGTGTTGCCACAACACTGTAAGCCCTCACAGTTACTCTTGGTAGGCGCAGGGATGGGCCCTGCTGTGAAATATTAGATCAAGAATTGTAATTACATGTCCCTGTTGAACAGGGGCAGAAAAATTGGGCCTTAGGCACTGGTGCCACAACACTGCAACCCCTCACAGATGCTATAGTTGGAGCGCAGGAATGAGCCCTGCTGCAAAGTATTGCAACTAAAATTGTAATTATACGCCCCTGTTGAATAGGGGCAGAAAAATTGAGCCTTAGCCACTGGTGGCGGTGCCCAGAACCAAAAATGTTCTTACAAGCTATCAGCATGAAAATTGAGGAGGAAGAGGATTGTCACTCAGCATAACAGGATAGTCACTCAGCATCAGCATAGACAGTCTTGAAGGGATCTCACATAAAAAATAAAATTATTCGGTTACATCAGCATCAGGTGTTTGGTAGCTGGTGATCCAAGACTGATTCATTTTTATGAAGGTCAGCCGATCGACCGATTCGGTGGACAGGCGCACACTGTGATCGGTTACAAAGCCTTCAGCAGCACTGAATGTGCGTTCTGAAAGAACGCTGGATGCAGACAGGCCAGTAGCTCAATTGCATACTGTGCAAGCTCTGGCCAGTGATCCATCCTCAAGACCCAGTAACCCAGAGGATTTCCTGGGGGAAAGGTGTCCAAGCCTGATCTTGCCCCTAGGTATTCCTGCACCATGTGAATCAGACGCTGGCGATGGTTGCTGGAACCGATCATACCTTGGAGCCGCGAACTAAAAAATTGTCTGAACGCATCGGTCAAACGGCCACATTCTCCACCGCTCCTTCAGTGACTGACTGAAGCCTCAGCAACACTTTGTCCAGGAGGACCAGGAAATTGTAACCTCCCAGGCTCTTGAAACGCATTGCACAAACCTTTCTGCAAGGCCTCCCGAAGATGTTTCATCCTCTGCTCCCTCTACGAGGGCAAGATAAGGTCCACAACCTTACCCTTGTAACGTGGATCAAGGAGGGTTGCCAGCCAGTAATCATCCCTCCCCTTGATACCTCAAATAGGCTTTGCAGGATCAGGGAGGCCATGCAGCGTAGCTTTGCTGAGGCATTCGGTCCAGAGTCCTCTGGGTCACTAAGGACGACATGATCCGCAGCCACCTCCTCCCAGCCACGTACAAGTCCATGGGTTTCTTCGGACTGTAAATGATCCCTTGAAGACTGCTGCTGATGCTGAGTGCCAGGCTCCACCTCCATGCTGACACAATCCTCCTCCTCCTCCCCCTCCTCCTCCTCGTCCTCTTCCTGTGTGATCGGTGGGCAGGCAGGAACACTGTCTGGATAAAGGGGGCCTTGAGAGGTAAGGAAGTCCTCCTCTTCCTCCCTCTGTTCTGCCTCAAGTGCCCTGTCCATTATTCCACGCAGCGTGTGCTCCAACAGGTGGATAAGAGGGACAGTGTCACTGATGCATGTACTGTCACTGCTCACCATCCTCGTGGCCTCCTCAATTAGTGACAGGACAGTGCAGGCATCCCTAATCATAGCCCACTGGCGCAGGGAAAAAAACAAGCTTCCCTGACCCTGTCCTGGTGCCATAGTCGCATAGGTACTCATTGATGGCCCTCTGCTGCATGTGCAGCCACTGCAGCATTACCAACGTTGAGTTCCACCTGGTGGGCATGTCACAGATTAGGCGGTTCTTGGGCAGGTTAAATTCCTTTTGGAGGTCAGCTAGCCGAGCACTGGCATTATATGACCTGCGGAAATGCACACGGACTTTCCTGGCCTGCCTCAGGACATCCTGTAAGCCCGGGTACCTGCCCAAGAACCACTGTACCACCAAGTTAAGGACGTGAGCCAAACAGGGCACATGGATCAGTTGTCCCTGTCAGAGGGCAGAGAGGAGGTTGGTGCCATTGTCGCAAACCACCATTCCTGGCTTAAGCTGGCGTGGCGTCAACCACCTCTGAACCTGCCCCTGCAGAGCTGACAGAATCTCTGCCCCAGTGTGGCTCCTGTCCCCCAAGCACACCAGCTCAAGCATTGCATGGCATCTTTTTGCCTGCGTGCTTGCTTAGCCCCTTGAATGCATACGGAGCACAGCTGGTTCCTAGGACAAATCAGCACAGGAAGAGGCCATGGAGGAAGAAGAAGAGGAGGGGGTGGAGCAGAAAGGTTTGTCAGAATCACCACTAGTAGAAGTTTGGAGGCGTGGTGGCAGAACAACCTTCAACACTACTGCACCCTGTCCTGTATCCTTCCCAGCTTTCAGCTGTCACCCAGTGCGCGGTGAGAGATAGGTAACATCCCTGTCCATGCCTGCTGGACCATGAGTCAGCGGTAATATGCACCTTACCGCTGACCGCCCTGTCCAGCGAGGCCAAGACATTGCCTTCCACATGCTGCTAGAGAGACGGAATTGCCTACCGTGAGAAAAATTGGCATTTAGGAACCTGCCACTGAGGAACCGCACATTCCACAAACTCATGGAAGGGGGCAGTGTCTACCAACTGAAAAGGCAGCAGTTGAAGTGCTAGCAATTTAGCGAAGCTAGCATTCAAACGCAGGGCATGTGGATGGCTGGGAGCAAACTTCTTTTGGCGGTGCAGCAGCTGGGGCAGGGAAATTTGACTGGTACAATCTGACGTTGGTGTACCGATAGCAGATTGCCCCCAAGTATTTGGCTGTGACACACCTAATTCTACACCTTCATTCCTCTCAGTGTAGGTTTCAGAGAGGACTGAAGGTATAGTGGGGTTGGAGATCACTGCTGATGAGGAGCAAGAGAGGTCCGCTTTGTTCTTTGGTGTGGGTCTTTTAGGTATGCTTGCCAATGAACTGCATTCGTAGGTCGACATATGTCTGGTCAAGCATGTGGTGCCCAAGCGGGTTTTGTTTTGGCAACGCGAGATACGATTGAGACATATGTTGCAAATAGCAGTGGTGCGATCTGATGCTCTCGGCCCAAACCAAATAACTTTTGGAATAACGCGCAGAGACAACAGCGCCCTGCACATGCGGAGCTCTGCGGTGTGATGCAGTCGGTGTGCTGCCCTTAACCTGGCCCCTAGAGGGCATCTTGCCTCGTTGGAGATGTGTCTCCTCCTCCTCTCTCCTATCAGGCACCCACGTGAAGTCAGTGATTTCCTCATCACCCCCCCTCCTCATCACTGGAGCAAAGCTGGCAGTATGCTGCAGCTGGGGGAACATGACTGCCAGATTGCTGTCCTTCTTGGGCACCCCCTCTCTCTGGGCTCACAATACTGCCTTCCTCTAGCTGGGTACCATCATCTGAACCTTCAAAACACTGGGCATCCTCCTGAAACATGTACCCAAAACTGTGGTCAAACAGTTTGGGGGACTCCTCAGGAGGACATGGTGGGGCTAAGGAAGGAGTGACTGATGCCATTGAGCCGAGGGAAGAGGCTGCGTTGGCAGCTGCTTTGCCAGACAAAGTACCCTGAGCCTGGATGAGGAGGATGAGGACGGCTTGGTCATCCACTCTACCAAGTCTTCGGCATGTTGCGGCTCAACACGGCCAGCTGCCGAAAAAAAGGACAAGTGCGTCCCACGGCCATGTCCTGATGAGGATGCACCGTGTCCACGACCAGCACTGTTGCCTCTGGACACAAAGTCTGCTTGCCCTCTTTTATTGGCTTGTGACTGTCTGCCTCTCCTTGTTGGCCTTCCAGACATACTAATGGCCTGCAGTGAGATGTAGCTGCACAAAGCTGGAATGTATATATATATATATATACTGATTATACTGCAGCTAGCAGAATCAACTGCCTGCCTGTGGTATTAATAGGATCAGAACACCAGCAATTGTCTTCAGGTAGCTTTAGGTGCACACTGTGCAGAGGACACCGTACACTAACTGTAAATACTGCAGCTGCCTGCCTGTGGTATTAATAGGATCAGAAGGACACCAGCAATTGTCTTCAGGTAGCTTTAGGTGCACACTGTGCTGAGTACACAGTACACTAACTGTAAATACTGCAGCTGCCTGCCTGTGGTATTAATAGGATCAGAAGAACACCAGCAATTTTCTTCAGGTAGCTTTAGGTGCACACTGTGCAAGGGACACAGTACACTAACTGTAAATACTGTTAATACTGTAAAAACACCTGCCTGTCAGTATATTAGGAAGAGAATAACAGGAATGGATCTAACTAAACTGAATACAGTGTATATATATATATATATATACAACACCTAGGATGCATATATATACACAATACACTGTAAGTGCAGCTAACTGACTCGCCTGCCTACTCTATCTAACTTAAATCAAATGACACTGTCTCTCTGTCTATCTCTCTCCGCCACTGCAACACACTACACAAGGCCGCCACGCCGGCGGCCTTATATAGTGTCGGGCGTGTACTAAACCCCCTAAGCCTTAATTGGCCAAAGCCACCCTGGCTTTGGCCAATTATGGCTCTCTGTTCAGACGGCACTTTGATTGGCCAAGCATGCGGGTCATAGTGCATGCTTGGCCATTTATCAGCCAGCAATGCACTGCGATGCCGCAGTGAATTATGGGCCGTGACAGGCCACTCGAATTTGGCGCGAACGGCCCATAACCTTTGCAATTCGATGTTCGAGTCGAACATGGGTTCGACTTAAACTCGAAGCTAATCCCTATCTGCCAGCTTCCAGCTGCTGCAGAGAGAGCCAAACAGGAGATCAGTTCCAGTAATAATCTGTACTGATCACTCACTGTGTTCATTCATAACTGAAGTATAGTAAACTTTGTTTATTTTGGGGGGCCTTGTTAGGTTGGCTGTACGGGGCCTGTGGTTTGTAACAGCAGCCCTGTGTGTAGGTGTATGTGTGTCAGTGTCGATAATCCTTTCCCATATCCCTGTATGTTGTGTTCATTAAGATGCATGTCTAAGAGTCCTTTAAAAATATAGAAACATATAGAATAAAATAAAGTCTTTAAATGCATATTTCTAAAGAAAGGAGAATATATCAAAACTGGAAAGAAAGAACCTGGAGCAGCTGTGCATAGCAACCAGTCACTTTCTATCTTTCATTTTCAAAGCTTAACTGGACTAACTTAAGATAGAAGCTGATTGGTTGCCATGCAATACTGCTTCATATTCTGTCTGCTCAAGTTTTAATACATCTCCCCAGAGTATCTTATTACATTTGTAACATTTCTGTATTTATTGCTGTTTCTAGTGATACAGAACTATATGATAAAAAAAATGTATTAAGTTCTCTTTTGGTAATTCTTGAAACTGTGGCTTACAAAAACAACTGACTAAAAATTTCCCACATAATAAATGTGTAAATCGAATGCTGGAATTTGACAGTGCATGAGAAACTTTCTAATGTTCTGCTGGCATGCGTTTTTTATTGCTCTATTTATAGAATAATTTACATCAAAAAGTTTAAAACTTTACAATTTGCTAATTACTTTATAGCTGTCTGTTCTTTTAGAGAATTTAGAGTTTTATAATCTTGAAAGATTTGTGTACTTAGAGATTATCTTAACAAAAATGCTTCCTAAATTATCGGTTGGTCACAACCTTGTGTGCAATAGTTAAAACATGGGGAGACTACACAGCTGTATTTAGTGTGTTATATTCAAAAGGAAAACATTTGTTCCCTTTCTATCCTTGAAAATGAGCTGTTTCAAAGAAGCAATTTACTGTTCTAAAACTGCTATTATGTTCAGAGCTGTTTAACTTTATCAGACATGACACATCCCAGCCTGAAAAATTCATCAAATCCAAATCTATCACCAGAGTCTTGATAAGAGATAAGCAACTTTCAATTTCAGTCATTTTTTAAATGCTTAAAGCAATATTAAAGCCTTGTTTTTAAAAACAAATAAACATGTTATACTTACCTGCTATGTGTAGTGGTTTTGCATAGAGCAGCCTGGATCCTCCTCTTCTCGGGTCCCTCACCTGCGATCCTGGCTCCTTCCTCCTGCCGGGTGCCCAAGCTGCTTGCTCTGGGGGCACCCAAGCAGGTGTCCTCTCGACCCATGGCTCTGTGTGTCCATTCATACACAAACCGGTGGCTTGGCCATACCCCCCTGTCTCCTGATTGGCTCAGTGGTTGTGATTGACAACAGCAGGAGCCAATGGCTCCCACTGCTGCCAAAAGCCAATTAGGAGTGCAAGTCCCTGGAAAGGCAAGGCTCTCATGGACATCGCTGGATAGAGAGGGGGTAAAGGTCAGTATTAGGGGGGTTGCTGTATAGAGTGCATGAAGGTCAAAAACCTTGTGCCTTTACAACATCTTTAAAGGTTTACTATTATAAAAAATTATTGTTTTCTGGCTAGGTGGATGAGGTTAATATATGATATGATACTATTTAGTATTTTAATTCCTTTCTGTCACTGTAACCCTTGTTAGAAAACTTTTTTTGCAGGTAAATGCTGAAAATGTAAAAACATTAATACGTGATACTATATCTTTACTCTCTTACATTTTTTGCATTTACCTGCAAAGAAAGTTGTCTCGGAGAGGTTACAGTGACAGTGGTTGGGATAAGTTTACCTTTTATTCACATGATTAATAACGTATTTAACCACTTCCCGACTGGCTCCTGTGCATGTACGGCATCAGGTTGGCTCTCCTGCGCAAATCGCTGTATATGTACGGCAGCTCCTTTAAGAGCCAAAGCAGGCGCGTGCATGCCCGCTGCTTGGCGGGGGCACCCGATGCGTGTAGGCGATGGGGGCGTGATCACCGCCGGCCACCCACGATCGCAGGCACAAGAGCCAGAATGGGGATTTGTATGTGTAAACACACAAATCCCTGTTCTGACAGGGGAGGAGAGACAGATTGTGTGTGCCTACTAAGTAGGAACAACGATCTGACTCCTCCTCTAGTCACTCACATCCCCTCACAGTTAGAAACACACCTAGGGGACACACTTAACCCCTTGATTGCCCCCTAGTGTTAACCCCTTCCCCGCCAGTGACATTTATACAGTAATCAGTGCACTGATCGCGGTATAAATGTCAGTGGTCCCAAAAAAGTGTCAAAAGTGTCTGATCTGTTGCAGTCCCGCTAAAAATTGCAGATTGCTGCCATTACTAGTAAAAAAATAATAATAATATAAAAATAATAAAAATGTCATAAATCTATTCCCTATTTTGTAGACGCTAGAACTTTTGTGCAAACCAATCAATATACGCTTTTTACAATTTTCTACCAAAAATATGTAGAAGAATACATATTGGCCTAAACTGATGAATAAGTTTTTTTTTACATTTTTGGGGGGTATTATAGAAAAAGTAAAACATATATTCTCTAATTATGATCACTGTCCTCTTCATGCAATGATCTATTTATGTTACCTTTGAGTCTATGCAGCTGACATAATCAGTGTGTTTTATACTGCTCTGTGTTTTTTATTAACTATCTATTTGGGACTGTGGGTTCTTATACATAGCATTGGACTCTTTATATATATATATATATATATATATACCTATAGATATATTTTTCATGTGTTTTATGAACATCTACCCCATGTCTACTCTCACCTTCTTGTGAGTTTATATATTACACTGTTAAAGCTCAGTATTAGCGCTGTTAATACTTCCTTCTTATAAGAGAGTATATTGTGCTGTATCATTGTTTTCTTGTTTTTATAACAGCAGCTTTTAATTAGTTTAATTGGACTTTTTCCATCTTGGTTTACTCCATGAGCGCTTGGACCTGAATTGCTTGACAACTCTGGTATTTGTGTTGTTCAAAAAGTAAAACATATTGTTTTTTTTAATTGTCGCTTTTTTTGTTTATAGCACAACAAATAAAAACTGCCGAGATGAGCAAATACCACAAAAGAAAGCTCTATTTGTTGGAAAAAAAAAGACGTCAATTTTGTTTGGGTACAACGGCGCACGACTGCACAATTGTCAGATAAAACAATGCAGTGCCGTATTGCAAAAAAACAGCCTGGTCCTTAAGGGGCAAATCCTTCCAGGGCTGAAGTGGTTAAAAGAAAAAAATGTTACTGCACTACTGGTGGTATTATGGTTTGTCACAGTTCTGGTCAGCTTGGTTTATAGGTAAATTAGGCCAAAAAAATATAAAATATGGCATAGTAAAATAAAAACAGGAGTTCAATTATTCAACAATATCAGTACATACAGTATCTCACAAAAGTGAGTACACCCCTCACATTTTTGTAAATATTTTATTTTATCTTTTCATGTGACAACACTGAAGAAATGACACTTTGCTACAATGTAATGTAGTGAGTGTACAGCTTGTATAACAGTGTAAATTTGCTGTCCCCTCAAAATAACTAGACACACAGTCAATAATGTCTAAACTGCTGGCAACAAAAGTGAGTACACCCCTAAGTGAAAATGTCCAAATTGGGCGCAATTAGCCATTTTCCCTCCCCGGTGTCATGTGACTTGTTAGTGTTACAAGTTTTCAGGTGTGAATGGGGAGCAGGTGTGTTAAATTTTGTGTTATTGCTCTCACTCTCTCATACTGGTCACTGGAAGTTCAACATGGCACCTCATGGCAAAGAACTCTCTGAGGATCTGAAAAAAAGAATTGTTGCTCTACATAAAGATGGCCTAGGCTATATGAAGATTGGCAAGACCCTGAAACTGAGCTGCAGCATGGTGGCCAAAACCATACAGCGGATTAACAGGACAGGTTCCACTCAGAACAGGCCTCGCCATGGTTGACCAAAGAAGTTGAGTGCACGTGCTCAGCGTCATATTCAGAGGTTGTCTTTGGGAGATAGACGTATGAGTGTTGCCAGCATTGCTGCAGAGGTTGAAGCGGTGGGGGGTCAGCCTGTCAGTGCTCAGACCATACGCCGCACACTGCTTCAAATTGGTCTGCATGGCTGTGGTCCCGGAAAGAAGCCTCTTCTAAAGATGATGTACAAGAAAGCCCACAAACAGTTTGCTGAAGAAAAGCATTCTAAGGACATGGCTTACAGGAACCATGTCCTGTGGTCTAATAAGATCAAGATAAACTTATTTGGTTAAGATGGTGTCAAGTGTGTGTGGTGGCAACCAGGTGAGAAGTACAAAGACAAGTGTGTCTTGCCTACAGTCAAGCATGGTGGTGGGAGTGTCATGGTCTGGGGCTGCATGAGTGCTGCTGGCACTGGGGAGCTACAGTTCATTGAGGGAACCATGAATGCCAACATGTACTGTGACATACTGAAGCAGAGCATGACCCTCTCCCTTCGGGGAAAGGGACGCAGGGCAGTACAATGACCCCAAACACACCTCCAAGATGACCACTGCCTTGCTAAAAAAGTTGAGGGTAAAGGTGATGGACTGGCCGAGCATGTCTCCAGGCCTAAACCCTATTGAGCATCTGTGGAGCATCCCCAAACTGAAGGTGGAAGAGCGCAAGGTCTCTAACTTCCACCAGCTCCGTAATTTGAAGGGAACCACTCACTAAAATTAGAAGAAAGGAGGTTTAACCATAAACTACTTAGAGGGTTCTTTACTGTAAGTAAAGAACCCACAGGATGTGGAATTCCCTTCCACAGGGAATGGTTTCAGCAGGGGGGCATCGATAGTTTCAAAAAACTATTATATAACCACCTGATTGACCAAAATACAGGGATATACAATGTAATACTGACTTATAATCACACACATAGGTTGGACTTGATTGACTCGTGTCTTTTTTCAACCTCACCTACTATGTAACTATGTAACACATCTCAGCACTGCAGAATACGCACTCCTGTGTGTTATGCACTCCTGAGTGCTGTACTCTGTGAGTTACACTTTCCTGAATCTTGTGTTGTGTGCAAAATACAATTCTGAGCCTTGACCATACCCATTATTTGGCATTGCTTTACTTTTTTTCCCAGAGAAATGGGGTTTAGGTTGCCGGAAGTTGGCTAGGTAGGATAAGTTCCTGCACCTATTCTCTGAGAAAAAAAAGCCCTGCATATATTGTTTTTTTTTTCACTAAAGGGCACCCCTTCCTATATTTAAAAAAGAATGTCGCCAGGACTACTCACATTTTTCTTGATATAGTGCCAGCAGCATACCAATGGGGGCGGTACACACTGGGTGCCACCGCTTAGGGATCTCAGGCTGGCTCCACCTATTCATCCGTTCTGCTTCCTTTTTCGAGCATAGGGAGCTTTGACCTCTAGTAGCAGTCCACCAAAGTCTGTCGAATTCCTACGTGATGACGTACGACCAGACTAAAACAAGGAAGTTCATAGCCAGTAGCCAATAGCTGCCCTAGCGTGGCTTTTTGTCCGTCAAACTAGCATACAGACTAGTACGGTCGTACGTCATCACGTACGAATTCGACAGACTTTGGTGGATTGTGTGTAGGCAAGTCCGTTCATTCAGAAAGTCCGTCGTAAAGTACGTTGAAAAGTTGGCCGGGCAAAGTCTGCCGTAAAGTCCTACCGTGTGTACGCGGCATTAGCACCTACCTAAAAGTAGAGGGCACTACATGTCTCTTTTGTAAAAAAAAATTATATATATATATATATATATATATATTCAAACCAGTAAAAATTACTGCGCTATCCCCATAAAACATGTATACAGGAATCTTTTATAAAGTGGATGGGCACTCATACCCCATAAAAGGATGTAAAAAGGAGGCTTCCATAGCGTATTACGTTTTAAAATAGTTTTATAAATAAAAGGAAATGCCCCTGGAAGACGTTAGTTGTGAAGAAACGGCGTAGAGAGGAGCGGCGTGCTGACGTCACCACATTCCACGCTGATCCCGGAAAGCGACGGGCAGCAGACTGGACCCGGCCGGCATATGTTTTTACTAAGCTTTTGATACACAACCAAATTGTAAGTGCATTTCCTTTTATTTATTAAACTATTTTAAAACATAATACGCTATGGAAGGCTCCTTTTTATATCCTTTTATGGGGGATGAGTGCCCATCCACTTTATAGAAGATTCCAGGAGAGCCTTAAAGAGCCTTAAGGAGCCATCCCTATCAAAGACCCAAGGCTGGGGTAGAAAGCCACACGCTTGTATGATCTCCTTGCTAGAGATCTTAGGAGCTGCTAAGAGGGGGTATTTTTTATCGGTGGAGCAACCCTTCTGTCACCACGTTCTTCTGGGTGTCATGGTTGCATGATATACACCGCATTGTTGCTTGTCAAACTAAACGCTTGAAGGACTGTTCTGCCAGTGAAATTTCTTCCTCTATATCTTTGGAATGGACTGAATATATCCATTTATCCACGTTTTTCAAATTTTTGATACATTTTTTTTTTAATTTGTTTTATGTTATGTCACTGTTTGTCACTTTATAGTGGGTGCATATCACTTTATCTAGATGTGAATGAATTCTTACATCTGGCATTCAATTTTTATAGCGCAGCTACTTTTTTTCGTGTATATATATATATATATATATATATATATATATATATATATATATATAATTTCTTTTTTTTCTGGACTTTAGTTCAAATTTAAGAGTCTCTGTACAGGGTTGTTTGATGCTTGCTCCAATTGCATTACTGCTAGTAAGTACAGTTCACCAAGAATTGCTGTGGGAAAAATTAAGCATTGGCAATCACTCTGTAATGATAGGTCACGGTTATTATAATAGCAATGTTATTATCTTTTAAATTTTAGATTCAAGCCAAAAGATTGCGTGATAGATAGTTTAATGGGAATTGGCTAGGATTGAACAATAAATGATGTCACCACCATGAAATCCAACAATATTCAATACTGTTTCCTATAATATGGGAACAATATGCAGTAAAAAGGTTAACACATCAAACATGTTTCTACTACACAATTTATGAGTTGTAATTGAAACATACAAATGGTAAACAAATATGTAAATTATATGGTCACCCTACCTAAACCTTCTGTACATTATCAAAGACCATCATCTTCCTGTAGTCATGTACAGCTTCAGGAACAGAAACCAAGCAAACATGAGCAGGCATTTAAGCACCAATATTGCCCATTCCTTAATTCCAAATATTTACTTTTCTGACTATATTGTAGATGACAATTCACTATGTATGCACAGAAACTAGCCAAATATTAATAGGCACTAGTATTGCTCATGCCTTTATTCTGAATATTTACTTGTTTGATGATATAGCAGATAACCGTTTGCTGTGTACATATCAACTTAAAGTGGTTGTAACCTTAAAGAAGTAATTCACTGCCAGCCCCTCTCTTATATGCAGCCATAACACACAGTGTATGTGCACACAGTATGATGCCTCCAAATACCTTTTTTTCAGATATCTTCAGGCTGGTCACGTGACTCCCGGACATTCTCCTCCTCAAATCCAGGGCTACACCTCCCACTGTAGCCCTGGATCGGAGGAGGAGAGTGGCCGGGAATCATGTGACCGGCCTGAAGATATGTAAAAAAGGGTACTTAAAGGCATAAAAAAAAAAGAACACTCTGTGTTATGGCTAGATAAAATAAAGGGACTGGCAGTGACATTATTTCAACTTATCTATTAATAGCAGCAGCAGGGGCGGGGGGCTCACACAGACACAGGCACAAGAGCTGACAGGGGGGAGAGAGGGGGAGAGAGCAGAACAGCGGGTGTAGGAGGGACGTAAACTGATTACCGTGGTCGGTTTACAGACAGTGACAGAGAAACTGCCAGGTAAAACCAGGTTTTTACAGCTTACAGAGGGACAGGTTAAACAGCACAAGCATTGTGCGATTTAACCTGCTATACGAGAACAGGATCACTTTTTTTTTTTATCCCCATTGGAAGATTTCCATTCTGTTAATTTTCTGGGGACAACCCAAAACTTCCACTTTTAATGATAATGGTAAACAGGACAAATAGAGAGTGTGAATCTCCTTAACGGGGGGCACAGACAGCAATAAAACCTAACAAAATTTGAATCCCTCTCCACTCCATCCAAAACGAAAAAAAATATATTTATGCTTTAAGTCACTTAAAACACACCCCCATCACCATAAATGTTAGCATCTACAGTCCATAAATACTCCAGGTGTTGTATGGTACCAGAACAAATTATAATTGGAAACCCCAACTGGCCTGTCCAGGGTCATATGTGAGACCTATAAAGCATGAATATACCCACAAAATAGAATATAGTAAAACAAATGAGCAGTTGTTGCTTCTGGATCCTATGTAATCATGCATAGTGCAATAATGTACACTATACGCCATATATCATAAATGCAATAGATGTAAACAAAATCTGATTATAAAAAGCAAATTGGTGCAGTCCTGGGCAATTGATGGTCATTGACGTGTTTGTCAAGGCTATTGGAATGAACGCTCAGATAGACACCACTTCAAATCATCACAGCTTACTATTTTCAACTCAGTTTTTAAGTATCATTATGCAAAGGTATTGTGAAAAAAATTATTCCTAATTTTGCTGTTGTTTATTAGACAGATAACTCCAGATAAACATTATTGTAATAATATTTTAAAAAATATAAAAATAATTCCAACTCAACTTCAAATAACATACCAGATCTGCTTCAAATTTCCAGGAAGTTATATCTGGTCAATACCCAACCCTTCACCCATAGTATGTGGTGTGATGTCATACTATATGCTAGCAAACATCACTGTGTTACATAATTACAAATGCTTCTTTTTACTCATTGTAATCCTTTTTTATGACCAATGTTTCAGTACTAATTATAATGTATGGAAATGTGTTGTATGTTATTTAAGTTTTTCAATAAAGATGTTTTTGGGAAAAATAATTGTTGTATTTCCCAAGATGTGACTGAAAATTATTTTTAATACTGTAAAGATATTATATATTATCTGGTGTCCTAAATGGAATTTAAAAATTGTGTGGAATGTACCTTTTAAACAAAACTTTAATACATTGTCAAAAAACCCACAAGTATATACAGGCTTGGTTTACTTTTCAAGGTTGCCTCCCCTAGAAGTTTGCTTATTCAACTGTTTATTTGGTTTGTTTAGTTCAGAGTACAGTAACATGATATATTGCTTTTTAATATACATAGATGGAAAGCCAACATAGTCTTCTAGATCATAAATAAAAACATAAAAGCGGCGCTTCTATCAGGCAGCAAAAGTGTATCTGATAGATTGATTTGTATGAAAATACTAAACTATAATAGAAAAATAATGAATAATAAAGAGTCTCTGATGAGTGTAAGTGGTATATCAGGCTGTATATTCATAAGTGCACCGATCACCAGACACTTCACCTCCGTGTGCTCCACACCCCCGCAAGGGGTTTGTACTCACCAGAACCTAGAGATAAATAGGAGGTGAAGTGTCTGGTGATCGGTGCACTTATGAATATACAGCCTGATATGTAAAAAGGTGTTCTTACGGGCCCAAAAGTACACCACTCAGCGCCAGGGACATATGCAGTTCTGAAAGAGTATGCTACAGAAACAGTATGGGTAACACCAATTTGCTATCACAAAGAGGTGCAAACTCAAAATAATAGTATAAAAGCAGCCGTTTAAAATTGTAGATAAATCATCAAAAATAGTGGCATACCATAATCAGCAAACAAGACTATAATAATACACTAAAAACAGCGCTAATGTTGAGCTAAGACGGATAAATGTGGCCAACTTCACAAGCAAAAAGTCCTTTGAGAGAGATGGGCAGTTGACAAAGTGGTTCAGAAAGTGTTCATAGGTGATCAGAGTATAGAAATTCAGTGTGCACCTTCCACCGATCAATCCAATTCCACCATGTGAGAACACTCTCCCCTCAGGGGGTTAAACTCACCAGAGCCTAATAATAATAAGCCTCCAAGGAAAGAAACATCCAAGCCACAAGCCACTGTCAGCACCGCTCCGGAGGAATCCCAGATGATCAGGACTCATAAATCACCAGACAACAAAAGAAAAGCGCTCATAGCGTAATCCTGTTTATTAGTTAAAAGCCCATCACATCACACAAAGTCCCCCCTTCAATGAATATACGTACATCTATGTTGCAGTCAAAAGCGCACATCAAAGGAAGTATTTAAACCATGCACTTCACCATGCTGATCGTCAGCCGGCTCAGCTTCCCAGGGAGCGATCTCTTACTTCCTGGTTGTGAGTCAGGCTGTGGTGGAGCGCAAGCGTCACTTCCGGCATCGTGTAGGCCACGCCCTGACGCGTTTCGTCATATGACTTCAACAGAGTGGCCCTCTGTTACAACTAATACTGTACTCAGGATATGCTGATAGGCATATCTCTGACCATTCCGCATTCTGGGTGACCATCTCATTACCAGGTAGGACCATATGCCCAATCTGGAAGCTTAACCCCTTCTGGCTTTCGTTGTTTACTGAGCTAGACCCCATACGAAATGTGCTCAATCTTTTTTTGCTAGATAAAATTAGCACTGCAAAATTGGGGGTGGTTTGGGATGCAGCGAAGGCCTTTCTGAGAGGGCAGCTTATTAAGACAATATCACGTATCAAAATGGATACTAAGGCTTGGGAATTAATGGTGAGGAATATGGTCACTGAAACTGAGAACACCTATACTAATAACCCTAATGAGGATACCAGCCTGGTTAAGCGCACAATCGATGTCTGGGCAACTGACGTTGCAGGTGGTGGAGAACCAACATTTTTTTTTGCAACAATCACATTTTGAGGAGGGAGAGACAACTGGTCACATGCTTGCAGTAATGGCGAGGGCACAGCAGTCCTCCTCCCTCATCTCGGCCATTTGCGATGATCAGGGAACCCTGAAATACTCTACCCCTGATATCACAAAAATTTTTAGTGATTTTTATGCTGATCTCTATACCTCCAAGGTGACACCCACAGATGGAGCAATAGCTGATTTTTTGAAAAGCTGTGAGCTCCCCAGCTTGCCAATGGAGGATAGAGCCATGCTTGATGCACCCTTGACAGAAGAGGAACTAGACATTGCTTTATCCCAGACTAAAAATAACAAGTCACCAGGTACAGACGGCTTCCCGTCGGAGGTTTACAAAAGGTATGCCGGCATCATACTCCCTACCCTACTGAAAGTTTACAACGAGGCACTAAAAGAGGGCTCCTTGCCAGATTCTATGAATGAGGCGATAATTATTGTCATATTAAAACCGGGTAAGGATGCGAATTCTCCTGGCTCTTATAGGCCCATATCATTGCTAACATCTGATATCAAATTGTTGGCACGGATGTTGGCAAACAGACTAGCCAAAGTAATTCACAAGATAGTACATAGAGACCAGTCTGGGTTCATCCCCACGAGATCCACAGCCCAAAACATAAGAAGGTTATTTCTGAACCTACAGCTCTCAGTGGACAATACAGGTAATAGAGCAATTTTTTCACTAGATGCAGCTAAGGCCTTCGACAGTGTCGAATGGCCTTACCTGTGGAAGACGCTGCAGAGTATGGGAATAGGTGATACCTTTATTCGCTGGATCCAGCTTCTATATGCTGCGCCCACTGCCAGGATACGGATCAATGGGGAACTTTCTAGACCTTTTCCATTGTTTAGAGGCACCAGGCAGGGGTGCCCATTGTCACCCCTGCTGTTTGCTTTGGCCTTGGAACCCTTGGCGGTAAAAATTAGAGGAGAGCCAAGGATTGTGGGTTTTCAGAGAGGTATAGATACGGATGTAGTGTCAATGTATGCGGATGATACTTTACTCTATTTAGGAGATACACAGGATACTTTACAGACAGTTATGTCCCTAATTAAAGATTTCGGGGAATTATCTGGTTTTTACATCAATTGGGATAAGTCGGTGCTGATGCCACTTGACCCCCTGGATACTCCACTGCCCCCGGGTGCAGAAATGGTACAACTGGTGAGCTCGTTTCCCTACCTGGGGATTCAGGTGACTTCGGATCCGTCTACCTATATTGATCAGAATTTGATACCTTTGCTAAATAAATTTCGGGAAAAGTGTAGGGCATGGTGTAAATTGCCCTTGTCCGTGGTAGGTAGAATCAATCTTATCAAAATGGTCTGGGCACCACAACTGCTATATATCTTTAATAACTCCCCGCTATGGATTTCTAAGAGATGGTTTGATAGAATTGAGACCCAATTTAGAGAACTGATTTGGAGGAAAAAAATAGCGAGGATAAAATTATCTACACTACAATATGGCAAGGAAGAAGGGGGGCTTGCAATCCCTCATCCCAGAACGTACTATTTGGCATCCCAATTACAACAGCTGGGAGGATGGGGCTTACTAGATCCGAGTGACCCGATTCGTAGACTTGTAACCTTAGATGAGAGAACCTCTTCAGCGTTAGCTGGTCTAGAGGCAGGATACCTGCACTTGGATCCGGAAGCTCCTATGATTAAACTGTTGGTTACGCTTTGGTCCTTTGTTAAAAAACTGCTAGGTATCACAGGTTTCTTGCCGTGCACGCCTCTTTGGCGTAATAGGCAATTTAAAGAAATACTAAAATTAAAAGGTTTCAAGAGTTGGGAAGATGCAGGTATTAAGCATATCTCACAATTATATCAAGATAACATTTTCAAATCATTTCATCAGATTAAAATAGAGTTTGGGATCCTGCATAACAATTTTTATAAATATCTCCAGTTGCGCCATGCCATACAAACCCAGAATAAAACTGTCAAGATTCAACAAGCAGACCACGTGATTATACAGGATGTTTTTATGGATGATGTCAAAAAGGGTATGATATCTAGATGTTATAATACTCTCCTTGCTCAGATACAAGACCCCTCTAAGCTACCATGTAGACAGCGGTGGGAGGACGATATAGGGAGGATTGATGGAGATAGTTGGGATCTTTGCCTTATGAACGCTCCTCTGGTATCGATATCTGCATCCCAGAAACTCTCACATCTTTATTTATTACATAGGGCATACAGAACCCCCTTCAACTCTATAAATGGGGAATTAGAGATTCACCTTTGTGCCCAAAATGTGAACGAGATCATGGTGACCTTCTCCATATGGTCTGGAAATGCCCCAAACTGTTCAGATACTGGAGGGAGATCTTGGATACGATCTCGGAAGTATATATGATACCTCTTTCAAGAAATCCAATAGTCTGCCTATTGGGGGGGATAGATGATGAGTTGGTGCCTGCACCCACCCGCATAGCGCTTCTTCGCTTACTGTACGTGGCACGGCAACTAATTGCCCAGTGGTGGATTACTCCTCGAGTCCCCACCAGAGGGCAATGGATAGACAGTGTTAACAAACTTCTAATCAGAGAAAAACTTGCTTACCAACACAGAAAGGTCCCACAAAAGTTTTATTCAATTTGGCAGGCGTGGTTGGAGGTCCCCGGTCTGGCCCCGCACCAATTAATTAAAGACAGGTTACTATTGGGTTAAAGGTAGGCCTGACTGCCACACAAAGGTTGATTACGTACTAAGGATATGGGATATGCAGGGAATTACAATTTTGATTGAAGGTCAGGGTATATTGTATTGTTTTGTTTTGTTTTATTACAGTTTTGCTTTTGCTTTTTTTTTTTCTTTTCTTTCTTTCCCTCTATTAGAGGATCCTATACTGTGTTAACTGCAATGAATCTACAACGTGGTTGAAAGGATTATATTATAGTTGGGCTGTACTCAAAGATTTTTCGTTAGATAACTAATACACCCTCTTTTCATAGTCCAAGACTATTGTCCGTCAATGGAGATCTTATTTAATACAGTAACGCTATAATATTCGGAATTTGTTCAAATTCAACTGTATCTATGCATATATATTCTTCACGATTAACACTTTGCTTTGGGTTTATTGTTCAGAGATAACAGTATATTAGGCTATACTCTGGCTAGGAATAGGATAGTGATTTCTCATAGTAACTCTGTAAAGTTGATAACTGTTATGCCCCGTACACACGGTCAGATTTTCCGATGGACAATGTCCGATCGGAGCGTGTTGTCGGAAATTCCGACCGTGTGAGGGCGCCATCGGACATTTTCCATCGGATTTTCCGACACACAAAGTTGGAAAGCAGGAGATAAAATTTTCCGACAACAAAATCCGATCGCATCAATTCCGACCGTGTGTGGCCTGTTCCGACGCACAAAGTGCCACGCATGCTCAGAAGAAATTCCGACACGGGACAGCTCGTTCTGGTAAACTTAGCGTTCGCAATGGATACAGCACTTTCGTCATGCTGCAATGTTAAAAATGGTTTAATACAGCGGACTCTCTTCTTCTTTATAATGTGACAAGAATTAAGTAGTTTTGCTGCTCATATTCACACACACTTCTCACAAACTTTTATTTTTGTTTTTTTAGTGGGATTCCCTGAATATATTGTTATTAGTTGTCACATCTGACAGTTTTATATTTTTTCTTTTTGGATTTTAAGCCTTTTTTTTCTTTAATGTTTGGATTTTTTCCAAGGCTGATCTTTGTTCAATGTTATTTTTATTTTTACTCCAGAATATTTTTGGGTGTGTTTTGTGTGTCAAGTTACCCCAACACCATTGATATCTTTTATTATTTAATCTCAAGGAGATTGTTTGTTGTTGGTGTCCCTTGTTCATTTCACATTGTATATTTGAAATGTACCTGAATCCTCACAAACAAACTGTCATTTTTGAAGTAAAACACATAGGAGAGTATAATTCAAAACAAAAATCCTTTATTAAGGGATCAGAACCAAACAAAGAGGGAGGCAACACTGGATCAACAGCAGAAATTAGCGAAGCCTGGGACCCCCACGGCAGACATCAATTCTTCAACATCAAAATTGGTGGCCTGAGGAGTCCATATCTAAGGGAGGGCAGTCTGGTCCAGAATTCGCAGAGATCCGGATAGCAGCAGATGACATCTGTGTCCCCAGGCTGTGGTACCACAAGAGGCTGCATCTTTTGGCCGACCAGACTGGATCCAGGGCAATCACTGTCTGGTCTTCCTTCCACGCTTCCTTCCGGGCTGTGGCTGTGCAGTTGGAGATGTGGCAGGAGGAGGAGTAGGACCTGGAGGAGGAGGAGGACTGGGGGGACCTGAAGGAGGACTGGGAGGACCTGGAGGAGAGGGAGGAGGAGGACCTGCAGGAGGAGGAGAAGGACCATCCCCAAGATGTGTCTGAGGTGTAATTTGGCCCCTCATACCTTTCTCCAGAGCCTCCGATATGAGGGCCTCACACAAGACTTTTTGGCCCTCCTCCATCCTCTGCATTTTATAGGCTATGAAGGCAGCAATGTTCTCCTCCATGGTGTGGGGTGCTCCCAGGACCTCTGTAGCCCTCCAAAAGAATGCTATAGCAGCCTCCTCTAGGGTACTCCTCCTACTGCCACTTTCTATTTTCAGGGGGGGTGGAGGGACCTTGATATCAGCCAGCCGGCTCGGCCCGGCCACCTCCTGGCTGAGACTTCCCTGTGTATGAAAAAGGGACATGGTTGTAATGTTTTGCTTCATCAATCACAATCCTAAATTAGTACTCCCAACTAACATCTAGTTAACATCATTGATTGGACAAGCAGAAATATTTAGAGGAATGCTATACCTGGCTCAATCTGGGCTCCTCCACATATCGCCTGGAAGGCCCAGGTTGGGCGTCAGAAGCCTCAGCCGGGGGGGGAAGGAAGCATGGAAGGAAGACTGGAGAGGGATGGCCTGGGTTCAGTCTGGCCTGCCAGAAAATGCAGTCTGTCGTAGTACAACATCCTGGGGACATAGATGTCATCTGCTGCTCCGGATCTCTGTGAATCCAGGACTTTCTTGAGCTCCCTCAGATATGTGCTCCTCAGGCCACCAATGAAAATCTTTAAATAAGTGATGTCTGCCGTGGGGGTCACCTGCTTCACAATTTCACACAATTGCTCCAGTGCTGCCTTCCTCTTTGCTTGGTTCTTGAAATGGGGGTGGGTAATCTCCCACAGACAGGGCAGCTCACTTAGCATCTCTACGAATACTGACATGAAGTCATTGTCTTTCATTAAGATATCCATGTTCACTGCAAGACACAACACAAGACAAAGCCTAATGTCAGACAAAACTCACCTAATCTTGTTACAATATAGGCCTCAATCTAGAAGCAGTATAGGCACAAGTTTGTCTCTTACCTTCGTTCTTACGATCGGCGCATCCAATGCTCCTTCCTCCGCTCACAGATCGTACGTAATACGCACGCGTGTTACGCTTTATACACACTGCGCATGCGTGTAACTCCGCCCGCCCCGACGTTCTTTCTAGTCTATTCCCCGCCCCTTTTTCGTTCGGCGCAGTGGGTGAAGAGCATGATGGCGGAGTTACAGCAGGTGCATGCTAATTATAGCAACGAGGAGGAGGAGGAAAGCCCGGATCCAGGCACGTCCCGATCCAGAAGGAGACGTTTTAAGGCCACAAATATGTCGTTTGGGGAGATGTTGGAGATGGTTGACATCATGAGGAAGTCTGACTATGACGGAAAATATGGGCCTTACCCCCACCCCAACATCCGAAAGGCCAAGATCATGGCGAAAGTGGTTAGGAGTCTTGAGAGGAATTTCGGGGTACGAAGATCTAAAGATCAGCTCAGGAAGCGGTGGTCGGACCTGAAGTTGAGAGAGCCAGAGCAGTACCGAAAGATCCGGAGAGTGCTGCAAAAAAGTAAGTAGTTGTGCTGTGTTCCTATTCTTTCTGTCTTTATTCCGTTCGTTCTGCTCCATATGCTTTTATTAATTATAACGTTTAAAAGGGCAACTTTAATGTTCATGGGCCCATTATTCGTTCGTATCAAACATTTTTCTTTCGGCCTCTAGAACACCATTGTTTAGGCCATATGCATTTTCACACATTTTTTGGGGCCTACTTGGATGCCAAATATTTGTTTGTGTAGATGGGTTTGTTACTAGAATGAAATGCCAACTAAATTGTGTGTAAGGAGAGGACACCGAGCAGCTGTTTTCACATCTGGACACTGGAGCACTAGTGTGGGACACAAGAACACCATTTTTATTAGGGGGGGCACACAGGTGCTCCAGTGTATACTATAGGGGGGGCTACATCTGTGAAGCTTGTACTAATTAGGTAAAGTATTGCAGCTTGACAAAGGGCAATAAAAAATATACATCTTGGAACTCTGCCAAAATAGACAATTGTACCCCACTTCCAAGCAATGTTTTCTATTTATAGTTCTGCCATCAAATATCTGTGTGCTAATTATACCATTTTTGTTTTACATAAGGGAGAAAAGACTCGGAGGACACCCCTCATCCCAGGAGAACACAGACCCCCCACCTATGGAAGAAGGTGAAATACCACCAACACAAGAAGCTGAGCAGGAGGAAGAAGAAGATGTGGTGGAGATTGGCACCACAACAGGTGAGTGTCTGCGACCACAGACTCAGGTAAAAGAGATGGATGGTGGCAGATTTTTGAGACCTTTTTTTTTGTTCTTTATCTCTTTTTAGGTGATCGTGATGTGAGGGAGAGAGAACGTTTCACATCTGAAAGTGCCCAGATACTGATCGGGGAGATCATGGGGTGTAATCTCGAATTGCACAACATACAGCAACAAATCAGTGATGTTATTAAAAAAAATAATAACATCATTGATGTTTTGGGGCGAATTTAAACCCCACAAAATCACCTGTTTTATTGTGGTCCAATCTTCCAAAAATGTTTTCAATGTTTAGAAAAGCCAAATTTGGAGGATGCACACAGTGTGCCAACATGTGCTATCTGCCATCACGGGAGATCAATGGACGCGTTTTGGGGGTGCAACCCCTTCCTCAATTATAAAGTCGCGTTGAGGAAGGGCTTGCTCCCCCAAAACACGTCCCTTGATCCCCCCTGATGGCAGATAGCACATGTTGACATTCGTAAATTGGTGTGCATCTTCCAAATTTGGCTTTTCCAGGGGTGATTTCCCCCCATCTGAACGCTATATCAAACCCAGTTCCTAAATACTGATGTCTGACATAGCCTTCAGGTTTTACCTAATGTGAACTTTGTAAGTTCAAGTTTTTTGGCTTTCTTGTTGGTTTTACACAGGCCTGTTTTATCTGAAATGGATATTTTGATTTTTGATAATGCTACTGCAAAAATTGTTATACAACAAACATGTTGGTTTGTTTTAAAAACCTTTCGTAAATGCACATGTGATTGTGCAGGTATAAAAAAGTGGCTTACTCAAGAATGTGTGGATTATTGTCTCAACACTACAACACTTTTGGGGTGATGTAATTGCTGTTTTATGCAAAAACGGGGGTTATTTCCTAAGGGCAAATACACTTTGCACTACAAGTGCAGGTTCAGTGCAGTTGCAAGTGCACTTGTAGTGAAATGTGTTTTTGCATTTAGGAAGTACCAGCCAATACTGTTTTTTATAAGGTTACCCAATCACGACATTTTCTGCACTCAACACATTTCTGTCAGGGTCAGCTAAAACAAACACAAGCAGTAAATGTCCACAAAAAATTTCTGTTGGTTGTTTTTTATTTGAAAAAGGTTTCACAGATTGTCTGGCAAATTGATAGCCCCCCTACCCGCAAAGAACTCCAGGTAGCGTAACCGGACATCACGGGCACTCAGGGAGGGCAAGCCAGGATGGCCACTTTCAAGCGCCGTCGGTGTTGATGGATTTGGGATTCCGGCCTCAGGCCCAACTGAGCCAGCATAGTTGGCAGAATGTTTTCTTAAAAAATTATGGAGAACACAGCAGGCAAGTATTATATGGTTCAGTTTATACTCCGCCATATGGATGGGTGTCAGAAATAATCGGCCAGGCTATTCATAGCTATGAATAAGCACTCATTGTAGTGTGAAACGCGTCAGCTGCTTTTGTACGCTTCTGCTGTTATGTTTCTTCATGATTCAGCTTTTTAAATAAAGCATTCATCATTATACCGGTGTGCGGCTTCCAGCTTTCCTCGATTTGTCTGCCTATTCCTGTGGCGTTGAAGGAAACTGTTGAGGAAAAAACAATAAACATTACTATTTTTTCACAGAAACATGGCAAGCAGATTATACACAAACATTATGGGGCAACCTCCAGATAGCATTTATTAAGGGGAATTTAACAACAACAAAGTATAAGGTACACCTATCATATTCCCCCTCCCCCCCTCATGGGCCATTTCTAACATTATAGGGGGGGAACTCTTGGACAGGTAACCCTCTTCACTTCATTGAGAGATGAATGCCTAAATACAGGGTATTACTTGGAACAGCCCCTCCTTAGTTACACTATTGGCAGACCACTGGACAGGTAAGAAGTGTCATAATACAAAGATATAAATACACACTGTACACATTTGAGCACATTTGAACATTCTGCTATTACCTATCAAGATAATAATAGGATACAAAAACTTTAAACAGTACCATTGAAAAGTATACAGGCAGGCCCTTGCACTACATGCTTTGGGGAATTCATCCATAAATCTGACCAGTAAAGAGATGGGTATAGTGTGTATGGGTTTGGCAAAGTCAGCAAATAGATGATTGAGGATAGAGAATTGGGATCAGCTGACTTAGCAGTTGGGGGAGGGAGGGTTACAAAAAATTTGGGGACACCACAAAAAAAAGCCTCTGCCACTCTGCCTGAATTTAAATAAAAAATAACATTTCAAAACATTTTAGGGGGTGTTTGGGGTAAAGCACTACTATAGAGATGATAAAATACATTGTTAAGTGACTACATAAGGTGAATATAGGGCAGGAGACACCATGCTGAAGAGGTTATTGAAGGGCAAATATGTATGAAGGACCTAAAATAATAATTACATAAAAATCCAGCATGCATGAGGACAAAGGGGACATTCACAGCATATTACAATCATGGTAATTAGGGAATGAGGAAAGAAATACAATATATTAGCAAACATTCAATACAATAAAATGTGATATAAAAGGAAAAAAATCTTACCTTCATATACTCCTTCTGCAGGACCTGGATGATGGCAGAACAGGTCTCTGGGATAATGATCCCCAGAGCCTGGGGGGAGATGCCTATCGAGAACTTGAGGTCCTGCAGCTTCTCCCTGTGGCCAAATACCGCAAGGTAGCGACCAACCTCTGCTCCGCAGTGATGGCTTGCCTCATGCAGGTATCCTGCCTGCTGATATAGCGGGTCAGCAAAGCCAACAAACAGTGAAATACGGGGTCCGTCATCCTGAGAAAGTTTCTGAAATCATCAGGATTATTCTCACGGATCTCACGGAGCAAAGGCATATGACAGAACCGGTCACGCTGAAGCAACCAATTCTTGGTCCATGAACTCCTCCTCACCCTGTTCATGGACTGGACTTGTGTCAAGGTCAGGACCCCAACACCAACCCCCCGCACAGCACGAACTCTACGAGGAGTACGCATACGAAACATGGCTAGAAAACGGTCGGCTGCTCAGAACGAAGTAACAGAACGCACTGAAGAACAGCAAGGCCTGTGAAGAGCGACCTGAAAACCAGTAACGAACGAACAAGAATACAATGACTAAAAGTCACGCGGAACTTGCTTGCATGCACTGAAGAGCAGATACAAACCCACAAGCACAAACTGAACGGCAGAAAACGATCTGAAAGCCACGAGTCTGAAAAGCGCGAATCGTCTCTCACCAAACTTTTACTAACACGAGATTAGCAAAAGGAGCCCAAAGGGTGCCGTGCTTGGTTCTGAACCGGCCTTTTCTAGTCTCGTCGTACGTGGTGTACGTGACCGCGTGGTTGTCGATCGGAAATTCCGACAACTTTGTGCGACCGTGTGTAGGCAAAACAAGTTTGAGCCAACATCCGTCGGAAAAAATCCTAGGATTTTGTTGTCGGAATGTCCGAACAAAGTCCGACCGTGTGTACGCCCTATTACTGTAAAGTGTTGTGAGGTGAACCCCAAGATATGTACAACATGTGTTCTAATGTGTGCACTGTATATCTTTGTGTACAATAAAAACCTTTTTGATTAAAGATTAAACAATTACAGCAACAGATAGAGCCTATCAAAGAATCACCCCAATATATTGAATTTAATAATAGGATCACCAAAAAACTTGAGAAAGTTGACAGAGATACTCAGAAAAAGAAATTAAAAAAGTTCTTTAGGGACTTGAAAGATTTCCAGTCCAACACTATTTATCTGTGGCAGAACTCTCTAGACCCTATTAACACAGAGGAAGGACAGAGGGTGTCTCAACTCCAGCAGTCCAACACAGTACGTTCACAACAACTTCACCCTGGCCAGGGTCACACGGATCAGGGGAGGGATCTTCAACAACAACAGATAAAGACATCTATCCCACCCAGTTCACTACCCAGCACCCCGAGAAGGACTAACATAAGTCAAGGTAAAGCTAAAAGGGGAAGAGGAGGTACGGGTGTGAACCCCCAACCTCCACAATATGATAATTCTTATGAAGTGCCCATTTCTAACAGATATGAGCCATTGTGGGATCAGAATACAAACTACGGCAACTATTCCCCACGCCCTTTTTTAGGGAGAGGCCGGGGGGGGCCAAAGGAGAGGGAGAGGTTTCCCACCACACAGGGGCAGACCTCCGAGTTACCATTATCCATCAGCGATACCCTACCACAGGACCAGCCAGAGGCAGGACCAACCACACTGGGAAAGGAATAATGTTCAACCACTAAACCCAAGGAGAGACGAACTAGGGGGTGCAGAGCAGGACTTAGGATCCAAAAAAAGAAGGAGGGAAACCGACTAAATGGCATCTTTAATTTAAGTAATGTAACACTGTCACATAATGAAACTAATATATTGCACCAAGGACTGAAATGTGGTCTGAAAAGACCTCTTGGCAAATTTGATGCTTATATTGACATTCACAAGTATATGCGGAAGTTGAGCATAAAAAAGTTTTTCCTCAACAAAAAGTCTAACCCAGTTAGCATGAATGGTAACTCATCACTAGCTGTTGACAGTGGTCTGAAAATCAGATCCCTCTTCAATCCCCCTAATAACTCATCTCAATGTTTAGATGTGTTTAAAAATGTGGTCCTCCGGGATCTTGATAAATTGAAACCCAAAAAGAATGTTAATCCGTGGTATATTAAAGAGGGGATCAGGTCTCCTGAAGATAGGAAGGATATCATCATCAGACCAGCGGATAAGGGAGGGGGGGTTGTCATTTTGTCTAAAGACTACTACACTACCCAATTGGAGAACCTTTTGTCAGATAGAGACACTTATTCAAATTTAGACAGGGACCCCACATTACAATATAGAGCAGAATTGCAAGCTTTAATTGAATCTGGTTACCAGTCACATGTCTTAACTAGTAAAGAAAAAAGATACCTTATTCCCAGTAGTAGTAGAACTCCCACCATATATACCCTCCCAAAAATCCATAAGGATGCGCTAAATCCTCCCCCCAGGCCCATAGTTAATGGGATAGACTCAGTGACTTCCAGACTGGGCCAATACTTAGATACATTTCTGCAAAAAAGTGTTGTTGCTACAAAAGCTTACCTGAAGGATACAAAAAGCCTATTACAGGAATTACAGGAGATTAATCTCACGGGTAGAGAAGAAGTATTTCTGTCCTTCGCATAACTATTTCTGGTTTGGCCATAGGTTTTTCACCCAGAAGAGAGGTGTAGCAATGGGCGCAAAATTTGTGCCCAGCATAGCTAACCTCTTTATGGGTGAATGGGAAGACAAGGTAGTGTTCCATAAGAGGAGACCAG
This sequence comes from Lithobates clamitans, assembly GCA_037952925.1. Lineage (NCBI taxonomy): Eukaryota > Metazoa > Chordata > Amphibia > Anura > Ranidae > Lithobates > Lithobates clamitans. The sequence continues at coordinate 6,120,585 of JBBGZY010000637.1, forward strand.
AACTCCTCTATTACAGACGCTACATAGACGACCTGCTATTACTGTGGGCAGGTACAGAATCCACATTGAAAAAATATATGGATCACCTGAATGATTACACGCACAATATCAAGTTAACGAGCCGATGGAGTACCAAACAAATAAACTTTTTAGATGTGACGATATTCGAGGTTAAAGATAAACTACAGACAAAAGTCTTCTTTAAAACCACGGATAGAAACAGCTTCCTCCCTTTGCACAGTGGCCATCACCCTCTGTGGCTTCGTAATGTGCCTAAAGGTCAAATGATGAGGGTCAGGAGGAATTGTTCCGTGTTAGAGGATTTTGACCAACAAACATTGGTCCTAAAAAATAGGTTTGTTGAGAAGGGGTACACACCACAACAGCTTGATTTGATTGTAGAAGAGTTAAGAGCTATACCACATGACCAGTGCCTGAGGGATAGAAACATAATTGATCTGAATGTGGACGATGAATGGGGCTTTATATCCTCTTTCCACTCTCAATATAGAGAGGTGGAGAATATATTCCATAGCCACTGGCACATACTCCATTTAGATAGAACACTAGCAAGTGTTCTGCCTATGAAACCGAAGTTCATTTATCGCAAAGCATCGAGCTTTGGGGATTTGATTGTTAAAAGAGTAATCGACCCGCCTAGCCGAAATCCAAAATTTTGGGACCAAAATGGATTCTTTGCATGTAGAAAGTGTAAAGCTTGCAGGAGGGTCTCCAGTCCTTTGAGGAGAGTTGAGATGTTCTCTTCTACCTCAAATAATAGAGAATTTTCTATCAAACACTTTATTACGTGCAATACATCGCATGTAGTTTATGCTCTTATGTGCCCATGTGGGCTAATGTACATAGGGAGAACAAAACGTTTGCTCAGAATCAGAATTGCAGAACACATACAGAACATTTATATCGGTTTTAAGGATCATAATGTATCCCTTCACTTTAAGCAACACCATGACCAAGAGCCTTCAGGGCTTGTTTTTTGGGGTATTGATTATATCAGGCCATCTTGGAGAGGGGGGAATACAGTACGTGAACTCTCCAAAAAGAAAACTCAATGGATTTTTCTTACAGACACCCTTAGCCTGAAAGGGTTAAATATAGAATTAGATATCAATTTTTTCATTAGCAATTATTAGACTAATATTACAGTATGATGCTGGTTTACATTGTGTGATCTGTTAGGATATTCGTTTTGACTTGGTGGTTCACTTTTATTTTAGTTTTATGATAGGACTTCAGTCTCATTATTTTGGGCTTGTAATTCGTATTTACACCTTTTTCTTAGATGTTTTGGTTTAAATATCGCTTGGGGTGTCCACATACAATTTTCATGCAATTATGCATCCCCTTTTATCCATAATTCCTAATTTTTTGAATTTTTTATATTTTTTGTTCCTATACCAATTCCGGGTAACTTTCTAATAAGATTATCAGTTTTAATGAGTTAATGTTTTTACTGATCTCAGATTATGATGTTGAAACAGTTTTTAACATACATTGCGGGGATATGATTGATGCAAATTTGCAAGTATATATCTCAAGTCGTAATGACGAAACGCAGCGTCAGGGCGTGACCTTACGGCAACCGGAAATTACGTCACTACGCTGTGCGCTCCAAAGCCCTAGGATTACAACCAGGAAGGAGGAAGTAAGAAGTGGTGGATCCAGAGCTTCACTGTCCCCACTGATGTACACTTCTCTCTGTCCGGGATTAACACAGGGCCAGTGGATGATTGTGGTTACATAGTTACATAGTAGGTGAGGTTGAAAAAAGACACAAGTCCATCAAATCCAACCTATGTGTGTGATTATGTGTCAGTATTACATTATATATCCCTGTATGTTGCGGTCATTCAGGTGATTATCTAATAGTTTCTTGAAGCTATCAATGCTCCCCGCTGAGACCACCGCCTGTGGAAGGGAATTCCACATCCTTGCCGCTCTTACAGTAAAGAACCCTCTACATAGTTTAAGGTTAAACCTCTTTTCTTCTAATTGTAATGAGTGGCCACGAGTCTTATTAAACTCTCTTCTGCGAAAACATTTTATCCCTATTGTGGGGTCACCAGTACAGTATTTGTAAATTGAAATCATATCCCCTCTCAAGCGTCTCCTCTCCAGAGAGAATAAGTTCAGCACTCGCAACCTTTCCTCATAACTAAGATCCTCCAGACCCTTTATTAGCTTTGTTGCCCTTCTTTGTACTCGCTCCATTTCCAGTACATCCCTCCTGAGGACTGGTGCCCAGAACTGGACAGCATACTCCAGGTGCAGCCGGACCAGAGTCTTGTAGAGCGGGAGAATTATCGTTTTATCTCTGGAGTTGATCCCCCTTTTAATGCATGCCAATATTCTGTTTGCTTTATTAGCAGCAGCTTGGCATTGCATGCCATTGCTGAGCCTATCATCTACTAGAACCCCCAGGTCCTTTTCCATCCTAGATTCCCCCAGAGGTTCTCCCCCCAGTGTATAGATTGCATTCATATTTTTGCCACCCAAATGTATTATTTTACATTTTTCTACATTATACCTCATTTGCCATGTAGTCGCCCACCCCATTAATTTGTTCAGGTCTTTTTGCAAGGTTTCCACATCCTGCGGAGAAGTTATTGCCCTGCTTAGCTTAGTATCGTCTGCAAATACAGAGATTGAACTGTTTATCCCATCCTCCAGGTCATTTATAAACAAATTAAATAGGATTGGTCCCAGCACAGAACCATGGGGAACCCCACTACCCACCCCTGACCATTCTGAGTACTCCCCATTTATCACCACCCTCTGAACACGCCCTTGTAGCCAGTTTTCAATGCATGTACTCACCCTATGGTCCATGCCAACGGACCTTATTTTGTACAGTAAACGTTTATGGGGAACTGTGTCAAATGCTTTTGCAAAATCCAGATACACCACGTCTACGGGCCTTCCTTTATCTAGATGGCAACTCATATCCTCATAGAAGGTTAATAGATTGGTTTGGCAAGAACGATTCTTCATGAATCCATGCTGATTACTGCTAATGATATCGTTCTTATTACTAAAATCTTGTATATAGTCCCTTATCATCCCCTCCAAGAGTTTACATACTATTGATGTTAGGCTAACTGGTCTGTAATTCCCAGGGATGTTTTTTGGGCCCTTTTTAAATATTGGTGCTACATTGGCTTTTCTCCAATCAGCTGGTACCATTCCAGTCAATAGACTGTCTGTAAAAATTAGGAACAACGGTCTGGCAATCACCTGACTGAGTTCCCTAAGTACCCTCGGATGCAAGCCATCTGGTCCCGGTAATTTATTAATGTTAAGTTTCTCAAGTCTAATTTTAATTCTGTCCTCTGTTAACCATGGAGGTGCTTCCTGTGTTGTGTCATGAGGATAAACACTGCAGTTTTGGTTACTGAAGCCCCCCGATTCACTCGTGAAGACTGAGGAGAAGAATAAATTCAATACCTTTGCCATCTCCCCATCCTTTGTAACCAGATGTCCTTCCTCATTCTTTATGGGGCCAATATGGTCTGTCCTCCCTTTTTTACTGTTTACATACTTAAAGAATTTCTTGGGATTTTTTTTGCTCTCCTCCGCTATGTGTCTTTCATGTTCTATCTTAGCCGTCCTAATTGCACCCTTACATTTCTTATTGCATTCTTTATAAAGTCTGAATGCTGAGGATGATCCCTCAACCTTGTATTTTTTGAAGGCCTTCTCCTTTGCTTTTATATGCATTATTACATTGGAGTTAAGCCATCCAGGATTTTTGTTCGCTCTCTTAAATTTATTACCCAATGGGATACATTGGCTAATGCCCTTATTTAATATGCTCTTAAAGCAAACCCATCTCTCCTGCGTATTCTTTGTTCCTAATATTTTATCCCAATTTATGCCTTTTAGCAAGGTTTGTAGTTTAGGGAAGTTGGCTCTTTTGAAATTCAGTGTCTTTGTGTTCCCTTCATGTTTCCTATTTGTGTGATTTATACTGAAACTAATTGACCTGTGATTGCTGTTACCTAAATTGCCCCGTATTTCCACATCTGTGATCAGGTCTGTATTGTTGGTAATCAGTAGATCCAGTAATGTTTTATTTCTAGTTGGTGCATCTACCATCTGACCCATAAAATTGTCCTGCAAAGACATTAAGGAACTGGCAAGCCTTAAATGAATGCGCGGTTCCCTCCGCCCAGCCTATGTCTGGATAATTAAAATCCCCCATTATGATAACACTTTCCATCCTTGATGCTAATCCAGTTTGTGATAGGAGATCCGTCTCCACTTCCTCCCTCAGGTTAGAGGGCCTATAGCATACTCCCAGTATTATTTTCCCCTTAGCTTCATCCCTTTGGAGCTCTACCCATAAGGATTCCACCTCCTCTCTAGCTCCCTCAGTGATGTCATCTCTCACATTCGCTTGTACATTATTCTTGATATATAGGCATACCCCTCCCCCTTTTTTACCCTCTCTATCCTTGCGGTATAGGGTATACCCTTGAATGTTTGCCAGCCAATCATGAGAGCTGTTGAACCAGGTCTCTGAAATTCCCACAAAATCCAAATCCTCCTTGTACAACAGTATCTCTAGTTCACCCATCTTGTCCGCCATGCTCCTGGCATTGGTGAACATGCCACATAGTTTGGACCGGTCGCATATTGTCCTCGTATTCGGTGTTTCAAGTTTGCAACTAGGACTTGCTGCTATACTCACCTTGTGTTTTTGTACTTTGGTTAACCTACCACTAATGCCCCCAATACTACCCTCTGGAATATCTTCCGCGCTGGCTATCACTGTCTCTGGACCCTCCCCCCCATCGCCTAGTTTAAAAACCCCTCTAACTTTTTGGCCATCTTCATTCCCAGCAGATCTGCACCCTCCTCATTTAGGTGCAGTCCGTCCCTTCTATAGTATCGGTTACCAACTGAGAAGTCTGCCCAGTCCTCCAGGAACCCAAACCCCTCCTTACTACACCAGCTTTACACCAGTAAAGGTTCTTTACTTTAAAGATCTTGAGCTACATTACCACAGCTGGATTGCTACTTCGATGTGCTATTGGACTTTTACTGTGTGTGTAAATAAATCTGCAAAACGGAACTAGACTATGTGGAGTCTCTTCTATATATACGAGGATTCCGGAGATAAGACTGCACTCCCCCATTGGGATATCCAGACAGCTAGTCCATGAGATGTGTGCTCGTGCCTATTTATATCGAGGTTCTGGTGAGTACAAACCCCTTGTGGGGGTGTGGAGCACACGGAGGTGAAGTGTTTGGTGATCAGTGCTCTTATGAATATACAGCCTGATATACCACTTACACTCATCAGAGACTCTTTATTATTCATTATTTTTCTATTATAGTCTAGTATTTTCGACTTGGTACATGTAGCCTGTCAACAAACATCTATGACCAGCCTTAGATTGCATTGCTCTTATCAGTTTTATACGGGGAGGTGTTGTGGGAAAGGTCCAGTTTAATAAGTTACAAAGTATGTCATAAGCTAAACATACCTTAATATCTAAGGTGATTATTTTAAAATGCTGTACCTTATTGATGAAATCTTGCTTTCTACTCTTGATCAGCTAAGTTGGGAGAGGTTTAATCTGTGATCAGTACATATTGTAGTATGTGTAATACTGTAAACATGAAATATCTAGGTTTGCTTGGAATAACAAAAATGAGATTTCCATTCCACTGTCCAGTTTTGTTGTAATGCAAAGGCAATTAATACCATAAACTGTAAGTTAAAACAGTACAGCTTACAACTGTAGGTTGGATGGTAGATGGGATATGCAAGAAAAAGTACTCTTTGGCATTAACTGGTTTTCTGCAGTAATATGCCATACAATGTGATTTTCATATAAGTCAAAACAGCAACTTATAGACAGAATAATTACTTCAACAAAAGCTAATTGGAGTCAGTAGGGAATTAGTAGTTTGTATACCTAGAGTCCAGTTAATGAAATGAGGTTGGAGGTGTGGTTCAGAGCTACTTTGATTGATAAAAGACACTCAAACATTTTAAGATTGCTCTTAATAAGAAACATCAGCTGATGTGAACAATGGCTCACCAAAATGAGCATATTGCTGGAAAGAGATACAAAGCAATCTCAAAGTGTTTAGGCATCAATTAGCTGATAGGCAAATTGTCTCTAAATGGGAGCAGTTTAGTACTGTGACTACTCTTCCTAGTATAGGCGCTCTGCCAAGATGACTCTCAAGGCACAATGCAGAATGATAAATGACATAAAGAAGAACCTTTGAGTAACAGCTTAAAGGATAAGTTCACCTTTTGTAACATGTTACATGTTAAACCCATAACATGTTACAGATGCACCAGCCCCCCCCCCCCCGATCTCCTGTTCTGTCAACTAGCGTGGGATCTCCCCCCACGCTAGCTGACACACTCTGCAACAAAACGTGGCCACGCAGAGCTCTGCCTGCCTGGCCGCGTCATCCATTCACCGTGTTCTGTGAATGGAAAAAGTACAAGGTCTTGACAGCATTTGCAACTGTCGGATTGTGACACAACAAATGACACAACAAAGCTTTTAATTCACTTGCTGGTCATCTCTCGCCTCGACTAGTGCAACTCCCTTCTCATTGGCTTACCTCTACATAGCCTATCACCTCTTGAATCCATCATGAATGCTGCTGCCAGACTCATCCACCTTACCAATCGCTCTGTGTCTGACACTCCTCTCTGTCAATCCCTCCACTTGCTTCCGCTCGGCCAAAGAATTAAATCCAAAATCTAACAACTACGAACAAAGCCATCCACAATTTCTCCCCCAGCTACATCACTAGCCTAGTCTCTAAATACCAACCTACTCGTTCTCTTTGTTCCTCTCAAGACCTCCTGCTCTCTAGCTCCCTTGTCACCTCCTCCCATGCTTACCTCCAGGACTTTTCCAAATCCTCTCCAATCCTATGGAATGCCCTACCCCAATCTGTCCGCTTATCTCCTACTTTATTAGCTTTTAGAAGATCGCTGAAAACCCTTCTCTTCAGAGAAGCCTACCCTATCCACACCTAACAACTGTATTTTCATTTTCTCCATCAGCTCATCCCCCACAGTTATTACCTTTTGTTTCCACTTGACCCTCCCTTCTAGATTGTAAGCTCTAACGAGCAGGGCCCTCTGATCCCTCCTGTATTGATTTGTATTGTAAGTGTACTGTCTGCCCTCATGTTGTAAAGCGCTGTGCAAACTGTTGGCGCTATATAAATCCTGTATAATAATAATAATAATTGTAGTTTTCAATGAACTACCATGGCGCTGTGGAGCACTGTGGTAGTTCGTTCTCTCTTCCTGTCAGATTGTATCTGCTTGTCGCTACAGGATGCACAGGGAAACAGATACAATGGCAGATCTGCTGGAGACCTGCATGGCACCAGTGATCTACTGATCGGCGATGCAATGCTTTACAGGCTCCAATAAAAAAATGCACATTTTTTTACCTGCAAAAAAATGTGCATTTAAATTTTTTTTCTAAAAAGTGAACTTATCCTTTAAGGTTCGAAGACATCACTGGAACTGGCAAACATCCCTGTTCACGAGTCTACCATACATAAGTCTTTGAATAAGCAAGGTGTCCATGGCAGAACACCACTGCTCTTCAAAAAAAACACTGCTGCAAACCTGAAGTTTGCCAAAGAGCACCTTGACAAACCGCATTGCTACTGCGAAAATGTTTCATGCGCGGATGAAACAAAAGTTGAATTGTTCGGGTAGAATACTTAGCACTATGTATGGCTTAAAAAGGGCACCGCTTACCAACATCAAAACATAATCCCAATGGTGAAGTATAGTGAAGAGAACATCATGATTTGGGCTTGTTTTGCTGCCTTAGGGCCTGGGCCAATTGTCATCACCAAGGGGAAATTAATTGGCAAGTTTACCAAAATATCTTACAGGAAAATATAAAGGTGTCTGGCCACAAGCTGAAGGTTAGAGGAAATTGAGTGAGGCAGCAAGACAATCATCCTAAGCATCAAAATAAATCCACCACAGACTGGCTTCAGAAAAAGAAAATGGTGGTTCAGTCAGAGCCCACACCTTAGCCCTATAGAGATGCTGTGGAGCGACTTCAAAAGGGCCATTCACATCAGACATCCTACAAAAGTGTCTTAGATGAAGCAGTTTTATAAAGAGGAATGGTAAAAAAAATCCTTCTGAATGTTGTGCAGGTCTGATTGAAAGCTATCGAAAGCATTTGCTTGAAGTCATTGCTGCCAAAGAAGGTTCGATCAGCTACTAATGGCAAGGATTTACTTACTTTTTCCTCTAGCACTGTGCATGTTAAATGGGTCTGTTAAAAAAAAAAAAAAACATGAGAAATTAGAATTTATTGTGTGCTATCAGCCTTGAGAATATTGTGTTTGTCTATTAGATGAGGATTGAAAGAATTTTTTTGCTAATTACTGCAGAAAACCAGGGGTTCACATACTTTTCCAAGAGGTTCATATGCTTTTTCTTGCCACTGTATTTTTACCAGAGCAGTCTAAGGACAGCCTAAGCCTGTTTTAGGAATCACTTTGGTTATAATAAAGAGAGATAATGTTTGCTTCTTGAAGAGCACACAATAGATTATTAAGTAGCATGTAAATGTCTTTAAATAATTAAATCCATTTTTTTAAATTGATATTTTTTTTGTTTAACCATTTACGGACCACCTGGCATCGTTATACGTCGGCTGTTTGAAGAGGAGTATCGTTGTTATGGCAGCTGCTAGCTGCCATAACCCCGGTATTCTCGTCTTCAGCGGAAGGTCTGCTTTCAGATAAAAATGGTCTCTGCTGCGGATTCGCCGCTAGATCACTTTTATCAGCGGCGGGAGAGGCCCCCCCCAACCTCTTGGATGCCCTCCATCACTTACCGGAGCCGGCGGCAGCCGCTCTCCTACTTGGTATGGAGATGAGTGAGGGGAAGATGGCCCCCACCCACCTCCATGCCATTGCAGGGCAGAAGCAACGTCAAAACCTCACTTCTGCCCATAGCTCTTAAAGCAACCTTTTTTTTTTTTCAAATTACATTTAACAATTTATTTATTTTTTATTGCATTTTAGTGTAAATATGAGATCTGAAGTCTTTTTGACCCCAGATCTCATATTTAAGAGGTCCTGTCATGCTTTTTTTCTATTACAAGGGATGTTTACATTCCTTGTAATAGGAATAAAAGTGCCGCAATTTTTTTTTAAAAGAACAGTGTAAAAATAAAAATAAAAGGTAAAATAAATAAGAAAAAAATTTTTACATTTTAAATGCGCCCGCCGAGCTTGCATGCAGAAGCTAACGCATACGTGAAAAAGGTGTTCAAACCACACATATGAGGTATCACCGCGAGCGTTAGAGCTAGAAGCAATAATTCTAGCCATAGACCATAGACCTAGCCATGCAACTCAAAACTGGTAACCTGTAAAAATTATTAAACGTCACATATGGAGATTTTTAAGGGTAAAAGTTTGTCGCCATTCCACAAGCGGGCGCAACTTTGAAGCGTGACATGTTGGGTATCAATTTACACGGCGTAACATCATCTTTCACAATATAAAAAAATTGGGCTAACTTTACTGTTGTCTTATTTTTTAATTCGAAGTGAATTTTTTCCCCAAAAAATTGCGCTTGTAAGACCACTGCGCAAATACGGTGTGACATAAAGTATTGCAACAACCGCCATTTTATTCTCTAGGGTGTTAATATATATATATATATATATATATATATATATATATATATATATATATATATATATATATAAAATGTTTGGGGTTCTAAGTAATTTTATAGCAAGAAAAAATGATTTTAACTTGTAAACAAGTTTGAAAAATAGGCCTGGTCCTTCAGTGGTTAACTATATGTGTATATATACTGGTTTTATTTATACTCTTTTCTTTTTACATTACAGATAGTATTTCATTAAAAAATGGAACACTGGAGATCACTTTTATGGTTCTTGCTCTTCGGATTTACAGTTCATGTAACAAACACACAGAAAACAGGTATGCATTTGTGTTTCATTTAACAAACAATGTATATATTGCTTTATATCCTGATCTGTACCTCTAGTCAAGTAGTCATGTTTAAGCTGTACACAGGTTGCCCATCTGTCCTATTCCATGCCATTAGATATACTGTACCTCAATTTACTGTTGTGTTGTGAATTTGAGTTGTCACCAGAACAGCAAAAGGGGAGTCTTCTAGTGAGAAGTAGAAGAAAATCTCCCCATTGAGGTGTGGGAGAAGTGAAAACTGTACAGTTTTTAACAATTCCCCTTCTTTATTCAAATTAAAGGAAAACATTTTGGCTTTGGGTATATTTAAGTCTGCATACACTATGTATATGTTCTGTATGTTAGAATAATTTGTTTATTCTATTATGCCGTTTAAACCCTCAATTTCCCTGGGATGCTAAACTGTGTTATTGCCGTAGGCATTTTTTCAGCATATCTAGCTGTACATAATCTACATTCCTCATTGTTAACACACAAAGGAAAACCATTATCAACATCACATTTAAAAAAAAAATCAATCTATTTTTAGAACTTAATCTTATTTTTAGACTAAGTGATGTAATCACTGAGTGCTTCTCTATGTAATGCTTGCAGATTATTGATGATAGGAGGGGCTTGCAGGGTGCTCTACATAACTTCCCCTAAAAAGATCACAGTGCCCTGCCTCGGTACTCCTTTCAAGAGCCCTCATCCTTGATTCAAGCAGTGGGCTAGCCCCTGGGAAGAGTTAGGCAAATATCAAAATGCCTTAATGGGTGGATATCAGTCCAGAGTTATGACAGTTTCTAGGTAAATGGCATTTTTATACTGACCATCCTGGGTGACACCCACAGGTGTTGCTTAGACTGACTGTATAAAATAATTGACAGCCAAGAAAAAAGTTTTCAGTGCCAGTCAATTCACAAATGGTTTAAAATGTGGCCATCCCGAGATTAGAGGTGAATCCCTTTTAAATCTAAGGGGGGAATCTTCATGTTAATTCTGGCAATGGGCAAAATTCTATCAGCAAGGCAAAGGAAACTGGACACTTACATAGGGGAGAAGTAAAAAAAAGTTTTGAAAAAATACCGTACAGCAGGGAGAGGGTCTTTTAATGTATTTTAAGTAACATGCTTTGAGGATTTCTTAAAACTATGCATGATGTTAGGGGACAGTAAGATTTTTACGAACACATTCAGTGACAGTATACACTGGCAGTGCATATTTGTCTGTGGAATTAATTTTCTTCTTTTGCAATTAAGCTGGCTTACATACAGCAGCAACCTCCTTTTTTTACAGATAGATTTAGCAGCGACACATGTTTTTTCCATCAAATGGTGATAAGCCAACTTAACTGGCAGACAGAAATTGCCCAGTAGTTGGCTGAGGCTGTGATTGTTCTCAGTAGATCAACTTCTGTACAACCACCTTGCCCATACATGGTTTGAAATTTGTCCAGTCCCTGTCTGTTTTGATCCATGTATGGCCAGCCTAACTTACCCTAATCTCTTCCTTTGCAGTTTTCCTTATGGTTTCCCAATAACAGCTTTCAATTCACTGACACATTGGCTACTCTGTGCCAGTGGCAGCCCATCCATACGGAGCGCAGGGGCGCTGCTCCCCCTGATCCATGTGTCCAGCCTCTAATCTACATGCAGGGCACCGGACACATGCATTTCAATGGGGTTTTTTGTTTTTTGAAGCACATGATTAGAGCCTGAGGCTTTGATTAGCTTCAAAAAAGGGTGGGGTCAGGACGTAGAGCACTGTGCCCTGAGCCCACCCAGTTGTGTTACAATTCATTTTCGCTATTGTCTTCCTGATTCTCCTCCCAGTCAATCAGGAAGTGGGTCTTAGGACTCCCAGCCAAGCCGGTCTCAGGTCCCACTTCCTGTTCGACCGGGAGAAGAAGCAACAGCCCCGGAGAAAGGAGTAGCTGGAGCAAGGAGCAGCAGCCCTACTCTGGATCCTTGTCATCTGCCTCCTAAGGAAAGGAGGCCTCTAATCGCCACCTTCCCATCTGTCTCTTGCGGGGGGTGGGGTTAGTTTGCCACCCCCTTCAAAATATTGAGCACCAGCCACCACTGCTCTGTGCCTTGCCTTTTATTGCTTATGTAACCCCCCCATTCCATTGTCCCTTCCAAGCCTGCTGGCCATAGTTCAAAGGCCATGTAAGTGCACTATGGTTTAAGGAAAAGTTCTGCTGGGCAAATCTGCACATGAATTTACTTGGACTACTAATTTTGAACCTGCAGGACTCGCCTCAAACCCTTAGTAGCCGCAAATCTGAATCTCGTTCCTAGCCAAAAGCCATGAACCAAATCAATAGTGTTGAGCTCCATGACTCAGTTTTTGTGGTCCATTTAAATTAAATGTGGAACTAGGATAGAACTTCCTGTGGCATCTCTGAAAGGCAAACAAAGGCTAAATAGCTGTGTACATACAATACAGCTGTGTTCCTGATAACTGTACAATTCCTTTGAATGCACAAGTTTGTTCATTTACTGTAATACCTGTTTTTTTATTTATTTTTGCTGTGTTTTCATTGCACGCAAAATATACATGATGCACTCTTATAAAAAACCTTGAACATGTTTTTTTTCTGTTTTTTCCATTGCTCTTTAATGCCAGAAAAGAGTATAAAAAGGCAATTAATACCATCCTTTACTGGCTAATTAAGAATTGCAAAACCCTGGGGATATTGTCTAATCTTATTTTGCTGTAATTATTTACAGCAAACCAAGTACTGATTTATTATTGTTGCTTTAGCTTGTTACTTTCAAACCTTTAAGGATATTTTATAGTTTAATGAATGTGTCTGCTTCCAGAAATGTCTTTTAACATCTGAGATATTTTAAGAATTTAATCATCTTTGGAAGTTTAACTGAAATGTTCACACTGTATATATTTAGCATTCTCGTTTGAGGGACACAGGGTTCAGTACGGAAGAACCTACTTTTACCTATGACCACATCAGTGGCGTAACTAGAACCTTCAGGGCCCTGGTGCAAGAAACCATAAAGGGCCCCCCGACCTCTGGTCAGGGCCCTTCCCACTGATCCGGGGGGCAGCAGGACCTGGATAGGTGGAGCGGCATATGGAGGAACAAATCCCCTCCATTGAAGAAAAGGAAAAGGCACTGGAGAGAAGGAAAGGAATTGCTGCTCACCCCTTAGATATTAAGACAGAAAAGAGAGAAGGTATTCCCCACAGCGGGGTTTTTAGGCAGCACAGTAATGGATGTAGTCAGTATTGTATGAAAAAATAACAATTTTATTAGAAGCTATACCAAAAAAGTTAAAAACAATGAGCTCCAGTGGGGAGTACTTAAAAACTAAATGGCTGAACATACATGGCAGACATATATTCATAACACAATTCCTATCATGAACATAAGACTTGACGCATTTCAACCCTTAATAGTTGGGGTCTTCTTCAGAGGTTCGGTCTGCTAAAAAGAACATATAAATAGCATTGGTATATACATACATAACTTTCATTGTATAGTAGTAACTACATTCATGATGTAATACACCAATATAGTATAGTTACCAGAAAAAATGTATGTCCAACAGGCGAAAGAAAACTTCCCACATGGAGATCCCTTAAAACGATATGTTGTATTTCCCTCCCAAACCAAAGGGGAGCTCCGGATGCCTCCACCGCCACCTCAACCCAGACCGGGGTAGTGAGAGGCAAAGTGACTTACAAGAGGCCACACACTCGGGCGCCGCCCGCCAAAGCAAACAGCCGGCCGACGGGCACTAGGAACACCTAGGATGAAAAATTGATGGGACAGACTAAATATACACCCAAAGAATAATAATCAGATTTTTTGTGGGCAGAAGCAACCACCAAGGGACCAGAGTCACCCATATGTAGTATCAATAGTACATGTGGTTCAAGCCAAACCAAAAAGGAGGTTCCAACCATATTTATATGGTATGTCTTTAGAGACTAATAGGATAAATAGTATATAGCTATAAATATAATGGCAAAAAACTCCTTTCAAATGAAAAAAGTGAGGTAGTGAAGGGTGTGGGAAAAAGGAAAAGATGTGAAAATGGTAGGAGCATGAAATCATCATGCAAAGAAAAGGTGAAGTGTGTGGAGAAGGAGTGTGCTGTGAAATGTGAGCAAGGAGGTGATGGGGGGGGGGGGGAGAGAGAGAAAGCAATGGTGATGAGGTACACGCATATTTATTACCTCAAAAAGTACTAGCCATTGTATGTGACTGCATCAAAGTGCCCCATGAAGACTAAACTGACACCTGTTTGCCAACCCGGGATTGGTCACAGGTCATATGGGACTCAGAAGGTTAGTATCCAAATCTAAGTCCACTAGTCTAGAAGCAAAACAAAAAGGAAAAAGAAATGTTTTTGTATCTATGAAAAAAATATAAGCATACTATGATCATGAGTAGTCAAACAGTAAAAAATCAATAGCAGATAACAGGGTCATCAGGCCCTGATTACATACATATGGGTGACTCTGGTCCCTTGGTGGTTGCTTCTGCCCACAAAAAATCTGATTATTATTCTTTGGGTGTATATTTAGTCTGTCCCATCAATTTTTCATCCTAGGTGTTTCATTTGAAAGGAGTTTTTTGCCAATATCTTTATAGCTATATACTATTTATCCTATTAGTCTCTAAAGACATACCATATAAATATGGTTGGAACCTCCTTTTTGGTTTGGCTTGAACCACATGTACTATTGATACTACATATGGGTGACTCTGGTCCCTTGGTGGTTGCTTCTGCCCACAAAAAATCTGATTATTATTCTTTGGGTGTATATTTAGTCTGTCCCATCAATTTTTCATCCTAGGTGTTCCTAGTGCCCGTCGGCCGGCTGTTTGCTTTGGCGGGCGGCGCCCGAGTGTGTGGCCTCTTGTAAGTCACTTTGCCTCTCACTACCCCGGTCTGGGTTGAGGTGGCGGTGGAGGCATCCGGAGCTCCCCTTTGGTTTGGGAGGGAAATACAACATATCGTTTTAAGGGATCTCCATGTGGGAAGTTTTCTTTCGCCTGTTGGACATACATTTTTTCTGGTAACTATACTATATTGGTGTATTACATCATGAATGTAGTTACTACTATACAATGAAAGTTATGTATGTATATACCAATGCTATTTATATGTTCTTTTTAGCAGACCGAACCTCTGAAGAAGACCCCAACTATTAAGGGTTGAAACGCGTCAGGTCTTATGTTCATGATAGGAATTGTGTTATGAATATATGTCTGCCATGTATGTTCAGCCATTTAGCTTTTAAGTACTCCCCACTGGAGCTCATTGTTTTTAACTTTTTTGGTATAGCTTCTAATAAAATTGTTATTTTTTCATACAATACTGTCTACATCCATTACTGTGCTGCCTAAAAACCCCGCTGTGGGGAATACCTTCTCTCTTTTCTGTCTTAATATCTAAGGGGTGAGCAGCAATTCCTTTCCTTCTCTCCAGTGTCTTTTCCTTTTCTTCAATGGAGGGGATTTGTTCCTCCATATGCCGCTCCACCTATCCAGGTCCTGCTGCCCCCTGGATCAGTGGGAAGGGCCCTGGCCAGAGGTCGGGGGGCCCTTTATGGTTTCTTGCACCAGGGCCCTGAAGATTCTAGTTACGCCACTGATGTGGTCATAGGTAAAGGTAGGTTCTTCCGTACTGAACCCTGTGTCCCTCAAACAAGAATGCTAAATATATACAGTGTGAACATTTCAGTTAAACTTCCAAAGATGATTAAATTCTTAAAATATCTCAGATGTTAAAAGACATTTCTGGAAGCAGACACATTCATTAAACTATAAAATATCCTCAAAGGTTTGAAAGTAACAAGCTAAAGCAACAATAATAAATCAGTACTTGGTTTGCTGTAAATAATTACAGCAAAATAAGATTAGACAATATCCCCAGGGTTTTGCAGTTCTTAATTAGCCAGTAAAGGATGGTATTAATTGCCTTTTTATACTCTTTTCTGGCATTAAAGAGCAATGGAAAAAACAGAAAAAAAACATGTTCAAGGTTTTTTATAAGAGTGCATCATGTATATTTTGCGTGCAATGAAAACACAGCAAAAATAAATAAAAAAACAGGTATTACAGTAAATGAACAAACTTGTGCATTCAAAGGAATTGTACAGTTATTAGGAACACAGCTGTATTGTATGTACACAGCTATTTAGCCTTTGTTTGCCTTTCAGAGATGCCACAGGAAGTTCTATCCTAGTTCCACATTTAATTTAAATGGACCACAAAAACTGAGTCATGGAGCTCAACACTATTGATTTGGTTCATGGCTTTTGGCTAGGAACGAGATTCAGATTTGCGGCTACTAAGGGTTTGAGGCGAGTCCTGCAGGTTCAAAATTAGTAGTCCAAGTAAATTCATGTGCAGATTTGCCCAGCAGAACTTTTCCTTAAACCATAGTGCACTTACATGGCCTTTGAACTATGGCCAGCAGGCTTGGAAGGGACAATGGAATGGGGGAGGTTACATAAGCAATAAAAGGCAAGGCACAGAGCAGTGGTGGCTGGTGCTCAATATTTTGAAGGGGGTGGCAAACTAACCCCACCCCCCACAAGAGACAGATGGGAAGGTGGCGATTAGAGGCCTCCTTTCCTTAGGAGGCAGATGACAAGGATCCAGGATCTCCTGCAGCCGCGCAATGCCTATTGGAGGGAGAGAAAGAGAAGCAGGCTTTTAGCGGCTGCAGGAGAAAAATGGAGGGGACTTGTTCCTCTATATGCCCCCCCATCCAGGTGTACATGGGCAACATGTGCGCCATTGCAATTGTGACCCCTGTAGTTATGCCCCTAAGATGAGTGGCAGTGGTGGTGGTGGGGGATGGGATCAGTGGCAGAAGTGGTGGTGATGGGGGCTAGGATGAGAGGCAGCGGTGAGGAGGGATGGGAACAGTTGCAAGGGTGGTGGTTGAGGGAGATGGAATCAGTAGGAGGGGGGATTGAATGGGATGAGTGGCAGAGGTGGCGGAGGGAATGGGATCAGTGGCAAGGGTGGTGGTTGGGGGGATGGGATGAGTGGAAGCGGTGGGAGGCATTGGATGAAATGAGTGGCAGTGGGGGTGGGAGGATGGGATCAGTGGCGAAGGTGGTGGTTGGGGGGGATGGGTTTAGTGGTAGTGGAAGGGGGGATTGGATGGGATGTGTGGCAGTGGTGGGGAGGGAATGGGATCAGTGGCAAGGATGGTGGTTGCGGGATGGGATCAGTGGCCATGGGGGTGTGGGTCACTCAGTGGCAGCGGTAGTCATGGTGGTGTGGGGGGTGGATCAGTGGCAGCAATGGTCGTGGTGGTGTGTGTGGGGGGAAATCAGTGGCAGTAGTGGTGGTGGTGGTGGTAGGAGGGGTATCAGTGGCACTGGTAGTGGTGGGGGGTATCAGTGACAGTAGTGGTGGTGGTGGGGGGGAATCAGTGGCAGTAGTGGTGGTGGGGGTATCAGTGGCAGTAGTGGTGGTGGTGGGTGGAATCAGTGGCAGTAGTGGTAGTGGGGGTATCAGTGGCAGTGGTGGTGGGGGGGATCAGTGGCAGAAGTGGTGGTGTGGGGAATCAATGGCAGTAGTGGTGGTGTGGGGGAGGGAATCAGTGGCAGTAGTGGTGTTGGGGGGGTATCAGTGGCAGTAGTGGTGGTGGTGTGGGGGGGATCAGTGGCAGTAGTGGTGGTGGTGTGGGTGGGGGGGATCAGGAGCAGTAGTGGTGGTGGTGTGGGGGGATCAGTGGCAGTAGTGGTGGTGGTGTGGGGGGAATCAGTGGCAGTAGTGGTGGTGGTGTGGGGGGGGGATCAGTGGCAGTGGTGGTGTGGGGGGATCAGTGGCAGTAGTGGTGTGGGGGGAGATCAGTGGCAGTAGTGGTGGTGTTGGGGGGAATCAGTGGCAGTAGTGGTGGTGGGGGTATCAGTGACAGTAGTGGTGGTGGGGGGATCAGTGGCAGTAGTGGTGGTGTGGGGGAGGGAATCAGTGGCAGTAGTGGTGGTGGGGGGTATCAGTGGCAGTAGTGGTGGTGGTGTGGGGTAGTGATCAGTGGCAGTAGTGGTGTGGGGGGGATCAGTGGCAGTAGTGGTGGTGGGAGGTATCAGTGGTAGTGGTGTGGGGGGGAATCAGTAGCACTAGCAATGTTGATACGAGGGATGAATACAGTGCCACTCACTTGCAGATTGCTCGCAGATCTTGCTTGGGCGGGCAGAGAGGATGGGCAGGGCCTGTGTGTACCCATGAGGATGGGCAGAGCGGGCGGAGAGGATAGGTGAAGCAGGCGAGGACTGTGCCCGTGAGTGAGGGCGGAGCGGGCAGGAACTGTGCAGTCTGCCCGTGAGTGCGGGCAGGGAAGATGGGCGGAGAGGGCGAAGAGGATGGGCAGAGCAGGCGGGGACTGTGCCCGTGCGGGAGGGTGAAGAGGATGGGCGGAGCAGGTGAAGAGAATGGGCGGGGACTGTGCCCGTGCGGGAGGGAGGAGAGATAGGCGGAGCGAGCGGGGACTGTGCAGTGTGCCTGTGAGTGCGGGCAGAAAGGATGGGCAGAGCGGGCGAAAAGGATGGGCAGAGAGGGAGGGGACTGTGCAGTGTGCCCGTAAGTGTGGGTGGAGAGGATGGGCGGAGTGGAGCGGGGAGGATGGGTGGAGCGGGCGGGGACTGTGTGCCCGTGAATGACCAGTGAGTGTACTATCTCCCGGGCGGCGGCGGGCCCCCCTACAGTGGCAGAACTCAAGGGCCCTGTCGCAAGTGCGACTGCTGTGACCCTGGAAATTTCGCCACTGGACCACATTTAATAGAAAATATTTTTGGATTATTGTACTCATTGTAAAATCCTTTTCTTGGAGTTCATTGAAGGACACAGGATTCTGAGAAAATTGGGTTATACTGCCAACTACATGAGGATTTGGAAACTGGGAAACAAAAACAGTGACCAGTCTGGTTTAACCACTCCTAGAAAGCTTCAGTTTTTTGCTAGTGTCCTAGGAAGATGGACAAATTTTCTCTACTGATTCTCTAAATTACTGGGTTTTACAAGATAATTTTTTTCTTTAATCAAGACCTCATCTACAAACTGTTTGAGGTGGTCTTTTTATGCTGTTATCCGATTGAGTCTCTACATTCCATCCACCTCCGTCGGGTGTGGCCCACTTTTTCTTTTGATCCGGGAAGATTTCACCACATTTTTTTTTATTTATTTGTTTACTGTGTTACCCACCCCTCAGTTGGACAGCTTTTGGATGTCCCAATTGTCCCTGAATCCTGTGCTCCTCAATGGAAAATAAAGAAAACTGGATTTTTGTACTCTCCATAAAATCCTTTTCTCTGAGCTCATTGAGGTAAAGAGAACTCTGTGTTTATGATTATTGCTCTTGGTACTGTTTTGCTACAAAACTGGGGCATGCTGGGAAAAAGAGGGGTTACACAAGGCTGGTCACCATTTTTATATTTATCATTGTCCATATCCTCCTGTAGGGGCAGTATAAACATGCTGCAGTAAATTTTGGGTGTGGCCAAATTTCGGTAACAGTGGAAGGGTTTAAACCCTAACGCACAAAGCGCAAACTCATCAAAATGGGGAGTGTGCTCAGCAAAAGGGGGTGAATGGTAACCATATTTTTAGCTGTAGAGAATTGTTACAAAACTGTCAGGTTTTTTTTTTGTCATCTGTGTCTCACTTTGGGAAATGTCCCCTCATTTTCTTTTGTATACATGCAAGATGAAGTGAGAGTAAATTTCTACATAATGATTTATAGCTGAATTCCAGGACTTCAGCCACATTGTAACATGTGTTGGCTTATTCTGAGTAAAGTCCAATGAGGTGCCTGTCTTTTATTTACAGCAGACAGTTGTGTGGAGCTCCAGGTAGTGAAGCTGTTGCATACTACTGGAGATCCGATGCTGGACTTTCTAGTCTTAACCCCTGTAGCTGCAGAGTCACACGTAGCTGCTGTGCCCCCTTCTGCCCAATCACAGAGTGCTTTGTGTTATATGAACACTGTGAATGAGCAACAAATGGGAGGGGTGGGCAGCTTTACTGTGTGGGGAAGACTGCGTCTCACCTTCCAGAGCCCCATGTATGTGTACTATGAGCTATCATAAAACAGTAAATGTCAGAAATAAAATCAATGAGGTGCCACACACCTCATTGGACTCACCTCTAGTGTGCCTGCACGTATTAAAAAGTGGCTGAATTCCTGTAGTTCAGCTTTAAAGTTTTGCATTTACGCAGATATTCTGTCCCAGACAAATGACAGAGAAAGTGAATCTCCCTAGAGGGGACAAAGACAGCAGTAAAACCTGGGAGAGATTCCAACCCCCTATTTCTATCAATAAACAAAAAAAAAGAGCTTTAATTACTTTAATTACTCATGCCTTACTTGGGAATCTAAAGGCACATTTACTTTTTCTCAAAATTTTCAGGCTGAATCAAATTTTGGTGTCACAGTCTTCTTACTGAACATGAATATATGGGGACAGTTTAACAAGCTGGATAACACTAAACGCACCATGGGGCTAATTTTATAAAAAGATACATGTTTACCTTTAAATATTTCATAGTATATCGTCACTAATAATACTCTACATTGGAGGTTTTGCAGAGGTTTAAGCATACCCTGGGGAATTCAATAAAGTTTTAAAACAATGTTCTGGCGGTATTTCCAATTAAAACTACTTGTACCTAATTCAGGCACGCATTTTGGTAACATTATAGAAACATTGCAAAAATCCAGGTAGTTCTTACTACCTTTACTTTAGTAACCTGTCACTATGGCTGCAACAAATTCTTGAAGAATTGCTGCCAGTTGACAGGTTAGCAGACTGGTAATAATTAAGACCAGCTCTGAACTGACATACAGAGATATGCCAGTGCCTAAACTGGGGTTTGTACAGTATGTGCATGAAAGCTGTCATGAATGTATCAGCTTTCTGCATAGGGCTCTATCCCCAGCCTCATTTAGCTTTTGGCTAGGAGATACCCAGGCTAAAAGCTACAAGCAAACAAAGGAGACAGGAATACTGGGGATGTCATTACGCAAATATGGCAATGCCCCTATTTGGGGAATGACAAGCTCACATAGGAAGTGGACCTTCACAGCCATAGGGTCTGTTGGGTAGGCAGAACCTAATGGGGAGCTGAGAGGCTAGCTTCCCATCAGGTATGCCTGGCCATTTGATTAACAGCAGACAGTGGGCGGATTTCAAATCCACTATTGAACTATATAATGACAATGGTTTCAGGTTCCACCCACTCCACTACCAAACTCCTTGGCCATATATCTGTCTGTGTGGTGGACACAGTGGCTGGGGAGGGAGCTCACTTAGGAACAAATGTTTTGTATGGGCACTCCAGCCTTGGTGTCAGCCTCTGACAGGATTCAGGTACCTGTTTCTGACCTGTACAAAAATTTGGCACAAATAAAGACATATTTCAATTGGAGGGCTAAGGGAATTTTAAAGTGTGTCTAGAAAATACTTTATAAATTCCACTCACTATCTTTTGTAAATGGGCCCAAATCTTTTACCTGCGAAGAGAAAGAAACCTGCATAAAACCTCCTTTGTGGGCACCTAAAGTCAATTCATCCTGAAACATTACACAAACAACCCTAACAAGCTTAATTGGAAGGACTTTGATGGTACTAGTAGGGTAAAAAATATCAAAACGATTTATTTATACAAATTTTAAATATTAAATTGTGTACATGTAACACAAACATGAAAATAAAAACAAGCAATGTAATGCTCATTTTAGTGGTTATTCTCACTGACCCCACTTCAGTGGGGGATGAAAAATTTGCTGTAGTTTAGATGCAGATGCGTTTCACGGGGCATAGCCCACTTCTTCAGGAAAATTGCAGCCGAACACTAAAATAAGAAAAGTTATAAACATCAATTTGAATCTCCATTTGTCAGTAGATATAATGGATCAATTTATGTTGCCACATACCTTAGAGTTTATACAAAAACATATAAATGTAGTCACAAATCATGGTCCTCCTACAGCCAGCCGCTGACAACCCTCCGGTAAAATGGGATAGTCGTCAACTAGTTCTTTAGGGATACCAAGCTCCCATTCACAATTGCAAATGAATGTCTGAAAGAATATCATATAGCTATATATATCCTAAAACATTGGTCTTTGATGGAGGACATACTGTACTCCTGAATGCCCAGTTCCAGGCAAACATGTTTTTTTGTTATTGGATAAAGCAAGAAAGCGTTGGGTTTTTTATTATTACCTTGTGTGTTCCATGTTGAAAAGATTTCCCCTCACTTCCTGTCAGAACAGGAAGTGATTGCAAATATCTACAATATGGACAAAGACAAAAATGAAAACACATTTTAGTGGGGAAGCCAGCACTTTGATTATTTGACACATTTTTAGTAACATTTAAAAAACATGTGGGACTTACAGCATCATATGCAGGAATAACTTTTGTTATTTTTTTTTTTCAGTATGTTTGGAAGCAAACATTGCTGACATTGTATTCCTTGTGGATGGATCCTGGAGCATTGGAACAGAAAACTTTAAAAGCATGCAAAACTTTTTGTACACCTTGATAAATGGCTTCGATGTTGGTCAAGATAAGATCAGAATTGGCCTTATCCAATACAGTGATGAGCCTCGTACAGAATTTTATTTAAACTCTTATGATGAAAAAGATGACATATTACAGTATGTACAGAACTTGAAGTACAAAGGCGGGGGCACAAAAACTGGAGAAAGTCTTCAGTTTATGTTGGATAATCACTTCACAGAAAGTGCCGGTGGAAGAGCTCTTAATGGAGTACCTCAAATAGCCGTTGTTATAACTGATGGACAATCTCAAGATAATATAAGGGAGCCATCCAAGAAAGTAAAAGATGCAGACATCACTTTATATGCTATTGGTATAAAGGATGCTCTCTTGACAGAGCTTAATGACATAGCCAGCGATCCAGATGAGAAACACGTTTACAATGTGGCTGATTTCACAGCCTTGCAGGGCATTTCCCAAAACATGCTTCAGGTTCTGTGCACCACGGTAGAAGAAGCCACCAGGCAGATTGGTCAGATCGCCAAAGGTAAATTATTATTCAGTCCTGCCATCTTTCTCTTCATCTCAATCTTAAGTCTGCAGATTGAATTTCTAGACACAGAATGCATTTAACTTTCATTATACTCGTCTGTTTTCCCTTATTATAAACATCTGTAAGGAAATTGCAGAAACTGAACCATCCGGGGAAATAAAGCATTCCTTACATTTGTGCCATATCCTTTCACTTTAGTAAAGTGAAATAGAAACTAGAAATGGGAGAGTAGAACAGAAATTAAACAAATACCTTTGGGGATAACACAAAGCATGGACATGTTTATTGGTCCATATTGTTTTTATTATACCATTATACAGGAAGTGCCTCAAGGTAATGCTGCCACAACTGAACATATGGCAGTCAGGTTGCACTGTCTGCATTAGCATATTCTAAAAAAATCTTTATGCATAATAAACATACAGATCTATGCCTCAACATAGTTATATTTCCTCCAGATCTGTGAAGTAAACCAGCTTTCTACATTGCCTGGAATAATGACCAGTTGCTGCCCTCTACCCCTCTCTTTGTACAGAGGGTTTGCTACTGTATCCATCCCCTGTAGCTTTCTGTGGGCTGCCAGTAGCATGTGGACTATTGGTCTCTGTACAAACTCTGTGCATCACAGGGATGATGTCACTGTTACTTTACTACAGTATCCAATTTTGCAGAGGCATGGGGTGCACAAATGTGGATTTGCTTTCTTTGAGGTTAAAAAGCAGTATAAATAAATGTGCAGAGAGTTCAGCTTTAACTCTTAAATCAATTCCTAAAGCGTAACTGCACTTTTCAGTGTAACTAGCAATAATGGTCAATTGTATTTTATTAATAAATTATCCTTCTTTTTTCTTTAGGTTGTAGAGGTGCCAATCAGGCAGATATTGTTTTCCTTGTAGAGAGCTCCACACGAGTTGGGGATTCGGCTTTCCAAAAAGTGAAAGACTTCCTTTATGGATTTGTATCCAATCTAGATGTCGGCATCAACAAAGTTCGCATTGGACTTGCCCAGTACAGTGATGAGACTAAAACGATCTTTTTACTTAATGATTATTCCACAAAAAGTGAAATTCTGGAGAGAATACAAAGCTTATCCTATACAAGGGGCACTTCCTATACTGGACGGGCTCTAGAAATAGTCAATAACAGGTTCTTTATTGAATCAGCAGGCAGCAGAGCCACAGACAACATTGCTCAATTTCTTGTTGTAGTTACTAATGGCAAATCAGCTGATGAGGTGAAACAGCCAGCTAAAGAATTAAAATCCAGAGGCATATATGTTTATGTCACTGGTCATAATATTAAAGACATTGCTGAGTTACAGGAGGTGGCTAGTAGACCAAGTAGGAAGTTTATTTACCCTCAAGAGAGTTTTGATGCTGCAGAAGATGTGAATACAAGACTCCTGAAGAATGTATGTTCCAACATTGCCACAAAAATTCAAGGTGAGCAATTTGTCTGCTATCTGGCAAGTGGTCAAAACATTTTGTTGTAATACTTTGCAAATTTATTCATGTACTTTTCCTTTAGGAGGGTCAGTATGTATACTTTTCATGTGTAATGTTTTTTTACCCTGGAAGACACTACAAATGACCAGCAGATAGCAAAACAGGTTACATTGTGAACATCCTGCATACTGTAAAGTTCCAGGAGCATCCATCTCATGGTTGCTTCTACTCATGCAGGGTACATGTACCAGTCTCTTTGAAAATGAACTGTACAGAAAGTGGGAAAGGAAAGTAAGGAGACAGAGTATACCTGAAAATTTTCTGCTCAACACAGACTCCAGTCTTTTGTACAAATGTACCATACTGCCTATTCTCATGTGTTATGTTCTCTAGCTACCCCTTAAGACTACAGCTCTTTAGATGTTCAGTTTATATTGTGTCTTGATCATATCCCTCCAAGACTGGAGAGCTGAGAAAGATCTTCTGTATACTTCTCTCTCATTCTTTACCCACCACCTCTGTAGTGAAGGACAGCCATAGGTGCTTCTTCAGGGCTGATTACTTTCTTTCAGCCACATAGCATCTTCAATAGTGTCTCAGAAGGGAATACCTCTGCATCATACAACTCCCAAGAGTTAAGCCCACACCACGCACCCAGGGTCTAAACCCAGGGAGAAAAAGACCATGTGGCAGGTCAAACTCCTATTGAAAGGCAAAGTTGTTAAACATTTATAGCACACATCATTAGCCCCTCTGACACAGACTGTTGGAACATGCTCAACTGCATCTGACAGAAACAGTAACAACCTATGCTTAGCCACACTCAATATGAGAAAACATATAGGCTGGATTTAGATCTCTATTGAAGCTATTTCCAAAAAACTACAAGATGCCTACACATAATTGTTTGGTGGGCAGAATTAAAAGACTTGGCACAGTTGGCTACATTTTGTTGAATATTCAGTAGGAAGTGGCAAAACAACCTACAAATATGAGACTAAACATTCCTTAGCAATATATATCTTTAAATAATTTATCTAGTAATTTTCCATACAAATCACCATTTTTTTATGTTAACATATAAAAATGTGCCCAGATGAAAATATATGGAGAATGTTTTTTATCCAAAGGCAGCTTACATTTCTGTTTTTTTTTCTCTGAAGTATTGTGTCGGAGAAGCTGGGCATGTATGACTATGAAAGTTACACACAAAATGGATAGGCTAATGGCCAAAGACCATTGGCAAAAGAAGGTCATTAGCAGCAATACCTAACTGAAGCTGCATTGAGTATAAATATATTTAAAATAAATACACTTTACACCACTGCACAATACATATACACATAGTATGTATACATATACAGCATATATGTATGCATAAATGTTCTCACATATGTTCAGATAATTGGTAATGGTAAGACCGTCTATTACTCCTATGACTCTTTTAGACACAACACTGAACAAAGGGCATGATAGGGAACCCCTGGATAGCGAATTCTGCAAACTCAGGACAGTGATCCACCTCAAACACCCAGTAATGCTTGGGGCCATGGCTTAGCAATTCTGGTAATTGGTGCACCCGGCAATTTCAGTTGATTCATTATTCACATGTTTAAGAAAATCATGATTTATTTAGAAAGAATTGGTGTCATCTGGCCAACTCTGTCCTCAAATCAGTTTCATCAACTTTAACAAAGATTACTTTGATGGTCTTGATGGTAATAAATAGGTGCTCTGTGCCTTTGACTATAGTTCGTACTTGTGTCTTATCTGCTGGGAACCTATGAACAGAGTTTTTCCCACAGAGAGCGTTGTTTTAAAACTTCTGTGGGGTCATGCTAGGTTGTCAGTGGTTTAGATGTAAATTGTGATTAGGAAGTGGAAAACATTTCCTGCTTATGAGTGATATCCAGCAATTAGTTCTATTCAAACTGAGTAAGTTGGTAAGATAATGAGGTTTGAAAGAAAGAAACCCTGCTTCTGGATGTTCTTGAATGGCAGAAATAATTGAACATTTTGATTGTTGAAGTAAAGTAGTAGAAACCTCTTTGCCTACATCTTAAATTTAAAAAAAGAATCTAAAATAAGTTTCAATATGAAATCTGTCAACAGTGATAGAGTTTGAGTTTATGTTATTGTACATATTACAACATAGTTTTTCATCTTTTTCAGCATCTTCAAAACGTTATGCAGATGTTGTACTTCTGGTTGACTCTTCCTCAAGCATTGGAACTGCGGTATTTCAGCAAATCAAAGCTTTCATTACAAGAATAATTGAACAACTTGATGTGGGTATTAATAAATATCGTGTTGGACTGGCACAGTACAGTGGGGCAGCACAAACTGAGTTCCTACTGAACACCTATAACACCAAGCAAGAAGTTACAGATCACATTCAAACCATTGCTTTTAGAGGTGGCCCTCTAAATACAGGAAGTGCTTTAGATTACTTGCGCACAACCTTTTTTGTAGAAGAAGCTGGGAGCCGCATTAACCAAGGATTATCACAGTTTGCAGTTATCATAACATCTGCAAAATCTCAAGATATTGTCAATGAATATGCCCAGCAGCTAAAAAGCATTGGGGTAACAGCGATTGCAGTTGGAATTCGTAACTCAAATAAAAGAGAATTAGAAGAAATAGCAACAAATCCTTTTGCTTTCCAACTGAGGGATTTGCAAGGCACAAGAGATGTAGAGCAACAGATAATTAATACTGTTGTCACTCAGGAAATGCTGCAGTTTGCTTTGATACCAGATGCTCCAGCAGGTACAGCAAGTTAACTTTTCTATAAATATACAGTCTATAGTTCCATCCAGGGCCAGTACAGGCGGGGGGGGGGGGGGGGGGGGGGCTGGGCGGAAGGGGTATATGCCCTGGGCGGCACCATTTACTGGAGGAAGAGGGGCGCAGGAGAAATGCTGGCAGTGTGCTGCTAAAACTGGGTTATTAACACTGACACTGGTGCCACTAATGCAGCACATATGGGTTAATTAACTATCACTGGTCACTAATGCATCAGTGACCAGTGGCAGTACATTAACCCCCTTCCTGCTGCATATTACAGAAATACCATTTGTAATTACAGGCATACCCCACTTTTAAGTACACAATGGGGTTTATTTACTAAAGCTGGAAAGTGCAAAATCAGGATCACTTCTGCATAGAAACCAATGAGCTTCCAGGTTTTATTACCAAAGCTTAATTGAACAAGCTGGGGTTAGAAGCTCATTGGTTTCTATGTAGAAGTGAGCCTGATTTTGCACTTTCCAGCTTTAGTAAATAAACCCAATTGTGTACTTAAAAGTGGAGTATGCCTATAACCACTTGCCAACCCGCCGCAGGTAGCAGCTACAGACACCGGGATGTACCTGTACAACACTGCTTGTTTCAGGGTTTCAGGCGCATTCCCACGCCTGCCTACTCCCCTGTGATTGTACATAGCGGAGAGTCTGTCAACAGATCCCAGCCAATGATTCATGGCTGGGACCTGCTTATCGGCTGTGTCCAATCACAGTCCAGAGCCCTGTGTTAATAATCAACACAGTGCTCTGTACAAAGGGAATGACCGCTTTTTTCTTTTCCATGCAAAGCAGAGATAAGAAACATATTGATCAGTAGTAAAAAGCAGCACACATTATACACATTACATATTATTAGGCGCACAATTAACCCCCTTGATTGCCCCTAGATGTTAACCCCTTCCCAGCCAGTGTCATTAGTACAGTGAATAGTAGTGTATAGTATTAGCACTGATCACTGTATTAGTTTCACTGGTGATGTCAGTGGCAGTTAGTCAGTTCCCACAAAGTGTCAGTTAGTATCACTATCACAGTCCCACTATATGTCGCTGATCGCCGCCAATACTAGTATAAAAATTCCAGTGTATATCCCAATGTTTTTACCAAAGACATGTAGCAGAATACATTTTTGCCTAAATATATGAAGATTTTTTTTATTATTATTAGATGTTTTATCAGAAAGTAAAAAATATATATTTTTCAAAATGCTTGGTCTTTTTTCGCTCATAAAATAAAAATGAAAAAACCCAGTGGTGTGCAAAAAATTATATAAATACAGCGTTGCATGACCGCGCAATTACCAGTTAAAGTAGCGCATTTCTATATAGCAAAAAATGGACTGGCTATAAAGGGTGTAAAATCTTTCAGAGCTCAAGTGCTTAATTAACCTCCCCCCAGAGAGTTAACCACTCCAGCCAGTTCATAATGGGTGGGGGGGCGCAGTTTTACATCTTTGCCCTGGGCACCGGATGACCTTGTCCCAGCACTGGTTCCAACCCTTGCTGCAATAGGTTAAACAGAGTTTTTGCCATTTACTTTGGCATTTGCCCCTGTGAAGCTTACACTTTTTATGTTCCAACCATATGCAGACATAATGCCGAATTGTGAGTAGGGTCAAATTGTGCTAATATTGGGAAGAGCTTAAAGGGAATGGTTAAATAAAACCTGAGCCTGCTTGCTGCATATATGGCACACATATGCCAGAGTCTTTGTATCTACATAGTAATATGCTTTAATTACTATGCACAAGTGGGAATCTAATAGACATGTGAAACATTTAGCAAAATAATTAAAAAAATTAAACAAATGCCTTTCAGCCTACAATAAAGAAGAATTTCATAAAATAGTCAGTGAACGTAGCAAACAGCAATTTTGGAGACAATAAACACTTTGGCCAGAAGTATGTGATATAAAATATAGCACATGGTGTTTTACTTTTCCCTCTATGCTTTGCTATTTGTTAGAAAAATTAGGGCATGTCGGTACACTGATAAGAAAGTAGGAGTAAAATATGCTCTATCATTCCACTGACACCATCATTGGTGTCAGTGGAATAAAATAAGCTCTATTGTTGGTCTCATTGGCAGTAAAATAAGCTGCATTGTAATGGGGCGTACACACGGTCGGACTTTCTAGAAAGCTAGGTCCGACGTACTTGCTGCCAGACTTCCGGCGGACTACCGCCGGACTTT
This sequence comes from Lithobates clamitans, assembly GCA_037952925.1. NCBI lineage: Eukaryota > Metazoa > Chordata > Amphibia > Anura > Ranidae > Lithobates > Lithobates clamitans. Next base: position 6,150,070 of record JBBGZY010000637.1, read on the forward strand.
CTGAACGGCCGGACTTGCCTACACACGGCCGGACTTTCCGGAATCCGGTCTTCCCAACGGACTTCCGCCGGACTTTCAGAATGAACGGACTTTCCCACACACGGACAAGTCCGTTCATTTTGAACGTAACTTAGGTACGACGGGACTAGAAAAGGAATTCAATCTCGCCGCTTTTTTTGGCGAGATTGAAACCTTGCGAGCCCCGTCGCAGGCATCCCAGGCCCTTAAGTCTTGTATGGAACTTTAAGGGGAACCCCCTACGCCGAAAAACCGGCGTGGGGGTCCCCCCAAAATCCATACCAGACCCCGATCCGAGCACGCAGCCCGGCCGGTCAGGAAAGGGGGTGGGGATGAGCGAGCGCCCCCCTCCTGAACCGTACCAGGCCGCATGCCCTCAACATGGGGGGTGCTTTGGGGGAGGGGGCGCCTTGCGGTGCCCCCCCACCACAAAGCAACTTGTCCCCATGTTGATGAGGACAAGGGCCTCTTCCCGACAACCCTGGCCGTTGGTTGTCGGGGTCTGCGGGCGGGGGGCTTATCGGAATCCGGGAGCCCCCTATAATAAGAGGGCCCCCAGATCCCGGCCCCCCCACCCTATGTGAATGAGTATGGGGTACATGGTACCCCTACCCATTCACCTAGGTAAAAAGTGTCAATAATAAAACACAACACAGGTTTTTAAAATAATTTATTAAACAGCTCCGGGGGGGGATCTTCTTCCGTCTTTGGGGGTCCCTCCGGTTCATCTTCTCCCGGCGTCCGGTTGGTTCTTCTCCACTCTCTTTTCCCGGTGTTCCAGTTCTTCGGCCGGCCCCTCCGCTGTCTTCAGGTAGCTCTCTTGCCAGCGGAGGTCTGGACTTCTGGGCTTCTTTTCTTGTCTTCTTTTCTCTTCTCTTCTCTTCCCCAGATGTTGACATGACGCTCTCTCCGGATGGACTGGTCTCTGAGGGCTCCGTTGTGACTTATATAGGCGGAGACCCCGCCCCCATATGATGTCACAGTCCCTGGGCATGCTGGGACTGTGACGTTTTAGGGGGCGTAGGGGGTTCCCCTTAAAGTTCCATACCAGACCTAAGGGCTTGCCCCCCCCCGCGCTCGCCGCAATAGGAAAATTTGTTTTTCCTATTGCAGCGAGCGCGAGATGCAGTAACCTGCTCCTGCGTCATATCTGGTCCATCGGACTAGCATACAGACGAACGGGCTTTCCATCGGGAACTGAGTCCGGTGGAGTTACGACGTAAGATTTGAAGCAAGTTTCAAATCTAAAGTACGTCAGATTTCCGGCCGAAGCGGTCCGTCGGAAGTCCAATGGAGACCACACACGGTCGGATTGTCCGCCGGATTTGGTCCGGCGGCGTCCGTCGGACTTTTGCAGGTGAAAAGTCCGACCGTGTGTATGCTCCATTACAGTTAGTGGGATAAAATGGGTCCTATAATTGGTGTCAGTGGAATAAAGTAAGCCCCAACATTGGTATCAGTGAAATAAAACAGGCTCTATAATTGTTGTCAGTGGAATAAAATGAGCCCAATTTGGTGTCAGTGATAAAGTAAACCCCATACTATTGGTGTCTTTTGGAGCAGAGATCAATTTGAATGACAGAAGCAGCATAGTTGCAGTGGTGTGTGGTAGAACACTGGCAGTGTTCTAAAACTTGGCAGCCTGCTGACACTCTGCATAGTGTCCTGAATCCTAGAAACATGCACAGTGTGGGCCATTGTCCAAAATCCAAGTACTGTCCTGCAGAATCCAGAACACTGTGGGGTTGATTTACGAAAGCTGGAAAGTGCAAAATATGGTGCAGCTGTGCATGGTAGCCAAACAGCTTCTAACTTCAGTTTGTTAAATTACAAAGTTAAAGCTAAAACTTTGAAAAAAAAAACTGGAAGCTGATTGGTTTCTATGTAGAGCTGCACCAAACTTTGCACTCTCCAGTTTTAGTAAATCATCCCCTATGTACCTCAATGCACAAATGTTATTAATCTGTGAATTGTGGCACAGTGCTTCAAAAATGTGGTAGGCCACATGTATTAATAAGAGAGTTGTGGAGGTTTTATGTGTGGAGGTTTCCATTCAAAATGAATTGGCCATGTAGTAACACAACATACTGGTGTGACCAGGTCCTTAGGTAGCTATTATATTGCTGCCTCTATACCTTTGCACCTACCTCTGTACCATAGACCAGATCTCCATCTCTTTCCCTTCTCCCTTCCAGGAATAAGGGATGAGGTGTGAGAGGTTGTGGCACTATAGTGGCTCCACAAAAGAAGGGGAAATAGGGTACTGTGATAATGATGCAGACCTCCTCCACCATGCAGCCACCAAAGCACTACAAAGTACACTCCCAGCCATTTGCATGCAAAACCAAGCCAATCCATCCTTATGAGGCCCCAGAAATGTACAGCTTTTTGGAAGACATGGGACCTCAGGAAGCACCATCATTGCTATACAGTCCCAGACCGACTCACAGCAGAATACAGTCTCCCATACACAAGTGTATGCAAGGGAGAGGGGGAATGGCAGTGGAGGGCAAGGGGTCTGATTGAGGGGGTGCAGGCCCAGGGATGTAGCTATCCTGTTTTGTGAGTGTCAGTCACAAAGGTCTAAAGCCAGCTGACACTGCAGGAGCAGGGAAAATTTGCTGCAGATCTGTAGCAGTCTGCCCAGTGTTCTGGAACCTGCAGGACAGCCTTTGGGACACAGACTCTGTGGGACAGTGCAAGAAAATGCAAGACTGTTCTGCAGATTCTGAGACACTTGGCATGTATTGGGAAGTGTGCAGTACAGGATCAGTTCTGGGAGGTGCACACACAGTACCAGACCCTTCTGGCACAAAAAAGGCCTGGGTTAGATTGACCCCAACACTGCGCGGTGTGTTTTGGGTGTTTGCTACTTATTCCATACTATTAGACATGTGTTTATAAATTTTGTCAAACACGATTCACACAACTTTCACTCAGGATTCACACATTTTCCTAATGGAGTTCAACTGGGAAAATTTGTGAATCCTGGGTAAAAGTTGTGTGAATCTTGTGTGAAAAAAATGTATAAATGGACCCATTAAATATTAAATATTTACATGATTTCTATAGCACAAATCAATATATTGTATAATCCCTGCAATAATTGTGCCATTAATAAAGATTTTTCAGATAACCATCCATTTAGAATAACTTTGCTTGTAAACTTTTTATGGAAAAAATAATAACATAATCAAACCTCTTTACAACAGAGGGTAAAGCAAATCTAAAGCAAGTCTAAAAACAGTTATGCAACTTGACATGTGTTAGTAAAACTGTACATATCATTGAAACTACTTAGTGAATCCGGATAAATTATATTTTGCTGTTTTCAGGACAAATTGGGTTTTCATTTGGTAATAAATTGTTATGGATATTTCCTGGCACAAATTGTAAAAAATATATATTTTTAAACATTTTGCTGTATATTTCTTGCTTTTGCCATAACTTACCACCAAAGATTTGCCCAAAATAAATTCTCCTGATGATTGCAGTGATACCTCATACATATATGTATATTATTCGTTGTTTGCAACCATAGTACAGCCCAGAAACAATAGTGCACATCTTGCTTTTTTAAAAGCTTACCTAAAACACATTGACATTGACACTAACTGACATTTACACTAAATTTAAAAAAAGCTTTTTAACCCTACCTATAATGACTGTGACCTTTGACCCCAAACGTTGACTCTGACCATGACCGTAACCTTGAGCTATAACCCAGACACTGGCCTAGATCAAACCCTGATCTAGCTCTTTTTTCTTTCTTATTTTTTTTTCATAAACACACTTCTCTTAGTTTTTACACTTTTCTCCTCTAGCAAGGATAAACAGATACAACGTATTAGAGAAGAGAACAGAGGGGTGGGCCGTACAGTGACTGATCACTGCGATAGCCAATCAGAGGTACCACAAGATCAGGTGATCAGGAACTGGGCCTTCCAGTTCCCGATCAATAGTATGAAACTATTAGTGAGGGCTTGGTCTCTGAGCTGGAAGTGTGCACATATATGCGGCCCCACGAATAAAGACCCACTTCTGTGAGGCTGCATATAGGTGTACGCTCAGCAGGAAGGGGACCTTCTACACCCCAGATATCCCCCCAGTACTCTAAACCCTCTACACCACAGATATCCCTCAGCACTCTGACCCCTCTACACCCCAGATAGCCAACCAACACTCTGATCCCTCTTCACGCCAGATATCCCCCCAGCACTCTGACCCCTCTACATACCAGATATCCCCCCAGCACTCTGACCCCTCTATATCCCATATATCCTCCCAGCACTCTGACCTCTCTACATCCCAGACATCCCCCAGCACTCTGACCCCTCTACACCCTAGATATTCCCGCAGCACTCTGACCCCTCTACACCTCAGATATCCCCCAGCACTCTGACCACTCTGCTGCCCACCTGCCTCCCCTGTGTATCCATCACTCTCAGTGCCATCATGGGGCCCCCAATTTTGGGGCAGTGTGGGCTCTAGGACCAGCTGCTTTGGGGAAAGTGCAGGGGTGCCCCATGCAGCTGGGGCCCCTGAGCAGTGCCGAGGTGAGCCCACTCATTAAGAGAGCCCTGCATACTGTACCTAGAAAGCGGTCACAGAAACTATTGCCTCCAACTGGTCTGGTGACAGCTGTAAAGGTTTACAATCACAGGTGCTTCCTGTCCTAGGAACAACCATCATTAGGAAAATTAAAAATAGGGTTTATGAGGGGAGCATGCGACTCACTCTCTTCCTTCCTCGCCATAATGCTTGCCAACTGACCACTTAGGCACCCAGTACTGCCACATGGGGTCAGGAACAAAATTCCTCAGACCTGTTCATGCTCCAAATTATGACCTAAAGCTCACATCGGGCTTCATCTCTTTGCTCCAAAAAGCCACATTTGGCTGAACAGAAAGAAGATACAGTAAGTGTTTGTAGCTGGGGAGAGGGGCAGTTTAGTGAGCCTGTTGCTTTGCACTGCACGGGCAAAGCACAGGTTTACTCTCTAATGCCAAATAGCTGTTTGGTATCCTTTTCATATATCTGCATGAAGAAAAGGCTTTCACCTGAGAGTCTAAGATGTTGTCAGAATATATTTTTAACTGCTGACACCATATCAGCACAATTAAAAATTCTGTATAGGCTTAAATTTAGAATGTATTCAAAATTGAGATGACATTAACATTTTACCCTTGCTTAACTAATAAGACACACTTATACTTTGTTCTCACAATATTTTTGTAATTCTTTCTCTAGTTTGCAGCAGTGCCTCGCTTGCTGATATTGTTTTTGTGATTGATGAATCCAGTGGTATTGGTGAAACCAACTTTCAGCTAACAAGAGTATTTCTGCATAAGGTTATCAATGCTTTGGAGATTGGCTTGAACAAAGTTCGGATGGGCTTAGTTCTCTATAGTGACAAGCCCAACCTAGAGTTTAAACTGAATACTTTTAAGGAAAAGTATGAAGTTCTGGACTATATAACTAAGCTGCCATACAGAGGAGGACAGGCACACACTGGAGCTGCTCTCAATTTTGTAAGAAAGGAACTTTTCTCCCAGGACAATGGTGGCAGAGCACATCACGGTGTCCAGCAAATCGCTGTGGTCATGACCAATGGACAATCAAAAGATGATCCCACTAAGCCTGCAGCAAAACTGAGACGGTCTGGAGTTGAAGTCTTTGCAGTTGGTTTTAAAAATGCTAACAAGACAGAGCTGAAAAGCATAGTTTCGCATCCACCACGGAAACATATCTCTAAAGTGAAATCCTTTATCCAGCTTCCAAATATTGACCTTAGATTAAAGAAGCTTCTGTGTCGGGAGATCGTTGTTCAATCATTTGCACTCCCAGCTCTAGCCCGGAGTTTGAAGGATGGTAAGAAAGACCAATCAATTCCCCTACCCAAAAAAAGGACAGTAAATAATAGTAAATTGGTATATGTGTTAGATAATACTTTTATTAGTGGGCTATTCTTTGACCTGGTTCTCTTATTACCAGATATAGCCAAAATATTAGTTTGTATATGCTATAGATTACAATATAAATATACAGTATATATATCAAGAGAGATAGAATAAGCTTAAATGTGTTGCAGCACCATGTTCATGCAAAGAAATTTAGCATGTAATAAACATAATTCTGGCAATAGTTTTAGCCAGATTTCCTTTTTCAAGCCCAAGATACAGCTATTAAAACATAGTAGCATACAAAATAGTATGACATTTGTATAAATATACCTGCACCTACATATGTTAAAAATGTTGCAATGAAAACCAAAAAAATTTATTAAAATTTAATAGGAAAAACGAAATGAAGTCATAATAAGGTTTTATTTAATTTGCCAAGGGAAAAACTTGGTGAACTCAAACCTATAGGCGACTCCCAGTGAAGTTTATTTGTGGGGAATCCTGTTTTTAAATTCTGCCAACTTTTAGGGCTTTCAAAAAGGCATGGAAATCTGGGCAATGCAACGGGGGACATGTTCAATGCAAAACTGTTAAAGAAAAAAAATACAGTACAGTAGGAAGAGGGTGTTTTCATGTGGCTTCATGAGGCAAAATACACAAATCCTTTATATACCAGGCTTGGCGGATGCCTTAAAGAAGTTGTACATGGTGTTATGGAACAGTACAATTATTATGAACAGTCTCAGTGACAACATAAACTAACAGATCTTATATAGCATAAACCTTTTTTCTTTATTTTACAACAAGCTTGGATTAAATACCGAACCAGCACCCAATATGTTTTCTTTCAGTTTGAAAAAATATATCTTTTACTTGTAGTTTTACCAATGACATCTGCTTTTTAATAAATAGTAACAGACCTGCCTTGACCAACAGATTAGCCAGTAGTTTGCTGTTGGGTCTGTCCCTATTCTTACTGGTGCAAAACCCTGTGGCCAATCTCTATCAAACTCTCATTAAGAATTAGGAGACAGCATGTGATACAGCAGCTTAAAATTGTTCAGCAGCAAGACATAATAGCAGGGCTAGGCCCCAAATTTACTAGAGACAAAGAGCACAGGCTGTAGCAGGATAGTTTTATTCATTGATAATAGACCTAACTGGTATATTCCCAACTGTTTTTATCTAAGGGGATGGAGGGATTTGGCAGTAAATGTCAGTGATATAATGTGAGGTTGTTTAGTTGCAGACTGTTTTGGTACTTTTTTTATTCAAGCATTGCAGTGGTGTGCTACAAACAAAAGGCATCCAAAATAATAGATGGTCAGTACTAAGTAGTTGCTCTGCTTAGAACACCCCAAACATTGAAAAAGGCCATATCAACAAAAAAAAAAATCAAACAGCAAGAAAAAAAAAAAAACCCTTAAAAAAACAACATACCACCTCTGAAATAAAAGCCAGACTGATTAACCTAATGATTAACCTAAAATAAAGGCCCTATCAACATAACCTCTTTGCGTACGCAAATATGCGGCCTCTCGGCCCTCAGCAGACGCAAATTTTCATGCAATAGCACCAAAAGTGCTGTGTGGAGAACGCTTGCCTTGGGCGCCCTGGCACAGTGTTCGTGGCTTACGTTTGCGATCGTGAATTTTCCGATCATGTGGCCACTGCGTCAGCCAATCATGGTGGTAGTTTGTTGGCTTTCCCTACAACTACTTTAGATTCTCTGACACTATGGCTGGGTTGTTCCCCTCCAAGCCCCCTTATTGGCCCTTCCACCCCCCCTCCCGGTCATAGATCAAAGGTCATGCAGAGCATTATGTTTAAACAAATTATCCTGTGCAGATCTGCACACAAATCCACTGGGGGCACAAATCTTGAAGTCGCAGGATTCCCCTCAAACACATGGCAGTGACAAACCTGAACCTCATTCCTATATATGAAATGCTAAAATATAAAAGTGCATGTTTCTCTCAATTAGATGACTGCTACCACATGGAGTACACTGGTATGGTACCTCTTGGCAGGTGGCATGAGCTCTCCCAGGTCACAGAATCTAAATACCACTAGAGCTTCGACGGAGCTTCTGATGATAGAGATAGGTCAGAAACCAAACCATAGTGGTACCTAGGCCTGTTTTCTGTGACTGGCACCAGGTCACAGCCTTTGGGATTGCCCCATCAGGGACAGGGGACCAATGCACAATTAGGATCAATAAGAGATATTGGCAGAGGGCAAGCAGAAAGAATTCAGATAGTTCAAGTTACTAACAAATAGGCTGGAGAAAAATGTGTTATCAAGCTCAGGCAGGGGTATTGGCAGATCCCAAGCAAAGGTTAATCAGACAGTCTGGGTAGGCAATGAAGAAAGCAGAAAGCATAGCAGAATACAAGAGAACTGTTAAACAATAGGGGTTCTGCTAATTGATAGCTGGTTTGAAGACACAGCACCAGCCATTTCAAAGGCTGAATCCTAAAAACCCTTTTGATTAGTGGACATGCCCAGTATAGTCTTGGCAGGGACCCTGTGAGTCCTATTGGAAGTACTGGAAGGGATACAGTGAGTACAATTGGAAATACATGCAGGAATTTTGGAAGGTTATACAGCTTGAAGTTATTTTTCTTGTACAATATAACAGTATGCTTTGTTTAATAGTAAATGTATGACCCCATAATGTTTTTGCACATGAACTGTGAAGTGCTTTCCCTTAGGTTGTGTGGATACAGAAGAAGCTGATATCTACTTTCTGATTGATGGTTCTGGTAGCATTTACCCAGAAGACTTTGAGGACATGAAGAAATTTATGACTAAGGTAGTAAGTGTGTTTCAGGTTGGACCAAATAGCGTACGCTTTGGAGTGGTGCAATACTCTGACAACCCAAGGGTTGAGTTCACTATCAATAAGTTCAATGCACAGAAGACATTAAAGGAAGCAATAAACGAAATCTACCAGCTAGGAGGGGGGACACAAACAGGAAAGGCTCTGCAATCAATGAAAAGTCTCTTTGCTCAAGCAAAAAGTGAACGGCCCAATAAAGTTCCCCAGTCCTTGATCGTCATTACAGATGGAGAGTCTCAAGATCGGGTGACTGAAGCTGCAGCAGATATTAGAGGAGATGGCATCACCGTATATGCCATAGGTGTCAGAAATGCCGTAGAAGAACAGCTGGAGGACATAGCTGGGAACAAAGACAAAATGTTTTTTGTTAATAATTTTGATTCCCTGGATTTAATCAAGCATGAATTAACTCGCGATTTGTGTACACCAGAAGGTAAGCAAATTGAGGTTTGACAATTAAAATATAGTAAAAAATACACATAATTGAAATAATGATAGAGTAGTCTACAAATCACCTGTAATCCGTGCAGTGAAAATACAAGTCACAATACAACCCTCATATTCTTTTTCTAAGTGCATCACAGCTGCCACAATCTATAAAGAACCCCAAAGTGATTAAACCTTACAGAATAAAGAAATATGTAGTGCTGTGAACATCAAAGTTATACATTTATATATATATATATATATATATATATATATATATATATATATATATATATATAGATATATAGATATTTATATCTATATATATCTATGTATATATATATAGATAGATATATATCCCCAACAATAGCAATAATCCACCACGTGCTTGCGTAGGTGAGAAACTCAAAGTTCAATATAAGAGTCTTCTCAAATCCAGTGACGTGAAGTAAAACACACAAATCTTCTTATGTGAAATGCCCAGTGTTTTAGTGCCCCACCTCTCCCCACAGGCTGAAACTCCCCAGAAAAATATGCCTCTCTTACTACAGATGCACTCTATGGTGTTGATTTACTAAAACTAGAAAGTGCAAAATCTGGTGCAGCGCCGCACAGAAACCAATCAGCTTCCAGGTTTTTTTTTATCAAAGCTTGAAGTGGTTCTAAAGGATGAAGATTTTTTATCCTAATGCATTCTATGTATTACGATTAAAAAAACCTTCTGTGTGCAGCAGCTCCCCTCAGCCCCTCTAATACTTACTTGAGCCCCATCTCTCGCGATAGCCGGGAGCTCCGTGAGTCGGGTCGCGTGTCCCGTGGACTCGATCGTCGCGGAGATACCCGCAATCGCCTCACGGAGAGGTTGAACGGGGAGATGCTGATGCAAACCGCATCTCCCCGTTCTGCCTAGTGACAGTTTTACTGATCTCTGCTCCCTGTCATCGGGAGCAGAGATCAGTGATGTGTCACATTTAGCCCATCCCCCCTACAGTTAGAAAACACTCCCTAGTACTGACTTAACCCCTCCCCGCCCCCTAGTGATCAACCCCTTCACTGCCAGTGTCATTTACACAGGAATCAGTGCCTTTTTATAGCACTGATTGCTGTATAAATGACAATGGTCCCAAAAATGTGTCAAAAATGTCCGATGTATCCGCCATAATGTCGCAGTCACAATAAAAATCGCTGATCGCCGCCATTACTAGTAAAAAAAAATTATTAATAAAAATGCCTTAAAACTATCCCCTATTTTGTAAACGCTATAACTTTTGCACAAACCAATCAATAAATGCTTATTGCGATTTTTTTTTTTACCAAAAATATGTAGAAGAATATGTATCGGCCTAAACTGAGGGAAAAAAATGTTTTTTTAATTATTTTTTGGGGATAGTTATTATATCAAAAAGTGAAAAATAATGCGTTTTTTTTTTCAAAATTGTCGCTTTTTTTGTTTATAGCGCAAAAAATAAAAACCGCAGAGGTGATCAAGTACCACCAAAAGAAAGCTCTATTTGTGGGAAAAAAGGACGTCAATTTTGATTGGGAGCCACGTCACACGACCGCGCAATTGTCAGTTAAAGCGACACAGTGCCGAATCGCAAAAAACGCACTGGTCAGGAAGGGGGTATATTCTTCTGGGGCTGAAGTGGTTAATTGAACAAGCTTAAGTTAGAAACTGATTGGTTTCTATGCAGAGCTGCACTAGATTTTGCACTCTCGTTTTAGTAAATCAACCCCTATGTATCAAAGTTGCAGATCACTCAATGCCTTTCAGTTCTTATACTCCAAATCTCCTCTATATACATGACTCCCCCAGTTGGGATATAGAAAAAACAAGGCTCCAATACAGTGTGAAACTGTAAAACCATTTACCATTCAGTGAGTCACCCACAGGGGATATGCCACTTTCAGTAAGCCGCTTGACATCACATCCAGTTGCCGTACAGCAACACCCCGCGCTTGTCCTTCTGACAGTTAGAAGGACAAAACATATTGGGGTATGGATGTATGGCATATTGGGCTGTCGCTGAAATACTAATACTCCGCATTGAAGCTCCCGGTTTATACTGTTTATACTACTGCGGTCACTGTGGATTCATCCACCTCATTAAACTCTGCCCAACGCCCACACAACATTCCTCTGATGAAGTCATGTGACCGGTGACAAAACATGTTGGGTGGGGTCTAATGACGTCATTGTGCATCAACCAGGAAGTGACTAGAATTACAGGTTTTCATGCTGATAGTGGCTGGTTTTTGCACTGTTGGCATAATATTAATGCAGTTTGCTTGTGTGCACATTTTTTTTTACAATAATTTTTATTAGATTTCAAAAAGCAAATACAGTAAAACCTTGGATTGTGAGCATAATTGAGTGAGAAATAATGGAAACTCAGATGATTTGTTCCCCAACCATTTATTCATAAGTCCTTCAGTTTATAGTCCATATAAAAAGATTATAGCAATGTGATTTGTAGTTGAGGTTGTGTAACCATAAAATGCCCATCCACAAATGGCAGCCTCCAAAAGGGGATTAGAAGCAAAATCCAGCAGGAGCTACAGAGTATAAAAGAGAAGAGAGACGCCTCTTAATGTAGCAATATGGTAACATTTAATGAGGGTACAACATTTAGAAACTCACATGGTTGATGATTAAATGAGGCACATCTAAGTGTGCATGCATCGGGGGTAAAGCTGTCCACATAGACCGTCCTTCACAACCGCAGGCTCTCACCTCTGTCAGTCTGCAATCGTGACCGGGAAGACTACCCTGCAGTAGAGTGATCTGAAAGCAAGGCTTGAAGGACTCGTGGAGCGCAGCATAGAAATGATGATGCTGATGGCGGTGCGGAGGATGCCTGCATACTTAGATGTGCCTTTTTTAATCATTAACCATGTGAGTTGCTAAATGTTGTACCTTCATTAAATGTAACCATATTGCTACACTTAGAGGTACCTCTCTTCTCTTTTATACTCAGTTGTGACATGACGCTACTTTTATATCAAGACATTGCTCATTTATTAAAGCATTTGTTAACATTAAAACATGGATCCTGTCCCTTTAAAGCATGTTATACAGCACAGTGCTGTGTAATTTGGCCCCCTGTAACACCTGAAATACCTGGTTGACCCTGCCAAGTTCTACCCTCCCCTCTGACCTGACACCGTGGTCAGCTTACATGCCTCCATCATCCACTGCTCTACTGTCTTCCTCTGTCCTCCTCTCCCCCCTCCCCTCCCAGCCTGTCAGCTGGTAACAGTGCCTGCCCACCCCACTCCTGTTGCTGTATTTTTTTTATAAATCACACACACAGAGGCACACTTCATTAACCTCCCTGGCAGTATGATTATTTCAGATTTTTGATGCTCAAAGCGGTACAATTCTTTTGCATAGAAATTTGGTGTTTTATATTGTAGGCCTGTAATTCTTAGGAATAACACATTTAAATCTGTCCAAACAAGAGTCTAGTAGACATCCCGGGTATGATAAAGTTTGAAACACAAAATCATAAATTATAATATATATAAATAATTATAACAAATAATAATATAATAATAATAAAAAAATATTCAATAATGTAAACAAATCAAAAACACTGAAATTTGCTCAGTTGCAGAATTGTCGCTGTCAGTACTTTCAGTGTTTGATGACGAATTTCCCCACAAATCACTATCGCTCAATTCTGCAAGTGATTCTAATTTATTATTGCTGTTTTCTAGCTGGTCTAAAACCGCTTTTGATGTAAAGGGACGGTTTTGGTTGCTATGGACAATCTCCAGTTTCCAGGCAGAAAAAACAGTATATATAATATAAAACTGCATGCAGGGCACTGGACAAACCACTAGGGACAAAAGGGATGTGAAATAATTTCATACAGTAATATAACCTGTAAGATTAAAGTGTACTGTTTGTATAGTGTGTGTTTCACTTTTTGAATTTGGCGCCGTGCTCCGTCCCCGTGCGTCGCATTGGTTGCAGGGAATGGAGCTTGACTCTGTGATGAATCGAGCGGAGACACAGCCTCCGCACACAGCGGGGAGACATCTCAGGATCCTGGGGACAAGGTAAGTAAGCTGTACCTGGATCCTGCGATGCGATCCCGAGTGTGGCTCGGGGGTTACCGCTTTTGGTACTGAAAATCCACCCTGAGCCACACTCAGGAATACCGTCAGGGAGGTTAAGCGACAGCGCTGATAGTATAAACATATTGGAGTGGCCTAACAACCACTTTAAGTCACAATTTATAAAAAAAGTTTGTCTTGCAAAACACACTCTCAATCCAAGGTTTTACTGTACAAAGTTTAGTCACCAGGGACAACAGGTAAATTAAAAGTTAAAGTGTAAGAAAGCAACATTAATAAAATAATAATATAAATGTATAAATGCATACAATACAGGCGTGTACATTTTAGAGTCATCATTTGTTAATCCTGGTAGACCAAGGTTTCCACATAGTTTCAAAGGCAAGTATTTTTCCTTTCCTTGATGCTAGTGTATTTTCTAGTGAGTTTCTAGTGAGTTCTTTTTTTGTAGTGAGTTTTGACTATAGCGATTGTTTCTGACTGAATTATTTATAGGTTTTGTCTCCATTGTGTTGTGATAGTGATAGTACGCGGCATTAGAATACGTCTAATGCCGCGTACACACGGTCGGACTTTTTGGCTACAAAAGTCCGACAGCCCGTCCGGCAGACTTTTGACTGACTTTCGACGGACTTTTGGCGGACTTGCGGCGGACTTTCTAATGAACGGACTTGCCTACATACGATCACACAAAAGTCAGACGGATTCGTACGTGATGACGTACACCGGACTAAAATAAGGAAGTTGATAGCCAGTAGCCAATAGCTGCCCTAGCGTTGGTTTTTGTCCGTCGGACTAGCATACAGACGAGCGGATTTCTGGGTCCGGCCAGTGGCGGCTGGTGAAGTTTTAGGATGGGGGGCGCCAGACCCCGCCCTTCCTTTTTGACCCCTCCCACTTGGGGGCGTGGTTTCAGCAAAATAGTGGGCGTGGCTCTAAGGTGGTGTGGTTAGCGCCTGAGATGAACGAGGGATGGAGGGAGAGGGACAGCAGGCCTAGATCCTACACAACACTAGAAATATGTATTCTACAAAGTTTAACAATCAGCAGATAAAGATACTCCAAACACCTGGTGTTAGCGCTTCAATCATCCCGGCACCATGGTTGTTATGGTGTCAGGATGATTGAAGCGCATTGTTTCTATAGTTACATTGTAATATAAAATGAAATCATTCAACTCAACACAATGCAGAATCAGTGGGAGCCCCGAGTGTGTCACCTGCCACATTGCCTGCCACCAGATGCCATCAGGTGTCCCCAGCAGTCCGTCCTTACATGCAGCCTGTGTCACATCAAATGCAGCCTCTGTCACATAAAATGCAGCCTCTGTCCCCCCAAATGCAGCCTCTGTCCCCCCAAATGCAGCCTCTGTCCCCCCCAAATACAGCCTCTGTCACATAAAATGCAGCCTCTGTCCCCCCCAAATACAGCCTCTGCCCCCCCCCAAATACAGCCTCTGTCACATAAAATGCAGCCTCTGTCCCCCCCAAATACAGCCTCTGCCCCCCCCAAATACAGCCTCTGTCCCCTTACATCAGAGTTGCCATCAGTGTCCCCACACAGCATTTGTCCCCCACAGCAGGTGCCCCCTTTAGAGCCCCCCACAGCAGGTGTTCCCCACAGCAGGGTGTCCCCATCACAGTCCCCCCACAGCAGGTGTCCCCATCACAGTCCCCCCACAGCAGGTGTCCCCATCAAAGTCCCCCCACAGCAGGTGTCCCCCATCAAAGTCCCCCCACAGCAGGTGTCCCCCATCAGAGTCCCCCCACAGCAGGTGTCCCCCATCAGAGTCCCCCCACAGCAGGTGTCCCCCATCAGAGTCCCCCCACAGCAGGTGTCCCCCATCAGAGTCCCCCACAGCAGGTGTCCCCCATCAAAGTCCCCCCACAGCAGGTGTCCCCCATCAGAGTCCCCCCACAGCAGGTGTCCCCCATCAGAGTCCCCCACAGCAGGTGTCCCCCATCAGAGCCCCCCACAGCAGGTGTCCCCCATCAGAGCCCCCCACAGCAGGTGTCCCCCATCAGAGTCCCCCACAGCAGGTGTCCCCCATCAGAGTCCCCCCACAGCAGGTGTCCCCCATCAGAGTTCCCCCACAGCCGGTGTCCCCCATCAGAGTCCCCCCACAGCCAGTGTCCCCCATCAGAGTCCCCCCACAGCAGGTGTCCCCCATCAGAGTCCCCCCACAGCAGGTGTCCCCCATCAGAGTCCCCCCACAGCAGGTGTCCCCCACCAGAGTCCTCCCACAGCAGGTGTCCCCCATCAGAGTCCCCCCACAGCAGGTGTCCCCCATCAGAGTTCCCCCAAAACAGGAGTCCCCCATCAGAGCCCCCCCACAGCAGGTGTCCCCATCTGAGTCCCCCCACAGCGGGTGTCCCCATCAGAGTCCCCCCACAGCAGGTGTCCCCCATCGGAGTCCCCTATCAGAGCCCCCCACAGCAGGTGTCCCCTATCAAAGCCCCCACAGCAGGTGTCCCCCATCAGAGTCCCCCACAGCAGGTGTCCCCTATCAAAGTCCCCCCACAGCAGGTGTCCCCATCAGAGTCCCCCACAGCAGGTGTCCCCATCAGAGTCCCCCACAGCAGGTGTCCCCCATCAAAGTCCCCCCACAGCAGGTGTCCCCCATCAAAGTCCCCCCACAGCAGGTGTCCCCCATCAAAGTCCCCCCACAGCAGGTGTCCCCCATCAGAGCCCCCCACAGCAGGTGTCCCCCATCAAAGTTCCCCCACAGCAGGTGTCACCCATCAGAGCCCCCAAGAGCAGGTGTCCCCCAAAGCAGGTGTCTCAATCAGAGTCCCCCCACAGCAGGTGTCCCCATCAGAGTCCCTCCAAAACAGGAGTCCCCCATCAGAGCCCCCCACAGCATGTGTCCCCCATCAGAGCCCCCCACAGCATGTGTCCCCCATCAGAGCCCCCCACAGCATGTGTCCCCCATCAGAGCCCCCCACAGCATGTGTCCCCCATCAGAGCCCCCCACAGCATGTGTCCCCCATCAGAGTCCCCCACAGCAGGTGTCCCCCATCAGAGTCCCCCCACAGCAGGTGTCCCCCATCAGAGCCCCCAAGAGCAGGTGTCCCCCAAAGCAGGTGTCTCAATCAGAGTCCCCCCACAGCAGGTGTCCCCATCAGAGTCCCTCCAAAACAGGAGTCCCCCATCAGAGCCCCCCATCAGAGCCCCCCACAGAATGTGTCCCCCATCAGAGCCCCCCACAGAATGTGTCCCCCATCAGAGCCCCCCACAGAATGTGTCCCCATCAGAGCCCCCCACAGCATGTGTCCCCCATCAGAGCCCCCCACAGCATGTGTCCCCCATCAGAGCCCCCCACAGAATGTGTCCCCATCAGAGCCCCCCACAGAATGTGTCCCCCATCAGAGCAATCAGAGCCCCCACAGAATGTGTCCCCCATCAGAGCCCCCCACAGTATGTGTCCCCCATCAGAGCCCCCCACAGTATGTGTCCCCCATCAGAGCCCCCACAGAATGTGTCCCCCATCAGAGCAATCAGAGCCCCCCACAGAATGTGTCCCCCATCAGAGCCCCCCACAGTATGTGTCCCCCATCAGAGCCCCCCACAGAATGTGTCCCCCATCAGAGCCCCCCACAGAATGTGTCTTCCATCAGAGCAATCAGAGCCCCCCACAGAATGTGTCCCCCATCAGAGCCCCCCACAGTATGTGTCCCCCATCAGAGCCCCCCCACAGTATGTGTCCCCCATCAGAGCCCCCACAGAATGTGTCCCCCATCAGAGCAATCAGAGCCCCCCACAGAATGTGTCCCCCATCAGAGCCCCCCACAGTATGTGTCCCCCATCAGAGCCCCCCACAGTATGTGTCCCCCATCAGAGCCCCCCACAGTATGTGTCCCCCATCAGAGCCCCCCACAGTATGTGTCCCCCATCAGAGCCCCCCACAGTATGTGTCCCCCATCAGAGCCCCCCACAGAATGTGTCCCCCATCAGAGCCCCCCACAGAATGTGTCCCCCATCAGAGCCCCCCACAGAATGTGTCCCCCATCAGAGCCCCCCACAGAATGTGTCTCCCATCAGAGCAATCAGAGCCCCCCACAGAATGTGTCCCCCATCAGAGCCCCCCACAGAATGTGTCCCCCATCAGAGCCCCCCACAGAATGTGTCCCCCATCAGAGCCCCCCACAGAATGTGTCTCCCATCAGAGCCCCCCACAGAATGTGTCCCCCATCAGAGCCCCCCACAGAATGTGTCTCCCATCAGAGCAATCAGAGCCCCCCACAGAATGTGTCCCCCATCAGAGCCCCCCACAGTATGTGTCCCCGATCAGAGCCCCCCACAGAATGTGTCCCCCATCAGAGTCCCCCACAGTATGTGTCCCCCATTAGAGCAATCAGAGCCCCCCACAGAATGTGTCCCCCATCAGAGCCCCCCACAGTATGTGTCCCCCATCAGAGCCCCCCACAGAATGTGTCCCCCATCAGAGCCCCCCACAGTATGTGTCCCCCATCAGAGCCCCCACAGAATGTGTCCCCCATCAGAGCCCCCCACAGAATGTGTCCCCCATCAGAGCCCCCCACAGAATGTGTCCTCCATCAGAGCCCCCCACAGAATGTGTCCTCCATCAGAGCCCCCCACAGAATGTGTCCCCCATCAGAGCCCCCCACAGAATGTGTCTCCCATCAGAGCAATCAGAGCCCCCCACAGAATGTGTCCCCCATCAGAGCCCCCCACAGTATGTGTCCCCCATCAGAGCCCCCCCACAGTATGTGTCCCCCATCAGAGCCCCCACAGAATGTGTCCCCCATCAGAGCAATCAGAGCCCCCCACAGAATGTGTCCCCCATCAGAGCCCCCCACAGTATGTGTCCCCCATCAGAGCCCCCCACAGTATGTGTCCCCCATCAGAGCCCCCCACAGTATGTGTCCCCCATCAGAGCCCCCCACAGTATGTGTCCCCCATCAGAGCCCCCCACAGTATGTGTCCCCCATCAGAGCCCCCCACAGAATGTGTCCCCCATCAGAGCCCCCCACAGAATGTGTCCCCCATCAGAGCCCCCCACAGAATGTGTCCCCCATCAGAGCCCCCCACAGAATGTGTCTCCCATCAGAGCAATCAGAGCCCCCCACAGAATGTGTCCCCCATCAGAGCCCCCCACAGAATGTGTCCCCCATCAGAGCCCCCCACAGAATGTGTCCCCCATCAGAGCCCCCCACAGAATGTGTCCCCCATCAGAGCCCCCCACAGAATGTGTCTCCCATCAGAGCCCCCCACAGAATGTGTCCCCCATCAGAGCCCCCCACAGAATGTGTCTCCCATCAGAGCAATCAGAGCCCCCCACAGAATGTGTCCCCCATCAGAGCCCCCCACAGTATGTGTCCCCCATCAGAGCCCCCCACAGAATGTGTCCCCCATCAGAGTCCCCCACAGTATGTGTCCCCCATCAGAGCAATCAGAGCCCCCCACAGAATGTGTCCCCCATCAGAGCCCCCCACAGAATGTGTCCTCCATCAGAGCCCCCCACAGAATGTGTCCCCCATCAGAGCCCCCCACAAAATGTGTCCCCCATCAGAGCCCCCCACAGAATGTGTCCCCCATCAGAGTCCCCCACAGTATGTGTCCCCCATCAGAGCAATCAGAGCCCCCCACAGAATGTGTCCCCCATCAGAGCCCCCCACAGAATGTGTCCTCCATCAGAGCCCCCCACAGAATGTGTCCCCCATCAGAGCCCCCCACAAAATGTGTCCCCCATCAGAGCCCCCCACAGAATGTGTCCTCCATCAGAGCCCCCCACAGAATGTGTCCTCCATCAGAGCCCCCCACAGAATGTGTCCCCCATCAGAGCCCCCCACAAAATGTGTCCCCCATCAGAGCCCCCCACAAAATGTGTCCCCCATCAGAGCCCCCCACAGAATGTGTCCCCCATCAGAGCCCCCCACAGAATGTGTCCTCCATCAGAGCCCCCCACAGAATGTGTCCTCCATCAGAGCCCCCCACAGAATGTGTCCTCCATCAGAGCCCCCCACAGAATGTGTCCTCCATCAGAGCCCCCCACAGAATGTGTCCCCCATCAGAGCCCCCCACAGAATGTGTCCCCCATCAGAGCCCCCCACAGAATGTGTCCCCCATCAGAGCCCCCCACAAAATGTGTCCCCCATCAGAGCCCCCCACAGAATGTGTCCCCCATCAGAGCCCCCACAGAATGTGTCCCCCATCAGAGCCCCCCACAGAATGTGTCCCCCATCAGAGCCCCCCACAGAATGTGTCCCCCATCAGAGCCCCCCACAGAATGTGTCCCCCATCAGAGCCCCCCACAAAATGTGTCCCCCATCAGAGCCCCCCACAGCGGTACTTACCTTCAGTCTCCTGCGGTGTCCTCCTCACACTGGCACCAGCATCCTTCCTGCTTCCTCTCTCGGGCGCAATGAGAGAGAGAACCAGGAAGTGACATCTGCCTCAGGGCAGATGTCAATCAAATCTGCAGTGCCAAGTAGCTTCCGCCCGGCGCCTGTAGTATGTATTGCTATGGCCGGGCGGAAGCTACTTGGCGCTTCAGAAAACGCCCCAAGGCGGGCTAAACGCCCGCAAATGCAGCGCCACGTCTGCAATCTCGTGATTGCATAGACGTGGCGCTTCCTATAAGTGCACTGTGTCCGGCGTCGCACTGTATCCGGCGTCCGAACACAGTGCACTTAGGGACCTTTTTTTTTTCTTTTTTTTTTTTTTTAAAGGGCCAGTAGTAAAAAAAATTTTTTTTTTTTTTTTTTTGACTTTTTTTTTTTTAATTTTTTTTTTGCTGCCTGGAGGGGGGGGCGGCGCCCAGGCGCCCCCTATGGACGGGCCGCCACTGGGTCCGGCGGGTACGACGTAAAGATTTGAAGCATGTTTCAAATCTAAAGTCCGTCAGATTTACAGCTGGAAAAGTCTGCTGAAAGTCCGGGGAAGCCCACACATGATGACGATTGTCCGCCATATTTGGTCCGTCGACATCCCCATGTTGATGGGGACAAGGGCCTCTTCCCCACAATCCTTGCCCGGTGGTTGTGGGGGTCTGCGGGCAGGGGGCTTATTGGAATCTGGAAGCCCCCTTTAACAAGGGGCCCCCAGATCCCGAACCCCCCATGAGAATGAAAAGTGTCACAAAAGTAAAAATGACAGGAGACAGTTTTTGACAGCTACTTTTAAAAAAAATAAAATTAAAAAAGTGTCCCGCGATGTAAATCCATCTTCAATCACATCGCCGATGGACTGAAAAAAAAAAAAACAGGTGGGAGGTGGGAGGCGTCCCACCGACTGCAGCCTTTTCGCGATGACAGCTGTTATATAGCTGAGAGCGGGGCCACCCGCTGATGTAACCAAGTGACCCTGCCCCTTCTTACGTCATGTGATGTCACGTGACGTCAGAGGGGGGCATGGTCACCCATTCACTTCACCAGGTGGCCACGCCCTTGGATATATAAGAGCAGTCATCGCGAAAAGGCTGTAGTCAGTGGGACGCCTCCCATGGAGGCAGAGTTTTCCCTTTTTTTTTCTCGGGACCGTCGGACGCCATAATTGAAGATGGATGGACATCATGGGACACTTTTTTAAAGGAACTGTCCTGTCATTTTTACTTTTTTGACACTTTTTTTGGTGAATGAGTAGGGGTACAATGTACCCGATACCCATTCACATGGGGGGGGCGGGATCTGGGGGGCCCCCTTTTAAAGGGGGCTTCCAGATTCTGATAAGCCCCCAGCCCGCATACCCCCACAACCACCGGGCAAGGGTTGTGGGGAAGAGGTCCTTATCCCCATCAACATGGGGAAAAGGTGTCTTGGGGGGACCCCTAAGCACCCTCCCCATGTTGAGGGCATGTGGCCTGGTACGGTTTAGGAGGGGGGGCGCTCTCTCGACCCCCCTTTTTCCTGTTGCCTGCCAGGTTGCATGCTCAGATAAGGATCTAGAATGGATTTTGGAGGGACCCCCACGCCATTTTTTAAAGAAAATTTGGCACGGGGTTCCCCTTAATATACATAACAGACCCGAAGGGACTGGTAATGGACTGGGGGGAACTCACAACATTTTTTTCAATGATTTGTATGTATATTGCTGGGATCCGGCAATACATTACAGCCTCGAGCAGTTTTAAATGACATTTTTTCCTTTAGAAATGTAATTTTGCTGCTCTCATTCAGTACATTATGTACAGCCGCTATATAAGCAGCCTTACATAGTGTGGGACGTGGACTTAGCCCTCTGAGCCATGATTGGCCAAAGGCACCCTGCCTTTGGCCAATCATGGCTCTCACAGCAGAGCGCGCTGTGATTGGCCAAAGCATGCAGGTCAGGTGCATGCTTTGGCCAATCAGCAGCCATCAATGCACTGCGATCTCGCAGTGCATTATGGGGTGTTCCGCTGGCACTCAAATTTCCAGCGAATGCCCTATAATGTTCGGAATTCGGCGAATGGGCAAACACCCGATGTTCAAGTCGAACTTATGGTCAACTCGAACCGCAGATTCATCCTTAGCTCTGAGCAATATATTAAGCCAACAGATGATTAAAACATATCACTTTATATTTAACATATAACATATCACTATAAACCTTTATACTTAACATATAATAACACATCTTTATGCAAAGCAAAAGAATAAATAGCTGTTATTCTTTGTTGGGATGATTGTAGCCAGGTGCTTATTAAGGTGATCACAGCCACATCAAACCTTTAAAAAGTGGCACCCCTTTTACACTGAAGCGCCACTAAAACAGCACTAAATCATTTTTGCAGTGCTTTAGTGGCGTTTTTCGGTGCTTTTGCGGCACTTTTCCGGCACTAGCGGGGCATTATTATAAGGTTACGTGACAACGTGATCTTAAAAAAAAGGAAAAAAGACCTGTTTTGCAGCGCTTTCAAATCGCTTTTAAGGCGCTTCGGAAGCGCTGCCCATTCATTTCAATAGGCAGGGGCATTTTGGGAGTGCTATTTATAGCACTTCCAACCTGCTTGCAGGACTTTTTCTACATCCCGCAAGCGCACCGCCCGAGTGTGAAAGCACCCATTGCAATGAATGGGAGGCAGTTTTCAGGCTCTTTTCTGAGGCTATTTCTAGCGCTAAAATGAATGAAAACTGCCTCAGTGTGAAAGGGGTCTTAAGAGAAATTTATTTATTTAGAAACACAACCCAAGCATACATATTATGCTTACAGAATGAATGAATAAAAACAGCGTGTCAAAGTTTAGCCTGTGCAACCCAGCGTAATGTCTTCTTACCACTTTCTGGAACTTCCTGGAGCACGCGGCTCCCTTGTCAATCACAGTGTACCTCATCCCGGGTCTCACTGCGGTCAGCGATTCTAGGAATTCCAGGAAGTGTTGGGAAGACATTATGCTGGGTTGCACAGGCTAAACTTTAACACACTGTTTTTAGTCATTCATTCATTCATTCAAACGACAGTATTACGCTATGCAGAGCATTCCCTTGTGTTTTTCTATGTTGCACCCGATGAGCTGAGCAGTTCCAGTTGTGATCTTTGGTAACCTTCGGAGAGAGTGTCCAATATCCTCGGGGAGATATCAGGCTTATCTTTATCTTTATTGTGGTGAGTGCATCACCAAAGGGGTGTTCACGAGGTGGATTGAGGATTCACGGTATTCAGGAAAGGAATGTTTGCTGCTTTAAAATTCTGATGGGATACGGCACCATACACTGATTTAAGGACTATTGCATGGACTTTGACTTAGCTTACTTTTTATGTGTGCAATGTTTTTAGCCCACTGAATGCCTTACTATCGCACTGAATATTTCTCAATACTTGTTAGCACTGTTAATGCTGAGGTTTTTATCTTTGCCTAATTTGTTTTATATATTTTGTATTTGTATAATAGCTGCTATAGTGCATGATTCTAATCTTTTGAGTGCTGGGATTAATCATACTACACTTGTTGTGACTGATATTTTTTTATTAACTATGTAACTATGTTCAGATATTAGTGTTTGTCTTTTTCTTATCTCCAGCTTGCAAAGACATGAGAGCAGATATCCTGTTTCTGATTGACAGTTCTGGCAGTATCAATAACAATGATTATGAGAAGATGAAAGAATTCATGAGTTCCATAGTGAAACAGTCTGAAATTGGTCCAGACAGAGTTCAGATTGGCCTAATCCAGTTTAGTTCTGAAACCAAAGAAGAGTTCCCACTGAACAAATATAAAAAGAAAAATGAAATTCAAGATGCCATATCGAGTATGCAAAAATTGGATGGCGGAACCTTGACTGGAGTTGCGTTACAAGATGCATTGCCATATTTCAGCTTGGCCAGGGGAGGAAGGCCAAAAACGAAACAATATCTTATTATAGTCACAGATGGAGAGTCTTCAGATCCAGTGGAAAAACCAGCTGCTGATATTAGGAGCAAGAGTGTTGACATTTATGCTGTTGGTGTACTGAATGCAAACAACACACAGCTTTTGGAAATTGCAGGAAAGCAAGACCGTGTCTTCCTTGCGGATAATTTTGATGCTTTGGCATTTCTAAATAAGGATATCATGTTTGAAATTTGCAATCCTCAAGATCGTAAGTTTAACCCTAAGAAGATTTCCTGACAATAGCCCTAAAGTAAACCTGGCATAAAGCCTTATTAATGTAACAGCAGTAGGGAAATGCACATACCTTCTGCTAACTGCAAGTTCTCATCTTAGTCTTTATATTGATTACTATGTCCTTATAGAGCCCTTGGCACCATAGGCCCATGGTGTACATTAGGTTTCTACTTTTGCGCAAGTTGACCTTAAACCTTACCACTCCTAGCACTGAGCCCTGCCACCTGTCATTTCACTTACAAATCTTAAAGCCTCTACTGAGCACTAAATAGCTGGCATTTGACAGCAAATAAGGTGAAAATAGTAAAGTGGTATTTGATTTCCATAGGCAGTTCTTGCCTTCTGTTGCTCAGTTATTGGTTATATTAAAATAACTTCACTCAATCTCTATTACTTATTAGTGGGCCATCTTTCCTGGAGGACGTAGGGCATTTGTTTTTTTTCCCCTTTCTTTAAATAGGTCAAGTTAATATTAGCAGCTAGTATCTAAAGACTCTAAAGATGGCCACCTTCAGTCTATATTATGGAAATCTCGGCTATAATGATAATGAATATATTATGTTGTGTTTTTCAGCATGTAAAAGGACAGAGGTTGCAGACATCATATTTTTAGTGGACGCCTCTCCAAGCATCACAGTTTCGCAATTTAAAGTTATGCAAAGGTTTATGGAAGCTGTAGTAAATGACTCCATGGTTGGGAAGGAAAATGTCCAGTTTGGTGCTGTGACCTATGGAACAACACCTGAAGAACAATTTCCTTTGAAAGCTCATTCCTCCAAATCTGAGGTCCGCAAGGCTATATATTCTTTGAAACGAAAAACGGGATTTACATATACTGCAACTGCTTTAATGTACACCCAAGAAAGGTTTGATCCAATTTATGGCGGTCGTCCTGGAGTTGCACGGATTATAATTCTCATTACCGATGGGGAAACAACGCCTGAAGACAGACCGAAATTAGATACAGTACCTCAATCTTTAAGAAACAATGGTTTTATAATCTTTGCTGTTGGAGTTGGTAGAGCCAAACGAGAAGAGCTTGAGAAAATTGCTGGACAGCCAGATAGATGGTTCTTAGTAAATAATTACACTAGCTTGGAAGCTTTGCATGAGAATATAACACATATTGTTTGTGATCAGTCTAAACCGGGTAAGTAAATTGCATAATCTACATGAAAGAATGTTATTACCTTGTATATTTTTTTCTCATATGTATCTCTATTTATTTATCTGTTTAAAAACTTTGGACGGTGGCTGTACAAAAGCACAAAACTAATGCCCCGTACACATGGTCGGATTTTCCGATGGAAAATGTCCAATCGGAGCGTGTTGTCGGAAATTCCGACCGTGTGTGGGCTCCATCGGACATTTTCCATCGGATTTTCCGACACACAAAGTTGGAGAGCAGGAGATAAAATTTTCCAACAACAAAATCCGTTGTCGGAAATTCTGATCGTGTGTACACAAATCCGACGGACAATGTGCCACGCATGCTCAGAAAAAAAAAAAGAGATGAAAGCTATTGGCCACTGCCCCGTTTATAGTCCCGACGTACGTGTTTTACGTCACCGCGTTTAGAATGATAGGATTTTCCGACAACTTTGTGTGACTGTGTGTATGCAAGACAAGTTTGAGCCAACATCCGTCGGAAAAAATCCTAGCATTTTGTTGTCGGAATGTCCGAGCAAAGTCCGACCGTGTGTACGCCCTATTAGCAGTACAAAACTTGCAAGTCTCTGATTTGATGTCACACCTTAAAGGATAACTACACCTTTGTGGAAAAAATATAGCAAAAAAAAATTAAAAATGATATATTTATATATATATAAAACATATGCAATTGCTATACAAACCATGTTGTAATTTAATGTTATTAAAAACTACCCTTTTTTATACAGCTTCTGTACTTTTCTGTAAAATGCAGCATGGCAAACTGGAGGCTCTCTGTACACTGTTGGTGTACAGAACACCCCGAGAAACACCATTTCTTGTTTGTTTGGTCAGTCCACCCTTTTCCCAGAAGTCTGTAGACACAAGTCAAATTTTAGGCACCCTCTGCAAAAGGAATTTCAGTTTTGGTGAAATACTCGCCAAGGGTTAAATACTTCTAAAAGGAGGCAGAGCCTACAGCTTTTTTTCATTCGAACCCTGGTGTGGGTTAGCCAGTGTATTAGCTGATTATAATAAACCAGTCCCCATTTAGATTGAGTCTACAAAGGACCTGGTGAAACAAACAGCTAAAGTACTTCTTTAGAACAATAAAAGTTAGGAATCTGCTAGACATCCTTAGTGATTTGTCTCAACAATTTGGTAGTCTAGTTTTTTTTAGTAGGTGAAGCCATTGGGGCTAATGCCGTGTACACACGGTTGGACTTTTCGTCTACAAAAGTCAGACGGACGCCGATGGACAAAATACGTCTGACAATCCGATCGTGTGTGGGCTTCTCCGAACTTTCAGCAGACTTTTCCAGCCGCAAATCTGACGGACTTTAGATTTGAAACATGCTTCAAATCTTTACGTCGTAACTACGCCGGACCCAGAAATCCGCTCGTCTGTATGCTAGTCTGACGGACAAAAACCCACGCTAGGGCAGCTATTGGCTACTGGCTATCAACTTCCTTATTTTAGTCCGGTGTACGTCATCACGTACGAATCCGTCTGACTTTTGTGTGATCGTATGTAGGCAAGTCCGTTCATTAGAAAGTCTGCCGCAAGTCCACCAAAAGTCCATTGAAAGTCTGACGGACAGGCTGTCAGACTTTTGTAGCCGAAAAGTCTGACCGTGTGTACGCGGCATTACTTTCATGTTGCTTATCACAGGTTTCCTTTAAACAGGTGTAGGTTTAAACAAAAATATACTTTTGTGTGAATCTGGTATTTTTTCACATGATTTAGTCTCGGTTCACACTGCATCTGATTTTAATCCAACCTTCAGTGCAATTGTGTGATGCAGCTTGGAAGCTACTTGGATGTGCTTTGCATATTCTATGGGACCAGAATTGAGCTGGAATAGTACCAAAGTAGCACAGGACCCTTTTCCAAAATTGTGCTAAATTTATGTGAACAGGCACCATTAAAAATAATGTGATTTCCATTGTCATGCAATTCTGTGCCACTCAAGTCACATCTGAAATGGCCCAAGTGTGAATCGGGCCTTAGTTCACACTTGTTCCACAAAAGAAGGCATTACTAAAGAATGCTGATCATCAGTGATGATGTTTTTGATTTATCAGAAAGATGTTAGATTTGAAGGTTATGTCAACTTGTTTGGTTTGTATTCCAGCCTAAGCAGCTATTATACAAAAACTAAGTTTTTTCCTTATATGTTTTCAAATGTCTAAACTATACAGTACCTTTTGCAGTGAAGTTTATATAAGACTGGGATTTGCCATAAGATTTTTACAAATGCAAGAGTATCATTGTACTTACCTGAACTCGTAGGCTGCTGTGTTAGTGGGGTTCTAAGTACTGCTTTTCCTAAAATGATTCTAAACTGCAGCCATGTGGTGGATATATGGTTTAAACTTGCACCAGTGCCAGTAACACAATAGTAAAATCTGCCTAATTCATTTTTGAAATTTCAAGGGCATCATTAACTGCCTCAGCTCCGGAAGGCCTTACCCCCTTAATGACCAGGCCATTTTTTGCTATACGGCACTGTGTTGTTTTAACTGACAATTGTGCGGTCGTGCGACACTGTACCCAAATAAAATTGATGTTCTTTTTTTCCCACAAATAGAGCTTTCTTTTGGGGGTATTTGATCAACTCTGCGTTTTTTATGTTTTGCGCTATAAACAAAGCCTGACAATATTGAAAAAAGAACTATATTTTTTACTTTCTGCTAAAAAACATTCCCAATAAAAAAAAATTAAAAAATCAAATTTCTTTATCAATTTAAGCCAATATGTATTCTGCTACATATTTTTGGTAAAAAAATCCCAATAAGCGTATATTGATTGGTTTGCGCAAAAGTTATAGCGTCTACAAATTATGAGATAGAATTATGGACTTTTTTACTAGTAATGGCGGTGATCAGCGATTTTTAGTGGGACTGCGACATTGCGGCAGACAAATCTGACACTAAGTGACACTTTTTGGGGACCAATGACACCAATACAGTGATCAGTGCTAAAAAAAAAAAGCACTAGCACTGTATAAATGACACTGGCAGGGAAGGAGTTAACATCAGGGGCAATCATGGGGTTAGGTGTACTCCTAGGGAGTGATTTCTAACTGTATGGGGGACAGATGCACTTAAAGTGGTTGTAAACCCTTTTTTACAACTTTATACTACCGATAAGCCTATATTAAGGCTTACCTGTAGCTACCCAGGATATCTCCTAAACCTGCACGGTTCAGGAGATATCCCTGTCCCTTGTATATGCCAATGTCATCAGCACATGCGCACTGGGGCAAACTGAAGCAATGGCACCTATGTGCCGTTGCTTCAGTCTGCGTGCCATTACCGGCGGTTCCCACGTGCATGCGTGGGAGTGACGTCATCGCGGCTCCGGCCAATCACAGCCCCGGATCCGCAATACCCGGAAGTAACTCCAGGATGACATGTCGGAGGCCGAACGAGGAGACGTGGACTGCTGCGGGGGCTTCGATCTGAGGTAAGTAATACATAATGAGCTAGTATGCTATGCATACTAGCTCATTATGCCGGTGTCTTTTTTTTTTTTTTTTTGTTATTTTTAAAAGGGTTTACTTCCTCTTTAAGGAAAAGAGAGATCAGTTTTTCAGTTTAGCTAAAACACAAGATCTCTCTTTTACACTGTAACAGAACAGTGGTCTGCCTTGTTTACATAGGCAGCAGGGGCGGCTGGGCCGGGGGGCAGGGATGCAATTGCCCCCCAGGCCGCTCTGATGTGCTGTATGATTTGGCCGCTGTGTCGCCAGCTCACAACTGGGCATGCGCAGTTTCTGAGCTGGCCGAGTGCGGCAGCTCCATCCAGCAGTGTGTTCTGTCACTGGGCTGAAAGTCTGTGTTACAAGAGCGCAGCCCAGTCCAGCCCCTCCCTCCTCTACACCAATGGCTGGTAGATCTGTTCTCTCTTTTCCAGCCCACACTCTGTGCAGCCCCGCCCACACTCCGTGCAGCCCTGCCCACACTCCGGGTAGCCTGTGTGCTGTCTGTGAAGAAGATGTGTGGGGCGGAAAAGTTAAAACTGAGCAGTTGGCTGGAATCAGTGAGCATCCATGTAAGTGAGCTCCTTCTCCCTCCCTGCTCTCCCAAATCCCTCTCTGCAGCTAAAGAGTTTTCTTTCTAGCAGCTTGTGACAGTACCTCGCCCTCCTTGGTGGTATGAAGAGGTTCACACTGACACTGGTATGCTGCAGAGCTGGTAGTCTTCCTGCATGGTGCCCCTAGTCCCATTAAAGACTTCTTTTAGGATGCACATTTTTACTGCATGTTGTGAAAATGCACAAAAAATGTCCTGCATGCTGCATCTTTGGTGCACTTTTAGAAAATGCAGCAAAAATGTGCAACGTAAAAGAAGTCTCGGGGACAGCAAGCTAAAGAAACCCCGCCGGTACACCAGCACTGCAGTCAAACACAGCCCAAAGGCTCGCTTGACGCAGGCACTGCCACTCCACTGAAAAGTGATCCATGCTCCGGTCACTTTTCTGAGGCATTTGACAGGCAGTGTGAAGCTTTCTCTTTCTCTCTCTGTGCAGGCAGTGTGAAGCGGCCTCTCTCTCTCTCTGTGCAGGCAGTGTGAAGCGGTCTGTCTCTCTCTCTGTGCAGGCAGTGTGAAGCGGTTTCTCTCTCTCTCTCTCTCACTCTCTCTCTCTCTATGCAGGCAGTGTGAAGCAGTCTCTCTCTCTCTCTGTGCAGGCAGTGTGAAGCGGTCTGTCTCTCTCTCTGTGCAGGCAGTGTGAAGCGGTTTCTCTCTCTCTCTCTCTCACTCTCTCTCTCTCTCTGTGCAGGCAGTGTGAAGCAGTCTCTCTCTCTCTCTGTGCAGGCAGTGTGAAGCGGTCTCTCTCTCTCTCTGTTCAGGCAGTTTGAAGCGGTCTTTCTCTCTCTCTCTGCAGGCAGTGTGAAGCAGTCTCTCTCTCTCTGTGCAGGCAGTGTGAAGTGGTCTCTCTCTCTCTGTGCAGGCAGTGTGAAGCGGTCTCTCTCTCTCTGTGCAGGCAGTGTGAAGCGGTCTCTCTCTCTCTCTCTGTGTAGGCAGTGTGAAGCGGTCTCTCTCTGTGTGCAGGCAGTGTGAAGCGGTCTCTCTCTCTCTGTGCAGGCATTGTGAAGTGGTCTCTCTCTCTCTCTCTCTGTGCAGGCAGTGTGAAGCGGTCTCTCTCTCTCTGTGCAGGCAGTGTGAAGCGGTCTCTCTCTCTCTCTCTCTGTGCAGGCAGTGTGAAGCGGCCTCTCTCTCTCTCTGTGCAGGCAGTGTGAAGCGGCCTCTCTCTCTCTCTGTGCAGGCAGTGTGAAGTAGGATCTCTGTGCCGGCAGTGTAAAGCAGTCTCTCTCTCTCTGTGCAGGCAGTGTGAAGCAGTCTCTCTCTCTGTGCCGGCAGTGTGAAGCGGTCTCTCTCTCTCTGTGCAGGCAGTGTGAAGCGGTCTCTCTCTCTGTGCAGGCAGTGTGAAGCGGTCTCTCTCTCTCTCTGTGCAGGTAGTGTGAAGCAGTCTCTCTCTCTGTGCAGGCAGTGTGAAGCAGTCTCTCTCTCTCTCTCTCTCTCT
This sequence comes from Lithobates clamitans, assembly GCA_037952925.1. Classification (NCBI taxonomy): domain Eukaryota; kingdom Metazoa; phylum Chordata; class Amphibia; order Anura; family Ranidae; genus Lithobates; species Lithobates clamitans. The sequence goes on from JBBGZY010000637.1 coordinate 6,180,567, forward strand.
CTCTGTGTAGGCAGTGTGAAACTGACTCTCTCTGTGCAGGCAGTGTGAAGCGGTCTCTCTCTCTCTGTGCAGGCAGTGTGAAGCGGTCTCTCTCTCTCTCTCTGTGCAGGCAGTGTGAAGTGGTCTCTCTCTCTGTGCAGGCAGTGTGAAGCGGTCTCTCTCTCTGTGCAGGCAGTGTAAAGCGGTCTCTCTCTCTCTCTCTGTGCAGGCAGTGTGAAGTGGTCTCTCTCTCTCTCTGTGCAGGCAGTGTGAAGCGGTCTCTCTCTCTGTGCAGGCAGTGTGAAGTGGTCTTTCTCTCTCTCTGTGCAGGCAGTGTGAAGCGGTCTCTCTCTCTGTGCAGGCAGTGTGAAACAGTCTCTCTCTGTGCAGGCAGTGTGAAGCGGTCTCTCTCTCTCTGTGCAGGCAGTGTGAAGCGGTCTCTCTCTCTCTCTCTGTGCAGGCAGTGTGAAGTGGTCTCTCTCTCTGTGCAGGCAGTGTGAAGCGGTCTCTCTCTCTGTGCAGGCAGTGTAAAGCGGTCTCTCTCTCTCTCTCTGTGCAGGCAGTGTGAAGTGGTCTCTCTCTCTCTCTGTGCAGGCAGTGTGAAGCGGTCTCTCTCTCTGTGCAGGCAGTGTGAAGTGGTCTTTCTCTCTCTCTGTGCAGGCAGTGTGAAGCGGTCTCTCTCTCTGTGCAGGCAGTGTGAAACAGTCTCTCTCTCTCTCTGTGCAGGCAGTGTGAAGTGGTCTCTCTCTCTCTGTGTGCAGGCAGTGTAAAGTGGTCTCTCTCTCTCTCTGTGCAGGCAGTGTGAAGTGGTCTCTCTCTCTCTGTGTGCAGGCAGTGTGAAGTGGTCTCTCTCTCTCTCTGTGCAGGCAGTGTGAGGCGGTCTCTCTCTCTCTCTCTCTGTGCAGGCAGTGTGAAGCGGTCTCTCTCTCTGTGCAGGCAGTGTGAAGTGGTCTCTCTCTCTGTGCCGGCAGTGTGAAGCGGTCTCTCTCTCTGTGCAGGCAGTGTGAAGCTGTCTCTCTCTCTGTGCAGGCAGTGTGAAGCAGTCTCTCTTTCTCTGTGCAGGCAGTGTGAAGCAGTCTCTCTCTCTCTGTGCAGGCAGTGTGAAGCAGTCTCTCTCTCTCTCTGTGCAGGCAGTGTGAAGCGGTCTCTCTCTCTGTGCAGGCAGTGTGAAGTGGTCTCTCTCTCTCTCTGTGCAGGCAGTGTGAAGCGGTCTCTCTCTCTGTGCAGGCAGTGTGAAGTGGTCTTTCTCTCTCTCTGTGCAGGCAGTGTGAAGCGGTCTCTCTCTCTGTGCAGGCAGTGTGAAACAGTCTCTCTCTCTCTCTGTGCAGGCAGTGTGAAGTGGTCTCTCTCTCTCTGTGTGCAGGCAGTGTGAAGTGGTCTCTCTCTCTCTCTGTGCAGGCAGTGTGAGGCGGTCTCTCTCTCTCTCTCTCTGTGCAGGCAGTGTGAAGCGGTCTCTCTCTCTGTGCAGGCAGTGTGAAGTGGTCTCTCTCTCTGTGCCGGCAGTGTGAAGCGGTCTCTCTCTCTGTGCAGGCAGTGTGAAGCTGTCTCTCTCTCTGTGCAGGCAGTGTGAAGCAGTCTCTCTTTCTCTGTGCAGGCAGTGTGAAGCAGTCTCTCTCTCTGTGCAGGCAGTGTGAAGCGGCCTCTCTCCCTCTCTGTGCAGGCAGTGTGAAGCGGTCTCTCTCTCTCTGTGCAGGCAGTGTGAAGCGGTCTCTCTCTCTGTGCAGGCAGTGTTAAGTGGTCTCTCTCTCGCTGTGCAGGCAGTGTGAAGCGGTCTCTCTCTCTCTCTCTGTGCAGGCAGTGTGAAGCGGTCTCTCTCTCTGTGCAGGCAGTGTGAAGTGGTCTCTCTCTCTGTGCAGACATTGTGAAGTGGTCTCTCTCTCTCTGTGCAGGCAGTGTGAAGCGGTCTCTCTCTCTCTCTGTGCAGGCAGTGTGAAGCAGTCTCTCTCTCTCTCTGTGCAGGCAGTGTGAAGCAGTCTCTCTCTCTCTCTGTGCAGGCAGTGTGAAGCGGACTCTCTCTCTCTCTGTGCAGGCAGTGTGAAGCGGTCTCTCTCTCTCTGTGCAGGCAGTGTGAAGCGGTCTCTCTCTCCGTGCAGGCAGTGTGAAGCGCTCTCTCTCTCTCTCTGTGCAGGCAGTGTGAAGCGGTCTCTCTCTCTGTGCAGGCAGTGTGAAGCGGTCTCTCTCTCTGTGCAGGCAGTGTAAAGCGGTCTCTCTCTCTCTCTCTCTGTGCAGGCAGTGTGAAGTGGTCTCTCTCTCTCTCTGTGCAGGCCGTGTGAAGCGGTCTCTCTCTCTGTGCAGGCAGTGTGAAGCGGTCTTTCTCTCTCTGTGCATGCAGTGTGAAGCGGTCTCTCTCTCTGTGCAGGCAGTGTGAAACAGTCTCTCTCTGTGCAGGCAGTGTGAAGTGGTCTCTCTCTCTGTCTGTGCAGGCAGTGTAAAGCGGTCTCTCTCTCTCTCTCTGTGCAGGCAGTGTGAAGTGGTCTCTCTCTCTCTCTGTGCAGGCAGTGTGAAGTTGTCTCTCTCTCTCTCTGTGCAGGCAGTGTGAGGCGGCCTCTCTCTCTCTCTCTCTGTGCAGGCAGTGTGAAGCGGTCTCTCTCTCTGTGCAGGCAGTGTAAAGTGGTCTCTCTCTCTGTGCCGGCAGTGTGAAGCGGTCTCTCTCTCTGTGCAGGCAGTGTGAAGCTGTCTCTCTCTCTCTCTGTGCAGGCAGTGTGAAGCAGTCTCTTTCTCTGTGCAGGCAGTGTGAAGCAGTCTCTCTCTTTCTCTGTGCAGGCAGTGTGAAGCGGTCTCTCTCTCTGTGCAGGCAGTGTGAAGCGGCCTCTCTCCCTCTCTGTGCAGGCAGTGTGAAGCGGACTCTCTCTCTCTGTGCAGGCAGTGTGAAGCAGTCTCTCTCTCTCTCTGTGCAGGCACTGTGAAGCGGTCTCTCTCTCTGTGCAGGCAGTGTGAAGCGGCCTCTCTCCCTCTCTGTGCACGCAGTGTGAAGCGGTCTCTCTCTCTCTGTGCAGGCAGTGTGAAGCAGTCTCTCTCTCTCTCTGTGCAGGCAGTGTGAAGCGGTCTCTCTCTCTGTGCAGGCAGTGTGAAGCGGCCTCTCTCCCTCTCTGTGCAGGCAGTGTGAAGCGGTCTCTCTCTCTCTGTGCAGGCAGTGTGAAGCGGTCTCTGTCTCTGTGCAGGCAGTGTTAAGCGGTCTCTCTCTCGCTGTGCAGGCAGTGTGAAGCAGTCTCTCTCTCTCTGTGCAGGCAGTGTGAAGCGGTCTCTCTCTCTCTCTGTGCAGGCAGTGTGAAGCGGTCTCTCTCTCTGTGCAGGCAGTGTGAAGTGGTCTCTCTCTCTGTGCAGACATTGTGAAGTGGTCTCTCTCTCTCTGTCTCTCTCTCTGTGCAGGCAGTGTGAAGCGGTCTCTCTCTCTCTGTGCAGGCAGTGTGAAGCGGCCTCTCTCTCTCTCTGTGCAGGCAGTGTGAAGTGGGCTCTCTGTGCAGGCAGTGTGAAGCGGTCTCTCTCTCTTTGTGCAGGCAGTGTGAAGCGGTCTCTCTCTCTCTGTGCAGGCAGTGTGAAGTGGTCTCTCTCTCTCTCTGTGCAGGCAGTGTGAAGCAGTCTCTCTCTCTCTCTGTGCAGGCAGTGTGAAGCGGACTCTCTCTGTGCAGGCAGTGTGAAGCAGTCTCTCTCTCTGTGCAGGCAGTGTGAAGCGGTCTCTCTCTCTGTGCAGGCAGTGTGAAGCGGTCTCTCTCTCTCTCTGTGCAGGCAGTGTGAAGCGGTCCCTCTCTCTCTGTTCAGGCAGTGTAAAGCAGTCTCTCTCTCTCTTTGCAGGCAGTGTGAAGTGGTCTCTCTCTCTCTCTGTGCAGGCAGTGTGAAGCGGTCTCTCTCTCTGTGCAGGCAGTGTGAAGCTGTCTCTCTCTCTGTACAGGCAGTGTGAAGCGGTCTCTCTCTCTCTGTGCAGGCAGTGTGAAACGGTCTCTCTCTGTGCAGGCAGTGTGAAGTGGTCTCTCTCTCTCTGTGTGCAGGCAGTGTGAAGCGTTTTCTCTCTCTCTCTCTCTCTCTGTGCAGGCAGTGTGAAGTGGTCTCTCTCTCTCTCTGTGCAGGCAGTGTGAAGTTGTCTCTCTCTCTCTGTGCAGGCAGTGTGAAGCGGTCTCTCTCTCTCTCTCTGTGCAGGCAGTGTGAAGCGGTCTCTCTCTCTGTGCAGGCAGTGTGAAGCGGTCTCTCTCTCTGTGCAGGCAGTGTGAAGCTGTCTCTCTCTCTCTGTGCAGGCAGTGTGAAGCTGTCTCTCTCTCTGTGCAGGCAGTGTGAAGCAGTCTCTCTCTCTCTCTGTGCAGGCAGTGTAAAGTGGTCTCTCTCTCTCTCTCTCTGTGCAGGCAGTGTGAAGTGGTCTCTCTCTCTCTCTCTCTCTGTGCAGGCAGTGTGAAGTGGTCTCTCTGTGTGCAGGCAGTGTGAAGCGGTCTCTCTCTCTCTCTGTGCAGGCAGTGTGAAGCGCTCTCTCTCTCTGTGCAGGCAGTGTGAAGTTGTCTCTCTCTCTCTGTGCAAGCAATGTGAGGCTGTCTCTCTCTTTCTCTCTGTGCAGGCAGTGTGAAGCAGTCTCTCTCTCTCTCTCTCTGTGCAGGCAGTGTGAAGCGGTCTCTCTCTCTGTGCAGGCAGTGTGAAGCGGTCTCTCTCTCTCTGTGCAGGCAGTGTGAAGCTGTCTCTCTCTCTGTGCAGGCAGTGTGAAGCTGTCTCTCTCTCTGTGCAGGCAGTGTGAAGCAGTCTCTCTCTCTGTGCAGGCAGTGTGAAGCAGTCTCTCTCTCTCTCTGTGCAGGCAGTGTGAAGCAGTCTCTCTCTCTCTCTGTGCAGGCAGTGTGAAGCGGTTTCTCTCTCTGTGTAGGCAGTGTGAAGCGGCCTCTCTCCCTCTCTGTGCAGGCAGTGTAAAGCGGTCTCTCTCTCTGTGCAGGCAGTGTCAAGTGGTCTCTCCCGCTCTCTGTGCAGGCAATGTGGATTGGTCACTCCCTCTCTGTTGCAATGTGGAGCAGTCTCCCTCACTCTTTCTCTCTGTGCGGGCAATGTGGTGTAGATGGATGGTGAGCTGATTCGGTAGTTCAATGGGCCACTTGACTGGACTTGCCCCCCAGGCCTAAGGCTGCCAGCCCTCCCCCAATAGGCAGACCACTGTTCTTTCTTCCTTCTGAACGATCGGCAGGTCCCAGTGGCCATGGCGGCTGCCAGACCCACCGATTGGCTCCCACTGTGTTTAATTGCAGCGGGAGCGGTCCACTTCGCGTGCGCCCCCTGGATCCCGTGCACACGTATATGCAGTGGGCGATTTGGAACTGGTTAAAGCCCAACTCCAGCCAAAACATATTTCATTGTTGGATAGAGCAGGAAAGCGTTGATCCCTCTATAGATTTTATAGCTGTCTTTGTCACTATTTTCGGAGATTCAGCACTTTGTGACAGGACAGGATGTAATGGGAAATCTCTCCAACAGGGACAAACACATAATTTAACCCTGATTACAGTCAGGAAGGGTTAAATCTTCTGACAATGCTTCTATTGCTGTCTGTGGCTTCCTGGCGTAGTGACACCTGCCACCTCCATTTCTAATAGTGGATCTTAGAACGTGATATAAAGGGACTCAAAGATAAAAAAAAAAACTCACAGGAATTTTAAATCTTACCCATTCTACCTAAAACTTTAACCACTTTCCATCCAGCAACGTACCCGTATGTCACTGGATTTCAGTGGTTGTGCCGGGATGATACCTGGAGTCGACTCTCTTGTAATAGCAATCAGAGCGGCTTACTAGCTGCTCGATTGCTATTACAAGCAGCGGGAGGGGACATCCCCTCTCCCGCCACCTTTCGCTACTGTCTCGGGCTCTCCTGTCCCAACCAAGAGACCTGAGGGACCAGCCAGCATGTCCACCAGCTGGCCGGACAGCCAAGAAAAACTGGGATCGGCTTTGATCGGCTGTTCGTAACAGTAAACCGGAAGGGGTAACATGACATCACTTCTGGTTTGCTTGGAAACCATTGGTGTCAGTTTTTAAAAATGTAAAGCATTCAAAAACACAAATCTCCAGATCTCTCCATAAAGAGTACCTGTCACATGCCTATTGCTGTCACAAGGATGTTTACATTCCTTGTGACAGCAATAAAAGTGATTAAAAAAATAAAAATAAATCAACAGTGTAAAAAAAAAAAGATAAAATAAACCAATAATAAAAAAAATTAAAGTGCCCCCCGTGCAAAGGCCAACGCGTGTGTCAGTCCTGCACGCACGCAAACAGTGATAATCCCACACATGAGGTATCACCGTGAATCTCAGCTCATGGGCACTAATTGTAGCACCAGACCTCCTCTGTAAATCTAAAGTGGTAACCTGTAAAGCCTTTTAAAGCATTGTCTATGGATATTACAATTTAGATCGTTTGTCGCCATTGCAAGGGCGTGCGCAATTTTAGCGTGATGTTTGGTATCTATTTACTCAACATAATGTCATCTTTTATATTATATAAAACAATTGGGTCATGTATTGTGGTTTTTTTTGGATTGAAATTTTAAAAAAATGCATTATTTCCCAAAAAATTGCGTTTGAAAAAGCTCACCAATACCGTGTAACATAAATAATTTTGAAACCTACTAATTTGATTTCTAAAGTCTCTGCTTTAAAAAAAAAATTAATGTTTGGGGGTTCTAACAATTTTCTAGCAAAAAATATTGATTGTTACATGTGATCAAAAAGTGCTGAAAAAGGCCTGGACTAGAGGTGGTTAAAAATGTCTGGAATTAGGCTTTAAGGAGAGAAACATTGGTTATCTACACAAATATAAACTTGATTCTTAAAACTTCACAGTCCATCCTTATCAATTAGTACCCATGTGGTAAACAAGGAAATGCACGTTTCATGTTTAGATTTATTATATATAAAATCAAGTTTTTCTTTTACTTTTGTCTTTTCAGCTTGTGATCATCAACAGCTTGATCTTGTGTTTTTGATTGATGGTTCTGCAAGTATTAGCCAAAATGACTTTGAAGTATCAAAGGCTTTCATGAAAGACGTAGTAGACAGCTTCACTATTGCAGAGAACAGGGTACGAATTGGTGTGGCCCAGTACAGCGAGGACCCCCAGAAAGAATTTTTCTTGAATGAGCACAACTCAAGTTCAAAAATGAAAGATCATATTGACAAAATTGCTCAGCTGAATCAAAATACCTACACAGGAAAAGGCCTGAAGTTTGTCAAACAGTTTTTTGATCCTACTAATGGAAGTCGCAAAAACCAAAATGTTCCTCAGTATTTAATAGTAATGACTGATGGTGAGTCACATGATACAGTAGATCAAGAGGCTGCTGAACTGAGGAGCAATGGAATTACAATCTTCTCTATTGGAATTGGTCTCAAAAACAGCTTTGAGCTTATCCAGATTGCCGGGAATCCACAAAATGTTTTTATGGTTGAAAACTATAATGTCCTTGACTCAATCAAGAGACAAATTGTGTCTCAAGTATGCAAACCAAAAGATGATCCTTCCATAGGTAAGGACTATGTGCTATATAATTTACAGAAGGTATTAGGATCCTTCCTCTTCTTTCTTTGCCCGTTAGATGTAGAGGTACCTGCAATAAAATGAGTTCTCAGCTCCTCCTGTGTGAGTTTGCATTTGTTGCATTTGAGTGTTTATTTTTTTGATTAAAGGGAAAGTGAGGATTTACATAGCATTATGGTTATTTTTAAAAGTGAGTCTGTCCCCACAATAAAAAAAAAAATCAGTCTGTAAAATAATATGTTTAGCATTTATCTTTCCAGTGGGTGATGGAACTGGCAGGAGGGACAACAGTGCTCAGAGAGGGCCAGGTATCTGAGATGCAAGAAGTGTTGGATTCCAGTTGCACCCATAGCTCATCAATGGAGCAAAGTTGACTCACCAAATGCTGGAAAAGTATATATTAAAGATGCTTTTTTATTGGCTGGATGTGATTGATTGATTTTTTTAAATGTAGCAACAGGGTCACTTAAATGAGAGAGCACTTTAGAAGCTTTGCCACTCATTGAAGCTCCATGAACCCATCTGAACAGAACAGAACAAAACAGGCAGAAAAATGTAGAGAGAAGACATGAGTTTCTCTGACTCATTACGTTTTATCCTAATCTGGGTTTTAGCTATTTAGCTCTTAAAACAATGGTCTTCTTCAACAAAGCAGCTAAGAATAGAAAAGTAAACATTTAAAAGGGCACCTGGAGCTCTACTTGCTTTATGAATTTGTAAATATGACATATGCATATGCAAAATTCATGATAATAATTAGGAGAAAATAAAATGTTCACTTTTTAGTTGTGGAGATAATAAAGCATACAAAAACAAAATATACACAAAATATAGAAGGTTTAATTTAGGCAGTCTGAAATGGCTAATATTTCCATTTGGTACACTCACAAACATTGTTGCAAAGTTTCATCCCCCCCCCCCCAGTATGACCAGCATTAGAGGCAGAAACTAAGGTGTGTACTGTTTTTTTAGACATGTGCACACTGAAATATTTCGTTTCGGAATTTCGTTTTCATCCGAAAAATAAATTTATTTAGTTATTCCTGAAATTCGTTTTTATTTATTTCGTTAAAAAATGCATTCGTCCGAAAATCCGAAATAATTAAGGTCGAATCTGTCATTGAAGGCTTATGGTGTCTGTCAGTGGCGTAACTAAAACCTTCAGGGCCCCGATGCAAGAAATCATGAAGGGCCCCCCTGACCCCTGGACAGCGCTTTTCCTAGGGGGATGTCTGATAAGAGGAGGAGCCGCGAGAGCCGCCAAGGGACCCCAGAAGTCAGTGTTCAGGGCCACTCTGTGCAAAACTAACTGCACAATGAAGGTGAAAAAAAAAAAAACTTTACAATCACTTTAAGGGGTTAAAACAGGTGGTCAGGAGGCAACATTACCGGCTGTAAAATGCCTCTGAAAAGTGATCATCGCATGGAACAGCATTTTGTTGCTGGTAGTTTGAACGAGCAAGAAAAAAAAAATCAGTCCTGATTGTACACATATAGGGTGTCAGGATTAAACGTGCATACATAAAATGTGCATACATACATCTAAACAGTGGCGGCTGGTGCTCAAAATTTTTTTGGGGGCGCAAACATTTTTTGAAAAAAAATCATCAAATGCAGCCACTGTGCCCATCAATTGCAGCCACTGTGCCATCAATTGCAGCCATTGTGCCACTTAAATGCTGCCATTGTGCCACTTAAATTCTGCCAGTGTGCCATCAAATGCTGCCAGTGTGCCCATCAAATGCTGCCAGTGTGCCCATCAAACGCTGCCAGTGTGCCCATCAAACGCTGCCACTGTGCCACTTAAATGCTGCCACTGTGCCACTTAAATGCTGCCAGTGTGCCATCAAACGCAGCCACTGTGCCCATCAAATGCTGCCAGTGTGCCCATCAAATGCTGCCAGTGTGCCCATCAAATGCTGACAGTGTGCCCATTAAATGCTGCCAGTTTTCCATCAAATGCTGCCACTGTGCCAAACACAGCCAGTGTGCCCATCAAACGCTGCCAGTGTGCCCATCAAACGCTGCCAGTGTGCCCATCAAATGCTGCCAGTGTGCCCACTAAATGCTGCCAGTGTGCCCTTGAATGCCCCCAGTGTGACCCCCGACCGCTCACCGGCACTTACCCTGTCTTGGTGGGGCAGTGGGTGACTGCGACGAGTGGGGTCCTCCATGCGTCTCCTGCTGTCCACATCTCCCGTCCTCTCCCCGTGATAGGCGTCCAATAGCGGTGCCAGTCGTTTCAGCCAATCAGGTGACGGGTAACAGACCAGAGCACCTGATTGGTGGAGAGGCAGTTTAGTGTTAGTAAAGCAAATAGTCATTCGCTTTTCTAACACAGCTGGGTGGCCTGCGAGATCACCTTTTTTGATGCCTATTAGAGCCTATGGCTCTAATCCGGTGCTTCAAAAACACCCCCCGCCGCTGTAATTCAGGTTCCCTGCGCCCAAAAAGGGGCCGGGCACCTGAATAGGGGGTGGCAGCGGCGGCCATAGATAGATTCATGCAGTGCATGAATCTATCTATTGGTGATAGAGGGGTGGCTGGAGAGAGAGGGCGGCGCCCGTGCCCCCCCTAATGCATGGGCCATCACTGCATCTAAACACACACACATACACATAGATAAACACACACATAATATACACACACATATACTGTATATACACACACAAACACATATACATATATAAATACACACATAAACACATATACATATATAAATACACACATATACATATATAAATACACACATAAACACATATACATATATAAATACACACATAAACACATATACATATATAAATACACACATAAACACATATACATATATAAATACACACATATACATATATAAATACACATATAAATACATGCAAACACATACACATACATGAACACACATATAAACACACATAAGAACACACACATACAGAAAGCCTTTTTAAAAAACGGCAGTGCTTTACCTTCCCTCTTCCTGCCGGGTACTGCACTGTAGGGGGAGACAAAGAGCACAGCACACACTGCTTTCACTTTAGATCAGTGTGACAAGCAGCTCCCCGCACAGTGCCGATTACAGTTCGGCCGACGATGGGGAGATCGATCTCAGCCGCTCCTCCTATCAAAATAAACAGGGGGGCCCCTGCAGCATGGGGCCCAGTCGCCATGGCGACCTCAGCGACCCCTATACTTCTGCCACTGGTGTCTGTCGAATGTTCTAAGAAGATTAGACAGAGCAGCTAAACTGTACGACGCCGTAATCGTACATTTCCGGTCGAATGTTCCGCCTACAAGCTATAGTAGAATTCTAATGTATGACACTAGTAATAATTATATTTATTAATTATTATTACTAGTCATCCAACATTAGAATTCTTCTATATCCTATGGGCGGAGCATTTGACCATAAATGTCCGCTTGCGGCGACTGCTTCGTCGAATCGTTTCTCTCTATGTCGAATAATCTTGGACTAATAAAGTTAGGTTAGGCACATTCAACCTTTTTTGCTATTGTCTCTATAATGTCGAATCTTTTCTCTCGAATAATCTTGGACTAATAGAGCTAAGGTTAGGCACATTTGACCACAGGTTCGATGGACACAGATCACTATTGTCAGCGTCATGTCGAATCTAGTTCTATCTATATCGAACTGTTGTCGCAACAAAAACGATTAAAAAGCATTTGTTTATGTCAGATCTTTCGGTTTTCGGATTCTGCACGTTCGTTATTGTTTGTTAAAACGATAACGAAAATACCCAAAATTCGGACGAAAATGCATTCTGTCGAAAACAAATGCACATGTCTACTGTTTTTAAACAAATTTAAATCTGGCATATGTCGATGCTATATACATATTGTAAATATTAAATGTATTACCAATGGGGTTAGCTATAACTCTACAGCTGTTTTCAACTAGGTTTCAAATAGTTTAGAAATCATAAATTTTCTTTATTTTTTGCTTACCATTTTAATGTATTTGAGCTAGTGGTGGAAAAAGCATGCTTACTGTGTTATTTTTGGATGTGTAATACCATATGCTTTTGTTTAGAACGTGCTAAATACATGTGTTAGAGGCAAGTGCACTATTTACTTTACTAGGTGAATATTCTCTTCTCCTTTAGTAAGGCAATTATGTTTTAAAAAGATCATGTATGTTTTCACATGCAGAATATAAACGTACGCTAGGTGGTACCAAAACACCAGAGTTCTGTGCTGTGACATTGCCTCTTGCAAATCTAATTAACATCTTTTTCAGAGTTCTTGCATTGCCTTTCAGCATTCATAAAGTTTATTTTTTGAGAACCTGTGTAGCAGTGGTGGCTGGTAAAGTTTTAGGATGGGGGGCGCCAGACCCCGCCCTTCCCTTTTGACCCCTCCCACTTCTCATAAGCCCCATCCCTTATATAATCCACCCACCCTGTCCCCTGTACTCCACTTGTTTCTACCCATAGTGTCAGGAGTATTCAACTCAGCATCACACGGCATGAGTGTACAGCCCCAGAAACACAGGACAGAGTATATAGCTCAGCCTCACAGATCAGGGTATATAGGTCAGCATTACAGATAGGGTATAAAGAGCAGCATTACAGATAGTATATAGATCGGCAATACAGATACGGTATATAGATCAGCATCAAAGATAGGGTATATAGATCAGCATCACAGATCAGGGTATAGAGATCAGCATCACAGATCAGGGTATATAGATCAGCATCACAGATCAGGGTATATAGATCAGCATCACAGATCAGGGTATATAGCTCAGCCTCACAGATCAGGGTATATAGCTCAGCCTCACAGATCAGGGTATATAGATCAGCATCACAGAAAATGTATATAGATCAGCATCACAGATCAGTGCATATAGATCATCATCACAGATCAGGGTATATAGAGCATCATCACACATCAGGGTATATAGAGCATCATCACAGATCAGGGTATATAGAGCATCATCACACATCAGGGTATATAGAGCATCATCACACATCAGGGTATATAGAGCATCATTACACATCAGGGTATATAGAGCAGCATCACACATCAGGATATATAAAGTAGCATCACAGATCAGGGTATATAGAGTAGCATCACACATCAGGGTATATAGAGCAGCATCACACATCAGGATATATAGAGCAGCATCACACATCAGGATATAAAGAGCATCATCACACATCAGGGTATATATAGTAGCATCACACATCAGGGTATATAGAGTAACATCACACATCAGGGTATATAGCGCATTATCACACATCAGGGTATATGGAGTAGGATCACACAACAGGGTATATAGAGCATCATCACACATCAGGATATATAGAGCATCATCACACATCAGGGTATATGGAGCAGCATCACACATCAGGGTATATAGAGTAGCATCACACATCAGGGTATATAGAGTAGCATCACACATCAGGGTATATAGAGCATCATCACACATCAGGGTATATAGAGTAGCATCATCACACATCAGGATATATAGAGCATCATCACACATCAGGGTATATAGAGCAGCATCACACATCAGGGTATATAGAGCAGCATCACACATCAGGATATATAGAGCATCATCACACATCAGGGTATATAGAGCATCATCACACATCAGGGTATATAGAGCAGCATCACACATCAGGATATATAGAGTAGAATCACACATCAGGGTATAAAGAGCATCATCACACATCAGGGTGTATAGAGCAGCATCACACATCAGGGTATATAGAGCATCATCACACATCAGGGTATATAGCGTAGCATCACACAACAGGGTATATAGAGCATCATCACACATCAAGGTATATAGAGCAGCATCACACATCAGGATATATAGAGCATCATCACACATCAGGGTATATAGAGCATCATCACACATAAGGGTATATAGAGCAGCATCACACATCAGGATATATAGAGCATCATCACACATAAGGGTATATAGAGCAGCATCACACATCAGGATATATAGAGTAGAATCACACATCAGGGTATAAAGAGCATCATCACACATCAGGGTATATATAGTAGCATCACACATCAGGGTATATAGAGTAACATCACACATCAGGGTATATAGCGCATTATCACACATCAGGGTATATGGAGTAGGATCACACAACAGGGTATATAGAGCATCATCACACATCAGGATATATAGAGCATCATCACACTTTAGGGTATATAGAGCATCATCACACATAAGGGTATATAGAGCATCATCACACATCAGGGTATATAGAGCAGCATCACACATCAGGGTATATAGCGTAGCATCACACAACAGGGCATATAGAGCATCATCACACATCAGGGCATATAGAGCATCATCACACATCAGGATATAAAGAGCATCATCACACATCAGGGTATATGGAACAGCATCACACATCAGGGTATATAGAGTATCATCACACATCAGGGTATATAGAGTAGCATCACACATCAGGAAATATAGAGTAGCATCACACATCAGGGTATATAGAGCATCATCACACATCAGGGTATATAGAGTAGCATCTCACATAAGTGTATATAGAGCATCATCACACATCAGGGTATATAGAGCATCATCACACATCAGGGTATATGGAGCAGCATCACACATAAGTGTATATAGAGCATCATCACACATCAGGGTATATAGAGTAGAATCACACATCAGGGTATAAAGAGCATCATCACACATCAGGGTATATAGAGCAGCATCACACATCAGGGTATATAGCGTAGCATCACACAACAGGGTATATAGAGCATCATCACACATCAGGATATATAGAGCATCATCACATATCAGGGTATATGGAGCAGCATCACACATCAGGGTATATAAAGTAGCATCACACATCAGGGTATTTAGAGTAGCATCACACATCAGGGTATATAGAGTAGCATCACACATCAGGGTATATAGAGCATCATCACACATCACGGTATTTAAAGTAGCATTACACATAAGTGTATATAGAGCATCATCACACATCAGGGTATATAGAGCATCATCACACATCAGGGTATATAGAGTAGAATCACACATCAGGTATAAAGAGCATCATCACACATCAGGGTATATAGAGCAGCATCACACATCAGGGTATATGGACCAGCATCACACATCAGGGTATATAGAGTAGCATCACACATCAGAATATATGGAGCAGCATCACACATCAGGATATATAGAGCAGCATCACACATCAGGGTATATAGAGCAGCATTACACATCACACATCAGGGTATATGGAGCAGCATCATATAGAGTAAAATCACACATCAGGGTATATAGAGCAGCATCAGGGTATAAAGAGCATCATCACACATCAGGGTATATAGAGCAGCATCACGAATCAGGGTATATAGAGCATCATCACACATCAAGATATATAGAGCAGTATCACACATCACACACCGAATATCCCTCATGCTGCATGGCGCGCAAGATTTTATTCCTTACCTTCCAGCAGCTCCGCTCGGGCCGAAGAATGGAGCTGCCGACTGCACTTCTAGTTTTCGTCTATTACACGAAACCCGGAAGTAACCTCAAGATTTAAACAACAATGCTCTCGCTCGTAGTGATTCTACATGCGGAATCTACTTGGGCACTGCGTCACTTTAACTGACAATTGTGCGGTCGTGCAACATTGTACCCAAACAAAATTGATATCCTTTTTTCCCTACAAATAGAGCTTTCTTTTGGTGGTATTTGATCACCTCTGCGGTTTTTATTTTTTGCGCTATAAACAAAAAAAGAGCTACAATTTTGAAAAAAACACGATATTTTGTACTTTTTGCTATGATAAATATCCCAATTAAAAAATATATATATATTTTTTTTTCCTCAGTTTAGGCCGATATGTATTCTTCTACATATTTTTGTAAAAAAAAATCGCAATAAGCGTATATGGATTGGTTTGCGCAAAAGTTATAGCGTCTACAAAATAGACGATAGATTTAAGGCGTTCTTCTTCTTATTTTTTTTTTTTACTAGTAATGGGGGTGATCAGCGATTTTTATCATGACTGCGACATTGTGGTGGACAGATCGGACACTTTTGACACTTTTTGGGGACCAGTAGATACAGCGATCAGAGCTAAAAATAGCCACAGATTACTGTATAAATGTAATTGGCAGGGAAGGGGTTAACACTAGGGGGCGATCAAGGGGTTAACTGTGTTCCCTATGTGTGTTCTAACTGTGGAGGGGATGGGATTGACTAGGGGAGGAGACAGATCGGTGTTCCTACTTAGTATGCTAAGTAAGATGCTAAGATTTACTTTAGCTATACAAATCAAAGTAAAGAAAATAGAGCTGTTCCTACAACAATTACCTATTTAGGTTAACCCCACATATTTGTGTCATTGGCTCTAAAATCAGTTGCTTTTACTATGTGCTCAATGTTTCTTTCATTACTATATTTTAAGATAGTAAATACCTTTTTGATCCTGTCATTCCCCTCTACTTTCTTATTCAGAAAGGCAGCTTGTAGGCAGATGGAACATTGTTCGATTTTGCCTAAAAAAGGCAAAAAGCAGTCTCTCCAGGGTCTTTTTAAAAAAAATGTTGGCAATGTGAGGAGAGGGGGGTTTGTTCCTCGATGCAGGATGGCACCCCTGCACCTGGGGGATGTCAGAGAAGGGACCATTGGAAGCCTATGGCCTATTGAGATTATGAGCAGTGTGCCCTAACATTGAGTACACCACAGCACACCTTCTGGAACTGTAAGAGCTTGAAGTTAAAGAACCACTCAGTGTCCAAACTATGCAAGAGAAAGTGTTGCCTGTAATTATAGCCAAAGTCTTTTTTTATAATTGAAGATTACCAAACTGTTTATGGATGTAATTTACTATTTTACAAAGATTATTAAAGTAAAGAGCAATTCTTGACCTCATTACTGTCCCAATAAAGTGAAGTACTGCATTTCAGAAAGTGGAGAGCTTTATTCTGTTAAAAGTGAAGTTGTGTTAACTGTGAAGTAATTGGTGCGAACCAGGTTAGCCACAGAGTAGGTTGTGGTTGGAGGAACAGAGTTACCCTCCTGTCGGAGAGAGATGCCCACTCACCACCAGGTAACACATGTCAGGACAGGTAACTCAAACCCCTTTGTAACATGGGCCCTGAGTGTTCACATTAATTTTGGCAGCTCTAAACTGAATCATGCATAAGAAATAGGCCTATGCATAAGTTTACTTTGGGTGCAATGGGGTTAAAGAACTGTGAATAGGAGGATAGCCTATGGTCTGCATCCAAACATGTGGTCAGAGTGTGAGATTACATGTGCTTTTCATGGTATAGAGTGGCACCACCTACAAGCTGATCATCCATCTTCAGAATTGCCACTCTCACTGCGTATGCTCCCTTTGAGTGGAAGCTGTGTTCTGCTTTCAGCCCAAATGCTATAAGAAATAGACATGTGCATTCGTTTTCGTCCGAATGCATTTTCGTCCGAATTTCAGGTATTTTCGTTATCGTTTTAACAAATGATAACGAAAGTGCAGAATCCGAAAAACGAAAGATCCGACATAAACAAATACTTTATTTTCATTTTCCTTGCTACAACAGTTCGATATAGATAGGAGATTCGACATGATGATGACAATAACAATCTGTGTCCATCAAACCTGTGGTCGAATGTGCCTAACCTTAACTCCATTAGTCCAAGATTATTCTACATAGAGAGAAAAGATTCGACATAGAGAGAAAAGATTCAACATAGGGGAGAAAGATTCGACGTAGGGGAGAAAAGATAAATAAAAATAATGATGATGATGAATGTTATTGGCTGATTGTAACCAAAGAGGAGGAGCAGTAAAATAGCTAGAACTAAGTACACACGTAGTTTGGCTTATGGTGTCTGTTGAAAGTTCTAAGAAGATTCGACGGAGCAGATAAACTATACGGCGTCGTACAGTTTAGCTGCTCCGTCCAATCTTCTTTGAACATTCGAGAGTAACTAAATTAAATTTATTTTTCGGACGAAAACGAAATTCCGAAACAAAATATTTCAGTGTGCACATGTCTAATAAGAAACAACGCATCCCCAACATTCCTTTAGATATGCATCTTGCTACCTGCTGGCTGCTAGGTGTTGCAGACATTAGCTGTGCAATCAGTTAGAGAAGCTTGTCTGAAAGAATATAATCATAAAACTGATCAGCAGATTTTAAAGTTAAAGACCATCACCCAGTGGCCAGCAGAGAGGAGCATGAAAATCTAAAAGAATGCTAGGGATGTGTTCTTTCACATACAGCTTGGTCCAAGATGCTTTTCTGAATCAAGTCCTTTGTTTCCCATTTCAATTTTTTTTATTCTGCATAATTTTCCTACAGAAGCCCATTCTTTGGCTAAATTCTATTTTTTCTCAGTATTTCATATATGAGCCTCACTAAATGTAATTACCGTAGTTGTTTTCTTAATGATACTAACTTCAACATTTTTGTGTTACAGATTGCAGCATAGACATCACAGTGTCTGTTGACTACTCAAGAAGAATTAGACCATCCACTACATCTGTTCTGCAACAAAAACTTAACCGCTTGCTCCCTGAAGTGTTACAGCATGTGTCTACCCTGAGCAACCTGAGCTGTACCTCTGGGCCACCAGTAAACGTACAATTTAGATATGCTGTTCCCAGACAAGACTCCACATTTCACTTTGAATCTGATTTTGAAAAATATAATGAAGACATTCTTAGGAAGTACATTGAAGTTCAGTCAACAGTTGACAGCTTTTTAAATGGCCAGTTCTTGGAATCACTTTGGAAAAAAATGCAGACTTTGCCTACACAGAAAACAAAAGTGAGTACTGTTTTCTAAGGACTGTTTGTACAGTGTTTAAAGTGGAACATTGAGATGTAACAATATACTGGAATAGTGGAATTAGCATACAAATATACCTGCTACCATTAATAAGCTTCCTTTCGGGTGATTGTTTCTAGGTTTGAAATATGCATGTTGGGAGCACTATATTATTAACTTGCTCCAGTCAACACAAAGGGGTTGATTTACTAAAACTGGAGAGTGTAAAATCTGGTGCAGCTGTGCATGGTAGCCAATCAGCTTCTAACTTCTAACCTCTACTTGTTCAATTAACATTTGACAACAAAACCTGGACATTGATTGGTTTCCAAACAGAGGTGCACCAGATTTTGCACTCTCAGGTTTTAGTAAATCAACCTGTAACGAGCCCCTGCTTGCTTGATTCCACTCTCCCGACACTCCTCTGCGGCTATAGAATCAGATTGCAGATTGCAACATCTGATTGTTCGGTCATCCGATGCTCCGGGATTAGAACTACAGCTATGTGCCGTTCGAATCCAGTTGTGATAGCTCAGAACAAACACCAGGCAGGCTGTATGTAAGTTCAAACAGGAATCTCAATTTTATTGGATGCACACAACACACTTTTATACACAGCAGTTTGAACAACCACTTTCCTATTGGTCAATTGTAAAGTACACTTTAGTCCTCAGTTAGGTCCTCTTGGCCATGCAAATGAGGACTTGAAACAGGGTCAGCAGGGATTGGTCCGATAGCTTGAATTGGAGAACTGATATGTGTAATGACACGGAGAAGCCCCAGGGGGTAATTAAAGTGCAAAAACAAACAGTCAAACACAGGACAATGCATTCCTTCCAGACCATGGAGCTGTGTGGAGGGGGTTAGCCTTAAAATAGGGCAGAAGATCCCCCCCCCCACTGTGTAATAGAATCAAAGGAGAAATACTTCAGTATTCCAAGCTTCATGACAATACTCCCCCCTGGAAAACAGTCCAACAGCCACAGTGAGACCCTGAACGAGTCAACTCGAGGATGTTGGAAAAGTAGTCTTAAGGTTCCAACAGTATGAATCGGTCACACTGTAATATGGCAAATACAATTTCCCAGAGTCTGTGTCTCTTGGGGGGATATGGACCTGAATCCAAAGTAACACTACCTCAAGGGTCCTCAGGCATACAGCTCACAAAGAGCACTGTTCCCCCAAATGCCAGGGCCCACGATCGGTCAGCAAGAGGCTAGCATTTAGTCCCCTCCAAAAGCCTCTGTCCTGGCTCAGTCTGTCACATTTCTCCCTTGTCGGCAGATTACTAACACAAGAGGAGACCCCAGACAGATTTACTCCGAAGTTAGTCCATGGTTCCAGTCCCCTAATGCGTGTACCCACACAGTACCCCAAACAAATTGTTCCATACAGAGCATTACTTACCCAGCCAACCTCTGCCTCTCTTAGAGAACACGCCCGTCACTGGGGACAGGCCTGGATTGGCCCTTCTCCCTGGAGTCTTTTCAGCCGCTGGAGAGAAGACAGGGTGACTGGGCTCACTCCGGCATGCTGTTGGGGATCTGGGCCGACTGCCCAGCATCCTTGGGGTATACAAGTGGGGACTGAAGTCCCATCCACTTTTAGTAGATGAAAATCCCCCAGTGCTTGCAAAGCATGGCTAACATCCTCCTGTCTCAGTGTCGCACCATTTTCTGGGGTTGTGTCAGTGGAGACCGAAGTCCCATCAACTACCACAGGAACTCCCTCTTCTGTTAGTTGAGGGCAGAGGCCAGCAGCACTCTGCCCTGTTGCCAGCACTTCTGCTGGGGACTCCACATCCTCCGCTCTGGCTAACCGTTGGGGCAGGAGGCTGGCTTCCTCCACTCCCAAACTGTGTAACTGCCACTGGGGAGGTGAGCCAGCTGCTTCCTTTTCTATTGCCTCATCTGGCTGTTGGGACAATATGTCTGTGGTACTGTTTCCCAGGTGCAGGGATCTTTGCTGGGGAGGAAAGACCGCTTCCTCCACCCTGGCCAACTGTTGGGGAGGGACGACGAACACCTCCTCTTCCTTCTCCCCCTGTATCCTGATCTGCTGCTGGGAAGTGACCACCTCCTTTTCACCCTGAGCCTCTGGAACCGCCACAGACGTGGGGCAGAGGTCTTGGACCCTCTGTCCGGTGGCCATCGCTTCAGATGGGGAAGTTCCTTGTGACTCCACAGATATTGCTGTTGGTGCTGGGCAGAGCACAGTGAAGTTTAGCCCTAATAACAGCTCTTCTTGTGCTGGAGGCTCACCAGGTTGTTCTTCCTCAGCAGAAAAATCTATCAAATCCCCTGTCTCTGCAACTTGTGTCTGGGGATAAAGGTTCCCACTCTCCTGTCCATGGAACCCAGAAGATGCTATCAGTGATGGGCAGAGGTTAGCAGAGCTCTGCCCTGTTGTCAGCACTTCAGCTTTGGGGATAGCGATCTCCAGATTTTCCACTGCCAATTCTCCGGCATTCTGCTGGACAGGCACATTCCTCCATCCAAGATCATCCAATGCAGAAACAGGTTCATCAAGGTCAGCCAGCACTTGCTCCATCCGCCATTAGACCTCCGCATCCATAGCTACAGGGGCAGGTTGGCAAAGCACACTGTTACTCTGCCACATTGTCGACTCTTCAGCCAAGATTTCCGAGTTGTCAACTGGTATTTCCGGATAGACCCAGGCAAAGGGAGCCCCACCCTGCTGCTGAGCAGAGTCTAGCAGCTGTCTGTAGGCGATCTCCAGCTCCCATTCCTGAACGGCCAGAAACTCCAAATCTTCCTGTGCCCAGTGCACTTCCGAGACATTTAGTCTTCACTCTCTGTGCTCCATTATTTCCTCCAAACGCCACTCTCGATCACTCCCAAAGTCAGGGTCCCTGGACAGCCTCCAGTACAACAATCCCAGGCCATCGTAGTCAAAGCCTTCCGTGGGGCTGTCATCCGCTGTCCACGGGCACACTTGGGCTACATACCACTGGAGGGCTCTGTAGCTCTCGTCCAACTGCATTTCTGCCCGGATCAGCCTGCTTAACTCAGCTGTCCACTCCTGGTTCGTTGTTCCCCCAATAACAGCATTCGTACTTCAAACTGTGACCAGTACCTTACATGGATGGAGGGGAGAACTTTTCCCTGGTGTCACTGCTCATGGGCTAGCGCTTCCTTCGAGAGTTCGCAGCGGATAGAATCAAACCATTACAGCAGGACCTGCTCTGATACTGGTCCTCTGTGCTGTATCTGCATCTCTCGCAACCTCCTTCTGAATTCCTCTTCCATGATGACGTATCTGTACCTCTCCTCTACTGCTATCCGGACCTTGGATCCAGGTGATGGTTTGGATGTGTTCACAGCAACGAAGCACGATCCCACCAGTCCCTCTACGGCTCTCAAGTAAGTCTTTCAGCGTGGCTCTCCTGCAGGCTGCATAGCTGGTCATTCACTGTGGTGGTTTGGAGTGTCCCAGTAACTGGAGAGCAAATCCCACCGCTGCCACCAATGTAACGAGCCCCTGCTCGCTCGATTCCACTCTCCCGACACTCCTCTGTGGCTATAGAATCAGATTGCAGATTGCAACATCTGATTGTTCGGGCATCCGATGCTCCGGGATTAGAACTACAGCTATGTGCCCATTGAATCCAGTTGTGATAGCTCAGAACAAACACCAGGCAGGCTGTATGTAAGTTCAAACAGGTATCTCACTTTTATTGGATGCACTGCACACAACACACTTTTATACACAGCAGTTTGAATGCCCCGCCCCCAACAACCACTTTCCTATTGGTCAATTGTAAAGTACACTTTAGTCCTCAATTAGGTCCTCTTGGCCATGCAAATGAGGACTTGAAACAGGGTCAGCAGGGATTGGTCCGATAGCTTGAATAGGAGGATTGATATGTGTAATGACACAGAGAAGCCCCAGGGGGTAATTAAAGTACATAAACAAACAGTCAAACACAGAACAATGCATTCCTTTCAGACCATGGAGCCGTCTGGAGGGGGTTAGCCTTAAAACAGGCAGAAGATCCCCCCCCCCCCCCCACTGTGTAATAGAATCAAAGGAGAATTACTTCAGTATTCCAAGCTTCATGACACAACCCCTAAGCATTTCTTCAGTCAACCCATCACTAGTGATTACTGACTGGGATTGTAGTAACACTCAGGCTTTCTGGTAACTCAGAAGGTAGTGCCCTGTACACACGGGCGGACTTTTCGGCAACAAAGGTCCGACAGTCTTTCTGACGGACTTTCGACAGACTTTTGACGGACTTCCGATGGACTTTCGAACGAACGGACTTGCCTACACACGATCACACCAAAGTCCGACGGATTCGTACGTGATGACGTATGGCCGGACTAAAATAAGGAAGTTGATAGCCAGTAGCCAATAGCTACCCTAGCGTCGGTTTTCGTCCGTCGGACTAGCATACAGACGAGTGGATTTTTCGACCGGACTCGAGTCTGTCGGACAAATTTGAAACATGTTCCAAATTTAAAGTCCGTCACACGGTTAGATTGTCCACCGGATTCGGTCCTGTAGGACCAGTCCGGTCGAAAGGTCCGCTCGTGTGTACGCGGTATAAGAGGCATCAAAAGTTGGCTGAGACATGCTTACACAGAGCAGAGAACAATATCTCTAAAACTAGGCCCATTTTGGGAGGCTTTTCTGAAACTGGGTATCCACTTACTCCTTAGTAACAGCCTATGATGGAATCACTGAATGGCAATGGTATAATATTGGTTTGGCAGCAGTTTTTAAAAATGTAGATCTTATTTCTATTGAGGCACTTGTGTGTATGTGGATTAGGCAGCAGAAAAGGAAGGTAAAAATACAAATACATGAATATAAAATATATACCATCCAGGTGCTTATTTAAACCGATGCATCTTTCAGCTGATTTTTGTCACAGATAAGAATAACATAAAAGCCAAGAAAATTCAATAAACGTGAACATCTAATGGATTTAATGGATAAGTAAAAAATAAAAATAAAAATTGCACTAATAACAGATCAAGAAATAAATGAAAGCAATTCATGAGTCATATAAAAATCATGTAACTTGGAGACTATAAATAAAGCAGGAAATAAGAGTATAAATGCATTCTCAGTACTTTGCTAAGAGTTGGTGTTCCCACACCTATAATATGCTTATTCACTGCTAATTATGTCACTAGTTATGCCATAATACTATATAAGATAGAGTATGTTCATGGAGGAGAGACCATAGAATCTACAAAAAAAACACCTGTACATAGAGGCTAGTTACACAAGTGGAGGCAGTGATCAGCCTTGTTATCAGATAATATGCAGTTTTAAAGCCAGAGTTAATAGTTAATTTAGAACACTTTCATAAATGTAATCCATGATGTGGCATCATATTGACACTTACTGTCAAAAAAACACAATAAAATAGCATACTCTTACTTTTACAAACCCATTTGTTTGCAAATTGTCTTTGCTTTTATGTTACATTTCATTATGCTATTGTGTTTAATGTGTTGCATGTTTACAAATACATTCCTAAAGAGTTTCCTGTATCTGCGTTTGATAATATTTGGTCATTGGTATGATCCCCCTTGACACAAAAAATGTGTCACATAAATATGCATACTGGCCTTAGACACAGCTATACTTAATAATGAAATTCATTCAATTAAACTGTTAAAATACTTTGTCTGCAAGCTAAACAAATCTGTTTTGAAATTGGGGATTCCAATAGCACCTTGCATATGGTATGCACATTAATATTCTGGAATTTGAATCATACTTATTAAATTGTAAAGTTGGAAATGAAGAAGCCTACGCATTTACTTTTCCAGCGAAGCTTGCTTATAATTTAATAGACTTTATAGGTCAACTTCTTTGCTTATATTTAGCGCAATGTTACTGACCAAAAGTAGATGCTACAAACCTGTCTCCTCCCCATGCTTGCCTATAATAGGGCTTCTAGTATCAAAAAAGTAGGCAAGTCTCCCTGAGCAGATGACCAAACTTGTTTACACTACTGGTAGAAGAGCTATCCTGCATGTATACGATAAAGGACTGCTACTCTACAGCTATAGCCATGTCTATACAGTACATCTGTTCATTTAGTGTTTAGTGTTTTTACTGTCTCTACCAACTTGTGATACCAAGTCTAATTAAAAAGGGAGCAATCATTTTGTAATTTGCTTCATAACTTTACCCTAGGTTTCTAGAATCTGGCTCCATCATTATTTGCTTTTGTCTCTAGATAGGTGTAATTGCTGTATAAAAGCTAAGTATATCACATAGCAAAGAGAAATACATTTTGCCAGGTATATTTGTATAGTATCTGCAGTATAAAATCGCTAATTCTAAAGAAATTGCAAATTCTGTCCTAATGCATAAATAAATAAATATAGGAGTAACAAACACTGACTTAATATAAACCTCTACTCGGTACAAAATAATCCATGTAACACTTGTTTTGTATAGCAAGCACTCTTGATGGGGTTCCCCCTAAAAGTTTCCATGCAAATGCTGACTTTTTGAAAGTTGTTTTTTTTCAAAGGGCTAACCCTTCATGTCAGGCTTAAAAGTCAGACTCCACTCCATACCACAATCAGACACAACTCCATGTCCGATCTACCAGTTGATATTAGGAGTGGTGCATTGATTTCATAATCTACATATTTTGTATTGTGCATTACAACAAAGTTACTCTTCTGAATTATTTTAAAATTCTCCTTGAGCAAAGTACGTATTTGTTTTCTAGGTCATAATAATTTTTACAGATGGTCTTGATGATTCTTTAGCAGCACTAAAGAAGACTTCAGAATCCCTTCGTAGGCAAGGTTTGTGGAAATATTCACTAAGATATACTGATTAAACAGAAGGCTATTTTGGTAGCTATTTAGTTTCATTTGGATATATTTATTCATTTACATATGACCTTTCAGTGTCAGGGATTCACTATACATATAAACTGTTCATTTCTGTCCAGGTCATTCAAAACCACACATTAAAGTCTAATGCTATTTACTATCTATGAGACCATGTAAGATATAGAACCACATATTTAGCACTAATGTACAGCAATTTTAGATAAAGCCATCCCTACCCCCCTAAGTTCCTATTTTATTCTATTGAGTCTGGATTTATGTCAGCTTATATTGTTATTTTTTTTTTCTGAACATTGATGTAATGTTTAAACTTGAATTAAAAAAAAGTCTAATGCTGGGTGTAGGGGCATACAGCTTTGGCATAAGGAAGCTAACCATGATTTGCTGTATTGCAAAAGGTTTGGCCCAAGAGTATGATTATGTCAATTACTCTTGATAGACTAACAAAAAAGTGAACTAACAAACATTGAACACTGTGCAATGGATATACTGGGCACATAGTGCCCTGCACTGTGCTAAAGGCATGTTGAACTCTGACCTCTATGCCTGACAAAGACATGCCAGATGAAATGTGGCACTCTGCCAGGTTCATATTGAATCCCTTGAACGACCTGTTAAGGTCATGAAAGTATACTCTGTACTTTGCCAAGACATTCTGAGCACATTAAGCACTCTATAAAAATTATTTACCAAATAAATAAAGGCAAAGAGTGGTGCTAGAAACTCATTAAAAACATTAAGCGTTCTGCCAAAGACATGCTGACAAGGCAAATATTTGTCTGGGATATGCTGTGTCACTATATTAATACCTTCTGTGAGGTACATTCTGAGTACAAGGAGAATTTCAGAGAAATAATGGGAACACTGGACCGTAGATGGTATGCTAAGCACATCAGATTCTTTGTTTATAGACTTGCCAAGCAAATTAGACACTTTTTCAGAGTCATGCCAAGTATATGTGAAAAAAATATCATCTAACTTCTTGTTTTCTAGGTCTGGATGGTTTATTGTTGGTTGGACTGGAAGGTGTGTATAATTTTAAAGAAATACAGGAACTTGAGTTTGGAAGAGGGTTCTCCTATGAACATCCACTAAGTGTTGGAATTTATGATTTGCCGAGTATAATGCTAAAAGAAATTGTAAGTTTTATATTGAAATAATTACATTATACATTACCTGTTTTTTTTTATTATGTATTTGTATATTTGCTTTCAAAATTATCTAACTTATATGTGTATTTTGACAGGACACAGTTGCTGAAAGAAAATGCTGCAAAGTCATTTGTAAATGTCGTGGGCAAGATGGTCCTCGTGGTCTTCCTGGTTCTCCAGGTTCAAAGGTGAGACAATTCAAATGAACAAATATTTATTCCTCTGAAAATAGTCCTGATCCCTGTATAGTTGTGTTTAAATACATTTATGATAGGTACCTGAAGCTGTTTACATTGACTTACTGTAATCCTCTGCACAGTAGAACATTGACTAAAAGAGGCTCCTGCAGTTCCTTTTGCACACAGGCATCATAACTGCGTATGCTCTTATCGATGCATGTTAGCTCTTACTTATGTGTGTAGCCAAACTCTTTTTTAGCTGTAGCACCCTCCGAGGTAGGTGCTAGGATGAGTGTATTATAGTTGTGGGTTTCTCTGCTTAACAGGGAGAAAGCTAGGTAAATTTATGTGCTGTCTGATTAACAGAGAGCTGTGATTGGTTAGTGTTGGCTGCTGAATGTGCTTGGGTCGGCCTATGCTGTCTGAGTGTTCCTATGCCTAGGAACCTAGGAAGATTCTGGACTATAGGTGGAGACTAGGCAGATGAGCAGCATATTGCAGCAGTGCTTCTTGTCAAATCTAATAAAAAAGACAAGCTTTCATATATAGTCCAAACATGAGCAAGAATGGAAATGGAGGAGATCTATTGTAGCTTTTGCTGTGATCTGTAGAGAAAAACTTCCACCATACACTTGACCACGTAAGGGAAATCTCCACTTTGGGCATGCACTCACCAGAAATACAGCAGTACTGCACCTTTAATAGTAAAAATGCTTCTCCACCGCTCCAATACAAACTTCCACCAGGTGTCAGTTACGCGATATTGGGCTCCAGTACCATGTGAGAGGAATGAAATATCCACATTTTTATTAATCAAAAATACCTCCCCTTACAAAATATGCTTACTAAATGTGAATTAAAATGAAGCCAAAAGTAAAGTGCACTGTGCCTGTATGTTTTCCCGGTCGCCGGGAAGATGAGACAGCGTATGGACTATATATGAAAGCTTGTCTTTTTTATTAGATTTGACAAGAAGCGCTGCTGCAATATTTTAAAGGACTATTTGATTGAGGTTTTTTTTTTCCAGTATTGCATTTATATTAATGTTTCACATTTAAGTAGATGCTCCCATAGTGTGTTTTCACATTGTTGTACATATTACTACACAGGTATCGTGGGAATTTTTCACACAGGGTGCAGAGTGATGCTTTTGTAGGTGGGCGATTTCAAGCATCCTTATAGAGATGAGCAGCATAAGTATGGATACAGCCTTGGGAAATTGGAAGGGAAGGTGCCCCTAGGCATGCTGGGTGCCTGCATTTATGTTTAGGAGCACATGGGCTGTGGGTCACTCCCAGGAGAGGATTACACCAGGCTGGGGGGGAGAGGCTTTGCCTCCCCAGCACTTGTGGCCATATGGCCTCAGGTGGGCAACCTGATGGCCTCAAATTGCTGACGTTCAGCTTCAGATAGGAGATCTGAGAGCAGGAAGTCTACCTAGCTGACAGAGGGAGAGTCTACAGTGCATCTAATCTGGTACCACGGAGAGAGAAGGCTGCCGGTGGAGCTGTGTTGCTGTGAAGAAGACTGCATGTGCCTTTGCAAGGACTTTAGTCAAGTTTTACTAGGAAAGAAATTCCTTGGTGTGAATAGTTACATTTGGACTATCCTGCTATATTCCTACCGATCCAAGTTCTCCAATAAAACAACAAAAAAATCCTAGAATGGTTATCAGAGAAATGAGCCGAAGTATGTGTGCATCTGGCTTTGGGAAATACCTTGTGTCTGGCTGTGGAGCAGAAAAGTGGGAAAGACCTGCGCAAAATACCAGCAGCTTTTGCGGGGGTAGTGCTACATAGCATTGATTGGAGTAGGAAAGGGTTAGATACCCTTATTATCTGTATCTCCTTTAAGAAGATTCATCTCTCTGTTTCTTCTGATGACTGTTGTAACTGAGACAGAAAGTGATGGGTAATCCAAAATGTTACAGTTGTTACAGAACAAAAGGAGAGGTCACATCTTCCAATGGGCAAGCCTGCTGCAGAAATAATTGTCTAAGAGGAGATTTCATCTCACTTCCTATTTTATCTCGAGAAGTGATGGTAAATCTCCCCAATATGACACATACAACAAAAAAATAAACTGACAGGTTTCTAACCACTTCCTACACTATCCAAAATGGAAAAGATTTGGGGCTATAGATACACTTTTAACGAAACCTATTCCAAGGGAATATAGAAGCTGTGATTGACTGACCTCAATATATGCTAGTTGCCTGGCGTTCATGCTGCTCCAATGTCTACAATACTTTCTGTGGCACACCCCTGGCACAAGTATGCAGAGCCAGAATTTCAATTCCACTTTTCTAACCTGCCAGGTTGCTCAAGGCCAGTGCCTCAAATAATTGAAACTGAGGGAAACATGGGTTTGCCATAGTGGACCCCCATCTGGAAATGCTATCTATCTGGTTATTTTCACCTTCAGTACTTTAGGACACTTTCCCGAAACAAACATTCAAACAGTAATGTCAGAGTAAAGACAAACTAAACCCACAACAGTAAAATCTGTCTATAAATGCAAAATAGCATGCTTGTTATACTCACTGTGGAACTTAAGGGGTTAATCATTTGCATTGTGTAAAAAGGCGCTTTGATCTGCTATGAACAGATCCTCCCCCTTCTGCAGGGTATCTCTTGGCAAGGCCAGATAAGATACAGTTAGGGTAGTAAAGCTGCACATACTCAGTTTGGTCTCTATTGCTGGAGAGAACAGTTCCTTGTTGAGCTGAGCTTTTCAGGTCACATGATATTGACATCACACATTTGGGCGTGTATTCAGATCCTAAACGACAGCCCAGTTCTTTCCTCCCCCTTCATGCCCAGTAACTAAAAGGAACACAGTGGGTGGGATGTCACATCTAGATTCATGGATGATCCACCTTCCATAACAGCATGAGGACACAGGCTGTAGTGGAATTCTCCTCCTACCTGAACACTCAGCACTCAGGCAAACCCTGCAGTTTATCACATGACTATGGTATACAGATCAGCCAAAAAGGTATATAGTGGCAGTATTTGAATGTAAAAATAAGATTTATAGGCTGTGGGCACTGCGCGGAGGGGGGGGGGTCGGATGAACTCTTTTCATATTACTGGGTTTAGTAACACCTTGCATACTTGTTTAAATCTAAACTTCTGTAAGCTTGAGGGAATAAGGTAAAAGGTAAGTAACTATGTCTATTCGATGCCCCCTAGACTAAACAAGCAATAGAGGCTTATGAATCAGGTAGGAAAAGAAGCAAACAAAAATGAATGTTTTTAACTGACTGGAGTTCAGCTTTTAAGGTCAGTGACTGAAATATTCTATTGGCTTAGAGTATTAGACAGTGTGACCTACAATACAACTTAAAATGACTCCAAGAAATCAACCTAGTCTCAGATATCTTTGCATTGTTTTGATTTATTTTATTTGGAAAGTAATTTAAATAAAACAAATCTAGTTAATATGAAAATGACACTTAGAACAACTGAACCTGCCATGCACTCAGTTTAGCACAAAGCTTCATTTTTCACGGTTGTACATTTTAGCAAATACATTTTTAAGATATTTTTCTTTGGAGTTTTCTTGTTCCTGATAATTGGCTGTTTTGCTGTGTTTGGAGAGATTTATTTCGAAACTGCACGTATTTATTACATACTGCATGTAGACGTGTTGTGATCTGCCAACTCATCACAGCTGGTCTTTGTTTCTGTGCAGTCTAATACTTTTAGATTAATGGAGTTATAATAAATGTATAGTGCATCCTTGTACATGTCTGTTAAATCTGCTAGCATAGCTAGAGAGATAAGTATTATGTAACCATGTGAAATTCAGCCAGATGTTCTCTGTCTACAAGCGTAAGTGCAGTATTGAGTACCTTTGATAATATTAAAGCTTTTGTCATACAGCTGGAAATGTATTTGTGTATGTGTTTTTTTCTTAACCTAAAATTGGACACAAAAACTTTCAATCGAATGTATACTTTAATGGCCACACAGTATATAATCCTACCTTAGGCTCCTAGATATTACTTTCTAAAAGTAGTTATGACATGATCTCTTGGCTGCATATAGACTGTGGATACCCCCTGGGTCTACAGACTGCATGTAGAAAACTACAGGGTGGGGGGGGGGGCAAATAAATGACCAGACAGTGTGCAGAGAGAGAGAGAGAACAGCAGTGACTGGCCTTTGTTACAAAATATTTCTGCAAAGAGACAAACTGCAGAAGTTAGTTCATGCTGGATCACTGCATAGATCTGGTGGAAATACACAAACAACAAGATTCAAGTAAGAATTCACATGGTCTTCGTATTTGGTCAATATATGCTTAGGTTGTATTTCAGCTTTAAAGGTTCTGTGTGTTTAAATTTAATGCATGCCGGTATTAACTTATAGAACTATGGGGTCAATTCGCTAACGTTTACCGCATGCTTGTGACTCATTTGCATAAATTATTGCATGCGGTAAATTAAGTCCAATTCATAAAATAATAACCGCAAAAAAAAGTGGCAGTAAATATAGCTTTAAAAGGGTAGTAAACCACTGAAAAAAACAATAAAAACCTTCAAGACAATGGCATAAGGTGCTAGTGTGCATCGCATACTAGCACCTTATGAAATACTCACCTTATAACAAAGCCCTTCCAGTGGCGCCCGCTCACTGCTGAGAGGGCGGACATCTTCTACCCTCCTTTCATCTGGGATCGAGGGCTCCGGTGCTGTGAGTGGCCAGAGCCGCGATGACATCACTCCCGCGCATGTGTGTGGGAGCCCTTGGTTCCGGCAAGAAACTCTGGAGGTCCGGCACGGTATGCTGGACCTTCAAAACGCATGTGCCGCTGACGTCAGCGGCTGCATGCAGGGTGAATATATCCTAAACGGTGCGTGTTTAGGAGATATTCATTTTACCTACAGGTAAGCCTCGCTATAGGCTTACCTATAGGTAAAAATAACAAAGCAGGGTTTACAACCACTTTAAAAACTCCAAGTCATAAATGGACCAGAAAGTAATCAAGCATGCTGGTGGTATCATATGCGGTATTTGTAAAAAAAAAGTCCCCTTGACCCCCACGCTGTTTTTGACAAATAGCTGTTTGCTAAGGAGCAGGCCAGGAGGCCGACCGCAGTGCCCTTAACAACCGATGACCCAGCATGCAGTGGTCTGTGATGTCACAAGGGGGAGGGACCACCAGGTGACGTAGCCAGGTGGCCCCGCCCCTTACCTATATAAGAAATGTCAAACGGTGGAGCCTACAGTAGGAAGCCAGCCTTCATGGATGGCGGGAGCGTTTTTGTTTTGTTTTTCCTTGGGTCGGCATAATTGACGTGTATGACATGTAGATTTACATCGGGGGACACTGTTTTTTTTATTTTTTAATAAAGGAATTGTCAAAAACTGTCTTTGCGTTTTTATTTATTTACTTTTTGACACCTTTTTGGTGAATGGGTAGGGGTTCTGTGTACCCCATACACATTCACATGAGAGGGCTGGGATCTGGGGGCCCACTTCATCAACATGAAGACAAGGTGCTTTGGGGTGGGGGGGGGCAGAGCCTTCCTACCCCAAAGCACCCACCCCCCATGTTGAGGGCATGTGGCCTGGTATGGCTCAGGGGGGGCACTCACTCGCCTGACCTGCCAGGCTGCATGCTCAGATAAGGGTCTGGTATGGATTTTGGGGGAGGGGGCATGCTGTTTTATTTTATTTATTTTTTTGGCGTGGGGTTCCCCTTAAAATCCAAACTATCAGGTCCAGCACTGAAATGTATGTGTAAAATCATGTTTAAAGAAGTCATTGCTAAAAAATATATATATTTACTTATTGTATCCAGTAACACAGTGTGGTTGATTTACTATAGGAAAATATGCTGATCGCTTTGCAAAAGGATTATCACTTCGCAAGGGACCTTTCTCTTAGCTTAGTGAATTTGGTGAAATTCATTTTGCAAGGAGTAACCAATCACTTGCAAAGGAAAAAAATAAAAAAGTATTTTTGCTTGCACATGATTGGATGATGAAAGTCAGCAAAGCTACACCCCATTCACAAAACTAAAGGTAAAAAATCCTAGCAATGGGCTAAATTCACAAAGCTTTAAACACAAGGATTTATCTTTAACTTAGCTATGTGACAGTATTTTTCAAATCTTTGAAACTCATTTTTTTAAAATAAGTATCCTTATCTGAGTGTGTTAGCTTTGCAAGTTGAGCCTCCACAATTCATGCTCCATGGTTACATTACTTTTCCTTTGTCTGTTGCATTCTAGAACTTCCATATTTGAATATATGTTTAAGGTGAACAGGAAGATTTGGCTACCTTGTTTCATTTGCCCTCATTGCATCTTAAGTCTCCTGAGACCTTAGAGAAAGTGGTATGCAGCAGAGAAAGAAGTAAACTGCTATATGTAAATGTTTTACATTCTAATGCCAAAAGATACAAGAGCATTGAGCAGTTAGGTTCACAATTTTTACACTAAAGCATTGCAAAAGTTAAACAGTTAAATTACTTTACAGAGTGAACCAGGCATGTAGGTTCTATTATTATTGTGTATTTATTGGGACCAATTTTGATATCTGTCCCATTAATTGTAATAACAAAGTGTATAGAGCTAATTTCTGTTTTATGTTTTTTGTCCCTAGGGAAGACCTGGTGAAAAAGGATCTCCAGGACATCCTGGGGAGGAAGGTGGATCTGTACGTAAAATCTACTAAATCTTACTTCTTTAGAATAGTTTAGTAAACAAGTTTAAAAAAAGTTACAGCACATTGGATGTGATATTTGTTTGGAATAATGTGAAACCATATCTTGCACTAGGATGCCCTCTCAACATTATAGAGGTGGGTAAGACATTCTACAATTTAAGGCATATTTTACAATGCTGTTAATAAGCATTCAGCAAACATTCTCTGCGGGTGAATCTTCCAGGTGATTTGAATGACTGTAATTGATTTTTCACCAGAGAAATTTTGGTGAAAAGTCACATTCAGGCCCCGTTCACACTGGTGCGACACAACAGTGGTACGACCGTTGATCCGACTGTGCCCTGCGACTTCAATTCAACATCGATCCGACTTACCCATCCGACTTTAATGAACGAGATATGATTTTGATCCAACTTTGAGATAGTCCGACTTGTCCTTTGACCAATCAAAACAATCCCAGTGTGACATAAATTCCTTTTCCTGCTGCTGTAATCCATGTCGGATAGTTAAGATGGTGATCCTACTTGTGGTACGACTTCAGTGATAATCAATGGGCTGAAATCAGACCAAAGTAGTGCAGGAACCTTTTCCAAAGTCAGACCGACACAAGTCGGACCAGTTAAGACAGCTCTCATACAGAATCATTGATTTATACATGTCATGCGACATGTGCTCTCAAAGTCAGAGTGTATGACTTACCAGTGTGAACCGGGCCTTACTGCTGTAAATTTTAGTCTCATGCCCCAATACCCACATAGGGTAAGATAGGGAAAGTCTCCTCAAAGGAACACATTTAGCAATATGTATTTTAAGGCTGAGTTCAAACTATTACAAATTGGATGTGGGTTCCCCGCATCCAATTCACAATAGCAGGAGATTTTGCACGTCTCCGATGCGAATTTGCACAGGGGTCCCCAAA
The DNA here is from genome assembly GCA_037952925.1 of Lithobates clamitans. Classification (NCBI taxonomy): domain Eukaryota; kingdom Metazoa; phylum Chordata; class Amphibia; order Anura; family Ranidae; genus Lithobates; species Lithobates clamitans. The sequence continues at coordinate 6,214,624 of JBBGZY010000637.1, forward strand.
ATTAGGGCTGAAAGCAGACCTGAAACGGTGAACGGGGACGCACTGGACCCCTGCTGTGAGCCACATATGATGATAATGTGAACCCAGCCTAACTCTTTGTCAGGCAACTAAAAAAAAGAGCAAAGAGCTGGCTGGAGTTGAGCATTAAAGTGAAGCTGTATTCAGTTCACAATATATAAATAGACCAGAAAATAATAATTCAGACCCTCAGACATGACTACATATGTTTTCAGTTGTCCATAAAACTTGGGGGGCTTCATCATGCAATTATCATCTTCCATGGGAAAGGCTCCATTTTGCCTCTGACACTTCTCTTTTGGATTATGGAGCCTCCTACTGTAGGTATGGACCAGTGATAAGGCACAGAAAGAGCTGGGGGTAGGCACTGACCTCTTAATGGTCAGTCAGCATTTATATATTATAGTGCCCTTGATATTGGGCTATGGAGGACTTCTAGGACATTGAAATAAATGAACAGTCACTTCTTGCATAAAAAAATAAAGTATATTTAATTCCAATAAAAAATGAAGATATTGCAGCTTATCAGTCCTTAGGTGTGCCGACTGCATACACTTTCTTTTTCCAGGGGCAGAAAAATACTAGTTGATTTTGCAAGAAATCCAGTGTCCTTGTGACTTCCTAGGTACTGGACCAGTGGTAGCCCGTTCATATGGGGCGCAGTGGTCGCCCTCGTAATCTATGCGTCTGGCCCCTAATCTACATGCAGGGCGCCAGATGCATGGATTTCAGTGGGGTTTTTTTTCTTTTTTTTGAAGCACATGATTAGAGCCTGAGGCTCAAATTGGCTTCAAAAAAGGGTGCGCTCGGAGCGCAGAGCACTGCGCCCTGCGCCCTGAGCTCACCCAGTTGTGTGACCATAGCAAATTAATATTCGCTATTGTCTTTCTGATTCTCCTCCCGGTCAAACATAAAGTGGGTCCTGAGACCCGATTGGCTGAGAGGAGAAGCGATTGTATTGGCTGCTGAGGAGGAGGAGACACAGGGGAAGCCACTGTGAAGCCGAGGAGGAGAAGATGCAGGGTGAAGCCGCCGAGGAGGAAGCACTGCCCGTGACCTAGATGGGGTAATTGCGGGGCTGCTGTGCTGACGTACGAGCGACGGGGGGGAGGGTTCGACCAACCAACCGGGGGGGCGGGGCGGCAAGCAACACACCTGCCACCCGCCCCCCGATCGGTTGGTTGAAAAAAATGCCAAAAAAATGGATTACCAGTAGCAGCTGCACTAGACTGACATTTCAATCAGTTATCAGCTTTCTTAGCTATCTTCTGTGAACTGCAACTCCTTCTTTTATATAATGCAAATGAGCATTGGAGGAGGAGTTTCTAGTCAGGCAAGCAGCTTAGGGTGACAACACTATTTTTCCATAGTTACAGTACATTAAGAGAAAGCTGTTATCTTGTCAGCCTAGGACAGGGAATGTGATATTAGCAGCAGTTACTTTAATATTGCTGGACTGTACCAGATTCTTAAATATATATCAAATGCTCTAGTATCCCCTTCCTCTGTAATATTTTGATGCCTTGTTTAATTAATGCAGTGTCATTCAAAATGGAATTTTCCAATGTGAATGAAGATGGCTCTAAAACAACTGTGGAGAACACAGTAATGGTGATCAAATGTGACACCACATTTTGAAGCAGTGCTTTCACAATTGGAAAATAATCATATTATTTTATAGAGTCTTTAACAATGTACAAATCATGATTACCTTTTACATGCATGTGGCTTACGGTAGAAAATCAGCAGCTTTGGTCCCTTCTGCTCTCAACACCATAGTAGGTAGATTCTTACGCTGCACAATTTGGGCATTACAGCAATCATCATTTTGAGTAGAGATTCCAAATATTAGAAAAATTATAGTACAAAAATGTCAAGTAAACTTTCCAACTTACTCTTTTGCTTAGGGTGACAGAGGGCCACATGGTCTGAATGGAACACGGGGAGAAGATGGATGCCCAGGAACCAGAGGACTAAGGGCAAGTTTTTACAGGCAATGTAAAATACTGATTTTAACTTGTAAGCATCAAGTGTCAAAAAAAGTTTAGTATTTAAGTAGTTAATATGACCTCATTTGTAGGCCGAAGTTCATTCCTTTGATCTAAAAAACCTGAGAGATACATTGTTTCCATTGTTTCTCTTTATCGCTGTTGATAAACATTTACCGGCTGAGTTTTTTTTTATTTTCTTTTGACAGCTCTGCACTTGTTTAACCACTTAAATACAGGGCATTTCCCCCCTTCCTGCCCAAGACAATTTTCAGCTTTCAGCGCTGTCACACTTTGAATGACAATTGTGTGGTCATGCAACATTGTACCCAAACTAAATTTTTATAATTTTCTTCCCACAAATAGAGCTTTTTTTGTGGTATTTAATCACCACTGGGGTTTTTATTTTTTGCTAAACAAACTAAAAAATACCAAATTCTTTTCTTCGTTTCTGTTATAAAATTTTGTTTTCTCCTTCACTGATGGGCACTGATGAGGCTGCACTGATGGGCACTGATGAGGCGGCAATGATGGGCACTGATGAGTTGGGACTGATGGGCACTGATGAAGAGGCACTAATATGTAGAGTTGATGGACACTGATAGGCAGCACTTATATGCAGCACTAATGAGCACCGATAGGCTGCACTGATATGCAGCACTGATGGGCACTGATAGGCGGCACTGATGGACCCTGATAGGTGGCACTGACAGGCACTGATAGGTGGCACTGATGAGCACTAATAGGCCGATCGGCTCTCCCTGTCAGTGTGTACTGAGGAAAGCCATTTACCGGCACTTCCTGGTTACACGCTGTGATCAGCTGTGATTGGTCACAGCTGATTATGTGGTAAAGAGCCTACGTTATGGGCTCTTTACCTAGATCAGAGTTGCGGTGTGTCAGAGTGACACACCACAACATCAATCGCCGCTCTGTACGTCCTCGTGGGCACGTGATCATGGCTTATCCTGCTGGATATCATATGACGCCCAGTCAGGATAACAGAACCACCGCCCAGCCGTCATTCTGCTATAGGTCGGGCGGGAAGTGGTTAACATGAATCAGGGAAATGCTATATTAAGATCGTGGGGGGTTTGAATCGCTATCACAATATTTTGAAATCATAAATAAGAGTAGTTGCTAAGGAATTTTACCAAGAATCATGCTAAATAAATTTTATTTGTATAGATTAAAGAATGTGAGCTCATACTTAACCAGTAGGGATGAGCTACGAGTTCGAGTCGAACCCATGTTCGACCATTCGTCGAATTGCAAACGTTATGGGCCGTTCGCGCCAAATACGAGTGGCGCGTCATGGCCCATAATTCATTCATCGCAGTGCATTGCTGGCTGATGATTGGCCAAGCATGCACTATGACCCGTATGCTTGGCCAATCACAGCGCCGTCTGTACAGAGAGCCGTAATTGGCCAAAGCCAAGGTGGCTTTGGCCAATTATGGCTCAGGGGGTTTAGTACACGCCCCACACTATATAAGGCCGCCTGCATGGCGGCCTTGTGTACTGTGTTGCGGCGGCGGCAGAGAGTTAGACAGAGAGACAGTGTCATTTGATTTAAGTTAGATAGAGTAGGCAGGTATACACAGTGTATTGTATATATATATATATATATATATATATATATATATATATATATATATATGCATCCTAGGTGTTGCATGTATATATATATATATATATATATATATATATATATATATATATATATATATATATATATATATATATATATACACTGTATTCAGTTTAGCTAGATCCGTTCCTGTTATTCTCTTCCTACTGACAGGCAGGCAGGTGTTTTTACAGTATTTACAGCTACCTGAAGAAAATTGCTGGTGTTATTCTGATCCTATTAGTACCACAGGCAGCTGCAGTATTTACAGTTAGTGTAGTGCGTCCTCTGCACAGTGTGCACCTAAAGCTACCTGAAGACAATTGCTGTTGTTCTGATCCTATTAATACCACAGGCAGGCAGCTGCAGTATTTACAGTTGGTGTACTGCGTCCTCTGCACAGTGTGCATCTAAAGCTACCTGAAGACAGTTGCTGTTGTTCTGATCCTATTAGTACCACAGGCAAGCAGCTGCAGTATTTACAGTCAATGTACGGTGTCCTCTGCACAGTGTGCACCTAAAGCTACCTGAAGAAAATTGGTGGTGTTCTTCTGATCCTATTAGTACCACAGGCAGGCAGCTTCAGTATTTACAGTTAGTGTACTGCGTCCTCTGCACAGTGTGCACCTAAAGCTACCTGAAGACAATTGCTGTTGTTCTGATCCTATTAATACCGCAGGCAGGCAGCTACAGTATTTACAGTTAGTGTATTGTGTCCTCTGCACAGTGTGCACCTAAAGCTACCTGAAGACAATTGCTGGTGTTCTCATACTAATAATACTACAGGTAGGCAGCTGATTCTGCTAGCTGCAGTATCAGTATATAAATATACATCCCAGCTTTGTGCAGCTACATCTCACTGCAGGCCATTAGTATGTCTGGAAGGCCAACAAGGAGAGGCAGACAGTCACAAGCCAATAAAAGAGGGCAAGCAGGCTCTGTGTCTAGAGGCAACAGTGCTGGTCGTGGAGACGGTGCGTCCTCATCAGCATGTGGCCGTGGGACATGTTTGTCCTTTTTTTCGGCAGCTGGCCATGTTGAGCCGCAACATGCGGAAGACTTGGTAGAGTGGATGACCAAGCCGTCCTCATCCTCCTCATCCTCTCTCACCCAGGCTCAGGGTACTTTGTCTGGCAAAGCAGCTGCCAACGTGGCCTCTTCCCTCGGCTTAATGGCATCAGTCACTCCTTCCCTAGCCCCACCATGTCCTCCTAAGGAGTCCCCCAAACTGTTTGACCACAGTGTGGGGTACATGCTCCAGGAGGATGCCCAGCATTTTGAGGGCTCCGATGATGGTACCCAGCTAGAGGAAGGCAGTAACGTGAGCCCAGAGAGAGGGGGTGCCCAAGAAAGACAGCAATCTGGCATTCATGTTCCCCCAGCTGCAGCATACTGCCAGCTTTGCTCCAGTGATGAGGAGGGAGGGGATGATGAGGTCACTGACTCCACATGGGTGCCTGATAGGAGAGAGGAGGAGGAGGCACATCTCCAACGAGGCAGGATGCCTTCCAGGGGCCAGCTTAAGGGCAGCACACCGACTGCATCACACCGCAGAGCTCCGCATGTGCAGAGCGTTGCTGTCTCTGCACGTTATTCCAAAAGTTCTTTGGTGTGGGCCTTTTTTTGAGATGAGTGCATCAGATCCCACCACTGCTATTTGCAACATATGTCTCAAGCGTATCTTGCGTGGCCAAAACATCACCCTCTTGGGCACCACATGCTTGACCAGACATATGTCGACCTGCCATGCAGTTCATTGGCAAGCGTACCTAAAAGACCCACACCAAAGAACAAAGTGGACCTCTCCTTACTCCTCATCAGCTGGGATCTCCAACCCTACTATACCTTCAGTCTTTACTGAAACCTGCACTGAGAGGAATGAAGGTGTAGAATTAGGTGTGCCACAGCCAAGTACTTGCGGGTAATCTGTTATCGGTACACCGACGTCAGATTGTACCAGGCAAATTTCCCTGCCCCAGCTGCTGCACCGCCAAAAGAAGTTCGCTCCCAGTCATCCACATGCCCAGCAGTTGAATGCTAGCTTGACTAAATTGCTAGCACTTCAACTGCTGCCTTTTCAGTTGGTAGGCTCTGCCCCTTCTGTGAGTTTGTGGAATGTGCGGTTCCTCAGTGGCAGGTTCCCAAACGCCACTTTTTCTCACGGAATGTGATTCTGGTTCTCTCTCATGTGGAAGGCAATGTCTTGGCCTCGCTGGACAGGGCGGTCAGCGGTAAGGTGTATATTACCGCTGACTCATGGTCCAGCAGGCATGGACAGGAACGTTACCTATCTTTCACTGGGTGACTCTTCTGGCAGCTGGGAAGGATGCAGGACAGGGTGCAGTAGTGTTGCAGGTTGTTCCGCCACCACGCCTCCAAAATTCTACTAGTGGTGATTCTGCCACACCTCTCTCCTCCACCCCCTCCTCTTTTTCTTCTTCTTCCATGGCCTCTTCCTGTGCTGATTTGTCCTCGTAACCAGCGGTGCTCCGTAGGCGTTCAAGGGGCTACGCAAGCACGCAGGCAAAAAGATGCCATGCGGTGCTTGAGTTGGTGTGCTTGGGGGACAGGAGCCACACTGGGGCAGAGATTCTGTCAACTCTGAAGGGGCAGGTTCAGAGGTGGTTGACACCACGCCAGCTTAAGCCAGGTATGGTGGTTTGTGACAATGGCACCAACCTCCTCTCCGCCCTCCGACAGGGACAACTGACCCATGTGCCCTGTTTGGCTCACGTCCTTAACTTAGTGGTGCAGCGGTTCTTGGGCAGGTACCCGGGCTTACAGGATGTCCTGAGCCAGGCCAGGAAAGTCTGTGTGCATTTCCGCAGGTCATATAATGCCAGTGCTTGGCTGGCTGACCTCCAAAAGGAATTTAACCTGCTCAAGAAAAGCCTTATCTGTGACATGCCCACCAGGTGGAACTCAATGTTGGCCATGTTGCAGCGGCTGCACACGCAGCAGAGGGCCATCAATGAGTACCTATGCGACTATGGCACCAGGACAGGGTCAGGGGACCTTGTTTTTTTTTTACCCCAAACCAGTGGGCTATGATCAGGGATGCATGCACTGTCCTATCACCATTTGAGGAGGCCACGAGGATGGTGACCAGTGACAGTGCATGCATCAGTGACACTATCCCTCTTGTCCACCTGTTGGAGCACACACTGCGTGGAATAATGGACAGGGAACTTGAGGCAGAACAGAGGGAGGAAGAGGAGGACTTCCTTACCTCTCAAGGCCCCCTTTATCTAGACAGTGTTCCTGCGTGCCCGCTGATCACACAGGAAGAGGGCGAGGAGGAGGAGGATTGTGTCAGCATGGATGTGGAGCCTGGCACTCAGCATCAGTTTTCAAGGGATCATTTACAGTCCGAAGAAACCCATGGACTTGTACATGGTTGGGAGGAGGTGGCTGTGGATCATGTCGTCCTTAGTGACCCAGAGGACTCTGGACCGAATGCCTCAGCAAACCTAAGCTGCATGGCCTTCCTGATCCTGAAAAGCCTGCAGAAGGATCCTTGTATTCGTGGTATCAAGGGGAGGGATGGTTACTAGCTGGCAACCCTCCTTGATCCACATTACAAGGGTAAGGTTGCGGAGCTTATCTTGCCGCCGCAGAGGGAGCAGAGGATGAAACATCTTCGGGAGGCCTTGCAGAAAGGTTTGTGCAACGCGTTTCCAGAGCCTGGGAGGGGACAATTTCCTGGTCCTCCTGGACAATGTGTTGCTGAGGCTTCGGTCAGTCACAGAAGGAGTAGTGGAGAAGGCGGCCGTCTGACCAATGCGCTCAGACAATTTTTAAGTCCGCAGCCCCAAGGTCTGATTGGTTCCAGCAACCATTGCCAGTGTCTGATTCACATGGTGCAGGATTACCTAGGGGCAAGATCAGACTTGGACACCTTTCCCACCGAAAATCCTCTGGGTTACTGGGTCTTCAGGATGGATCACTGACCATTGCTTGCACAGTATGCAATTTAGCTACTGGCCTGTCCTGCATCCAGCGTTCTTTCGGAACGCATATTCAGTGCTGCTGGAGGCTTTGTAACCGATCACAGGGTGCGCCTGTCCGCCGAATCAGTCGATCGGCTGACCTTCATAAAAATGAATCAGTCTTGGATCACCAGCTACCAAGCACCTGATGCTGATGTAACCGATTGAATTTTTTTAATGTGAGATTCCTTCAAGACTGCCTATGCTGATGCTGAGTGACTATCCTGTTATGCTGAGTGACAATCCACTTCCTCCTTAATTTCCATGCTGATAGCTTGTAAGAACATTTTTGGTTCTGGGCACCACCACCAGTGGCCAAGACCCAATTTTTCTGCCCCAGTTTAACAGGGGCGTGTAATTACAATTTTTGATGCAATACTTTGCAGCAGGGCTCAATCCTGCACTCCAACTATAGTATCTGTGAGGGGTTGCAGTGTTGTGGCACCAGCACCAGTGCCCAAGGCCCAATTTCTCAGTCCCTGTTTGAAAGGGGTGTATAATTACAATTTTTGATGCAATACTTTGCAGCAGGGCTCATTCCTGCACTCCAACTAGAGTATCTGTGAGGGGTTGCAGTGTTGTGGCACCAGCACCAGTGCCCAAGGCCCAAATTTTCAGACCCTGTTTAACAGGGGCGTATCATTACAATTTTTGATGCAATACTTTGCAGCAGGGCTCTTCCTGCGCTCCAACTATAGCATCTGTTGTGGCACCAGTGCCTAAGGCCCAATTTTTCTGCCCCTGTTCAACAGGGACATGTAATTACAATTCTTGATCTAATATTTCACAGCAGGGCCCATTCCTGCACCCACCAAGAGTAACTGTGAGGACTTACAGTGTGGTGGCAACACCACCACCTCCACCACCAAAGGCCCAATTTTTCTGCCCCTGTTCAACAGGTGCATGTAATTACAATTCTTGATATAATATTTCACAGCAGGGCCCGTGCCAGCGCCCACCAAGAGTAACTGTGAGGACTTACAGTGTTGTGGCACCAGCACCACCACCACCAAAGGCCCAATTTTTCTTCCCCTGTTCAACAATGGCATGTAATTACAATTCTTGATCTAATATTTAACAGCAGAGCCCGTTCCTGTGCCCACCAAAAGTAACTGTGAGGGCTTACAGTGTTGTGGCAACACCAACACCTAAGGCCCCAATTTCTGCAGAGTATATAGGGCAGGCCCCTACATTCAAACATCCGACTTACAAACGACTCCTACTTGCAAATGGAAGGAGATAACAGGAAGTGAGATGAAATCTACCCCTAGGAAGGAAAATTCTCTCCTGTAAGAGTTAATATGGGAAAAACGTGTCTCCTCTTCACTGATGCTTTATCACCAATCCTTGTTTCACTAAAACCCCCACATTTTCAAAAAACATTTGTCATTGGGACAGAAAGTGAGGTGAAATCTTCTGAAGAGGTGCACAGACAGCAAAACACATGTTACAGGTGTGATAACCCTTCCCTATGTTTTCCAAAAAGCTTAAAAATAGATTTTTTGGCTGGAGCTACACTTTAAAAATGTACCAGTTCAAAATTACAAACAGATTCTACTTAACAACAAACCTACAGTCCCTATCTTGTTTTCACCCCCTGTATACTGCTGTTCAGAGTATATAGGGCCTGGGGGCCCCACGCCTTTCCTTTTTTTAATTTGGGTGCGGGGTTCCCCTTAATATCCATACAAGACCCCAAGAGCCTGGTAATGGACTAGGGGGGGTACCCATGCCGTTTGTCTCACTGATTTTCATCCATATTGCCGGGACTCAACATTACATTAAAGCCGCAAGCAGTTTTAAATTACTTTTTTCCTGACAGACTCCATGTCAGCAACGTGTGGGTTAAGTCCCGCCTCTACTACCCTATAGGACACTACTCCCATAAATCTTTGCTCCCTTTACGGCCATGTTCTTTTTTTGTCCTCCTCCGAAGGACCTAGCTATTGGTCTTCCTACCAGAAAATGTTTTCCTCCTGCGATCAGGATCGCCTGAGCGACCCTTATTGGATAGGAGTCGCATTATTCCAATAAGCCCTAGCTAGTAGCAGGGTATGGAATGGGCATATGGAAGAGGCGCTGAAGAGGTGTAGTCCTAGCCACTGGCGGGCAAAACTGCGCACTGGTCGTTCAGCCTAGCTACTAGCAGGTGGCCTTTTGCCCTACAAGTCCAGCTTGTGTATTGGCTTACCTTCGGCCTGGTATCGATTGCGGCAGGAGGGGTGAGTTTGTTCCATGTTTTTCTATTATGGCAGCAGTTTTTGTGATTGTATCTCTGTTTGTGTTTTTTTTTTTTTTTCCAATAGATTTTTATTGCGTTTTACAAATTACAGGTTATGTGGTCACAGTGAGGAACAAAAACATGCAAGTATAAGCATGCAGATTGGTTATTGCAAGTGTGGTCTGATTAGAGAGTATATGAACAACGTTCCTAAAGAAGAAATAAATTGTTAACAAAGTGTGTATAAAACATAAGTCAGAACAGTTAACCTGGTATGGTAGGAGGAGGGGTAGGGTAGGGAGGGGAGGGAAAGGGTACAAGGAAAAAGGAGCAGGAAGATATAAGGAGGGGGGAAAGAGAGCCTCAAGTGGATGTTTAGATGTGGAGCAGGACATTCAGTTCTTACATCATTTTAGTTTTGTACCAGAGAATCCATAGATTCCAACGGACCAGTGTCTTTGTGTGAGATTGTTTGCTGCGTGACAGGAGGGTTTCATACGTGAAATGAGTTTGAACTAAGTTGGTTACTTCAGTGAGGGTAGGGATGTAGTCTGATTTCCAGTTTCTAGTGATCAGGAGTTTGGTAGCTAGGAGAACATGTGTGATCATTGATCTCTGGTATGGTGGAAAATCGTCTATCTTTAGATTAAGAATGGCTAGCTGTGGGGTAATTGTTATCGAGCAATGGAGTATTTCACGGAGCATGGTTTCCACATTTTTCCATAGTTGTGTTACATGTGGGCATGACCAAAGAATGTGGAGGAGTGTGCCTGAGTGGCCACAGTTTCTCCAGCATTCCTGTGGGGTGTGTTTGTGGAATTTGGCCAGTCTGATCAGAGTTAGGTACCATCTCATTAAGGTTTTTTGTGTAAGTTCCCATAGGGAGGTGCAGTTTGTTGCTTTGGAAATAGTGATTGCTGTTTGCCATTGGGTGTCTGTGAATTGTGTTTGTAGGTCATTTTCCCAGTCAAGGAGGGGTTTGGATTTGATGAACATACTTTTTTCTTGTTGATGTGAGTATATAAGGGAGGTCCCCCTTGTGTTAGAGTGTTCTGTAAAGAAGTAGTTCCAAAGTTTTAGGGGCAGTGCTCCTTCTATAGAAGCGTGTGCCGTTAAACATTTTTGTAGTCGGAAGTGAGTGAGGAAGTCTTTGGAGGGTGCCTTTAGGTCTTTGCTGATTTGCGAAAAGGATTTGCAGGTTGTGAGATCGCACAGTTCTTGTGTGTGTTTTACCCGGTCTGTAATCCAAGAAGGGATTGATAAATCAGGTGTAAGAAGCTTCATTATTATTTAAAGGAATGTGTAATGGTTTTGTCGTCAGTCATGCCCATTTTGTAATGTGCAGTGCATGCCAGACTTTAACTGAGGCTTGGACTGTCGGTGAGTAATGGAAAAGGCGAGTATTGTGTGTAGAGGTACTAAATAGCCAATTGGCGAGGTTTGTGCCCAGCGTCATGTGATTTTCTATATCGCTCCAGAGAGTTGTGGATGATGTATTCATCCATTCTTTTATTTGTGATAGAATGGTGACATAGTAGTAGTCTTTGATGTCTATATATCCCATCCCACCTGTGGATCTGTGTTTAATAAGTTTAGTGTGACTACATCTGGATTTTTTCCCTTGCCACACAAATTGGCTTAGGACAGATTGGAGAGATTTCAGGTAGGACGATGAAAGTGGTATTGGAAGTGTACGAAAGATGTAAAGCAACCGGGGCAACGCCATCATTTTAAAGGCTGCTAGGCCGCCTGCCCATGAGAATTCATGTTTAGAGAGTCTTGTGGTTTCAGTAATCATCATTTGTTTGGCGCCTGTATAGTTGTGTGCGAAAAGCCCTCTAGTGGATTTGGTAAGAGTAATGCCTAGGTAGGGAATACCATCTTCCGCCCACGGATAGGGATATTGCGTCTGAAGTAGATTACTAGTGGTTGCATCAATGCCTAGGTCTAGGATGTAGGATTTATGTTCATTAACCTTGTAGTAAGATAGAGTACTAAACCTTTTCAACAACAGTTGGACCGAAGCCAGGGAAGAGTGTGGGTGTGTGATCATCATTATCACGTCGTCTGCAAATAGGTTTATTTTATGTTCTATGGTGCCAATGGTGAATCCTGATATGTTGGAGTGGGATCTGACATGTTCTGCTAAGGGTTCCATGATTAGGTTAGCCATTAGTGATGGGAAATGGCTTGGATAGCATCTCCGAGGTATATACCTGCGCTGATGGGGCAGAGTATAGGGCCATTATGGCCGTCAGAATGGGACCTTGGCAGGGTTAAAAGTGCCCTGCTCAGAGGAGGATGCGGACGTGACGTGTGATGTCCGTACAGGGGGAGGTGCCTGACGGCGGCGCCGATGTGAGGGCGGGGACGGGTCGCTCCGAACGGGAGTGAGACGCTGAACAAGGAGAGAGCCTGCAGCGTACCCAGGAGTTTTTTTTGGCTGGGATATATGACCTCCCGTGGGGCCGCCTTTCCTCCCATGCCCCGCAGCCACAACAGCAGCACAGTATAAAGCCGGAGTTACCGTTCAGTGACCGGGCAATGGAGGATCTTCCATAAGGACCGGACGCACAGGTGTCCAGGGAGCCAGAAAGGGAGAGGATTCAGTGCGTCCAATAGCTTTGGAGCCGGTATCGTCATAAAGAGAGCAGTTACCTTGTAATTGCCTGATGTCCTGCTGCCTGCCCTGCTCCACCTTCCATCTCCATCCCCCTCCACCTGCACCAAGATCCTTGGATCACGTATGTCACAGAGTTTGCAGAGCCACAGAAACGGAGCAGCGCTGTGGGTGAGTGACATGAATTAGAAGGCAAAAGGTATGAAAACTTTTTTTTCCATAGTTAAATGCTAAATGCTGACGAACTATAAGGCAAAGTGTTCATTATCCTCACCAAGCTCCGGAGAGCTGAGGCATATGATCTGTTGTGATCTGGACTGTTGGGAGATCCGCTTTTATTTGAATAACTGATAACTGAATAACTGAGTATTGAATACTTAATCATTGAACAACTGAACAACTGTTGATTAAGTGTTATTGGTCGACTAATGCTTGGAGTCTGATTGGAGTCGGGTTTTCTCATACACCTCTTCTCCCTGCCGCTCAAAAGGGGGGGCATAAGAGTTAAAAGGAAAAAAAAAAGAAAAGGAGGGGGAAAGAAGAAGGAGGGAGGAAAAAAGGAAAAAAAGGAAGAAAAAACGTGACTCTGTGAAGGGGGTAGCCCTGAAGTAATCCACGAAAGTCCCTGCGTTTATAAGGGGTATGAGCAAGAGGAGGGGAGGAGGATAGAGGGGGAAGGCAAGGACTTTCTTCTTTCTTTTTGCTACTCGTCATTATAGTTGTAAAGACGCACCGGTGGGAGGGTGCGGGTAAACTGCGAAGCAACGGGACTGGATAAGGGCAAGAGGTGGCCGGAGAATCGCAAAAGCATACAGGAAAAATTAAGCTGTCTGCGCAAGAAAGCGGGCAGTAAATCGAAGTATGAGAGGACGTCCCTAAGAACAACTGAGCCTAAAAATCCAAGGGAGAGCCTTAACTCTAGTTCTATACAAAAATATCTCAAAGAGGCTTGTGAAAAGAGCCCCGGAATGGACATGAAACAATCAGGAACAAAAGATAAGAAAAAAGATCAGCAGAAACAGAAGGTGGGACAGGGGGACAGGACCAAAGAGGAGTTTGAACTAGAAGGAGCAGTTGCCAGCTGCATCTTGGAAGATCAAAGAAATATGGAGCCCGGTCTGAACAAATCAGAAATGCTGGAAATATTCGCTAAACTTGAAAATGTTATAAAAACCGAAATTATGAACGTACGCACAGACATGGGCCATCTACTGCACAGAGTGGAGGAGGCGGAGGAGGCAACGGGCAATCAAGCAAAAGAGATCATGGCCCTTAAAGAACAGGTCAGGAAAATACAGTATGAAAATCGCATGATGGTATATAGAATGGAAGAGCAAGAGAATCAGAGCAGGCGACAAAACCTGCGTATTAGATCAATCCCCGAGCAACTTAATGAGGATTTGGGGGAGAAGATGAGAAAAATATTCAATCCTATCCTGGGCAGAAAGGAGGAGGAGGTGCTAAGGATAGATCAGGTGCATAGGGTGAGGAAACCCCCAATATTAAGCAAGACACCCCGAGAGATGTAATTGTGAAGTTCCATGCATACGGGGACAAAAATAAAATTTGGAAGAATCTCAAGGGGGCCCCACCAATCTGTTTTGAGAGCAATAACATACAGATATTTGCGGATCTATCGGCTGGAACCTTGGCTCGTAGAAGACAGATGAGACCACTCTTAGAACAACTTCGGAAGGCCAACCTGAAGTACAGCTGGGGGTTCCCAACATCCCTGATAGTTGTCAAGGAAGGGAGATCTTTCAAGATGAGATTCCTGGATGAGATGCAGGACTTCTGTGACAGCCTGGGGATTCCGATACCTGAAGACTCAAGAAGGGATTGATATGGATTCAAAGTCTGGCGACATGAAAGGGACTGGGAACTGTGGGTCATCTGAGGGGGGGGTAGGGAGACAAAGTGTGCTGTCCTTTCTTGTGGTTTTTTTTTTCTCCCCCAACCAGGTGACCCGGGGAGTGTTTATGATGCCGGGACTCTGGACGATGTGTTTCTTTTTTTTTCTACTTGAACATGGGGTAAAAGTATGAGCTGCTGGGGGGGGCGGAGGGCATGGGGGGGCGACCTCTAACCGGGGTGTGGGTGTACCGCCTTCCTTACCATACTCCGCATGATTGGGCGGAGACGGTATCGGGCGCCGTCGTTGGAGCATCACCCCTAAGCATGAAGCGTGCAGTATGGGATCTGGAGTATCTCCTACGTGCGGGCTTGGGGCTGGGTTACAGCTGGGAGTGGGGAGGGGGGTATGGGGGGGAGGTGGGGGAGGGTGAGGGTGGGGGGAGGGAGGGGGAGGGTGGGGGGACGAGATCCTGCAGAATTAGTTTAGGGGAGCACTTGGAAGGTGCAAAGGGAGAAAGTCAGGGTAATGTATGACCTCAAGTTTGTATCCTATAATGTTAAAAGGTCTACATTCGCCTATAAAAAGACACAAAATAATGAAGGAACTCCAACAGTACGGAGCCGATATAGTTTTCCTTCAGGAGACTCACTTAGTTCTAGATACTAGGATTAGACTCTTCTCTACGGACCTGCCGTGTTGGTTTTATAGTGATTCCCCTATCAGGAGGTCGAAGGGTGTTGCAATAGGGCTCTCGAGGGCTTCCAACTTCACCCTGGTAGACAGAATGACGGACCCGGATGGCCGGTATATTTTTTTGAAGGGTAAAATTGGGAATAAAATGATGACTTTAGCGAACATTTATTGTCCTAATAAAAACCCAACGGTATTTCTGGAACAGGTGCTCACGAGGCTGATGAGGTTTAGGGAGGGGGAGGTGGTGTTGGCGGGGGACCTTAACTTCTGCCTCGACCCCAGTCTCGATAGTACGTCCCGGGCCCAGAGGATTAGGAAGGCTTCAAGGAGTGCAATCGGAAAACGGCTGTTTGGCTGCCGACTGATGAACGCATGGAGGTTGCAACATCCCAAGGATAGAGATTACACCTTCTTCTCCCCTGTGCATGGGACGTATTCGAGACTGGATTATATCTTCGTGGACCATAGTCTACTGGAATGGGTGGAGTAAACTAGAATAGAAATTATGTCTTTATCGGATCATTCGCCGGTCACGATGAGGTTGAGGCTCCCAAATAGGGAGGAGCGGCCCTTCTCGTGGAAGCTGAATGAGTCCCTGTTAAGGGAACCAGAAATATTGGAAAAGGTACAAGAGGAGGTGGAGTTCTTCTTTAAAACTAATGACACGGGAGAGGTTTCCCCCTCGGTTGTATGGGAAGCGCATAAGGCGTATATTAGAGGGGTCCTCATCTCTATAGGAGCCGGGATAAAGAAAAAGAGAAAGGCAGAAAGGGAGAGGATGATAGAGGAAGTTCATCTATTAGAACAGACCCACAAGAAGTCCAAGGAGCCGAACCAGGAAGTCTTCCGACAACTAGCAGCCAAAAGGGAAGAGTTGAGGGACGTCTTGGAATAGGATTCCAAGCGAGCTCTCAATAGGATAACAAAGGATAATTATCTATGGGCAAATAAGACTAGCAAGCACCTGGCCAATATAGTGAGGAAAAAAAGAGACAGAAATTTGATTGAAAAAGTACAAAACAACAAAGGGGAATTAATATTGACTAGTAAAGGCAAATCGAATGAGTTTAAAAATTTTTTCGAGACACTATATTCCATTGGACAAGATAGAGTCGGCAACCCAACACAGAGGGGCAGGGTCGAGGAATTTTTTAAGGGGGCAGGAGTTGCGGAGCTCACTGAGGAAGAGAGAACAATCCTTGATAGACCGATAGGTGAAGAGGAAATCTTGGCAGCACTGAAAACTTCCCCAAAGGGCAAGAGTCCAGGGCCTGATGGCTTTACTACTCTGTACCTTGAAAAACTGAAACATATTCTGGTCCCTAGACTCTGCCATTTTTGGAACAAATTGGATGCCACTTGTGAAATGGGTAGAGAGGCCCTTTCAGCCTCGATCACCCTGCTATTAAAAGAAGGGAAAAATGCCCAGCTCTGCTCTAGTTATAGACCCATTTCGCTGCTAAATGCAGACGTAAAACTTTATGTGAAAGTGTTGGCTAACAGATTGAAGGATAAAATGTCAACTCTCGTGCATGCTGACCAGGCCGGTTTTGTGCCCGGGCGACAGAGTAGGGATAATGGGGTACGAGCAGCGCTCCTGTTGGAAGCTAGTAAATGAGATGGACCCTCAGTTCTATTCCTGTCAGTGGACGCGGAAAAAGCGTTTGACAGGGTAGACTAGGGGTTCATGATAAAAACATTGGAAGTAATGGGAGTGGGCCCGAGGTATGTTTTATGGGCCAAGGCCCTATATAACAATCCTACGGCTTCGGTCAGGGTGAATGGGGTCTTCTCAAAACCCTTTAGCATGACAAATGGGACTAGGCAGGGGTGTCCGCTGTCCCCCTTGTTGTTTGTCCTTGAGCCTCTGCTAGCCACTATTCGTAATAACCCAGATTGTAGTGGGGTGAAGATAGGATCAGAGGAGCACAAACTGGCAGCCTTTGCCGACGATGTAATTTTTTTTATCACAAATCCCAGAATCTCCCTCCCGAACTTGCTACAGACCCTAAGAAGATATGGGGAAAATTCTAATTTCAAAATAAATGTAAAGAAGTCGGAGATACTGAACATTAGTGTGGGTAAACAAGAGGAAGCTCATCTTGCTCAGGTGTTCCCTTTTCCTTGGAAAAAAGAAATTAAGTACTTAGGGATAAAACTATCTAATACTTTCAAAAAACTGTACCTAAAGAATTACATTCCACTCCTGGACGAGATTAGGAAGGAAGCTAGAAGATTGGCGGCGAGGCCTCTTTCATCGTTTGGACGCGTGAACGCGGCTAAAATGATATTGGCTCCAAAAATATTGTTTGAATTTCAGATGTTGCCAATCCCTTTTCCTCAGTACTATCTTAGAGCGTTAAGAAGTTTGATTTCAAGATTCGTCTGGGGTGGCAAAAAAACACGTATTTCATATGCAGTTCTGAGCAGGGGGAAAAAAAAGGGGGGAGTAGCCCTACCCGATTTTAATAAGTATTATTTAGCAGTTATAATATCACGTGTGATTGAGTGGTCAAAAAAGGAGTCAGAAAAAAGATGGGTTAACATAGAACACTATTTGAGCAACACAGATTTAGGACGGAGTATCTGGAACCCTCCAAAGTATAGAGCTCTGGGCACAAGCACAGCAGAATTGACACGGAACACGCTTAAACATTGGGATTTGCTACACGTTCAGAATAAATGGACACATAACTCACCTTTAATTTATATGAAAGATAATTTATTTTTTGAGCCAGGGATGAGGGAGGTGGGAGGGAATTGGTTGAAAGAAGAAGGCACTCAGTTAAAAAATTTTTTAAATAAAGGGAAACTACGCACGTTTGCAGAGTTAAGGGCAGAACCAGGACGGTGGGTGATAGATGTGTGGAGGTATCTCCAGCTTTCGCATTTCGTTGAAAATTTACTGAAACCACTCAGAAGTGAGGAGGACTATAGACCATTCGAGCGGCTCTGTGTGAGGGAGCATGCGGGTGGAACTATAGCACAAATTTATAGGATCTTGGGCGAGATGTCGGAGCTGGAGGCACCCCCTTACATCCAAAAGTGGGAGCGGGAATTAGGGTCACATTGTAGTAAACCCATGTTGGATAAAATATTGAGTTTGGTACACCTTGCTGCACGTAACACGAGGAGAATTGAAACTAACTATAAGTGTCTATCAAGATGGTATGCCACCCCAGACAAGTTAAACTAAATTGATAGTACTAAATCGGAGTCATGCTGGAGGGGGTGTAGTAGTGTGGGAACAATGGCCCACATGTGGTGGGAGTGCCCCCAAATAAAAATCTTTTGGGAAAAAATCATAATATTGGTTAAGGAAATTACAGGGGAAGCCATCGCGGAAGATCTGTGGGAGTGTTTGTTCCACGGTATGGTAAAGTTGTTGAAGGGGTACCGATCCTCTATAGTTCCTATATTGCTGGACGCAGCCAAAAAGCAGATAGCAATGAAATAGCGGGACCCGGCTAGCCCAAATATACGTGACTGGCTCTTCTGTATCAACGAGGTGTACAATGTGGAAAGTATTGACAGTGAAGGAGGGGTACCGGAGGAGGGAGAGGTTCGGGTGGGCAAATGGGTAGGATGGCAAAATTACAAAAAGACCTGGAGTTACTTGGAGGAGGTCACAAACGTAGCATAAAGGATGTACGAACTAGATAACAATGTGGGGATCAGAGGTGTAAGAAGCCCCCTTTATAACTTATCTGCAGGATCGGGGTGGGAGGGTGGGGGGATTGGGGGGAGGGGGGGTGGGTTGAATGATATTAATATGTTTTATTTGGTCTATGAACTATGTAAGTTCGTGTCTTTTGTATTGGTTTTGGATTTGTATGGATAAAATATTAAATAAAGTATTAAAAAAAAAAAAGAATGGGACCTTGGAAGCCAAATTTGCCTAGGGTTGCTTTAAGGTATTTCCAGTGAACTCTGTCGAACGCCTTCTCTGCATCCAAGGATAGGAGCAGAGAAGGCGTTCGAGACATCTCAGCATGGTGGATTATGTTGATAATTCTGCGAGCAGCATCAGTTTTCTGTCTCCCTTTTGTGAAACCTGATTGGTCTTTGTGTATTAGAAGGGGCATTAGGTTAAGTAATCTGTGGGCTATTAACTTGGCATAAATTTTTGTGTCCACATTGAGAAGAGATATGGGCCGAAAGTTTTGTGGAGAGGTAGGTTCTTTCCCTGGCTTCGGTAATGTAACGATTAGGGCATTCAGCATTTCTGGGGGGAGAGAGGAGGATGAAGCAGCGTCACTGCACACCTTGGTCAGATAGGGTGATAGTATAGTTCCAAATTGTTTGTAGTACTCTCCTGTAAGACCATCTGGTCCTGGAGATTTGTTAGTGGGTAGTGAGGAAATTATATTTATGATTTCTAGATCTGTAAATGGGGTGTTCAGAGAGTCTAGTTGTTCTGCAGTTAGTTTGGGGAGGTTAATCTCGCTAAGGAATGCTTCTATGTCAGGTAATGACGGCTGGGTGACAGATGCGTTATCTTTTAGATTGTAAAGTGTATTGTAATAGTAACTAAATGCGTCAACAATAGCTTGTGGTTCTTTCAATTTCTGCTTAGTAGCTGGGTGGAATAGATGGGTAATTCTAGTTTTGGAATAGTGACCTTTGATTCTGTTGGCCATTGCCTTTCCGGCTTTGTTGCCCGTGGAGTAGTGTTGTGCTCTAAAATGTTTGTGTGCTTTCTCAAAGGATTCTAAAAGGAGAGATTTTAATTCTTGTCTAAGGGAGTCTAGTTTAGTCTTGGTTAAGGGACCAGGATTAGTTTGATTTTGGTGGGCTAATGTTTTGATATCTGAAGTGAGTGTGTCTAGACGCTGTGATTTCATCCTCCTCTCTCTAGCATTAAGTTGTATAAGGATCCCCCTTATGAATGCCTTATGGGCATTCCAAAGAACAGTGTCATTGCTAACAGTCCCTGTATTAGTATCAAAGTACTCTGTTAAACGGTCCTTAATATAAGCAGAGTGACTCGGTGAGTGGAGAATAGCAGCATTCACCCTCCAAATCCGTGTTCGAGAAGTCTTCGGTGAATCTTCTATGGTCATTGTGACCGGGGCGTGATCCGACCATGTAATGGTCGATATCTCTGTGGAAGAGATTTTGGGCAGAGTCCATTTATCCACTAGGAAGTAGTCAATCCGAGTATAAGAGTTGTGTCTAGGGGAGAAATAGGAATAACCCCTTTCGGTGGTGTGATGGCATCTCCACACGTCAAAAAGATCGTGAGATCGGAGAAACGGTCCCATAGGAGATGTGAATCTGCTAGAGTGGGAGGAAGAGTCGATGGAGTTGTCAAGTACTATATTAAAATCGCCACAGATGACAAGATGACCCTGTTTAAAGCGATTGATTTTCTTCATCAATTTGGATAGAAAGTGGATCTGTTTCTTGTTGGGAGCGTATACTGATACAATGGTATATTGAACATTATTTAATGAGCATTTCAATGCCAGATATCTTCCCGCAACATCTTGAAGACTGTCATGTAGGGTGAATGAACATGTTTTTTTGACGGCTATCATGACTCCGTTTTTTTTGTCAGGGCCTGAGGCTCTAAACATATTAGAGAAATTTTTGTTGGAGCATTGAGGTTCAGCATTTGTCTGAAAGTGTGTTTCCTGGATGCACATGACATCACAGTGGGAATCTTGGGCTGTTCGCCACATTGATGATCGTTTGGCATGATGATTCAGGCCTTTCACGTTCAGTGACAGAAATTTAGGCATTTTGAGGGTGGCGTGTAAATAAAGTGGAGTAATGTGTTACTTACAGTTCCACAGGTGGGTGAATTGCTCAAGGGGGTTGAGGTCAGCAATAAGTCCTGGATCCGATGTACTGGAGCTCCCATGGATGAGGAAGGAAGGGAGAGAAACAATAGGGTGGTTAGTGGTAGACAAAAGGGTAGAGGAAAACAGGTGTCAGCAGTGTGTTAGGGACTGCTGAATGAAGATGAGGGTAAAGTTTGTAAACTAACTGCAAGAGCAAAAAAAAAAAAAAAACTAACTGCAAGAGCAGGCACTGAACCGGAGTGCTTTCTGATATTATATTGACAGCATCACTGATTTGGAAGTCATTTGTGGTGGTGAGGTGAATGACCGGAGTGGATAGATTGCGAATGTGAATTGTGGGTCACTGGGGTTGGAGTGTCACCATCAGGTATAATACCCCAATTTTTGAGCAATTGTATGCCTTCTTCTGCGGTGTGGATGTTGTGACGCACTCCATTTCTGGTAACCATCAGCTTGGTGGGGAAGCCCCATTGGTATGGGATCCTGTGATTGTTGAGGGGTTTTGTGATCGTTTGCAGTTAACGTCTCTGTTGCCGGGTGGATTGGGAGATGTCAGCAAAAAGTTGCAGCTTTGAGTATGGATGTGGGAGCTGTCCCAG
Organism: Lithobates clamitans; assembly: GCA_037952925.1. NCBI lineage: Eukaryota > Metazoa > Chordata > Amphibia > Anura > Ranidae > Lithobates > Lithobates clamitans. Next base: position 6,236,044 of record JBBGZY010000637.1, read on the forward strand.
GCGTCTGGATTGTGTAAGGAGCATGTCCTTGGTGTGGTAGAAGTGGATGCGCATCAGAGTGTTGCGTGGTACTTCTGCAGGTAGATGAGGAGGTTTTGGTAGACGGTGGATGGGATCGATGATCGTCTCAATCGGTGGGAGATCTGGGAGGAGTGTTGAGATCAATTTCCTAGCATAGGAATTTAGATCTGCAGGTAGGATAGTCTCAGGGATTCCTCTGATTTTAACATTTTGACGCCGTGAGCGATCCTCGAGATCCGCCATTTTGGCACGCACCCAGCGGTGCTCTTCTCTTGTATAATCATGTGCGTCTACTAGTTCATTAACTGTTTCTGTCATGACGCTCATTTGTTTTTCCATAATCCCCATTTTCTGCCCTGTGTGCAGCATTTCTGTTTTAAATGCTGTAAACATTGAGGAAATGTCAGATTGGAGGGAGCTGTGAAGGGACATCAGCATCTCTTTCATCATAGTGTCTATGACAGGCTGATTAGTAGTGGGGAAGGCTGCTATGGGGGAAGATGCAGGTGGATGTGTGAGGAGGTTTTCTAAAACAGGCCTTACCTTCTGTAGCTGATCAGTTGTATCCAGTCGCATCCTTGCTTTAGCAGGGCTGTTGGAGGTGGATGAGGGGCCTGAGGATAGCTGGGAGCCTGAGGAGTTATGCTGAGGTGAAATGGAGGATTCTTCAGCATCAGGCAGGTCAGTGTAGGAATCCTCTGTGTGCTGTGCAGTGCCGCAGCGGCCATCTTGGATTTTATCTCCCTAAGGGAAAATGAGGAAATCTGTGATTTTCGTGGGAATCCTGTATTCTTTTCTTTTCCTAGAGGTTCCTCATCCAGATCTAATTGCCACGGTTCACCCTCAGGATCGGGGTACCGCAGCAAAGACGTGTCTCTGACTTCCACGGCTCTCTCCAGCTGTTCATCCGACTGTGTCTGTTGGAGGTGCAGGTCTCAGATACCTGTGGGAAAATCCCTGTTTGACCTCTGCTATGCCAAGGCAGCTGGCAAAAGAGGTGGTACGGTCCAGCAGCTGAATTCCCTGGGCAAAAGGGTCATCAAGGAGTCTCTGAGATATATCGAGACCAGCCATGCCCATGATCCTCCTTCGGAGCCAATTAGCCGATTCGCTCACCGGTAAGAGAGTCACAAGGACAGGACACTTGGGAATTCTGTCTGCCAAGTCATCCGCCGGCTGTTCATTTGAATAGTGAATGGGAAGATCCCTGTGTGGGGTTTGATTTTTCCTTATTTTCTCCCTTAGTCAAGGCCAATCAGGGAAGCCTGGAATTTGGAAGATCCGGTGGCCGCTCCTTCCAAACAAAGAAAATACTTTAAACAACTGAAGAAGGAAAGTGTTAACTTCCCATTGCAGCTGTGATGAGGCCGGTAAAACAAGTGACTCTTCCCTTGGAGGATACAGTCTCCTTTAAAGACACCTTAGATAGACGAATCGTCTCTGATCTAAAGAGGGTTTATCTCACAGCAGGTATGGCCTGCAAACCAGCTTTAGCCCTGACCGCAATGTCCAAGGCCATGGAAGTGTGGACCGATAATGTGGATGAGACACTCAGTAATGTCTCAGAAGATGTAGCAAGGAGTTCACCCATCCAGGATCTGAGACTAGCATCTGCCTTTCTGGGTGAGGCCTCAATTGATATAATCCACCTGCAAAGAGTGCCTTGTGGCTCCGTCCTTGGTGGGCTGACCCAGCATCAAAACAAGTGTGGTGCCAGATTCCATTTTGAAGGGTCTTCTCTTTTCGGCAATAAATTGGATAATGCCATAACTCAGGCCACTGGTGGCAAGTCGGGGTTCCTTCCTCAGGAAAAGCGTCTGCAAGGTCAGAGAAGTTTTTTCCCAATGAAACAGTATCAGGAACGAGCTAGGGAAGCTCATACCTACAGACCAGGTCGTGAATTCTCCAGGTCATGGAAAACAAGGCAGTCATCCTTCAAGAAACTCGCCAAGGGCGGTTCAACTGGGGAGAGAGAGTCGACCAAGTCATTTTGAGATTGGGCCTGCTCAGACAGGCCAGGTGGGGGCTCGCCTTCTCCACTTTCGGCATGTCTGAGCGGCCTCAATTCAGGACTTCGGGACCGTCAAGACGATTTCTTCAGCCCATGCATGGACCTTCAGCAGCGCTCCCAGATTCAGGTGTGTTCCCACCTCTCTTCCGGCCTCAGAAGAAAAGAAAAAAAAAAGGACTGATTCTGTTAGCTCCCACTGTGTGACGCTTCTCGTCTTCTGACGGTTCTTAAATAACGGAGGCCGGTGACCCCGCCCCCCTCTAACGCACGGGGTCTTGACGGGGACTTCCCTGTGGCATTCCCCGTGACACAGCGAGAGCCTCCCTTCATGGATGCGGAGCGGCCTGAGAAGAAGAAGGGAAGAAGACGCCGTGGAGGAAGATGCCGGACGAGAACACCGGAGGAAGAACCAGAAGAACCAGAAGAAGAAGAAGATGGAGGAAGAAACCGAAGGAAGATAGAAGAAAGTAGATAGAAGAAAGAAGACTTTAAATAAAAGAATTGTCAAAAACTGTCTCTTGTCATTTTTAACGTTTTTGACAGTTTTTTGTGAAATGGTAGCCCTTACCATTTCACACGGGGGGGGGCGGGATCTGGGGGTCCCCTTGTTAAAGGGGCTTCCAGATTCCGATAAACCCCCCGCCCGCAGACCCCCACAACCACCGGGCAAGGGTTGTGGAGATGAGGCCCTTGTCCCCATCAACATGGGGACAAGGTGCTTTGGGGGCTACCCTAAAGCACCCTCCCAATGTTGAGGGCATGTGGCCTGGTATGGTTCAGGAGGGGGGGCACTCTCTCGTCCCCCCTCTTTTCCTGCGGCCTGCCAGGTTGTGTGCTCGGATAAGGGTCTGGTATGGATTTTTGGGGGGACCCCACGCCAATTTTTTTTTAAATTTTGCCCGGGGTTCCCCTTAAAATCCGTACCAGACCTAAAGGGTCTGGAATAGATTTTGAGGAGGACCCCCACGCCATTTTTTAAAAATTTTTGCCCGGGGTTCCCCTTAATATCCATACCAGACCTGAAGGGCCTGGTATGGAATTTAGGGGGACCCCCATGCCATTTTTTAAAAAATTTCGGTTTGGGGTTTCCGTGGGGTATTCCCATGCCGTTTTTTATCAATGAACAGACATTTTTAAAACTTTTTTTTGCATTGATCCATGTCCCCTGGGAGGGACCCAGGTCCCCAAACACTTTTTATGACAATAACTTGCATATAAGCCTTTAAAATTAGCACTTTTGATTTCTCCCATAGACTTTTAAAGGGTGTTCTGTGGCTTTCGAATTTGCCGTGAACACTCCAAATTGTTCGCTGTTCGACGAACTGGCGAACAGCCGATGTTCGAGTCGAACATGAGTTCAACTCGAACTCGAAGCTCATCCCTACTGCAGAGATTATGCCTTTCCACCAACCCCCATTATTCTCCAGTTCCTGCGGAGACTCAGGTCGGAAGTAGCGGAGGTGATAGCCATAATACCTTACTAGCCCAACAGACTCTGGTTTCTCCTAATAATGCTTCTCAGTGTCCGGGATCTGATCCCCTTACCACTCAGACCAGATCTTCTATCTCAAGGCTCGAAACTACATCCCTGCCCGGCTCACCTGCGCCTAAGGGTCTGGTTTTTGAGAGGGGAAGGTTAGAGGCTTTAGGATGCCCCAAGGAGGTCATCCCCACTCTCATAGGTGCAAGAAGAAGAAGTACCAATCGGGTATAAGAAAGGATTTGGGCTAAATTCACAAACCACATGTCCTCCAGGTCCAACTCTAATAGCGATCCAACAGTTCAGGATGTCTTTAGTTTTCCTGCAAACGGAACTAGATATCTTCTTGTCTGTTAGTTCTCTCCGTGTGCAAGTATCAGCAATTTCAGCTTTCTCTGGGGTGTCATGGGCCAAACATCCTTTGGTCCAACAATTCCTCAAGGGAGCAGTCAGGCCCAGACCACAGAGGAAACCTAGATTTCCCAAATGGGATCTACCACTAGTTCTTGATTTCTTCTCACAACTTGATAAGCCACTCTCGATCAGAGAGATTAATCTCAACACTTCCCTTCTGATAGCCATAACTTCGGCGAAGAGAATTTCTGAAATTCAGTCTCTAGGTTCTAAGGAACCCTTTCTCACTTTTTTTTTCCTGATAGAGTGGTCCTAATCCCGATGCTAGGGACAAATCCCAAGGTCATCTCAGTCTTCCACGAAAACCAGGAAATCACACTTCCTACCTTTAATTCTGCTGGAAGTCTGGAGCCACATCCTCTCGATATGGGTTTTATCTTGAAGCAATACTTGGAGGCTACAGCTTCTTTTTGACAATCTGTCTACCTTTGTTCTGTTCCACGGAAAAAACAAGGGCCTCAGCGCTTCTGTCAGATCCATTACAACATGTGTGGTTCAAGCTATCCAATGGGCTTACACAGAGAAGGGCTTGGCTCCTCCTAAGGCGGTTACAGCACACTCTACCAGAAGTCTCTCAACTGCATGGGCGGCCTCACGTCATGTTGCACCTGAAGTGATCTGCAGAGCAGCTTCCTGGTCAACAATTGATACTTTTATGTCTCATCATTGTGTTGAGCCAGCTACTTTATATTCTGACAATTTTGGTTTGAAAGTACTGTCGGTTGACTATGTTAGAAAAAAAAAAATTATAAATCTTTGTCCAGCATTTTTGCCCACCCGAGTGTGCATGGCGAGTTATTTCCCACACGCTGCTGCCATGGAGTCTGTCAGAAAAATTGAAAATTCCTATCAAAATACTTACCGTATTTTTCCTTTCCTGATGGATTCCATGGCAGCAGGAGTTCCCTCCCAAATGGCTGGAGTAGGCTAGCTGTTGAACACGGCCGTGGGCAGGGAGCAAAGATTTATGGGAGTAGTGTCCTATAGGGTAGTAAAGGCGGGACTTAACCCACACGTTGCTGCCATGGAGTCCATCAGGAAAGGAAAATTACGGTAAGTATTTTGATAGGAATTTTCCATTATTCCTTTAAAAATGTAATTTTGTGCAGGGACTGTTCTAAGCACGGGAAACACGCGCCACTTTACAGGCATACTATAGACACCCCCCAGGTACGATATTTAAAGGAATATTTCACTTTTATTTTTTCACTTTAAGCATCATTAAAATCACTGCTCCCGAAAAAACGGCCATTATTAAAACTTTTTTTTGAATTGATGCATGTCCCCTGGGGCGGGACCCGGTCCCCAAACCCTTTTTAGGACAATACCATGCAAATTATCCTTTAAAATTAGCACTGATTTCGAATGTTCGAGTCCCTTAGACTTTAATGGGGTTCTAAAGTTTGCGCGAACTTTCGGTCCGTTTGCAGGTTCTGGTGTGAACCGAACCGGGGGGTGTTCTGCTCATCCCTATTAACCAGGTTAATAAAACAGAATCAGAATTGATGTGCATTAATGAACAGTATACTTGCAACATTATGGAAAAAAAAACTCTTTCTTTGCTTATGTTTCCTGTTACCCAGGCTCTATCTGCTTTACAGCCATCTTTGCCAGTGGTATTAAAGCGATAGTAGCATCCTAAAGCATTTGCCATAATGTGTATTCTCACAGGTTATGGCAGCCTCACCTCCTAGTTTCACCTGCTCCAATGTTGTAAGGTCTATTCTCCTCCACCGCTGCTGCCTTCTTCTGGTCTTCATTCAGCCCAGCATATTTTTTCTTAGGTCACTCTTAGGTCATTCTTAGGTCACTCAGTGATTCCCATGCTGTCATACATTAATCCAGCTTCTTGCTCGAACTCTTGGCATGTCACAGATGTCATGCCAGAAGTGTATACTGTACTGCATATTCAGAATAGTATTTTGTGCACATGTTTCTCCTTATTTATCCACCATAGCAAGAATGTTAACATTTGAGTTAAGAGTGGTAACTGCAATTTTTTAAATGTCTTTCACAAAAAGGAGCTTTTAACTGTGTTAGTTAGGCTCTTTGCTGGGAATGTTTACATTATTCTAGATCACATAAAAAAAAATCATTAAAAAAAATTGTTCAAAGGCTGTACATAGTAAGGATACATGTTCCTTTGATTTTGCCATCAGGATAAATTAGACAATGTAATCCCTATAGTGGCTTTCCTCTGCATGGACTTGCATTTGCATAATCAGCAAATATAAGGAGAGAGGAAAACACTGACATTCATTTAATTAATGTCTTGGCAGTTGGTATTGTTACAAATTTTCTTGCTGTACTGGGTCAAACTTTGATATGATGATGTCAGAATTGTTCCAGTGAAAAGATAGTTTAACTCTATATAATGTTACTCTATGTATCTATATTTGGTATGTTTTATTTACAAACTTTTGTTTTATCTTTTCATAGGGTGCAAGAGGCTTTAGAGGAGACAAGGTGAGCTATAATTGCATTTAGTTAAAATTTGTGATAATTGTTACTTTGACTCATGTACGTTGTAAATAGTTCTTGTAATTAAAGGTTGTAGCATGAATGTCATTTGTGCACATTGCCATAATTGTAAATTGGCAAGTAGAAAATTGGTAAGGATTTTGTGTATGTGTGTGTCTGTGTGTATTTGCACTCTGTCACTTGCTAACAGTTAGCGTGATAGAGCATAAAAAGTACAACGTACATAATTTCAGAAATACTTAACCTGTATTTTTTTCAGGGGGAAAATGGTGAGAATGGAATTGATGGTGTACCCGGAGAACAGGTGAGACAAATGTTTCTAAAACATGTTACTTGTACAGTATAACAAGGTTTACAAAAATCTAACAATCCCAATACTCTTCATCTAGAAAAGGAAAATAAAACCCCAGTGAGACAACTTGCAATTTATACTTACAGTGGGGAAAAAAATCCTTTCTTAACCCCGAAAAAAGTTGTCATATTAATTATCTGGATCAATAACGTCTCTAATGATTATAGTTGGAGATGCTATTTATAAAAAATAAAAGGGATCCAATGAAACCTTACTTGCCCCCTAACTTTATTTTTCTAGTGTTTTCTATATATTTCTGTTTTTCATGTTTTTTTATGTAATTAGAAGACAAATGTAAACATACTGTACACCCTACATACACTGCTAAAGGCTGGCAGTAAGACTTCAGAACTTTTCCGAGAAGAGTTAAGACGATGTATGATGGTGCTTCAAATACCGATAAGCACTCAACATTTTAGCTGATCAAGAATACACTGTTGTGAATCATAAGGAAACAGCGCCATTCCAAGCTTTGTGCATGATTTCCTGGTCCCTTAATGTGCCAAGTGCCAGCCCTAAAGAGCCCATCCCACTTGGTATAGCAGCAAACACAAAAGACGAGGCTGCACTCTGATGATGTCACACCATGGCTTTATTCATTCAAATTGGCTTTGACACAACCCCTGCCAATAGCCACACCCATTTGATGTGTGTTTACACCCCTAAAAATAAGCCCAATCAAGGTGAAATGCTTTAGAGAGTTGTGGCTATGGGTGGGGACTGCATTAAAAGCTACACCCATGGTGTGACATCATCAGTGTGCAGCCTTGTCTTTTGTGATTACGATCAAGAATACATGTTAGAAACAGTCAAACAATTAAAAAAAGCCATCTAAGCTTAGTATACAGCATGAGATCGATGTTGCTCCTAAAACTTTGATCTTGAAATCAAAGTTTTTTCTACTCAAACAGTTTGATTTGATGCTGAGTATTTTGCATGGGACTGTTAGTCTTTGATACTGGTACTTTCAGCATCTGTAAGGTAAATCAAGCATTTTAGGAATTAAATTACAATTGCTCTTTTAGTACAGTTATACATCTTTTTTATTTTGAGCCACCTCCACATACAGGCCCCCTGCCAGTCATATGCTCAACTGTCTATGATCTACTGAGATCTGAACTGTGCAGGGGACCAAAAAAAAAATGAGTGTAAGTTCACTTAGTTACAATTTTAGGGTCAAGGTTAGAAATTAGTTTACAGTTACAGAGTTGGGCTAATAGTTAAGGTTAGGATCAGAAGTTAGGGATTATGAATTACTGTAGATAGCTTATAGTTGTAGATAGCATTTCTCATGTAACAGTGCTGGTGCTTGGTAATTGGCCAAACCCAGGCTTTTTTTCTCAGAGAAAAGGTGCAGGAACTCACCTTCTCTGTCTAACTCTCCGCCCCAACCACGCCCAAACTCCGCCCCAACCACACCCCCCACCCCCCAGCCACACCTTTCTTGGAGAAGAGAATTACAGCAGTGCCAAAAATTGTAATGAGTTAAGGCTTAGAACTGTGTATCACATACAGCAAATTCCCCAACACCCTCCCCCCCAGCTCTCTTCATTATAAATCCCCTCCTAGCTCTCCTCTCATCACAACCCCCCCCCCAGCTATCCTCTCATCACAAATCCCCCCAGCTCTCCTCTCATCACAAATCCCCTCCTAGCTCTCCTCTCATCACAAATCCCCTCCTAGCTCTCCTCTCATCACAAATCCCCTCCTAGCTCTTCACTCATCACAAATCCCCTCCGAGCTCTCCTCTCATCACAAATCCCCCCAGCTCTCCTCTCATCACAAATCCCCTCCTAGCTCTTCTCTCATCACAAATCCCCTCCGAGCTCTCCTCTCATCACAAATCCCCCCAGCTCTCCTCTCATCACAAATCCCCTCCTAGCTCTCCTCTCATCACAAATCCCCCCAGCTCTCCTCTCATCACAAATCCCCCCAGCTCTCCTCTCATCACAAATCTCCCCAGCTCTCCTCTCATCACAAATCCCCCAGCTCTCCTCTCTTTACAAATCCCCCCAGCTCTCCTCTCATCACAAAACCCCCCAGCTCTCCTCTCATCAAAAATCCCCCCAGCTCTCCTCTCATCACAAATCCCCCCAGCTCTCCTCTCATCACAAATCCCCCCAGCTCCCCTCTCTGTACAAATCCCCCAGCTCTCCTCTCATAACAAACCCCCCCAGCTTCCCTCTCATAACAAATCCCCCCAGCTCTCCTCTCATCACAAATCTCCCCAGCTCTCCTCTCATCACAAATCCCCCAGCTCTCCTCTCTTTACAAATCCCCCCAGCTCTCCTCTCATCACAAAACCCCCCAGCTCTCCTCTCATCAAAAATCCCCCCAGCTCTCCTCTCATCACAAATCCCCCCAGCTCTCCTCTCATCACAAATCCCCCCAGCTCCCCTCTCTGTACAAATCCCCCAGCTCTCCTCTCATAACAAACCCCCCCCAGCTTCCCTCTCATAACAAATCCCCCCAGCTCTCCTCTCATCACAAATCCCCCCAAGCTCTCCTCTCATCACAAATCCCCCAGCTCTCCTCTCATCACAAATCCCCCCAGCTCTCCTCTCATAACAAATCCCCCCAGCTCCCTTCTTATCACAAAACCCCTCCAGCTCCCCTCTTATCACAAATCCCCCAGCTCCCCTCTCATAACAAATCCCCCCAGCTCTCCACTCATCACAAATCCCCCCAGCTCTCCTCTCATCACAAATCCCCTTAGCTCTCCTCTCATCACAAATCTCCCCAGCTACCCTCCCATCACAAATCCCCCCAGCTCTCCTTTCATCACAAATCTCCCCAGCTCTCCTCTCATCACAAATCCCCCCAGCTCTCCTCTCATCACAAATCTCCCCAGCTGTCCTCTCATCACAAATCTCCCCAGCTCTCCTCTCATCACAAATCTTCCCAGCTCTCCTCTCATCACAAATCTCCCCAGCTCTCTTCTTAACATAAAATCCCCCCAGCTCTCCTCTCATCACAAATCTCCCCAGCTCTCATCTCATCACAAATCTCCCCAGCTCTCCTCTCATCACACATCTCCCAATCTCTCCTCTCATCACAAACACCCCCAGCTCCCCTCTCATAACAAATCCCCCCAGCTTCCCTCTCTGTACAAATCCCCCCAGCTCTCCTCTCATCACAAATCTCCCCAGCTCTCCTCTCATCACAAATCCCCCAGCTCTCCTCTCTTTACAAATCCCCCCAGCTCTCCTCTCATCACAAAACCCCCCAGCTCTCCTCTCATCAAAAATCCCCCCAGCTCTCCTCTCATCACAAATCCCCCAGCTCTCCTCTCATCACAAATCCCCCCAGCTCCCCTCTCTGTACAAATCCCCCAGCTCTCCTCTCATAACAAACCCCCCCAGCTTCCCTCTCATAACAAATCCCCCCAGCTCTCCTCTCATCACAAATCCCCCCAAGCTCTCCTCTCATCACAAATCCCCCAGCTCTCCTCTCATCACAAATCCCCCCAGCTCTCCTCTCATAACAAATCCCCCCAGCTCCCTTCTTATCACAAAACCCCTCCAGCTCCCCTCTTATCACAAATCCCCCAGCTCCCCTCTCATAACAAATCCCCCCAGCTCTCCACTCATCACAAATCCCCCCAGCTCTCCTCTCATCACAAATCCCCTTAGCTCTCCTCTCATCACAAATCTCCCCAGCTACCCTCCCATCACAAATCCCCCCAGCTCTCCTTTCATCACAAATCTCCCCAGCTCTCCTCTCATCACAAATCTCCCCAGCTGTCCTCTCATCACAAATCTCCCCAGCTCTCCTCTCATCACAAATCTTCCCAGCTCTCCTCTCATCACAAATCTCCCCAGCTCTCTTCTTAACATAAAATCCCCCCAGCTCTCCTCTCATCACAAATCTCCCCAGCTCTCATCTCATCACAAATCTCCCCAGTTCTCCTCTCATCACACATCTCCCAATCTCTCCTCTCATCACAAACACCCCCAGCTCCCCTCTCATAACAAATCCCCCCAGCTTCCCTCTCTGTACAAATGCCCCCAGCTCTCCTCTCATAACAAATCCCCCCCCAGCTCCCTTGTTATCACAAAACCCCTCCTGCTCCCCTCTTATCACAAATCCCCCCAGCTCTCCTCTCATCACAAATCTCCCCAGCTCTCCTCTCATCACAAATCTCCCCAGCTCTCCTCTCATCACAAATCTCCCCAGCTCTCCTCTCATCACAAATCCCCCCAGCTCTCCTCTCCTCATAAATCTCCTCAGCTCTCCTCTCATCGCAAATCGCCCCAGATCTCCTCTCATCACAAATCCCCTCAGCTCTCCTCTCATCACAAATCCCCCAGCTCTCCTCTCATCACAAATCCCCCTAGATCTTCTCTCATCACAAATCTCCCCAGCTCTCCTCTTATCACAAATCTCCCTAGCTCTCCTCTCATCACAAATCCCCCCAGCTCTCCTCTCATCACAAATCTCCCCAGCTCTCATCTCATCACAAATCTCCCCAGTTTTCCTCTCATCACACATCTCCCCATCTCTCCTCTCATCAAAAATCTCCCCAGCTCTCCTTTCATCACAAATCCCCCCAGCTCTCCTCTCATCACAAATCTCCCCAGCTCTCCTCTCATCACAAATCTCCCCAGCTCTCCTCTCATCACAAATCTCCCCAGCTCTCCTCTCATCACAAATCCCCCCAGCTCTCCTCTCCTCATAAATCTCCTCAGCTCTCCTCTCATCGCAAATCGCCCCAGATCTCCTCTCATCACAAATCCCCTCAGCTCTCCTCTCATCACAAATCCCCCCAGCTCTCCTCTCATCACAAATCCCCCTAGATCTTCTCTCATCGCAAATCTCCCCAGCTCTCCTCTCATCACAAATCTCCCTAGCTCTCCTCTCATCACAAATCCCCTCAGCTCTCCTCTCATCACAAATCTCCCCAGCTCTAATCTCATCACAAATCTCCCCAGTTTTCCTCTCATCACACATCTCCCCATCTCTCCTCTCATCACAAATCTCCCCAGCTCTCATCTCATCACAAATCTCCCCAGCTCTCCTCTCATCACACATCTCCCCATCTCTCCTTTCATCACAAATCCCCCCAGCTCTCCTCTCATCACAAATCTTCCCAGCTCTCCTTTCATCACAAATCTCCCCAGCTCTCCTCTCATCACAAATCTCCCCAGCTCTCCTCTCATCACAAATCCCCCCAACACTCCTCTCATCACAAATCTCCCCAGCTCTCCTCTCATCACAAATCCCCCCAGCTTTCCCCTCATCACAAATCCCCCAGCTCTCCTCTCATCACAAATCCCCCAGCTCTCCTCTCATCACAAATCCCCTCAGCTCTCCTCTCATCACAAATCCCCCAGCTCTCCTCTCATCACAAATCCCCTAGCTCTCCTCTCATCACAAATCTCCCCAGCTCTCCTCTCATCACAAATCTCCCCAGCTCTCTTCTCAACACAAATCCCCCCAGCTCTCCTCTCATCACAAATCTCCTCAGCTCTCATCTCATCACAAATCTCCCCAGTTTTCCTCTCATCACACATCTCCCCATCTCCCCTCTCATCACAAATCCCCCCAGCTCTCCTCTCACCACAAATCTCCCCAGTTTTCCTCTCATCACACATCTCCCCATCTCTCCTCTCATCACAAATCCCCCCAGCTCTCCTCTCATCACAAATCTCCCCAGCTCTCCTTTCATCACAAATCTCCCCAGCTCTCCTCTCATCAAAAATCTCCCCAGCTCTCCTCTCATCACAAATCCCCCCAGCTCTCCTCTCATCACAAATCTCCCCAGCTCTCCTCTCATCACAAATCTCCCCAGCTCTCCTCTCATCACAAATCTCCCCAGCTCTCCTCTCATCACAAATCCCCCCAGCTCTCCTCTCCTCACAAATCTCCTCAGCTCTCCTCTCATCGCAAATCGCCCCTGATCTTCTCTCATCACAAATCCCCTCAGCTCTCCTCTCATCACAAATCCCCCCAGCTCTCCTCTCATCACAAATCTCCCCAGCTCTCCTTTCATCACAAATCTCCCCAGCTCTCCTCTCATCAAACATCTCCCCAGCTCTCCTTTCATCACAAATCCCCCCAGCTCTCCTCTCATCACAAACCTCCCCAGCTCTCCTCTCATCACAAATCTCCCCAGCTCTCCTCTCATCACAAATCTCCCCAGCTCTCCTCTCATCACAAATCTTCCCAGCTCTCCTCTCATCACAAATCCCCCCAGCTCTCCTCTCATCACAAATCTCCCCAGCTCTCCTCTCATCACAAATCTTCCCAGCTCTCCTCTCATCACAAATCCCCCCAGCTCTCCTCTCCTCACAAATCTCCTCAGCTCTCCTCTCATCGCAAATCGCCCCAGATCTCCTCTCATCACAAATCCCCTCAGCTCTCCTCTCATCACAAATCCCCCCAGCTCTCCTCTCATCACAAATCCCCCCAGCTTTCCTCTCATCACAAATCCCCCCAGCTGTCCTCTCATCACAAATCTCCCCAGCTCTCCTCTCATCACAAATCTCCCCAGCTCTCCTCTCATCACAAATCCCCCCAGCTGCCCTCTCATCACAAATCTCCCCAGCTCTCCTCTCATCACAATTCTCCCCAGCTCTCTTCTCAACACAAATCTCCTCAGCTCTCCTCTCATCACAAATCTCCCCAGCTCTCATCTCATCACAAATCTCCCCAGCTCTCCTCTCATCACACATCTCCCCATCTCTCCTTTCATCACAAATCCCCCCAGCTCTCCTCTCATCACAAATCTTCCCAGCTCTCCTTTCATCACAAATCTCCCCAGCTCTCCTCTCATCACAAATCTCCCCAGCTCTCCTCTCATCACAAATCCCCCCAACTCTCCTCTCATCACAAATCTCCCCAGCTCTCCTCTCATCACAAATCTCCCCAGCTCTCCTCTCATCACAAATCTCCCCAGCTCTCCTCTCTGCTGACCACCCCTCCTCCACACACATACTTTCTCAGCTCCCCTGTGTACAATCCTCGCCCCTCTTCTAAACACACACAAACTTTACCTCTCTCCACATGTTCTCCCTCCCCCACATACTTTCAAAGTGCACTCCTCTCTGAATGAAGTCTCAGTCTCTCAGTCTCTGCAAAGCTTTCCCTCGTTTTCACAGTGACAGGTCCCTTACCTCTTCTGCCATCACCGCTCTCCGTGGTATGTGCAGGATTTTTTTTCTGCACAGTGCAGTGGACCGGAGAGCTCCCCTACTGTACCACAGAGCTGAGTAAGTGTTTCAGGGCTCCTCTGCGCCGTGTTACAAAGGCTGAGTAGCAGTGGCAAGCAGGGATGGAAGCTTCCTCCCAAATCACTGTAGCAGCTGAAGGTTGGGACCTGGGACCTCACAAGTGATCGAGGGCAGCAGTCTTAATTGTGGAGCGCTAGCACAGAGAAGCCAGTAGAGGAAGTACGCTGTGCAGAAAACTTCCTCTACTGACTTCAGTATTAAATGACAGGCTGGAGAGGAGAGGGCTGCCAAAGGTTCTGGAACGCAGTTCCAGTGAGTTCCGGCAAAACCCATATAAGAGCAAGAAGATGATCTTCAGCCCTGAACAAGCTCCAACTGGGATTGACTGTGAGTTGACAAAGGGTAGGTTTTGCTTTCTCTTGATGTGGAACAACAAGGGAGTAAAAGCAAAAGTAAGTATTCAATTCTGTAGGGGTCTAGCATTAAAGGTAAACCTGTTGCTTCATCCTATGTGGGCAAAGACCAGTTTCAAGTTCAGGTAAAATGTTTTATTTTCAAGGTTAGGTAAGTGAAAGGATGGCTAAAGGCTAATTTCCCCTTCCACAACATGTTTCATGTCACACACATATTTACGGCACAACATGTAATACTCCCAAACTGACTCCTCCACTTACATGAATCGCGTTTACAAAAATATGCTTGTTGCATCAAATCTGATTATATGCATGGTTGAAATATGTATTCTCAGAAAATTTGAAAGTAATATGAGTGTTTGAATATTGCTACAGGGTGAGAATGGGGCACCTGGATTACCCGGGGAAACAGGTAGCACTGGTCCACAGGTAGGTCAATTTCATCTCTTTAACAAAGCAAAAAACTTTCCACATGAATGTGTCATGGCAGTACTCCTGTGAATGCATTTAGGTTTTAATTGCTAATCATACTTTTAAGCGGTTCAGCTGCTATATTTAAAAGTGTATTAGGTATATTGCTTTCAAATTTTGTGTTCATGTTGTATAATGTTTGTCAGCTATGGCTATGGGTATGTGACGCATAGGGAAACTTAGCAGCTACTTAAGATTCTGTGACCACCAGGGGGCCCCAAAATGACAATTAAAAATAATTTATATTGCTGAATGATTATCTTTCTTTCATAAAAAAGACATGTATATACCATAAACGTACTAGATAGAACACATTATTGTGCTCAGATGACAAGTTGTACACGGTGCAGTGTTCTATTCGATGTGTCAAAGTGGAAAGTTAGGGTTAGTTACTTGGGTGTCATCTGTCTGTTTTTTACTATGAAGATCTACAAATAAGTGTGTAAGCATACCCTGTAATGGGATAGGAGAGTTTTACCATAATCAGTGGTCAGCAACTCTTAAATGAGTAAGAATGACTGCCATTACAAGGCAGGTAAATTAGCATAATTATTTAATTATGTCCCAAATTAGGCAGGCATACAATACATCATAAATTAAATTACCAATAGAAAATACATAATTTATCCAGAAGCTAGGAGGTTAACCAACTTCTAACCATAGTTTTGTAATTAAAATAACATAAATTTACTCCTATTTTGTGTTTTTTTTTCTTTCTTTTTTTTTAAAGTCAGCAGCTACAGTATTTGTAGCTGATGACTTTTAATATTAGGACACTTGTTGGAGATACAACAACTTTCAGCTTAGCCTATTGACTGCAGTTCAAAAACAGGACACTAGATGTCGCTAATGCTCAGTGACATATGCTTTGCATTTTTCTATGATGTGTTTTATTTCCTATACATAGTGTTGTACTTGTTGATTTCTTTTTCCTGTCTGTGTTCTTTCTAACCATACAAAGTGACATCCTTGCTAGTGTGGTTATTTTACATTAAAGAAGCCAGTTCCTGTTACTCCACAACGTCTGATCTAAATTGACTCTGCCACACCCAGCAATCTTACTCTGCAACAGGTTATGGGCCCAGTGTTCTGATAAAGCAATATGACCAGGTGCGAACAAAGCCTCGAATGGGAGACAGTGTGGCTGATGCGGAGATCGACATAAGGAAGTTTTCCAGTGACATCTCCTATAGATAAGTAAGACTGTTTGTATATAAAGGAGAGAAAAAATGGCCGGAAACTCAGAGCTTAAACTCTCAATGGTCAAGCCGAACAGTGACAATTATCAGCTATGGAAGTTCAAAGTGGAAATGCTATTATCCAGAGACAACTTGTAGGAGGTTACCACCACAGAGAGGCCACAGGATAATAATCAGGACTGGGACAAGAAAAACAGACAGGCACGGGCCACCATAACCTTACTAGTGGAAGATGATCAGCTCATTCAGATACGTCATGACACAGCGAAAGGCATGTGGGACGTACTGAAAAGACTACATGAAAGATCCAGTTTAAACAGCAAGCTGTTTCTGCTGCAGAAACTTTACAAAATGAGACTTGGCAGAGAACAGGACATGCAGATGCATTTAAACGCAATGCTGGAAGTGATTGCGCAACTCAGATCAATCAGGGAGTATATAACAGACAGTCACACTGCAGCCATGTTGTTATGCAGTTTACCTGATACATATACTGCACTAATCAATGCACTGGAGACACGACCTGAGACAGATCTGACGCTAGCATTTGTAGAAACCAGGCTCATAGATGAGTATCAAAGAAGAAAGGAATTAGTGCATGACTCCACAGAAACCGACACCAGAACCGCTCTTAAAGTTACAGACGCAAGGTTACACAGGAAAGAGACCAGAGTGTGTTTCAGATGCCACAAACAGGGACACATAAAGAAAGACTGTACGATATGAAAAGCAGAGCAAATTAGACAGCGTCCCTCTTATGCTAAACAAAAGGTCAAAACCATAATCAATGATCCATGGGAAGGAAACTGGAATGGCACATTTAAAATGACAGGCAACAATAAATGCCAAGGCTGGTGCATCCGGGGCAACCAGTCACATGATGAGTGATAGAAGTTTCTTCACAGAACTTGATCTGAACAACAAAGAAACTATTTATCTTGCAGATGGAAGCAAAATACATGCAGAAGGATATGGGCATGGAACCCTTGTATGCCCGGATGATGCGGGACACAATTTAGCCATACCAGTGAAAGATGTGCTTTATGTTCCTAATCTAGAAGGAGGACTCTTATCTGTGAAGCGTATAACAGCCACAGGACTCACTGTAAAATTCCAAGGTGACAAGTGTTCTATTCTAAACGGCAAATAGACAATAGCAAGTGCACCAGCTGGATGATCATCTATATCACCTCGACACAGTGAAGGAAAAGGTGAGACTATGTACACACAAGCACAATGACTGTATACATACATGGCACCGACGTCTAGGTCACAGATACCCAGAATGCATACAGGAATTACAGAGGAGGAATCTGACAAGGGATCTAACAGTATCTCCTTGTCCAGTTACTGTTAAGTGTGAATGTTGCATTAGATCCAAAGCTACAAGAGCAACACTTCCCAAAGTCAGTCAGAAGAGAGCTTCAAGACCAATTGACTTACTTCACAGTGACGTGTGTGGTCCCCTAAACCCACCTACACCAGATACAAGATACACAGTCACCTACCTAATGCAACACAAGAGTGAAGTTTTCAACAAATTAAAAGACTATATAATAAAGACCAGTAACAAGTTTCAAAGGAAGCCTCTCATACTTCGGAGCGATAATGGAGGTGAATTCACAGGAGGTAAGATACAAGAGTACTTAAAACAGAATGGAATATAACATCAAAAGACAGTCCCGTATACACCAGAACAAAATGGAGTAGCTGTAAGAAAGAATAAAACTCTGACTGAAATGATCAGATGTATGCTGACAAACTCTGGACTACCACAAAAATACTGGGGTGAGGCAGCTATGACAGCTACATATTTGCAGAACAGACTTCTTTCCAGAACAGTGGAGAAAACCCCATATTAACTATGGCACAATGAGAAGCCAAGTATAAAACACCTAAGAGTTTTTGGATGCAAAGCATTCATCTACATACTTGAAGAAAAATGCACCAATCTCCAAAACAGAGCATTTGAAGGCATCTTCATTGGATACAGTGACAATGTCAAGGGTTACAGAATCCTAAATCCCAAAACAAACAAGGTTACCATTAGCAACAGCATATCTTTTGTTGAAGATTTAAGAGACAATGTAACGACAACAGTAGAAGCAAGAATAGAAGAGAAAACTGACATTGACCAGCCCATCTCTGTAACGTCTGAACAAACAATTGAAGTGTGTGCAGACTCAGCCAGTACTGAAGAGCAGACACAAGAAGGCTCAGACACAAAAACGAGACGTTCAACAAGAGAAAACAATGGTAAACCACTTATATGTCTCTCATACATAGCAAGTATGGCCAGTATCAACGAACCTGCAAGCTGGGAAGACATATCTCAGCTTTCAGAACAAGAAGCAAGTAAATCGATAAAGGCTGCTGAGGAAGAGATAAAATCCATGCATGACACTAAAACATGGACACTTTGCAGAACTACCACACGGTAGGAAAGCCATAGGCTGTAAATGGACTTTTAAAGTGAAATACAATGCAGATGGAACAATTGAACGGTACAAAGCAAGACTAGTAGCCAAGGGCTATTCTCAAAAATACAGAGAGGACTATGATGAGACGTTTTCACCAGTAGTCAAGCACACTACAATATGGACTTTGCTGACAGTAGCCATCATAAGGAAAATGCAAGTGAAACATTTTGATGTGAAAGCCGCGTTTCTACATGGTGATTTAACAGAAGAAATTTACATGGAACAGCCGCCAGGATTCAAAGATGAACAAAGGTCAGACCTAGTGTGCAAACTTCGCAGGAGTATATATGGTCTAAAGCAAGCAGCCAGAGTGTGGAATATAAAAATGAGGTACTTACACATCAAAACTTTCTAAGGAGTAAAGCAGACCCCTGCTTATACACAAAGAAATTGGCAAATAGATGGGTCTATATGCTTATGTATGTGGACGATATCTTGATTTGCTTTGAGCAAAAGGGGGATAAGGTAGAAATACTGGAAAAACTAAATCAGCACTTCGACACCAAAGACCTTGGCAACATAAAGAATTACCTCGGCATCCAGATCGAGAGAGAGGAAGATGGCAGCTTTCTTCTGAACCAAAGGCACAAAATACAAAAAAAATTTGAAACATTTGGAATGGAAGACGCCAAACCAGTAAAGTCTCCCATGGAAACCAACTACCTAAAGGAGATGAATTGTCAGGATAACCCATTACTTACTAATACTCAATAAAGGAAGGCAATAGGAAAATTGCTGTACCTTACCACTGCTACAAGGCTGGACATTGCAGCAACTGTTGGAATCCTATGCAGAAAGGTTTCAACGCCAAGTAAAAAGGACTGGAATGCTGTAAAGCGAATCATTCGCTATCTTAAAGGGACTTCGCACTACAAGTTAAAGTTACCAGCAAGTGATGAAAGCACCTTAACAGGATATGTAGGTGCTGACTGGGCAGGAGACACCAGTGACAGAAAATCTACCAGTGGCTACTTATTCTTTCTGTCAGGAGGTGCCATCAGTTGGATTAATAAAAAGCAACTCTCTGTTACACTGTCGTCTACTGAAGCAGAATACGTTGCTGCAGTGCAGGCAAGCCAAGAAGTTATATGGCTGAGACAGCTATTAACAGACTTGGGTCAACCACAATTGGGACCAACAGAAATCTATGAGGACAATCAAACACAAAATGTTCTTGCGCACATGGAAGGAGTTAATTCAAGAACAAAGCACATTGATGTGAAGTTTCACTTTCTTAGGGATCTTCAAGAACAATGTCTTCTTGAGTTACTTTATTGCCCAACCGAGGATATGACAGCAGATATCCTTACAAAGCCCCTGACCGCTGAAAGGCTTACAAAGAAGATGGGTTTAACAGACTAATGCCCCGTACACACGGTCGGATTTTCCGACGGAAAATGTGTGATAGGACCTTGTTGTCGGAAATTCCGACTGTGTGTAGGCTCCATCACACATTTTTCATCGGATTTTCCGACACACAAAGTTTGAGAGCAGGCTATAAAATTTTCCCGACAACAAAATCCGTTGTCGGAAATTCCGATCGTGTGTACACAAATCCGACGGACAAAGTGCCACGCATGCTCAGAATAAATAAAGAGATGAAAGCTATTGGCTACTGCCCCGTTTATAGTCCTGACATACGTGTTTTACGTCACCGCGTTCAGAATGATCGGATTTTCTGACAACTTTGTGTGACCGTGTGTATGCAAGACAAGTTTGAGCCAACATCCGTCGGAAAAAATCCTAGGATTTTGTTGTCGGAATGTCCAAACAAAGTCCGACCGTGTGTACGGGGCATAAGCCTTAGCTGTTGAGAAGGGGTTTTGGAGATACAAGAACTTTCAGCTTAGCCTATTAACTGCAGTTCAAAAACAGGACACTAGATGTCGCTAATGCTCAGTGATATATGCTATGCATTTTTCTATGATGTATTGTATTTCCTATACATAGTGTTGTACTTGTTGGTTTCTTTTTCCTGTCTGTGTTTTTTCTTACCATGCAAGGTGACATCTTTGCTAGTGTGGTTATGTTACAATAAAAAAGCCAGTTCCTGTTACTCCACAATGTCTGATCTGAATTGACTACGCCACACCCAGCAATCGTACTCCGCAACAACACTTACCTGTCCATGGATCCTGCGATGTCTGCACCCCAGCCAATTTTCGGATCGGCTCTCGGGTGCTGCCACTGCCATTTGTGGTAAGGGAAACTGGCAGTGAAGCAGTTCGGCTTCACAGCCAATTCCCTACCGCGCATGCGTGAAGCGTGCTGCACTTTCTAACTGACCTGACGGTGGAAGAAGGAGGAGGCGCAGTCTCCTGGAAGTGGTGAAGGGTGTTCCCCCTCCCCCCTGAAAGGTGCCAAATGTGCCACTTTTAGGTGAAACTCCACTTTAAGTTTAATGTGTTAGTTTTATTATTTCCTAAAGCATATACTTTACAATATATTTTAGCTCTGTTGTCTCTGCTACTTCCAATACTCAATTATGGTCTATCACTACTACTGAATAAAGACTTTTTTTGAAAAAGAAATCAATCATATTGGGATGATGCAGCTGAATGCGAGCCAATGAATAATGTAAACGTAAACTAAAATATTACACATGTAATTTATATGATGATACAATAGGGTGTCTCTGATACTGTTCCTGAAAATCATAATTTTCTCTAAAACCATATATGGTTTTGAGGGATCCCCAAGCACATCATATTAAGCAACTGCATATTTTTAAAGTTGATCTTTAAATTGGATGTAAACCCTCACAAATACTCAGTGAAGTGAACAGCCTAAGATGACACACAGAGATTAAACAAATCTCCCTACATAAGTTTTACATGTATATCTGCTGTCTTCAGCTTTATATACTGTTTAGAAAGTGCACTTCGTGTTAGGAGATTTTCTCTTCTTGGTTAGCACTGCAGTGAAGCCTGGGCATACAGCCAAGACAGCTGATTAGAGGAAAGGGATACGCCCCCTCTCCTCATAGGTAGAGACTATGAGCTCTGTCCCTTGAATCGTTCAGAGCTCTGCTAATCTATTCATATCATCCTCCTCAACACAAAACTCTGGCTGCCTTTATCATATGTGACGGAGAACTTGTCAGGAGTTATCAGGCTGATAACAGAAGAACGGAGCAGGAGAAAGCTATGGGACATAGTGCTTTGAAGAGAGATATCAAAACACTGCAGATATATGTGCCCAGCTCAAATTTCATGAATCATGTTTGCATCCACTTTAAGCTGTCTGAAAAAACCCTATCCTCATTGAACTATAATTGAAATGGCCTTTTTTTGCATTGGAACACATCCCCAGGGCACTTCCCAGCTCCCCATGCCCTTTGTTTCACAAACTCTTGCTTAATAGCCCAAAAAAGCCTTTACTGATTCATAGATTTGGCTCCAAATGACTTCAATGGGGTTTCGATTTTGCATGTGAGCACTCCTGAAGTTTGAAGACTTACCCCGAATGCAAACCCCTGGGCATTCCTCTCATCAATACTGACCAAAATGCATTATTTATTGATGTATTGCAGTGTGGTATAATAGTTTTTATTTGCTTTAAAATGTTTTAGGGCAAAAGAGGATCTCGAGGAGAGCCAGGTGAAAGGGGCGAACCTGGGCTTAGAGGGGATTCTGTAAGTATGAGCAAATTTTGTTTTTCATCAATCCAGTAAAAGTTTATTTCAAAGACATGCCATGTGTTTGCTAGAATACAATCAGTGTTTACAGAAAATGTCATTATCAGTGAATCTGTTCACAGCTACTATTGTGCACTGTGTTATTCCACAGTAAAAAAACATATTTAGTTTCAGGTAGTGTGGAGGGCTTGGAACTTCTGTTATAATGTTTTTGTTGTCTGACTCCTCATAGAGGAAATATCCCCTTTTCTCCCCTGGTAACCACAGTATTATGGACAGGAATAGGGGAACATTTCTCCAGTGGGGACACAGTCAACAGTACAACTTGACAGAGGTACTAATCTTCCTCACTCCACCACAGAAGAAAGTATTTTAATTGGCTGCAGTCCCACTTTAAACAAAACATATAGGGGCATAGTTACAGAGCAGCAAATGGAAACTTCAGCAAGCATTCATGGCAGTTGAATCAAACACTGTAATTTTAAAAACATGCTCCAGGGAGATACACCGGCAGTGAATGTGTGCTGAATGTCACATTCGCTGCTTTATAAATATACCCCATAACCTGTGTTTTTTTTTCCAGCATTATCATTACTTCTAAGTTATTTTGTAAAAAAATACAGTTTATTGATATAAAGAATAACATCTCAATTACATTTTTAGGGTGATCCTGGAACAAATAATAATACACCTGGACCAAAAGGACAGAAAGGAAAACCAGGGCGGCAGGTAAAAAGAGAGAGGGAGATTAATGTGAATTGTATTTGTTCAAATACTGTATATTAGCTTTCTCTGGCTTCCCCTAACTCCCTACTTTGACACTATATATCCAAGTGCAATCCAAATGGCTTAAGGACCTTAAGGAAGGAATGCTTCCTGAAATTTCAGTGAATAGCGCAAACGTATAGGTCAGGCATCACAAATTTCTCCAGCACAGCAAATAGCTTGCAAAGAGCAACATTAATGCTCAAATGTAGAAAAAGGCACATTTCAGAGCATCAAAGTACTTCTTCATTAAGCAACAGTAACAGGGACAGGTCAAGCTGTCACGTACCTGACTGAAGACTGAGGTGATGCAGAGTACCCCTGAAGGTGGTGACCAGGGTGCTATGACCAAAGATGCATGGGTTACCTGAAGATAAAGCTGCCTGATGGTTTCAGATGGGAGGACTCCCAAGAGCAGAGAAGTAGCAGTAACAGTGACAGGTCAAGCTGCCACGTACCTGATTGAAGACTGAGGTGATGCAGAGTACCCCTGAAGGTGGTGACCAGGGTGCTATGACCAAAGATGCACGGGTTGCTTGAAGATGAAGCTGCCTGATGGTTCCAGATGGGAGGACTCCCAAGAGCAGAGAAGTAGCAAAAGCAGATGATTCTGTGGAAGCGCTGGCTGATTGTCAGGGCTGGGCTCAGCCCTTCCTTCTCTGAGCTGGCCGCTCAGCTGTCGGCTAATTGCCAGCTCCCATCTCTCTCCATCTCTCTCCACAGTTACCAAGCTGTTGTTGATTCTGCTCGTCAGTCCTACCTACTTAAAGTCGTCCAGCTCACTTGATCTCTGCCTTCGCCTTTGTCAACATCACAGAGACTTTCTCCTGCGTTCCTGTTGAAGACTTGCTCGGCTGACATTCCTTCTGGCTCCTGATCCTGCTTGCTGTAGTACTACGTTTATCTCTGGCTCTCTGACATTTGCTTGCTGATTACCCAATCCGGTTACTGAACTCTGGCTTGTTTTGACTACGCTTACTCTGTTTACCTTATTATTATTATTATTATTATTAAACAAGTGTGATTTAACTTTACTTCTGTCTCGGTCTGATTCATGGTTCCTGATACTCATCTTGACAGATGGGTAGAGCGGGAAGCAAAAGTCAGAAGCCAGGCCAAGGGTCAAACACAGGAGGTCAATCAGGAGCTGAGGCAGGAGTGTGGTCAAGATCAAGCCAGGTTCAAATATAAGATGTCAATTTGGAACAAGGCAGGAGCAGGTCTGTGGACCAAGCCAGATTCAGAGCCTGGAGAGAAGCCAGAACAGGTCAGGGGTAAGCTGGTTCGGTAATGGATAATCAAGCAGAAGCACAAGGCACAGGAACACAGGATACAAAGGCTGATGATAATCCAGCAACTTATGAGAGGAACTGCTGTCTTTATATAGGCCAGTGGATGCTGGCAATTATCATGCTTCGTGTGCATTGATGCGTGAATTAGTGCGGCCATACTGGACATTGGCATATTTGCCAGGTCTTCTCTGAATTCTTCCCTGACACAAGTGGGTCTCAAAGTTCTGTGATTAGTGTGAAACATGTCAGATAAGTACCTGTTCCTACTGGCTGTTTGAATAAAGGAAGAAAGTATGCATCTTGGTGTGTGGCATTCCTGTTGCTGGTATAATTGATTGCTTTGATAGAAATGAGCCCAACCGGCACCTGAGATGTGAATGGAGAGTGTGGAGCCTGATTTTGCATGGAGCGACAAATGAAAAGCGTAAAGTGGAACATCATTCAGAAGGGGAAGTTCCGCTTTTCCGCCTTCTCTCTACCTTTTTTATCAGTTTCAGATATATTTTTTGGGGGGAGTGGGTACATGGTTTTGACAGGTACCTGCTCCCATTTCTGTTTGGATCCCTAGGTGATCCAAGCAGAAGTTCACCACCCACCTTGCCCGCAACCTTCTGGGACACATCACAGGTCCCAGAAGGCTGCAGGACCATTCACAAAGCCCAGTGTGGCTTCCGCAATTCCAGAGAGCAGCCGACTGTTAATGCTTGTGGCTTCCCTTAGTAATCATGCTGGCACCAAGGACCTGAGGACCAGTAAAGAACTGGCCTGGGTGAGGACAGCACTGGATTATTGGGCAGGTAAGTGTCCTTTTATTAAAAGTCAGCAGCTACAGTATTTGTAAACATACCGGCACCAGGGACCCGAGGGCCGATAAAAAAACGGCATGGGTGAGGATATCGCTGGATCCTTGGACAGGTGAGTGTCCTTTTTTTAAAAGTCAGCTACAGTATTTGTAGCTGCTGACTTTTAATTTTTTTTAATATAACTCCTGAAGATCTTCTTTAACCAGTGACAGGTCACTCTAGCCTGATGGAGGAGTCCTGGGAGGCTCCAAAACATTATTAGGTATGCAATAAAGCAACACACTTGAGTTGATTTACTAAAGGCACATAGGCTGTTCAAATTGCAAGAGACTTTTTGTTTAATTTAGTGATTGTGATGAAAATTCACTTTGCAACAAGAACGCAATCACGTGCAAGTAGAATTTAAAAAAAACAGTGTTTTTGCTTGCACATGATTCTCTGATGGAAACCAGTAGAATTCCCCTGCAAAGTGAACAGTCTATTTGTTTTAAATCAATTCCACTGTATTAGTGAGGCTCGAGAGGCTCTTGTAGACTCTGGGGGAGCAATAAAACGATCTACATTTTTCATTATTTCACAGTTCTTGGAAGCTGGGAGCCAGAAGCCCACTAGAAGGTTCTGCATGAAACAAGGGTGTATGGGTGTGTGATAATGCCAGATTGTAATTGAATAAAATGAAGGGCTATATAGAGTTAAAATGTAAAGAATGCTATAGCTTAAATTACAACTTGTCAGAACCATGAATCAGACTGAGACAGAAGTACAATTAAATCACACTTGTTTAATAATAATAAAAAAAGGTAAACAGAGTAAACGTAGTCAAAACATAGCCAGAGTTCAGGAACCGGAAACAGATGGTCAGACAAGCCAAAACGTCAGGGAGCCAGAAGGAATGTCAGCCAAGCAAGTCTTTAACAGGAACACAGGAGGAGCGTCCCTAGAGATGTGACCAAGGTGAAGGCAGAGATCATCTGGACTGGAGGGCTTAACTAGGCAGTACCGACGAGCAGGATCATCAACAAGTGAGTCACTGTGGAGAGATAGGAGCTGGCAATTAGCTGACAGCTCAGAGAAAGAATGGCTGGGCCCAGCCCTGACAAGACCCCCTCCTTAATGACCCCTCCCCCTTGGAGGACCACCAGGCTTGTGCCCACGGAACCTATGGGAGTCAGCAATGGACTCTACTTCATACTCCTCAAGTCGGAGGTTGCGAGATGACAGCCAGACTCTGTGCCCAACCTTGTAGGAAGATGCAGGCAGGCGTCTGCGGTCAGCATGGAGTCTGTACCTATGATTAGCATGTCGCAAAGCCTCCTGGTCTTGTGCCCAAGAGAACGAAGACCACGGAGATGGTCCTCTAACACAGGAATAATCTGCGGAACAAAAGAGTCAGGCAACATGGAAGGTTAGAAACCATAGTTCGACATAAATGGGGACAATTGAGAAGCAGAATTCAAGGCACTATTGTGAGAAAACTCTGCCCGCGGTAAGAGGTCTGACCAGTTGTTATGATGGTCAGAAATATAGCAATATAGGAATTTCTCCAAGGACTGTTTGGCTCGTTCTGTGGCCCCATTAGACTGCGAGTAAGAAAGAGGAGGAAGCAAGCTGAATTCCCAACTGTGCACAAAAGGCTCACCAGAACCGGGACTCAAACTGACTACCCCTGTCCGAGACAATCACCTTGGGTAGCTCATGTAAGCGAAAGATCTCCCGAGCAAAAAGGGAAGCCAGTTCCTTAGAAGTGGGCAACTTCTTAAGTGGAATACAATGAGACATTTTCGAGAACCGGTCAACTATTATAAGGATAACTGTGTTGCCCTGGGAGTTGGGTAACTCCACAATGAAATCCATAGACAGGTGGGTCCAGGGCCTCTCTCCATTGGGTATGGGTTGTAGGAGACCCACTGGAAGGTATCGTGGAGTCTTACTCTGAGCACACACGGAACAGGCAGCTACGAAGGCGGTTAAATCAGCACGTAGACTAGGCCACCAGAATTGTTGGGAAATGGCCCAAAAGAGTTGATTCTTCCCAGGGTGGCCAGCAGCCTTGGGAGAATAGTAAGTCTGGAGCACGGCAGTGCAGAGACTCTCTGGGACAAAGCAGAGGTCACAACGTTTCTCAGGAGGAGCATGGACCTGAGCAGCATTTTGTCACCCAGATGAGAAGTGAGACTGGTGTGAACCGTAGCCAGAATACGATCAGGAGGAATCACAGGAAGCAGAACCGATTTCATCTTGGAAGTGGAGGAAAATTGTTTTGACAAAGCGTCAGCCCTTACATTCTTAGTAACGGGTAAGGATGAGACAATGTAATTGAAACTTGACAAGAAAAAAGCCCATCACGCCCTTCTGGGAGAGAGGCGTTTAGCCTCAGACAAGAATGTGAGATTCTTATGGTCAGTAAGAATGAGAACTGGCACAGTGGTACCTTTGAGGAAATGTCTCCATTCTTTCAGGGCTAAAATGATCACTAACAGCTCTCTGTCACTAATCTCGTAATTGCACTCCGCAGGTGACAATTTCTTGTAAAAGTAACCACAAGGATGCATAGCGCTCTCAGAGGTAGGACGTTGAGGCAGAAGGGCGCCAACTCCAGTCTCAGAAGCATCAACCTCAAGGATAAAAGGTAACGTAGGATCAGGATGTGCCAACACAGGAGCAGAAACAAAGGCAGCCTTGAGACTCTCAAAGGCCTTAATGGACTCCGGAGACCAACTCTGTGGGTTACTGTTCTTTCTGGTCATATCAGTCAGGGGCTTGACCAGAGACAGGAAGTTACGAATACACTTCCGATAATAGATGACAAAGCCAAGAAAATGCTGCAGAGGACGTAAACCCACGGGTCAGGGCCACTGTAGGACTGCTGAAAGTTTCTCTGGGTCCATCAAAAAACCAGCAGTGGAAATGACATAACCCAGGAATTTAACCTGTTCATGATGGAATTCGCACTTCTCCAGTTTACAATAGAGATTGTACTCTCTTAGTTTCTGAAGCACACGGCAGACATCTATGTGGTGGCTCTCCGGGGACTTGGAAAATATGAGGATATCGTCAAGATAAACCACCACACATAACTGCAACATATCTCGGAGGATATGGTTAATAAATTTCTGGAAAATTGCCAGGGCGTTACAAAGGTCAAAAGGTATTACAAGGTACTTATAATGGCCTGTTCTGGTATTAAAAGCAGTTTTCCACTCGTTGCCCTCCTTAATCCTCATGAGATTGCATGCCCCTCTCAAATCAAGCTTCGTGAAAAATGTTGCTCCCTTGAGGTGGTCAAATAACTATGTAATCAATGGAATTGGATAGGCATTCTTAATCGTGAAATGATTGAGACCCCTATAATCAATACAAGGTCTCAGTTCACCACTCTTCTTCACAAAAAAGAAACCAGCAGGAGACAAGGATTTGCGGATGAAAAAAGTGTGTCTGCAACATACTCCTCCATGGCCCTATCCTCCAAGACTGACAAAGGGTAAACCCAGCCACGAGGGGGTATGGCACCAGGTTGAAAGGTCAATTGCACAAACAAATGACTGGTTTGGAGGCAAACTACTGGCTTGACCTATGTCAAAGACATAGCTAAAATCGCGGTACTCCTCTGGCAGGGAGGAGAGTGATGAGGTGCACAGGACCTTGGCTACCTTCTGGAAGCATGTCTTACTGCATTGTGGCAACCAGGAGAGAACCTCAGCACGGAGCCAATCAAAAGAGGGGTTGTGCCTCTGTAACCAAGGATATCTAATAACCAGTGGAAACTTAGGTGAGGAAATAACTTGGAATTGGATTATCTCATGGTGAAGAGCTCCTACGGCCATGGACAACGGAACAGTCTCATGAGTCACATCGGCAGGCTGTAGAGGTCTCCCGTCAAAAGCCTCAATGGCAAGTGGAGTGTCACGCAGCTGCAGCGGAATCGAGTGCTTCGATACAAAGGCAGCATCAATGAACAGGCCTGCAGCACCAGAGTCGATTAGAGCCTGAATCTCGACGAATGACTCAGGCCAAGAAAGGGTAACCAAAACCAGGGGCTTATCCTTCTGGATAACTGGGGGTTCGGGTGTTCCCTGGACGGGTAGGACAAGACTTCAAAAAGTGACCTGCCTGGCCACAATAAAGGCACAATCTCTTCTTCCTCCTAAAGGTCCTCTCATCTGCAGAGAGACGTGTGAAACCCAAGTGTATGGGTTCACCTTCACTGACCGACTTGGTACCAGGAGGCATGGGAGGTGTGGGAGGCAAGGGTGGGACTGCAAAGCTCGGAGACAAATGTACAGGAGGCTTCTGCAAGCGCTTCTTAAAAGAGTTCTCTGAGTCTGGAGTCAATGAGGATGGCAAACTTGATCAACTTCTACAGCTCAGTGGGTATATCTCGGGCTGCTATCTCATCCTTGATGGTATCCGAGAGACCATGAGAAAAAGCAGCCATGACGGTCTCATTGTTCCAAGCAACCTCTGCTGCCAGAGTACGGAATTCAATGGCATAATCGGCAACAGTTCTCGTACTCTGTTTGTTGGACATGAGGCACTTGGCAGCAGAAGCAGAGCGTGCGGGAACGTCAAATACCCTTTTAAAAGAAGCCACAAACTCAGGGTAACTCAAGACAACAGGTTTTTGCATCTCCCATAGAGGGTTTGCCCAGGCCAAGGCTCTCTCAGAAAGCAAACATATCACAAAACCTACTTTGCTTCTGTCTGTGGGAAATGCTTGGAGCAGCATCTCATATTATATCTCAACCTGGTTGAGAAACCCTCTGCATTGGACTGGATCGCCCCCAAATCGCTGGGGAAGCAGAGCGGAACCAGACATACCTCTTATAAGTAATACTTGAGGTGGGTGCCTGCACAGAGACTAAAGCAGCAGCAGGGACGGCCTGCAACTCAGGTTGTACCGGAGCAGCCACAATGGGAGATTCCAGGTGAGTCGTGAAACTCAGAAGCATTTGTAACGCCATGGCAAACTGATCCATGCGGTGATCCTGCTCATTCAATCTGGAAAAAATATTACCAACAAGTGGATTGACTGCATCTTCTGAATTCAAGGCCTTCGTGTACTGTCAGAAATCATGAATCAGACTGAGACAGAAGTACAGTTAAATCACTTGTTTAATAATAATAAATAAAAAGGTAAACAGAGTAAACGTAGTCAAAACATAGCCAGAGTTCAGGAACCGCAATGGATAGTCAGACAAGTCAAAATGTCAGGGAGCCAGAAGGAATGTCAGCCAAGCAAGTCTTTAACAGGAACAGAGGAGAGCGTCTCTAGAGATGTGACCAAGGCGAAGGCAGAGATCATCTGGACTGGACAGCTTAAGTAGGCAAGACCGACGAGCAGGATCAGCAGGTGAGTCACTTTGGAGAGATAGGAGCTGGAAATTAGCCGACAGCTGAGCGGGGCCCAGCCCTGACACAACTGAAGTCACAAAAATAGATTTCAGTCCAACTTTATACTAACAGCTTCTGTTTTCATTGTCTTACCTTCACTTTTCTCTTACAGCAGCTGTGCAGCGTGCCTAATTATGACTGTGCTGTCCATGTTTACTAGTTTAAGACCCTCTACTTTTAGTAAAGGGCTTTCAGAACTGGTCAGATGCCCCCTCCCATTTCTCTGTAATAAGGGACTGTGTGAGCAGACTAATTTTTTTAAGGCATTTTAAGGCATTTTCTAGCAAATGTCAGTCACAAATCATAACATGCAGGACTATAAAGAGATAGAAAGGCATGAGACTTCAATTGGGCCTTAAACTGTTAAATCACATATACAGACTGTAATAAACACTTTGAAAGATATTATAACAGGGCTGAGCTCTTCTATTATTTTAGAAAACTTTTAAATACATTTTAAACTTTAGACTGCAGTCCGAATATTTACTTGTACTGATATCATGAAAGGCAAGTAAATAAAACCAAGTTCTAACGGAATGGTTCAGTAGATATCCGTTATACCCTCAACAGTTTAGGATAACCTAATGTGTAATTTTCAAAAAATAATTAGAATATGTATTTTAACAGGATGAACCTGGGAAAGATGGTGTACAAGGAGAGCCTGGAGGTGATGGTCCAGAGGTAAAACACATATTGCCTATTAATGCTATTTTTCCAACAAAAGTAGATTTCCCCATTAGGAAGAGTTACTTTAGCAAGACTGGGTTATTCCAGGGCCTGTGTCTCTCTGACTTACTAGATTTGCCAATATTCAAGTAGAACTACACTTCATCTGAGCACCACAAACCAAAAAAAAGTTATTTTATTTATTTTTATTATTCAAAGCAATCTCCCCCACCCATCCATGTCTCCATGCTTTATTTTGCTGAGAAATCACTTTGAAAAACATCCCCCTAGCATTTCTGGCTGTTGCCATCTTGAGTAAGGGCAGATGATTCATGTAGCATTTACTTCCTGGAATCTATCTCCTCTTAGCTCAGGCATGCAGGCAGGAGGGTGTGCTTAGATGAGAAAGCTTCTCCTCCCCTCCTAAAGACTAAGTGAAGAGTGGTGGATGTGTGGATCCTGGGATGTGTGACATCACTTGTCTAGGCCTGGAAACCAGGAAGTTGCTGAACAAAAGTAAAAAAAAGTTTTAAACAAGTAAATATGATTTACTTTCCTATCTATTTACTAATGCTAACAGCTTGAAGATTAAAAAAAGTTAATGTTGATTGCCAGTCTGCAGTTGCGCTTTCAGTTGCCACACCTTCTGAGCTGTATAAATTGTTGTTGGTAGGAACAATAGGGAGCTCCACTGCAACAAGCATCCACAAAAACAGAAAGCCCTGTTTAATTAGGCTTGCTGTGTTGTGAAAATACAGCCCCTATCCTGCCCCTGACCTATATAAAAAGCAAAAACTTGTAAGAGTTACATCTGTTGAAAAAAATGCTTCTTTGCCTCCAAAAACAATGAGTTATGAGAAAATATGGGTAAGAAGAGTTGAAGCAGGCCTGATTGGTCTGCTGCACCTGAACATCAGTCCCTAAGCTCTCTCAGATGAGCTCATGTAACAGTGCCTGGACCTATAGCCATTTTACCAAGCATTTAAACCTTGAGTATGGCCTCACATAGTATTGAGTTGATAACAATAAAGAAGTACCATCGTCCAGAATAGTGTATATGTTGGGGGGGGGGGGGTAAAGATGTGGGGGTAGTAGCCGAGGCTAACCCAATCACATAAGTACCCAAAAAATTTAAATGGACTTTCTCGGTACTGATATAGTCACAAATTGATTAAAAATGCAAAATTTTATTCTGTAACAATATATAAACAATGTCTTAAAAACACAACAATGTATACAGAGACAATGTGTAAAATAATACACTATACACCACATGGGAACTAACTTATAGCAGGTTTCCCGGTACAGTTTCTGTTCAGGTGGGGTGTAAATATTCCTCTACCGGTTTTGCGGTAAAACTGCTTCTTCAGGAGGATGAAATGGTCTATAAGGAAACAGTATATTAAAGAAAATATACAAAGAAATATACAAATTGTACAAACAGATCATTCACAAGACATGGTAATAGTAAAATAGATACGGGAAGATCTGCTCACCCAAATGGACCAGGCACGGCTAGCAGCGGATAAACACAGATTCCCAATCATGCCCCTGACCTATATAAAAAGCAAAAAACTTGTAAGAGTTACATCTGTTGAAGAAAATGCTTCTTTGCCTCCAAAAACAATGAGTTAATATGGGTAAGAAGAGTTGAAGCAGGCCTGATTGGTCTGCTGCACCTGAACATCAGTCCCTAAGCTCCCTCAGATGAGCTGATGTAACAATGCCTGGACCTATGGCCATTTTACCAAGCAATCATAAATAGTAATTTTGCCAAAATAAAATTTGGTAGAGGCTAAAGGTAGAGTTTGGCTTTAAGTCACCGAGCAAGTTATTGTGCTCAAGAAAGTTCAACAGGCACTTGTAGGTCACATTCTTGCAAACAAATAGTCATTTGCATTAAAACAGTTATTCTTTAACTTGTAGGGTGATAAAAGTTTGATTGCATATATTTAATTTTTTTTGTGAAGGGTCCACAAGGCCGCAGAGGACCTCCTGGATTAAAGGTGAGCATTTTCTATTTACACATCTGTTCATGGCCCCTAATTTTATACTAGTGAGCACCCATTTGCTTCATTTATACCAGAAAAAAAAAATTATGTTAATATTTCTAAAGGTACATTTTTGTGAGTGGATTTAATGTTTATTTTAGTTTTTTTATTATTGTACTTAGTTTCTGTTTAATTTTAAGCGCAGTGGCATAAAACATAAGCGTTCAATGTTTTATTTTGCTTTGCTTGGCAAATGTTTAATTGCCATCGAGGATTTGTGCAGGTTCAGCACATACGTAGGTTCAAAGAAACATACTTTACACAGGATTCCTAGCCAAGTAGAGTAATGCTGGCTGGCACGGATGAGTCACATCACGGGAGTTGTGAAGGCGAGGTCCTGGAAAGCTAGTGGTGATTTGTGGAACGTCATTCCTAATTCAAATTGATGCTCATCATCCAACTGCTGTATGCCAAGATGAGAAAACCTTCAAGTTATTATTTAAATTTTTTTTACGTTTGGGTTTGCTGTGGTTAAAGTTACTGTGTAATTCTAAAGTGTTACAGTTCTAGATAATTACCTAAGTGTGGTTCAGCTCACTGTATATAGTTCCATGACTGTATACTAATAGTTAAAAAACAAAACAAATTTACATGTATAGTTTAGTTAGACTTTATCAGTCTGTATATGTACTATAGTTATGACAGTTTGATAAAGAAAACTGCAGATATAGTAGCTTTGTTCTTAAAGAATATTCCTAGAAAAACTGGAAATTCCCTCTTTGTCGATGCTGGTTTAGTGAAAACCTGTATTTGCTCCAAACATTCAGTCATGTATAGATTTTTCGGGGAATTTACCTGCACCTAAATTGTGTTTTTAAAGTTAATACAGAATTACTTTACATTAGTTAACACTATAAATCACTGCTTGAATATAGTATGAAAGGAAGACT
Organism: Lithobates clamitans; assembly: GCA_037952925.1. Taxonomy (NCBI): domain Eukaryota; kingdom Metazoa; phylum Chordata; class Amphibia; order Anura; family Ranidae; genus Lithobates; species Lithobates clamitans. The sequence continues at coordinate 6,270,033 of JBBGZY010000637.1, forward strand.
CGCTTTCACTAGGTTTTAGATACTCTTAGGAACAGAGGTTTTTTTGCACATATTAGCAGCTGTAATGTGACAGCTCATAAATGAACTCCAGACTTCCGACATTGTTGCACAGCACTTTATTCTTTTCCATGAAGACATAAAAGCAACATGTAATTATGCCAACACTGACTAACTCTGTAAAAAGCACACTTTATTGAACTATTATGGATAGAGACATAGTTATCTTACTTATTTTAGGACTATTGAAGGTACTTAGCCATAGTCTATAGACTCATGGACTATAAATAAACACTTTGTGTAGTCCAAAACACAATTTCATTATCTTTTCTGATGATAGTTTAAATAAGTGTGCACCATATCAGTGCTGGCATACTTGCCTGGTGCTATTTGTTTTCAATTGCAGCACCACTTGATCTTGAAATTTGATACTGTACAATGACTATATGGTTCTTAATGGGAATAATTTTATTCTATTGTTTCTTTCATTGTTTTAGGGGTGGCCTTTCCATTAGGGGCGCATGGGTGCGCCCCCTTATCCATGCCTCCGGCCCCCATGCAGGATGCTCAAAGCATGGATTCCAATGGGGAGGTTTGAAGCACGTGATTAGAGCCAGAGGCTCTAATAGGCTTTAAAATAGGGTGGGCTCGGGGCGCAGAGCACTGCAAACTGAGCCCGCCCAGTTGTGTGATAATAGCGAATTAATATTAGCTATTCTCACACTGATTCACCTCCCGGGCAATCAGGAAGCGGGTCTGAGACCCGTTTCCCGACTGGCCGAAAGGAGAAGTGTTCCGATTGGCCACGGGGAGGAGGGAGGAGACGGAAGCTACTGTGATGCCCGCAGAGGAGAGCAGGGGAAGTGGAAGCCACCCGGCCAACTGTCGCCCAGGTGAAATGCTGCCCGCCATGGATGAGGTAAGCTCTCCAGGTGACCCGACCAACCGTCTGATCGGACTGTGGGGGGGGGGTGGTTGTGGGTTCACTGTTTGCCACACCCCCCCAAAAGTTTACCACCAGCCCCCACTGCATTCATTTCATTGTTTTTCAGCTGGTTTAAGCAAGTCATGCTGCTATTTTCTGGGGAGCAGTGTGTGGAGAAAATCTCTCCTTGCTCTTACTTTGAAGGACCTAAAAAAATAAGGGGATTCCATCCTCCTTGGAAGAAAGTGTGCATTGTAGTATTACACTTTGTGAAAATTATTTTACACCCAATTCCAAACACTGTTTTTTTTTTTTTTTTTTTTGGATATAGAGGGGAGACAAATGTTTTTTTCTGTTTGTGACCGCATTGGGGAGATTATTCCTTGCTTCCTGTCCCTATGACTCTGAAACAAAAATTTAAGGGATTCAGTAGTAATAAAACAGGGAGGCAATTACAGCCATGAAAACATTGTCAAAAGTCTTAACTGCTCCCTGCTCTACTTTATGTTTGCTTGTGTCTCTATAGGAGAGATTTAACATCACTTCCTGTTCTAATAGAAAGTGAGGGAAAACTTACCAATAGGGACACAGATAAAAAAAAAGTCCTACACCCCTCTATGCAAAACAAAATCACAATTTTTTTCAGTTGGGCTTCAATAAAGCCAATTACAATTTATAACAATTATTTAGAAAGAATCTTCCATTAATCTGAGTATTGCATTGCCTTTGCATTCCTTTTTAATTATGCCCAAGTGAAGCTCACCTCCAAATTAGTTTGTTTTATTAATTCAACTTATTGTAGCAGTGAAAGCAATAATCCCAAAAATCTGTTTATTAAAAATGTTGGGAAGAGAAAACATTGGAACAGTTAATTGTAGTTAGAAGTATTGAATAAAAATAAACGGTGAAGTAAATAAAAGTATAATAGTAACAGAGTAGTAGTAGTAATAAAACAGAGTGAAAACAAATATAAAGAGAGCTTGCTAGGAAAGAGAAAGTGAAAATAAATAGTTTGAAACGCAAGAAAAATAAATGCTACTTATGCTTTATTATTACCAGTCCTGTATATTGCACAGTATGCCTGTAATCTACAAGGTTTTATGATTTCTCTCTGCTGTAAGTTGTGTATGTTGTTGTGTTACTGTATGTATGAAAACATATAGAAAAGTGAAACTTCAATATTTTTTATACAGAACTATTTCAAAAACATTGGTGCCATCATTAGCAACATATAGATGTTTGCTTTCATTTTGTAACCTTTGATTTTTTCCCCTCAACATTAAAGTAGACTATTAGGATCAAAATCAGATCCCTTATTTTATGGCCCTGTTTGATTTGCAGGGTGAACGTGGAATTCCTGGAGAAAAAGGTATCTCAGGAGAAAGTGGACTTCAAGGCATACAGGTATATTTTTGTAACCAAGCTTATTTCATCGCAAGGAATTCTATGAAGCCTGGCTAACTTTCCATTTACTGTATATAATTAATGAAATGCATTTATGCATTAGTCACATTCGATTACGAAAAACCTTGACATGCAAATTACTACAATTTTGATGACAATGCACTGTAGATGATATAATTCATATATAAATGCTTTTAGAAATTTCATTTATGCATTTTTACCACTGTGGGTTCCTGTCTGATTTCCATCTGGTGTATGCATATATCTGATGAATATTAAGTAATGATCAAAAGATGACTATAACTATGGGGGTTTTTTTTCTACCTGTGTTTTTTTTTTTTTAGGTACAGTACATCATTTTAGATATTACATGCATTAACTTGTACTGTATGAAAGTCAGAAATAAATATATGATGTCACATTAAATGTATATTTTATGTTAGACATTTAGCAAAGTTTTAAAAATATATAAACCTTGCGCCAAAAAATAAGTGCGAATAATTAAATAAGAGCTGCTATCCTCCAAACTAGATAAGAATTCTAGTGCAAGTGAAAAATGTATATAGTGGGGGGCGCTAGGTCTATATTGACGGTGGGCTAAATTGCATATGAAATGTTATACTCAAACAAGATTATTAAATACACATCGGTGTGCCATACAGAAATACTAGATATATGTATATAACTGAATACCAAAAGTGCATATTACAAAAGAATAAGAACCATGCAGTCCCTGCATGTGTTGGAAAATAATGTCCTTGTGGAAAAATCAATATAAAAATCCCAATGGAAAAAATAAATAATAAAAAAGAGTCCACGTGCAATTGAAAAATAATATGCAGATCAATATATGTGAATCTTCCGCTGTTGCAAAATATAATATACAAATCGATATATGTGAATCTTCCGCTGTGTGGATGAACAACCTTCACCAGCTATGTTAAACACCCAAAGTGCTCTGTAAGTGGATGTCCGCTTACCAGAAAAATGTACGTCGAGGAGTGCCTGGTTACGCAATTTTGATCCATTATTCCTGTCCCTGTGGCTGTCGGCGGCTGTTGATGAAGCACATGCCAGCTACCACGCGCAGAGTGGAGCCTTTAGACCTTTACGAGCGGTACAGCCTCAGTGCCGGGCGAGGGCACTTCTAAATGTAAGCAGCCATTTGGCTTTTTGTTTTTAATCGTTTTATCAATAAATGGGATTACACTATTTTAGTCCTTCTTGTATCCTTCTACATATTTCCTGATGTTCTACTGGGGGAGAGGAAAAGGTTACCTACAAGGCTTATCCATACCATGGCAGCAAGCCATTTCTTGCTAAAGGGTTTATTTGACCTCTTTTTTTTTCCACAAAAAGTTTTGTTAACAATTTTTATAGACAATACAGATAGTGTCATATCACACACAGTCACGTCACAAAGAAACAACAATCCAACATGAAACAGGCACAAGGTTTAAACTTGAGAAAGTATACATCAGCAAGTGCTGCCTCTAGATTAATTATTAAGTCAGCCACCTTATGGCCCCTGTGACAAAGAGATGTATACTACAAGCTTGTTTGGTTTACGTTGGAATGAAGAACTGCTTTAAGAAATAACCAGTGATGCATCTATAGGTATTATAAGACCGACATGAGGTAGGACGTGTGTCCGACTATCACGTCGGCTTCCGATTCCTCAGCTGTTTAGTAAGGCACAATAGGAGATAAGAATAGGGGAAAAGAGGAAAAGAGAAGAGAAGAGAGGAAAGGGAGGGGGAAAAAAAGAAGAGAGGGATTTGGAAGTGAAGGATTGCGGGGGGGGGGGGGAGGGGTAGCACTGTAAGTGGAGTATGCAAGGAGGGGGTGGGGATCCCACCAACTACCCTCCTTTGCATGTTCTAGCTAACGTGAAGCCTACTGGGCTTTTTAAGGAATGACTTGGCAAAGGTCTAGAAATCTCTGTGAGTTTCATTTTTCGAGCCAAGGTGCCCATACTACTGAAAAGTGTGTTATTCTATCTTGTGCAGTGTGAATCAACTCTCCCATTGCTGCTATCCGATTGATCCGTGCCGCCTATTCCTTTATGGAGGGGGGCGACTTGGATCTCCAGTGCACTGGTAAACATAGCCTTGCGGCATTGATCAAGTGCATAGCTATTGACCTATAGTATTTTTTACGGGAGATTTTGGAGATGTGAAGAAGGTATTGTGCTGGTGAAAATTCCAGCGGTAGCGAGGATATCTCTGTTGCAGCTCCGTGGACTTTGCGCCAGTATGGCTGAATCAGTGGGCATGTCCACCAGATATGGAAGAACATGCCTAGGCCCTGTTCACATCTCCAGCACTAGTCTGAGACCGACGGGATAAATTTATGTAACATTTCTGGTGTTCTGTACCACCTTGTTTTGACTTTATAACCATTCTCCTGGGTATGTACGTTCAAAGAGCCCTTGTGTATACAAAGGTGTACTCTGTCCCAGGTCTTAGGATCAATCACCATGCTTAGCTCGTTCTCCCAGTAGGCATGCTCCAACTCCAGAGATGTATAGGGTTCCCCAAACATTGTAACATAAAGTCCCAAGATCAGATGACTCTGGGGGGAGGAGCTAGAGCATAATGATTCCAGGAAGGTAGGATTTTTCGCAAAATTACATCTATTTGAGGGGCTGTCCAAAAAGTGTTTTAGTTGGATATAATCCCAAAAGGGGAAAGACTTTGTGTTTGAGAGTGATGCCAGTTCTTTTTTGTCGGAGGAACCTTCCTCTGAAAAAGAAGTGTCTAGCCTGTGTTTCTGCATAAGGCCATTCTGCTGCTAGAAAGGTCCCCTCCATACACGGGGGGAAGTCTGGATTATTTCTGATAGGTGTGATCGCACAATGTGAGTTTGAAAGTGAGTGGGCTTTGCATGCCCTATCAAAGGCACGCAGGGTTGCTCCTATGAGGGGATGAGAGCGTCCTTTGGTCAGTATGTGTGTCTTTGGGAACCATGGGACGTTCTGGAGTTCGGTACCTGAGATCAATTTTTCAAGGAGGACCCATCCCTTATACTTAGTATGGACCCGCCAATCCACCACCCGAGTTAGATGAACTGCCCAATAGTATCTCTGGAGGTCCGGGAGTCCAATCCCCCCCCCCCCCGATTTTGGTAGAACTAGCTTGGCCCACCCCACTCGCGCTACTTTAGTTCCCCATAGAAAAGTTCTACACATGCGTTTATAGGCTGTGAAGAAGGCGGGTGGTAAGCGGATTGGGATAGTCTGCAATTTGTAAAGTAGACGGGGGAGCACCGTCATTTTCAAGATTGCAGCCCGCCCAAACTACAAGATGGTGGGTGCCTCCCATCGGAGTAAATGTTGCTGGATAAGTCTCAGCTCTGTCAGGAAGTTCTTTCATAAAGATCTTTAAGCTTACTAGGGAGTTGAATGCCTAGGTACGTAATGGCATCTGTTTTCCAGCTAAAAGGGAAATTTTCCCGACAGAGCTGAACTATCCTTGGGGGCAGAGAAACATTAAGTGCATAAGACTTTCAGAGATTAATTTTTAGGTTCGAGATGGTTTTAAACTGCTCTAGTGCTGGCATTAGGTTAGGTAGAGACGTCAGTGGAATGAAAGGAAGAGTAATATGTCATCCGCGAAAGCAGCAATCTTATACTCCCGTTGGTGTACTTCAATCCATTTTATGTCTGGATGCGCCCGGATGCACCGGAGCAGTGGTTCTAATGTGAGGATGTATAGTAATGGAGATAAGGGACATCTCTGCCTGGTCCCATTATGGATGGGGAAGGTGTCCGACAGGTGGCCATTGACTCGAACTCTAGCCCTGGGCCTGGTGTAGAGCGCTTTAATAAAGGTTTGCATAATGCTTCCTAGTCCCAGGGCTTCCAGAACCGCGTCCATATAATCCCAGGCCACCCTGTCGAACGCCTTCTCTGCATCCATTGCTAAGAAACAGCCCTCTTTATTGGTTGTTGTAAGCCACTGGTGTAGATTAAGAGCCTTAATGGTATTGTCCCTGGCCTCTCTTCCAGGGACAAAATCGACTTGGTCAAGACCCACCCAGGCAGGTATGTGAAAGGACAAACGATTGGCCAGGATCTTAGCGAATAATTTTACATCGACATTCAGGAGGGATATGGGTCGGTAGTTGGCCATATCTGCAGGATTTTTATCCTCCTTGGGGATGACCGAAATATAGGTCTCTAATAAGCTACCTTGCCAGGTCTCGCGGCCTTCAAGGCCCTCTCCCACTCTTCTAAGGACAATGGCGTCTCCATGGCTTGCCAGTCATCCATAGATAGCGGCCGGGGGCTAAATTTGGCTAAAGATCCTTTTAAGAGCTCCAAGCGAGCATCTGCCGATATGGGTCTGTGTTCGTGTGATTCGAGATTGCATAATTTGCTACTGTATAAAACTGGTGGAATTGGTTGGCGATGTCCTCATTTCTGGAGTGGGATGCTCCTCCCGGGTCTACGATGTGGTGAACCGTGGATATAAGTGTACGTCTCTGAACCTTGCCAGTAGCCTTCCTGGTTTATTACCCTGCTCGTAGAATAGTTTCTGAGAAAGAACCTGTCTCTTTTGTGCCCGTTTAAATAGTTCCTCTAGGAGGGCTGCCCGTGTGTCAGCTTGTTCCTGTGCTACCTTTACTGCTAGAGAGTGCTTATGTTGTGCTTCCAGTATGGCTATTTTTTCAGTCAGGGTTCGGATCGGATCTGTTGTGCTTTTTTCTTCCTGGCAGCAATAGCCAAAAGGCATCCCCGTACAACGCATTTATGCGCTTCCCATTGGGTCATGGGAGACATGTCTGGGGTATTGTTAAGTTGGAAGTAGTCTTCAATAGTCTTGGTGACTTCGGCTAAGTCTCCCAGGTCAGCAAGGAGAGAAGCATCCAGTCTCCAGGTTCTAGTAGTCATTTCCCGTTGCGGGAATTGTAAGGTCAATGTGATCGGGTGGTGGTCAGAAATGTACATACTCTCTATAGTCGCATCCTGTAAGAAGGTCAAATCTGTCTGGTGTATAAATAGATAGTTTAGCCCTGAGTAGCGGTTATGCGGAGGTGAGAAAAATGTGTAGTCTTTCCCCTGGGGCTGTAGTGTGCTCCAGGTATCATGTAGCGCGAGAGAGGCTAGTGCGAGTTTGACTTGGCGCAAAGCAGAAAATGGAAGTTTTAGGAAGGTTACCTGTTTAGAATTGGGGCAGTAAATGTTCGCCAAAGTCACTGGCCTATCTTTCCATGTCCCTTTTAAAAAGATGAATAAACAAATCAAGGACTCGGTCTGTGAGGCGGAATGGGAAAGATTTGGCAATTACTATGGAGACCCCTTTTGTTTTGGAATCGGGGCAGGTCGCAAGATAGACTTCCGGAAAATGGGCTGTTGATCCAGCGGGGGATGGAGCCTGATTTAAAATGGGTTTCTTGTAGAAATAGCACTTTAACCTTAAGACTGTGTGCTTCAGCCAGAATACTGCTCCGCTTCTCTGGAATGTTAAGGCCTTTTGCGTTCAAGAAATAAACCTTGAGGGATAGAGGAGCCGATGAGTGTGACACAGAAGGCATTTTCAGTGATTAGAAGCGCTTATAAGTGCTACCCCTAGGTTTCAGGGGAAAGGGGTCTAGAAGCTAGTGGGGGGGAGAATAAGAGATAGAGACCAGAGGTGAGATACAGAAGAAAGAGAGGAGTGGGGGGGGGAAGGGAGGAAAGAGAAGGAAAACCGAAGAAGAAGAGGGAGTTAGTGAGACAGAAGAAGTTACAGATCAGGTTGAGCCAGCTCCGGAAAGGTGCTCTGAGTTAGCCAGTAACTCCGGAGGGGACCCAATCCCTGATCAATCAAGCTATCCCTTGCACGGGGGTCACAATCAAAATACCGGAGGTAATACAGTCCAGCTGAGTAACCTAGTAAGGGATGTGTATAAAAACAAAGAAAACGTGAGTTTTTTCCGGCTAGTTTCAAGGGGGAGACCTGCCTCCTTGGGGTGGGGAAGAGACCTAGGACCTAAACAACTATGTGGGCACTTCCCACCATCCAGGAATCCAAGTACATGTGCTTTGGGGTTTAAATGAGATCTCGGCTCTATTGGCTGGGGTAAGGATTAGATGGGAGGGGCCCGCACCGGCCTCCCCCCCAGTAGTACCCTAGAGAACCTTGACGTGTAAAGAGTATCACTCTGAATCAACATGTTGCATTGTAACCTTGGTCCACCTGTATTTAAACATAGAAACATAAAATATAAGAGTCTATACAACTAGTTCTTTATCATCTGACCATTTAACATTTAAATTAGTCGTGTTGTCTTCCTATTGACAAAGTAGGAACGTCCGAGTCTCCATACCCAGTACCATCACCAACTACGATGGATCCAGGTATTAGGGGCTCAGAGAGTCCGTATGTATTCAAGCTCTGTGAGGGTCCCTGCAGCATCTGGCGGCAAGGGGGATATGGAGCCCCAAACTCCCTTGCCGTATGAATACCTCCAGGGCCACAAAGCTCAGCGTGGACCGGATAACAGCCTTACCCTTCTCCGGGCTTTCTAGGATATCTTCCCCCACCTCCATGATCAGTCATGGGTGTAGGGGTTAGAATGTCCCATCTTTAGAGCCACCAGATTTTTTGCTCCATATGATAGGAGGAAGTAACATGTTTTATAACAATAAACATTAAACCAGGATGAAGTAAAATGCCATCTTAGTGAGCCATGTTTGGCTCCTATCCCCAATGCACATTTATGTAATAATCTGAGAAAGTCCCTTAGATGCCGGGATGTGTGCTATGATAGCAAGCTGGTGATTCTAAAACCTCTCTGTTCTCCCAGATAGGGAAAGACAGGGTGGTGGTAGGGGGGAAAAGGGGGGAAGTAACACTAAGGCGATGCCGGGAGCAAAGTGTTAAGTACTACCAATACTAACAGCAGTGTGCTCGAAGGGGGGGTAAGTGGTTACCAAACCTATTACATAGGTGTTGTCCATAGTTCTCGTTGAGAGTCAGTATGGTCAAGGGGGGAGGACACGCTTCTTCCCAGAGCTCGGTTGTCAACTTGTGTGAAAAGACTCTCATAGTGAAAGAGCCAGAGCTGGGAATGATGCAGAGATTGCAAGGGTTTTGTTGAGGTGATCGCATACCTCCGTTCAGAACCAGTTCAGAGATCGTGAGTAAAGTCCCCCACCATATCCTCTGTTTGCTAATTGTATATACCATCAATGGCGTTGGTTCTCAGCTTACCTTGCATATGCTAAGGAGCATATAAGGGGATAGGTACTGGTAACAATGTGGCTCACCATCTAGGCTGTTGAGGACTCAATGGTCAGTTTTGCGTCTGGCAGATGATGGGGAAACACGTGGGCTTTCGTCGGTTCCCATATCTCACCGGCGTCTCGGCGGCGAGTCAGCCGAGGGTCTGCGGCGGCGTTACCTACTTCTTAGTGACCTTGGGGTGTCTTCAGGTTGTGTGGGGATCCAGGGTTCAGGTCGTAGAAAGGCTCCATACCAATCTGGAACTGGGATCATCGAAATTCCTAGGATGTCGCAGAATGGCCTCAGATCTGCTGGCGTTCTCAGTTGGGCCGTGTGGTTACCATTCATTGCCTGAAGACAGAATAGGAACTTCCAACGATAGGGGATGTGTCTCTCACGCAGAGCTTGGAGAAGAGGGCGGTGGTCCCTCCTGTGCTGTAGAGTAATGGCTAGATAAGTCCTGATAGAGCTGAATACGTGCTCCTTCATGCTCCAGGTGGGCATGATTGCGGGCCAGGCGCAAGATCTCTTCTTTCTGGGTAAAACTGAAAAGACAGCAGACAGCATCCCTAGGCGGGTCAGTATCCCTACCTTTGTGGCCTTAGTGCTCTGTGACATCTCTCCATCTCGATCGGTGCATCAGGCGGCCTGCCTAGCAGGGTGTTGAAGATTGCCCAGACCACTGCTTGTAGTTGGGGGGCCTCCACAGACTTAGAAAAGGGATTCCCCTGGGGCGTGGCCTGGCTGCACTGGAAGATGGCTGCCTGAGATCTTAGCTCCTGCCGTAGCCTGACTCTACAAAGCACCACAGGAGGGAATCTGAAGCCAAAAGACTTCTGTCACAATCCTGAAGATGGGGACAGCATCCCGGACCTCATCAACCTCGAGGTCCCGCTCCCCCCGCGAACATACGGGGACCATCGGCCAAAACATCCCGGAGATGTTCAGATCACAACGAAGCAACATGGCGCCTACCCGCCACAATGCCTCACATACTTCGGAAACACAGATGTCAGGACCCACACTAGCGCCGCTCACCTCATCCCCAGCGGTGACAAGCGCACAAAATGACCCACCGCAATCCATGCTCAGCATACAAGATTTGAAAACGATTGCCGCTGACATCAAGGACACTCTGTCAGCCGCCATTGCGGACCTGCGTCTGGACATTCAGTCACTAGGGAACAGAGTGCATGAAGTAGAACAGACGACGGCCCAACATGACACGGTCCTCCGCAAGGTGACGAGAAAGCTGGACACACACACCCTGCAGCTGAGAGAAGTACAAAGGCACGTTGAAGACCTTGACAATCGCGGACGCCGCCATAACCTCAGGATCAGAGGGATGCCTGAGGCAATTGATTCTGAGCAGATACTGCCTGCAGTTACAGAGCTCTTTAATGGCCTCCTAAACAGACCTCGCCAAACGCAGATTGAGATGGAAAGAATTCATAGGGCATTGCGCCCTAAGGGAAGAGAGACTGACCCGCCGCGGGACATCATCTGTTGTCTAGTGGACTATAAACTAAAGGAGGAAATACTGCGACAGGCCAGAGACAAATCTCAACTACAACACGACGGACGACAGATCCAGATCTTTCAAGATCTTTCTGGCATCACCCTTCAACACAGAAGAGACTTAAAGCCTCTTCTCGAGGTGCTACGAGCCAACGGCATAAGATACCGATGGAAATTCCCTTTCTGTCTCTTAGCCACACATCTTGGCCGCACGGCAATGCTAAGAGTGCCTGAGGACTTGCATCAATTCTGCTACACCCTGGACATACCTTTAGTCGAGGTGCCCAATTGGTATGCGGAATTCCGACAAGCAACAGTCAGAAGACACCAAACCCCAGCAGAACCGATGGATACGCATGACATGCGACATGTCAGGAGACGCTCGACATCAGGTAACAGATCACGAGCTACACGTCATGACTCGCGCCACGGATACAGCCCCTCCAGCTCTCCGCGCTTTAGAAGAGCCAGAAGGGATAACTGACCCGATACTCTCCTTATAGCAGTCCTTTAATCCGATCGATCTTGAGTCGGATTAAAGTGAAAATCTAACTTCTCAAAATCCGTTTCGGCCCTTTCGGTTGCCTCTTGTTAACTGGTTGTATGACTGTTTGACTTTGTTCATAAAACCCTCATCGGCGTAGCTGTCACTGATCACCTTGGAAACCCGTTTGTTCCAACGAAGACATGTAGAACGCACTCATACCTACACTGCCGCCTACATGCAACATTCGCTATAACAGCTGAGACTATTTACAGCTGTCACCCTTCACAAGTCACCTTTACCAAGGGACCCACTGCAAGATCACAGCACTGCCAAATACCACCGCTCAGGTGCTGTTGATGCACAGACTGTCTGCTCCACCGTATGGCTAGTGGATTTTAAGCGTTCCATATACCTTTCCTGAAGATCCTAAATACAAGATGATCTATTACGCAACAAGAACAACTCGGATGGAGACGAGACCATTGCATTTGGAGACAAAGGATGAACATGACCTTTCCACCGCCTACACCAAGTACAATATACAAGCAAACTCCCTAAATATGAATATCGATTTAATACATCAAATTCTGATCTAATGTTCCTGGAAGCCCTCGTGCTAATGACTTTATATCCCCGGTGATCCTACGCATCTCCTACACAGCTCAGAAGAGAACAAGAACCCATACCCTTCACTTTTAACAGGACACTGCTGTCTTATTCTTAGATGTGATCAATTATCACTTTCTTTACACAGATCAGCTAAAAATTGGACTTTGGTAAGGTATCAGTTATACTTATTAACCACAAACAGCAATTATCCTTCCCAGAGATGCATACATAACATCCTATTAGAATGCATGTCTCTTTTACGGCTACCTTTGATTGAACATCAACCCTTAGGCACCGTAGATTAACTCCAGGTAGATGTCCACTTGCAGCCCTCCCACCCGTCAATACAAGCTCCACAGTTTACTCATTCTTTCCATGTAGCAACACAATCCGCCGCATAGTTGCCTTACAAGGTATTTCATGCCCTTCAACATCACTCATAGCCTCCTTAGCAGCACGTCACATGACACCACAAACCCTAGAATTCTACAGGGATAGTTTACATACCGCTAATAATCTTATCCACCCAACAGGGTGATCTATCTCTCACGAACAAACTGCAATACACGGTTAATTCCGGTTTAACTAACAAAGCTGAATGCAGATTGCCTAGGTGGCTGGTACACTTAAATTGAACATCTCTCCTCCCCGTTCCTACACCTATGCAACGAACCACTTGATATTGCGGATGAGTCCACCAAGACTTACACATGTGCTGTACCACCGAGGTAATGATTAAATCCTGCATTCTCATACCAGATGCTAAACAGCTCTAACTTGCCTGTGGTACAAAAAAAAAAGGGAAAAAGGAAGAAAAGGGGAAAAAAAAAAAAAGAAAAAAAAAGAAAAAAAAAAAAGAAAAAGAAAAAGAAACAATAAAACACCCTACTCCTTGGATTCTCCAATAACACGTCCAGTAAAATTAGACAACCTGCTATAAACAAACATCCTAGATGGAATCACCCTATTAAATAAACCGGCGGCGATTATACATTATACATGATAAATCTGCACACACCCCTACACAGGGGAAAACCACTGCCACACGCCTCCTATTGCACGATATAGCAGGTTAGGACAACATTTTGAACAACAGACAGAGGTTTAAGTTTAGTTTATTATAGTACTGTTAAGATTCTTACTGGCGGCTTTAATTATCTTCACTCTGCCTGCATCTTAAATACTGCTAATACGAAATGGCTTACAGTAGACTATACTTATACAGAAATCGACCTTGATTGCAATGTTCTATGGTTTCAGAAGGGTTTATACTCACTTCTCATTATCTTTGGTCATCATGCCACACATGTCTTATTTACTTATATGTTTTTTCAGAATTAGTGGATAATTATATATTCTTTTGGATTCTCCTGTAGCATGACTCTTGGCATGTGTAAGTAACCATCAGTCATCTCCTGACTAGCAATTATATCTCCTCAATGTACATTGACTTATCCTAATCTACTCGCCGTTTTCACCTATTTTATCTGTTTTTCTTTCACACCCTTATACTACCGCTGCTTCCATGCTCACCTGTTCACTCCCCCCAGTTCCGGGGTCATGTGACAAGTTGCAAGACACACAATCTTTGTTTCTCAACCTATGATCTCCCATAATTTTAAAACTCCTTATATTCTATACACTATTCATACAAAATATACCCCTCCCAATATATAGATTTTTTTTTTTTTTTTTTGCACAAAACCCTCCATTACCTTACCTTCAGAGCAGGTTACGGCGGGCATACCTGTGAGTGTATTGATCTCCTTTGTAAGACAGTCACCGACCCCCAAACGGTACTATTAAGAATTACTGATCTGACACCAGGTCAAATCCTATTGCCTTCAAACCGTACACATTACTTCCTCTATAGAGTAGAGGAGGTTAATTACTTACCCCCCTCCCTTACCCTTGTGTTTCGACCCCTACTCACAGACGGTTTACACGCCCCTGACCAAGCTTAATACAGTAAATAATTAGAACATTCTTTGAAAGCACACCTGAACTCACACGTAATTCCTATATCTACGGACATTCGTTTTACTGCCATGCAAGCCAACAATACACTCTCGTCTCATCTCAAGGTAAAATTTTGTTCCTTGAATGTCCGTGGACTTAATTTGCCTGAAAAGAGATCTCAATTATTACACTCCCTAAAAATAAGTAAGACTCAGATTGCCTTTCTGCAGGAAACTCACTTCCGAACTGACAACATTCCAAAGCTTTACAATCATCACTACCCCACCGTGTTTCACGCTTCCAACAAAGAAGCTAAAACGAAAGGCGTAACAATCTTACTAGCAAAAAATTGTTCGTTAAAAGTATCAGCAGTAAAGAGAGACACCTATGGCAGATATATATTTCTTAAGGGAACTCTCCACAATTCTCCTATCACGCTGGCCAACCTTTACGCCCCGAACAAAAACCAGGTTTCATTTTTTCACGAAACTCTTCAGTTACTGACCGAATTTTGCTCTGGAATACTTATTGTTGGAGGAGATTTTAATGTGGCCTTATCACCATCCCAAGATTCATCCACCGGCGCATCCTCCATGCCTTACAGAGCCCTAAAATCTATTAAAAAACAACTCCAAGACCTGTCACTCCACGATTCTTGGAGAACATTACACCCCAACGGGAGAGATTTCACATACTACTCGGCACCACACAACAAACACACGAGAATTGACCATTTTTTTATATCACAAACTGACCTACCATTACTGTCCAAGGCCTCAATTGACCCAATGGTTATCTCCGACCATAACCCGATATCCATTACCCTTGACTTTCCCACATACCGTCCTAGAAACAGAATTTGGCGCCTTGATAACTCAACATTAACGGACATCGACATCACCCAAAAACTTGACAAATGCTTACAACACTATTTTACGGAAAACGTTCCTGGGGAATCGAAACAATCAAGCATTTGGGCGGCACATAAATGTGTAATACGCGGGGAAATTATCTCGCTCAATGCCAACAAATTCAGACTAAAGAGGGAACGTCTTGCAGCCCTATACGCAAAAATACACTCATTGGAAAAGGCTCACAAACTTTCACTAGCCACAAAATCACTAATTGACCTCACGAAAGCCAGAGAGGAGCTCTTAGCAGAATTAGGTAAAACCTTGAAGCGCAAATTTGTTTTAACACAAAAACTATTTTACGAATTTGGAAATAAATCTGGAAAACTATTGGCCAAGGCATTACAAGCAAAGAAAGCATCACATACTGTACACACGATTAGAGATTCCTCAGGAACAAATTTTTCCACCCCGGCGGAAATCGCCAACCAATTTGTCCGATACTTTTCGGATCTATACAATTTACCCACTTCTACGGCAACAAGTCCCAACACTGAAAGAGAAAATGCGTTAAGAGATTTTCTAACTCATTACTGCCCGACATCCATTTCTCAAGAAGACACAGATCATCTAAACCGCCCCATTACTACAGATGAAATCTCCAATGTACTGAAACAACTCAAGCCAGGCAAAAGCCCAGGACCGGACGGTCTGACTGTGGGCTATTACAAAACACTGATTCCTCATCTCACCAAGACCTTTAATGAATTATCTTCCTCTCCCCAAACAAACAAAGATTTATTAGAAGCACACATCACACTTATACCGAAACCCGGCAAAGATGAGACATTGGTATCTAATTACCGACCTATTTCTCTCCTTAACGTCGACATGAAAATATTTGCAAAAACTCTAGCCAATCGAATTCTCCAATTCCTACCCAACTTAATTTCACTGGACCAGGTCGGATTCATCCCTGGCAGAGAAGCCAGAGATAACACTATAAAGGCTATCAATGTTCATCACTGGCTCTCAACATCACCCACACAAGGCTTTTTCCTATCCCTTGATGCGGAGAAGGCGTTCGACAGGGTGGCGTGGGACTACATGACTGCAGTTCTACAGGCTATGGGATTTCCAACTCTTTTTATCCAAATGATTCTAACGCTATACGCTTCTCCCACAGCCAGAATCAGAGTCAATGGTCATCTGTCGGACGCCTTCTCCGTGTCTAATGGCACCAGGCAAGGGTGTCCGTTATCCCCGATTCTTTTTGTCCTTTCCCTAGAACCCATATTGCACAAACTTAGGACCAACCCCGATATTAATGGCATCGAAATCAAGCGCAAACAATATAAACTCGCAGCATATGCAGATGACATCCTCCTCTTCCTCTCTAACCCTTTACTTTCGATCCCTAACTTATTAAAAGACTTTACCCTCTTTCACAAACTATCTAATCTGAAAATAAATTTCTCTAAATCTAAGGCCCTCAATATTTCCTTGCCACCAGAGACAGTCTCTCTATGCAAAACCAACTTTCCTTTTAGCTGGGCACCTCACTCTCTTACATACCTAGGCATCCAAATTCCAGCTAAGTTAAATGATTTATACGATAAAAACTACTCTCCATTATTACAAGTCATAAAAACCGATCTCAACAAATGGTCTTCGGGTCACTTTTCCTGGTTTGGGCGCATAGCCATTTTAAAAATGAATATACTACCTCGTATATTATATGTCTTACAAACGGTCCCAATTAATTTACCACCAACATTCTTCAAAACGTATAAAAAACTATGCAGAACCTTTATCTGGGCCCGCAAATCTCCTAGAATCAGCTGGGACAGAATGACTCTTCCAAAACTCAAAGGTGGCCTAGGCTTGCCTGATATACATAAATATTATACAGCATGCCATCTTACTAGAGTAATTGATTGGCACATACACACACACTCGAAAGATTGGATCGCTTTGGAAGACTCATGTGACAATATCCCTTTATCCAATACCCCATGGCTTAACAATAAGGTCATTCCTGGAGTTTATTCAAATCACCCGCTCATAGGACCTACCTTACATAGCTTCAAAACTGCGTGCCAATCCCTCAAGCTAACTCCTACACCAGGCCCAATGACTCCCCTGACAAACAACCCCGACTTTCCACCGGGAGTCACGAGAAACCACACTACATACCATACCACTGCATACCCGCTGAGAGCCCATCACTTCTTCGACAAAGGTTCTTGTATTCCATTTTCGGCTCTATCTACACGGTACCCAGACAGAAACATTTCCCTTTTTCATTTCCTACAAATAAGACATTTCCTACGGGGCAATTCACTCACATCGCAATGGTCCAGAGACTTGCACCCTATTGAATCCCTATGCACTATGACACCCCCTCAAAACCACCTAATCTCTACTGTATATTCCATGCTATATGGGGAAATCAATCACAAAGATAACCCAATTAATCAGAAATGGGAACGTGAACTTCAAATTGACCTTTCCCCTGAAGACTGGGAAAACATATACAAGCATACCCACAAAGGCTCCATAAACATTTCTGCGCAAGAAAACAATTTCAAACTGTACTCGAGATGGTACCGGACTCCGGAACGAATCCATAGCTTTAATCCTCACATTTCACCTTTATGCTGGAGATGTAACTCTGAAGTGGGTACCCTCCTCCATATTTGGTGGGAATGCTCACTTATTAAACCATTCTGGGCACAGGTACATAGTTTGATATCTCGAATAACCACATACACACTAGACCTGTCAGCAGCTCAATTTTTACTACATCACACAGCCCTGCCACAATCCACATACAGGAAGTCCTTAGCACTTCACCTCGTAAACGCAGCCAAACAATGTGTCCCTCTATATTGGAGAAAGATCAACCCACCCAAAATTTCCGACTGGTTACAGCGCATAGATAAGATAGCAGAAATGGAAGACCTAATTCATCAGGCCAACGACAATCCCACAAAATTTCGCAATACTTGGGCATGTTGGCTACACTTTCGAGAATCCTCAGAATTCCAAACACTTCTTCTCGACCCGCCCCACAGACACACAAGGGGACTAAATGGTTCCACTACATGAAAGTGCTGATTTAAGATACAATCCGAAGAACCACGAGATACACCCGAGTCTTGGCCGTATCAGTTTTAATCCACTCTTTTTGAGTTCTGCACATAACGAGTAATTACCCCCTATCTCACCTCTTTTTCTCATACACACAACATGCAAGGAAAGAGAACTATTCATACCTTTACCACTAACAGTCCTCACCTCCCTCCCTCACAATTTAGAGTGTAACCGTCAACACTACCATCTTCCCCCTCCCCACTTTCTACCCATACCCCATTGTAGCTATAAAAATTCTAATCCTAAAACAACACCTACGAAACTCCCCGATAATGTCTATGTGTCCAACACTAAAACGCCTTATAATTAGCAACCACTACCTCACCCCCCTTGCACAGTTTGTTCCCAGGTAGGGTGCTTGGGTTGGGTGAGGTATAACGTTGGTTCACATGACAAACATGGGACACTATAAGTAAAAACGAAAATATAGCCACTTAGTACTACATCCAAATTATCTTAGATAAACTGGATCCCACAGACTACACAGAAATATTTCAAGAGTTTTTCTTCTATGACTTAGATAGACATGTTCTTTACCACTGTTCGTGTAAGGACATACTTGGTTAACTATAAGTTTACCCCATACTGAGATAGTTTTGAAATGCTCAATGTCTAACCTTATGATCGAATGTAAATGCTTCATTTATGTGCATGATAACATTCTGTATCACCTGTTATTTTGTGTTATCTTATCTTACTCAATAAAAATTTTATGAGAAAAAAAAAAAAAAAAAGAAAAGGGATTCCCCTAACTCGGAGGTTGCGCCTGCGACCCCGATTGTCGAGGTCCTTCATATGTCTATGCATGTCAATGAGATGTCTGTTGTGTACATTGACTGCCTGCTGTACCTGTTGTATGGCGGCGCCATGTGTCATGGGGGTCGCCTCCACAAGTTCCACTCTTGAGGCAACGGCTTTAAGGTCTGTCTTCAAGTCTGCAATCACCGCTGTTAAGGTGTTTTTAATGTCCAGTGCCACACTCTGGAGGTCCGCCAAGCATAGGGATGGAGAGGGGCCTGTGTGAGACATGCCTGTCTGAGAGGCTGCGGGGGCATCAGCTGCGGCTGCGCGACCTGTATAACTACAGTCCGCGGCTTGAGATGCGGCCTGTGGGTCCGTATATTGCGTCCGGAACATCGCTGGGATGTTCCTACTGAGCTGCGTGGATGGGTCCATCTGAGAGCGGGTGGCTGAGTGACTACTACCCGTCATCTCTAGAGCTTGCTGGTGAGGTTTCAGCTGCTGAAAGGGCTTACTTGTAATCCTGGACGGCGGAGCTCTCTCCCTAAGCAGCCATTTCGCTCCGGTGCCAGGCCACGCCCCCTATTTGACCTCTTTTTAATTAAAAAGGTCAACATCTTCTGGTGATGGTGACATCCACTTACAGAGCACTTTGGGTGTTTAACACAGCTGGTGAAGGTTGTTCATCCACACAGCGGAAGATTCACATTTATTGATCTGTATATTATTTTTCAATTGCACGTGGATTCTTTTTTATTATTTTTTTTTTCCATTGGGATTTTTATATTGATTTTTCCACAAGGACATTATTTTCCAATATATGCAGGGACTGCATGGTTGTTATTCTTTTGTAATATGCACTTTTGGCATTCAGTTCTATACATATATCTAGTATTTCTGTATGGCACACCGATGTGTATTTAATAATCTTGTTTGAGTATAACATTTTGTATGCAATTTAGTCCACCGTCAATATAGACCTAGCGCCCCCCACTATATACGTTTTTCATTTAGCAAATTTTACACAGCTGTGATTTGTAACTTTATTTTTTTATATATCTCATCTTAGCTCTAACTTCTTATTTTTAGGGCCCCAAAGGTTTGCCTGGTCCACCAGGACCACAAGGACAGCAAGGATTACCAGGACCTCAGGTATGTTAATTAATCTTTTAAACATAAGTATTAAGCAGAGCTTGATAATAGTTAAAAAATAAATAAATGACATACTGTATATGATGAAATATGAGACTAGCATTTACATA
This sequence comes from Lithobates clamitans, assembly GCA_037952925.1. Lineage (NCBI taxonomy): Eukaryota > Metazoa > Chordata > Amphibia > Anura > Ranidae > Lithobates > Lithobates clamitans. The sequence continues at coordinate 6,290,153 of JBBGZY010000637.1, forward strand.
TCAATTTTTGTCTTTCTAATCTCCCCAGTACCGTAGTTTATTACCAGTGGTTCCATTATCTTTCACCTTACTTAACAGGGTGACAAAGCTGTTCTAACTGCAGTGAAATTGCAAATCAGCATTATCACCTTGTGGATAGGGTACTAATAATCGCAAACAAATTAATCAATATCTAATTAAGCATGTACTAACATAAAACAACTGTGAACATAATACAAAAATGAATAAATAAAATAATATTGCAATACTCTACAGTGTCTCTGTGTTCTCCCAATAGCATCCTATATACCCACTAATCACTTGAAAAATAGATATAAGTAATAGAATGACGCAAAAAAACAAAACAAAACAACAAGCAAAAAAAGCATATACTGTAGTCCCACTCATTGATAAATGAATCTTCACTGTGCATGTGCTTGCTTATACTATAATCACTGTGCTCCAAACGTGTCAGTGCAGCACGCCCCCTTAACGTAATGACTCGCCAGACCTCGTGCGACCCTAAGGCCCCATGCACACTGGCCTTAAAAAAAGGTCTATTTGCTTGGCAGTAAAAAAACGATCATATAGAGCATTTTTGTACAAAGTTTAGACAAATTTAGGGGAGTTGTAGGTTTATTCTGCCAGTAAGCTCCAATCAGAGATGCAAACCAGAAGGATTTTTTTCCTGCTCTAAACGTTGAGCTCAAAATATGCCTGCAATCGTCCTAATGAGTATGGACACATTAACATTGAGTAGCTTCCACGGGCAGAACACAAAACACCTGTAGAAGCAGTGATTTTTTAGCCAGTGTGCATGAAGCCTAAGCATTATATCAGGTCAAATCTCACTTTTTAATATGTCCCTTTGATTTACTTATTATGAGCAGAAACATCCAGTGTACTCTCTGTGGTTTAGCTTTGTTTAAGCACATGCAAGTGTGCAGAGGGATCATTTAAAATGTCTGGGTTGCTTTTAACACAATTTTTTCCTGAGTATCAGTTGACTCAGGGATCAATTTTCTATGCAAAGTATTTGAAAAGCTGGCATCTGGAATTTGCATTATTCTTTCTCTTGACTTTTGTGTGTCCAAGAACAAAAGTACACTTTTTTTAAAAAGATACACTGCAGTATAGCTTGAAAATTAAGCCCTGAGTGGTATTATAGGAGAACAGCCTACATGTGTGCTTCAGCGTTTTATTCAGACATAGCTCTATTGCACCATTCAACCCCAATACCTTTTGTCAGTACTAAGACATTTCTCACAGCCACCTATTAAATAAGAATCATGCTTGGATGCTTGAATGGGATTCATGATACAAGATGCAGATATGGTCTATTACATAGTGCAGGATAAAGAAAGTAAACTTTCCGAGTTTATTCACACCACATGTATCAGTGTGCATTGGTGCCATTGGCTGTAAATGGCGTCCCAAAGCACCTATGTTGCAACACACCACAACACGCAGTAAAGGAACTTACACTAAGGTACGCATTTTACACATAGCTCAGATGATGTTTCTGCTGGAAATAATTAATTTACACACTGATTTCCCTTGTTGCATAGAATTGTTGTTAAATCACTATAATCAGTCTGTTTATTATCCTGGCACTTCCTTGTTTTTTAGGGAACATCTGGCGCTGTGGGTGCTCCAGGGGGCCCTGGCAGTCAAGGACCTATGGGTCAAAAGGTAGGTTGTTTCTATGGGGGATTTTTTAATATGCCACAACCAATAAAAACAATATGTATTAGTCCATTGAAGAAATGTAAAAAGACATTCTAAAAACATGTGTACAATGCAGCCAAATTTACCATACAGTCAACAGAACCAAGGAGGGTGGTGGGATCGACACATTTCACCCAAACTGGGCTTCTTCAGGATCCACTTGAAGTTCAAATAAAATATTAACAAAGAGAGAGTTTTTTTGATGGTGATTATATTTAGCTAAAAAGGGAGCATGTATCAAGGGCCACTAGACTAGAGTAGGGTGACGAGAGGGGGTCGTGGTCAAAGCCTTGGATGGAATGCCACCAGTCAGCAACATAGGTTATAAACTGTGTCAGCCCTATGTATAGCCAAGGAAGCAACATGACATGCTGCACGGATGGCCCGAAAGGCAGCAATTTCTGGGAAATTCGGGGATACCCTATGCTCTTCAAAATATTGATTTTTGGAGATTGTGCCGCCATTTTATATTTGAACAAGCTCTCCTAACCAATTGTCTCTAGTAGATTGTTTCTATAAATGTACATTTTACATTTTTCCACAGGACAAATACTAAATTTGCATATGAAACCAAAATTAAAAAAAAAAAAGTTAAAAAGTTTTCGTTTAGCTTTTGTGGCAACTGCTTACCTTGAAAATCTTTTCTCTATGCATTTAATTCTTGATTTGATTAGTGTCCAATATACTGTAATTATTCTTTCCCATTCATATGCTTGTCCACTCGAGTCCTCTGGTCTCCAGAAGAGAAGAGAATTTTCTCCAGAGCTTAGTGAATGAGGCTCTGCTCTGCTCTGCTTATATCCAATCATATGCAAGGAAAAAATATAAAAAAATATTTTTACATTTTGACCATATGTGATTGGGTATTCTTTGCACAGTAATATTTCACCGCATTTATCAAGCTCTGCGGAAAAATCCTTGCAAAGTGAACAGCTTGTTTGCCTTTAGTAAATCAACCCCCATATATTCTTTAGAAAAAGAATAAGCTATTGCACTGACTGGAACCCAACTGTCAATAAACAGGCCACATAAAAGGGACAGGAGAGTAGTAGGGAACACCAGGTAAAATGGATCCAGCTCAAGTTAGGTCTTGAGATCCTAATGCACATATAAAATAACAAATACAAGAGGGTGCCTCCATTTACAGTGCCTTGAAAAAGTATCCATACCCCTTGAAATTTTCCACATTTTGTCATGTTACAACCAAAAACATACATGTATTTTATTGGGATTTTATGTGATAGACCAACACAAAGTGGCACATAATTGTACAGTGCAAGAAAAATGATAAATGGTTTTCAAAATTCTTAACAAATAAATATCTGAAAAGTGTGGCATGCATTTGTATTCAGCTCCCTTTACTTTGATACCCCTAACTAAAATATAGTGGAACCAATTACCTTCAGAAGTCACCTAATTAGTAACCAGAGTCCACCTGTGTGTAATTTAATCTCAGTAAAAATACAGCTGTTCTGTTAAGCCCTCAGAGGTTTGTTAGAGAACCTTAGTGAACAAACAGCATCATAAAGGCCAAGGAACACACCAAACAGGTCAGGGATAACATTGTGGAGAAGGTGAAAGCAGGGTTAGGTTATAAAAAAAATATCCCAAACTTTGAACATCTCATGAAGCACCGTTCAATCAATTATCTGAAAATGGAAAGAGTATGGCACAACTGCAAACTTACCAAGACATGGCCGTCCACCTAAACTGACAGGCCGAGCAAGGAGAGAATTAATCAGAGAAGCAGCCAAGAGGCCCATGGTAACTCTGGAGGAGCTGCCAATCCACAGCTCAGGTGGGAGAATTTATCGACAGGACAACTATTAGTTGTGCACTCCACAAATCTGGCCTTTATGGAAGATTGACAAGAAGAAAGTCATTGTTGAAAGAAAGCCATAAGAAGTCCCGTTTTCAGTTTGCGAGAAGGCATGTGCAGGACACAGCAAACATGTGGAAGAAGGTGCTCTGGTCAGTTGAGACCAAAATTGAACTTTTTGGCCTACAAGCAAAACGCTATGTGTGACAGAAAACTAACACTGCACATCACCCTGAACACACCATACCCACTGTGAAACATGGTGGTGACAGCATCATGTTGTGGGGATGCTTTTCTTCAGCAGGGACAGGGAAGCTGGTCAGAGTTTATGGGAAGATGGATGGTGCCAAATACAGGGCAATCTTAGAAGAAAACCTGTTAGAGTCTGCAAAAGACTTGAGACTGGGGCGGAGGTTCACATTCCAGCAAGATGACAACCCTAAACATACAGCCATAGCTACAATGGAATGGTTTAGATCGAAGCTTATTTATGTGTTAGAATGGCCCATTTAAAGTCCAGACCTAAATCCAATTGAGAATCTGTGGCAAGACTTGAAAATTGCTGTTCACAGACACTCTCCATCCAATCTGACAGAGCTTGAGCTATTTTGCAACGAAGAATGGGCAAAAATGTCACTCTCTAGATGTGCAAAGCTAGTAGAGACATCCCCAAAAAGACTTGCAGCTGTAATTGCAGCGAAAGTGGATTCTACAAAGTATTGACTCAGGGGGGCTAAATACAAATGCATGCCACACTTTTCACACATTTATTTGTAAAACATTTTGAAAACCATTTATCATTTCCTTCTACTCCACAATTATGTGCCACTTTGTGTTGGTCTACATAAAATCCCAATAAAATACATTTACGGTTTTGGTTGTAGCATGCCAAAATGTGGAAAATGTAAAGGGGTATAAATACTTTTTTAAGGCACTGTAGGTGTAGCAATTTATTAAAAAGCATAAAAGACAATTAAAATGCACTCACTAGATAAAAGTAGGTCAAGGCTTGTCATAGACCCATATAGAGCTCCATAGGATCACCGTGAGGCTGCAGAGCTCAGCAAGCATGTGGCTGGTTGATGCAAAGTTCTTGAAGGAAGTGCAGCTGTCAGACTTCCGGCTGGAACATAAGCATCAGCAGCTTCCAGAAGTGGCAAGATGGCTGCGGCTACAAACAGCACCTCTCTCAGCTGGGTGAAGATAGGAATTGGAGGGAATGTCACTACATGTTTCAGGGCAGACAGGAGGGCCCCTTTATCAAACCATAGGAAAGAGATTGGCTAAGGCTTGACTCCATGCTCTTGTGCATCCGTCTGACTGTGGGAAGCCTCGCATTCCTTCCCTTGCACGGACTGTCATTGTCCATGGCGATTCGAATCGGCTTATCGTCTTATCCCTGCATCCAGGGAAACCCCTGCACCAATTTCAGAGGCAACCACCCGGTGTCTTCTTACACGGTGGATTGACAGACTACAAATTAGTCACTCAACTAGAGACACTAAAACGAGGCATCAACTCTATGGCTTGTTGTCCCAACACTTTTGGCACGGAACTACAGAGTACCACTCTTTAACAACCAACTATTAACTATGCCAAATGATTCGCCAACGTCCACAGATCACCCCCCGAATTATGTCTCAATCCCTCACAGTGTATGCATACACAAGCGCATTGCGCTGTACGACGGTACACTGCGTGGCCAGACGAATCTACACAGAGCACTTTTGCCTGCTTTTTTTTTTTTTTTTTTACACACACTGCAGCTTCTCTCTGTACCTAGATATTACAATAATAACATGTATGCCTCCCGTTTGCTCTCTACCCAAAACTGTATTACAGTATAAACCTTAATATAATTTAAAAATAAAAATGATTTTGTCTTTCCAAACACAAGTCAAAAGACCCCAAGCCCCTCCCACCAACTTCCTGTTGCACACCTGAGTAGGAAGAGGGAGGGGGAGGGGAAGGGGAAGCCTTGAATAGCTTCATATTTTGTCTATCAAGACATTAGAAAAATCTATGGCTAACATCAACAAATAAAAACTTTTTTTCAGGAGTGGGTGGAGTAAGCCCCCATATTGCAAATGGGAGGGAATCCCCCTTGAGTCACATATCCCCTGGGAAGTCAAACCACAAGTTTTGAGACAGAAATACCACACAATGGTGTAACAAAAGCCAAAAACTGAAACTCCTGCAAAAAGACAGCTGAAGGAGTTCAACCAAAGTCTTTTCCCTTCCACTGCAGCCACAAACAAAATGGTGCCATTAACACATGAAATTTAGTTGTTGATCCTGCCAAAATCGAGATTTCTTCACTAGAAACATAAACTTCTTTAAAACAATTGGAATTAAATTTAAAACACTTTCAAACACCAGCATTTTCCCATTGTCCTTCCAAGCACAAATCTCATTTGCTTGTGTGATACTCCAAGCCCCCTTCCCCATGAACTTCCTGTTGATACATATAATGCTGCATGCCCAGCTCTAAAACCCCTCAAACAGGTTTATTTACATATCAATGTACAGGAAAAGGGAGGGGAGGGATACTGCAGGCTAGCAAACCTTAGCTAAAGTGATACAAGCCTCAAAACAATGAATTGCCCTCTGAGAAACTCCCAAATTTAAAAAAAAATTTAAAACAATTTAAATAACACACACCGCTGTGTACAAAAACTCAGTTAAAGCTAGACTTGTTATCCATTGAAATTCAGTGCAAAATAGAGATTTCACTCAAAACCAATATTCAATACAGAAAACGCAACATGGCTTTGAACACAACCGTGTGCACACTCCCACTGTTACCAGTGATGCGAACCATACAAAAATTATGGTTCAGTGATCCATAATTTTCATATAGTTATGCTATAGTTCCCATGTACACAGACATGTATGCTCGGAGTCATTAATGCAGTCGTCATGAGGTGGCCAAGCTCCTGATGAATGCATAATCTAACATCCCTAAAAGAGCAACAGATCTGCCATGTCCACAGGAAGGTTTCCGCATCCAATAGTCTTCCTCCAGCGTATGTATGTGCAAATACGCTTACATGAGAGTATTGCAGCAAAACTGACACTGGGGGGGCATCTGACAATATACATTAATAAAATTTTCCACAACAAGCCTCCCATACCACACACAAGTAAATAAACGGTAAACTAACTCCATATCACCATTAGGCGAAAAAGCAAAAGCATCTCCGCCTTATTATACACGAAGATTCCCATTGTGCAGCAATCTGACACAAAATCGATACCCCACTTTTTTTTTGCTGTACTTGACTGTTCCGCACACCTTATTAGCATTCCCACTATTTCCATTGTAGTTTACGTACAGGTTTACTTTGATCCGCAACTACATCATTTTTTATTGACTGTTCCACACAATATCATATAGCTGTTTATTGGTGCCAGTTTTTGCCATCTAAGAATGGATATATTCATAAGCCCAATCAGAAGTCTGACCTATTTTGTATCTAATTATCATTAGCATATGTCTTTTACTTTTAATTATTTATTCACTTTTTATTTCTCAGTTCTTTGACTATGGACAGTATTGGTCACTCTAGGGTCAATTAACATTAGCCTTGTGTATCCCCTTGATACATGCAGTGTCTAGCACTAGTTTTTGGTTAAACAAGAGTTAATAGTACTGGCGTCCTACTCCCGCCCCCTCCCTACTCTTCACAGTTTATAAAGACTTGTTCCTTGGACAATCTCTTCCTATGGTTTGATAAAGGGGCCCTCCTGTCTGCCCTGAAACATGTAGCCACATTCCCTCCACTTCCTGTATTCACCCAGCCGAAATAGGTGCTGTTTAGAGTCGCAGCCTTCTTGCCACTTCTGGAAGCTGCTGATGTTTATGTTCCAGCCGGAAGCCTGACAGCTGCACTTCCTTCAAGAACTCTGCTCAACCAGCCACATGCCTGCTAAGCTCTGCAGCCTCACGGTGATCCTACGGAGGTCTATATGGGTCTATGACAAGCCTTGACCTACTTTCATTTAGCGAGTGCATTTTAATTGTTTTTTATGCTTTTTTAATAAATTGCTACACCTAGATGGAGGCACCCTCTTGTGTTTGTTCTCCATACATTCTTAGCCTGCATTTGTTTCTTTCTAAGGTCTAAGCACTACTCCCTGATACATGTTGTACTATCTAATCTCCTCAAATGTCCATCCCAGAAATTGAAACATGAGACTGCCATAGATGCAGATAGGAGAGACAGAAGTTGAAAGCCAGCATTGCTCTTGTTCACCATCAGTGCAGACCACTACTATTAGTCTATTTAAAGCCATTTATTTGCCAGTTCCTCAAGATAGTTGGTTTTAATTAAAAGCCTGAACAATGTTTTAGCTTTCAGAAAAGCTCAAAGTCCACTGACATAAATATATATTAACTGCTAATGCATTTTAAATATAGGGAGAACAAGGTGACATCGGAGAAAAAGGTGAAATGGGGATTTCAGGACGTCGAGGTTTGCCAGTGAGTTTTAATTTATGATGTTGCCATGTTTTCTTTTGTGGAATCTTGGTACATGCAGTTTTTTTACAGTATGTTTATTTGCAAACATATTTTAAACACAGCAACCAACTAAAAAATAAGTATTCATTTTTTTATTGCACTGACACAAAACCTTTGATAGATGAATCGCCTTTAGATGTTATAGTTAACTACAAAGTGCTAATCTTTCCAAATAAACATAACTCCCTATTAATTAGATTTAAATTAAATTGTATCTACCTGCACACTCATCGATTCCCCAATAATTGTGAGGTATGTTTATAAAGCAGTGAATGTTACTTAATTTCAAACATTCATTTCAGATATACTGTATCTTCCTGGTGCATGGGTTTAAAATGCATGCTCTGTTTATAGTGAAACACAATGGTTGTACATCAGCATTCCCTGTGACAATACAAGTCCATGACTTGACCTATTCGTCAAAAAGTAAGCACTCACTAGGGTTGATTTAGTAAAGGAGTTGAGAATCTTTGAAAAAAAATGGTGTAAGTATTCACTTCAATTATCCAAGGCAACTGATTGCGTATTTAAAGAAATCAGGAGTTTTGTTTTCACATGATTTTATTATTGACGTGAATTATCACATATTTTTTTTAAGTGAACAGTCAAATTCAACCTCTAGTAAATTAGCCTGATTGTGTGAATTATATTATATCTCACCTGTCAAATTATTTCTCTAGTGGCTAGTACATAAATCTTTACATTTATTAAAGTAGCAAAAATATGAAACAGCATACCAGTTGTTTTAGTCTTTTGTAGTCAAACTTACCTTTCTTTCACTTCCCCACCATTTCTTTTAATGTTGTGTCTGAATCCAAATCTATAATTTAATCTATTTTTTTTGACAATCTTAAAACCTATAGAGAACATGTTTATTAACCAGCCCCCTTTAGCCTTCAGTCCATCCATTGTCTCCAATCACAGGGCTTCTCTTTTTCTTAGTCCACTATTATTGCTGTCAAAGCATGGATTTAACATCGGAGCCAACGCTCCTGTATCCGTTGTATCACCTCTGTTACCCGTATACTATATTTGAGATTTAATATCACTCAGATATGATTTGGGTTAAATGAGAGTTCTTTGACCATGAGTGAAAGCTTTAACAAAATAACAAAAATGTATTGGTATATTGTAAAGTAGGCCTAGACTAGTACACAGCAATCTATCTAATTGTACAGAAAAAGGGTAAAAATCATGGATTACATGAAGGAATACAGAGTATATTCCTTAAAACATTAATCTACAAACAGTAGGACAGAAAATACATAAGACCAACATATTTAGATGCAAGTACAAGGGAGATTTCCCATATTTACCATTCCCATAGAGTAGGCATATGCAATTAGTGGACCTCCAGCTGTTGCAGAACTACAAGTCCCATGAGGCATAGCAAGACTCTGACAGCCACAAGCATGACACCCAGAGGCAGAGGCATGATGGGACTTGTAGTTTTGCAACAGCTGGAGGTCCGCTAATTGCATATCCCTGCCATAGAGGTTCCATTCACGTGACTGCTCTGCCATAGAGTGTGTGTTTCCCTCCCATCTAGTCTGTGTATATCATTACAGGCTGATGCCTCATTGGTTGGTATGGCATGGCTCTGATCAGTGGGCTTCCCTATTCCTGGTTAAGGACTGTCTACATCTCCAGTCCCTATACTTTGCATAAGTCAGCCCCCTTTAATGCAAATACGTGTGACTATTCTGAGCAGGAGATTAACTTAACCTTTTCCTGGGAAGTTAAGTATTGATTGTGGGTAGGCCTCCCTTCATTGCATATCCAAACGTGGGATCCTTTGAAGTGAATATGTGTTGAACAATGAGGTTTGGATCCCATTGTTTAGATATAAAAGCCTAGGCACAGAATTGTCTGGTCTAACAGAGACTTCTGTGAAGATATGTTATGCCCTATATAGATACAAGTTAAATTAAATATATTCATAATTACAATATTTTACAGCTATTAATGGAGATTTCACATAAACTCATAAGGCAACACCCACATGTACTTCCCTCCACCTGCCTCTCCCCCCTTCGCTGCCCGGATCAGGGCTGAAGCGGGGCGATGCTCAAGTGGAAGGAGAGAAATACTTCTGAGACTGTTTTTTTCTCAGGCATAATTACTGTTGAATCCTTTATAACTAGTCCAACATCCTGTTACTTACCACTCATCACCTGCAAGTGAGCTACTATTTTCTTCTGTTAAGACTTCTGTCTGTAATCAGGGAGAGACTCAGTTATGGTTTATCTACTCCCTAAACCTCTGTACCCGTTCTTTTTTGGAAAACTCAATAAAGTATATTATAAAAAAATAAAAAACTTTTAGAGAACTTTAAAAACCCTGCTGCTGGAGCCAGTCAGGAGCTGCTGATGCCAAAGGAGCAAAGAGAGTCACACAATGCCGACTGGAGAGACTACATGTTTAAGGGGATCTGATTAGTCGGCAGAGAATTAGTGAGTGAGAATGTGAGAATGAGTGAGAATTAAATAGAGGAAAATACCGGAAGTGTAGGAGCGGGAGGAGGAGGAGCTAACCGTCCCTATCATCCATGAGGCCCCAACTACCCAAGTGGACAATAACACTACCCAGTGCATGAATACATTATCAGGAATATTAAAAAGTGTATATCATGAATATATTGTTAAAAGATGATAATGCTAAAGATAAAAATATATAGAAAAAATAAAAATTGAAATAAAAAATATATAAAAGTAAAAATAAAAGTAAATATAAATAAAAATAAGGATGAAATAAAATGAAGTTAATGATGCTGAAAAACAACAATAATAATCAAAAAATGCAAATAATAATAATAATCAAAAAATGCACATACATGAGAAAATCTTTCATATATGTGTGTATGTTACGAGGTTGCCTCACCTGTCAGTTTATAACCCTCGGCCAATCTTCCTTTTCGAACAATTCTGGTAATTCATATTCCATCAGACAATTCATCACGTGTTCCACCCAATTTGTTGTTTATGTTCTGCGGTGTTCGTGCAACCCTTTATATGTTGGTCGTACCATCCGGACCTTGCGTATCTGGGTTGGTGAATAGCGCAGGTTCATTAAAAAAAGTTTTAGAGAGCACAGTGTTCCCCATCATTTCGCTACTCATCATGGTATGAATTTTAAGGACCTGTCTGTCCTAGCCATTGAGTTCATACCCTCGGGTGGCGTGACATAGAACAAAAGATTTCTGCGTGTATGTCAATGCGAAACCCTGTGGATATACAAGCTCAATACTCTTTCACCCAATGGGTTGAACGAGGAACTTGAAGTCTGTACCATTTAATACACTTTAGCTGTTTTCCTCTGTTTTTTTTTGCATTTTCAGAGATATAGACATCATCTGTGTATTTTAATCTATTATAATTTTTTAGTACCTTTTTTATATATACATATACAGTATCTCACTAAAGTGAGTACACCCCTCACATTTTTGTAAATATTATATTATGTCTTTTCATGTGACAACACTGAAGAAATGACACTTTTCTACAATGTAAAGTATTGAGTGTACAGCTTGTATAACAGTGTAAATTTGCTGTCCCTTCAAAATAACTCAACACACAGCCATTATTATCTAAACCGCTGGAACAAAAGTGAGTACACCCCTAAGTGAAAATGTCCAAATTGGGCTCAAAGTGTCAATATTTTGTGTGGCCACCATTATTTTCCAGCACTGCCTTAACCCTCTTGGGTGCGGAGTTCAGCAGAGCTTCACAGGTTGCCACTGGAGTCCACTTCCACTCCTCTATGACGACATCATGAAGCTGGTGGATGTTAGAGACCTTGTGCTCCTCCACCTTCCATTTGAGGATGCCCCACAGATGCTCAATAGGGTTTAGGTCTGGAGACATGCTTGGCCAGTCCATCACCTTTACCCTCAGCTTCTTTAGCAAGGCAATGGTCATCTTGGAGGTGTGTTTGGGGTCATTATCATGTTGAAATACTGCTCTGTGGCCCAGTCTCTGAAGGGAGGGGATCATGCTCTGCTTCAGTATGTCACAGTACATGTTGGCATTCATAGTTCCCTCAAGAAACTGTAGCTCCCCAGTGCCAGCAACACTCATGCAGCCCCCAGACCATGACACTCTCACCACCATGCTTGACTGTAGGCAAGACACATTTGTCTTTGTACTCCTCACCTGGTTGCTGCCACACACGCTTGACACCATCTGAATCAAATAAGTTTATCTTGGTCTCATCAGACCACAGGACATGGTTCCAGTAATCCATGACCTTAGTCTGTTTGTCTTCAGCAAACTGTTTTCGGGCTTTCTTGTGCACCATCTTTAGAAGAGGCTTCCTTCTGGGACGACAGCCATGCAGACCAATTTGATGCAGTGTGCAGCGTATGGTCTGAGCACTGACAGGCTGACCCCCCACCCCTTCAACCTCTGCAGCAATGCTGGCAGCACTCATACGTCTATTTCCCAAAGAGAACCCCTGGATATGACGCTGAGTATGTGCACTCAACCTCTTTGGTCGACCATGGCGAGGCCTGTTCTGTGTGGAACCTGTCTTGTTAAATTGCTGTATGGTCTTGGCCACCGTACTGCAGCTCAGTTTCAGGGTCTTGGCAAACTTCTTATAGCCTAGGCTATCTTTATGTAGAGCAACAGTTATTTTTTTCAGATCCTCAAAAAGTTCTTTGCCATGAGGTGCCATGTTGAACTTCCAGTGACCAGTATGAGAGAGTGAGAGCGATAAAACCAAATTTAACACACCTGCTTCACATTCACACCTGAGACCTTGTAACACTAATGAGTCACATGACACCGGGAAGGGAAAATGGCTAATTGGGCCCAATTTGGACATTTTTACTTACGGGTGTACTCACTTTTGTTGCCAGCACTTTAGACATTATTGGCTGTGTGCTGAGTTATTTTGAGGGGACAGCAAATTTACACTGTTATACAAGCTTAATGCCCCCGTACACACGATCGGACATTGATCGGACATTCCGACAACAAAATCCTAGGATTTTTTCCGACGGATGTTGGCTCAAACTTGTCTTGCATACACACGGTCACACAAAAATGTCAGAAAATCCAATCATTCTGAACGCGGTGATGTAAAACACGTACATCGGGACTATAAACGGGGCAGTGGCCAATAACTTTCATCTCTTTACTTATTCTGAGCATGTGTGGCACTTTGTCCATCGGATTTGTGTACACACGATCGGAATTTCCGACAACGGATTTTGTTGTCGGAAAATTTTATTTCCTGCTCTCAAACTTTGTGTGTCGGAAGATCCGATGGAAAATGTCCGATGGAGCCCACACACGGTCGGAATTTCCGACAACACGCTCCGATCTGACATTTTCCATCGGAAAATCCGACCGTGTGTACGGGGCATTACACTTACTACTTTACATTGTAGCAAAGTGTCATTTTTTCAGTGTTGTCACATGAAAAGATATAATAAAATATTTACAAAAATGTGAGGGGTGTACTCACTTTTGTGAGATATCGTGTATATAGAATATTTCTCTTAGAAATTATATGTATTTCCCTCTGTCATGGTGTTGTGTATGTTTTTACATAACATATACACATATATGAAAGATTTTCTCATGTATGTGCATTTTTTTATTATTATTATTTGCATTTTTTGATTATTATTGTTGTTTTTCAGCATCATTAATTTCAATTTTTTTCATCCTTATTTTTACTTTTATTTTTATTTATTTTTACTTTATTTTTACTTTTATATATTTTTTATTTTTATTTTTTCTATGTATTTTTGTTTTTATCTTTAGCCTTATAATTTTTTAACAATTTATTCATAAGATATACACTTTTTAATATTCTTGATAATGTATTCATGCACTGGGTAGTGTTATTATCGACTTGGGTGAGTGGGGCCTCATGGATGTTAGGGGCGGTTAGCTCCTCCTCCTCCCACTCCTACACATCTGGTATTTTCATCTATTTAATTCTCACACTCTGCCGACTAATCAAACAACCTGAAGAAGGGGCGTGTCCCCGAAACATGTAGTGTCTCCAGTCGGCGTTGTGTGACTCTTTGCTCCTTTGGCATCAGCAGCTCCTGAACGGCCCCAGAAGCAGGGTTTACCCATAGTCTTTGGATTCCCTTGGCTGACTTCCGCCAGGCTGTGACGTCATTTCCAGGCATCATACACAGTCCAAGCGGCCGCTGTACACTAGCCCCAACAGTTCTTGTGCCTGCAGATTGGTGCTCCCTTCATCAGACCCCTGGCCCCATGGTTCTGGATGGGCCCCCACCAGTTGCGCTCTTGTATTCTTTGTTCCACGGCTTTGTGCTGGGTTTCCCTGAGCCCATGTGTCATCCATGTGGCTCCAGCCTCCAGGTACTGCCAGCTTTTCAATCCAAGTCTCTGTATGACCATCAACAGACTGCTGTATGCCTTGGTGATTACTTTTATTTTCAACTTAACAATAAAAAGTCTTTACTTCGCTTCTAAGGATTCTTTTTGTGTCTGCTGATCAGCGCTGTTCACCCCTTTGGTTGTTTGTTCTTTAACAATTTGCTTCCACCAAAATACAAGGAATAGAATAATTCAAAACACCATGTGATCATCTTAAGTACACTTGAAGTACCCTACCAGAAGGTATATGACCATGTATGAGGATATGGTCATAAAGCCCTCAAAACATATAGGTGTCTGGATCCAGGAATCTCCTAGCGACTAGCCCCATGCAGGTACCCCAACTCAAGTTTAAGGTCACATATAGATATACACTCACATGGTTAAAAAAGTAGAGAAGCTGTCTAAATACATTGTTATTACTGTCCAATCAGCTTAAAACCTGAACCTGCTCCCTGTATAAACAGCACTCATATGCGATATGTACTTTTTTACCTATATTCTCAGGAGTGCATAATGCACAAAGTGTGGGGTTCAGGAGTATGTAACATAGAGAGTGCACGCTCAGGAGTGCAAAACGCACAGGCCACTGCAGAGAATGCAGCCAAAAATGACCCCCACTTTCCAGTACAAATCTACCACCCCAAGCCAATAATCCCACAGTACTAATCTCAACCAACAGCCCCCCCCCCCCAAGTACAAATATTCCCTATCAACCCACCACCTAGTTAGGCTTCCCAGCCTAACCCATCAGTACAGACCCTCCTTCTTCAATACAGACCCTCCTGTTCCAGCCTAATCCCTCGGCATAGACCTCCCATCCTAACAGTATGGCATATGGAATGAGGTGGTGTGGAATAGGGAATGTACAGCATGGCATATAAAGTGAGGCAACATGGCATAGGAAATGTACAGCATGGTATAAGGTGGTGTGGAATAGGAATCTTACAGCATAGCATATGGAATGAGGTGGTATGGAATAGAGAATGTACAGACGGCATACAAAATGAAGCGGTGTGGAATCTGAGACATACAGTATGGCATATGGAAGGAGGCAGCGTAAAAAATCAAAAATGTACTGCATAGCATATGGAATAAGACGGCAAGGAATAGGCAATGTATACCATGGCACATTGAATGAAGTGGTGTGGAATTGGGAACATACAGCATGGCATATAGAGTGTACTAGCAGAGATATTCTTGTACTTTAAAAGAATGATCCCTTCCCCGTTTAAACCTCCATCAGTGTGTGCCCACATTGATTGCAGTAACACCAAAGTCAATCAATCCCCAGTCCGAAGGATGAGGAGGGGTGTTTGCTCCTTTGGTTAGGCTGCGATCCTTTCAGATCTTCTGTTAGTGTGCACTCACAGTGACTCACAGCTCAGCCAATCACTGCTGTCACTTGTAAACAAAGAGACGGGACAGAAGAACTACTCACTGGGCTCTGCATTTTACGATGTCATCAATCAGAGCTAAGCAAAGGAAGTGAGTAATGTAAGATCTCCTCTGCCCCGACTCTTTGTTTACATATTACAGCAGTCATCAGTTGAACTTCAGGTCCGCACTGATGGGAATCTGAAAGGAGCACAGCTTAACTAAACAGGACAAACACTGTGACTGTTCCTAAATGACGCAATGCCCCCCAGCTAGGACCAGTGCTTGACAGAGATGCTGGTACCTGTGCCAGAGGTGCTGATATCAAGTGCTGGCACATACTGGGTTGAAAAAAGCCCTTACTAGGATCACCAATACAAAATCTGCATTTTTCAATAGATTATTGACTTAATCTGTTTGCGTTTCAACTGTCTCTTTGTGACTAATAGGGTGTAGATGGCATTGACGGATATGGTGCTCCTGGTAAAAAAGCAGAGAAGGTGAGTTCATTTTATTATATTAAATATCTTCAAGCAACCAGTTTTATTTTAATAATGCTTTATTTCTTGGCGGTATTGTTATTCTCTTGCATAACTGTAATGGTAGAAGCTTTATAACGTGTAAGCAAGCACTAACATTTCATCCTCTCTGTTCTCTTGCTGTAGTGTGCAACCCCAGAGATTTAGCATTCACAGCCAAAAAAAGCTCAGCGAGACATTCAATTCTTGTAATAGACATGCATTTTGACACATTTATGGATTCACAAATGTGTACAATACTCCAACACAGATAATTTGGTTTTCCACCATAAAGAAATGTCTTTCTGGTCATTTAAAAAAAAAATATATATATATTTTAAAAATTATGTAGGCATAGTCCTGCATAATGGTTAAAGTGAACCAGAATTCAAAAAGGGAACATTTGTTGTAATGTTTGGTATCAATTTACATTGTGATGTACTTTAAATTAATACCAAAGAAGTACCCTAAAAAAATCACCTTTTGTTTAAAATGTATCTTTAGAAATTAAAATTACACTGTGAGTGTGCCTAGGTACACCTATGCCTTGAGCCTCATAGCTGTATATCTGCAGTGTGAGGTCATCTGAGGCATGGCTGCCTCTGACTGCTAGTCTCACGAGATTTGGAGAGAGATTTGGTGATGTCACTACTGTGCTGCTCACCATTTCCCTTGCAGTAGAACTGTACCTGAGAATCTGCAGTGCAAAGATCTCTCAGCTTCTGCTTAATTTATTCTGTGGATTTGTGTTTCCTTTTCTCTGTTGTTTTTTAAATCTTACCTCACCAGTCAGCAGAAAGGCATCTCTGGTGACAGGGAGCAAACAGGGAATACTGCTTGCTAGTCCTTTGTCCTCTGCTTACCATTTTTGGGCAGAGCTTTCATAGTTAAGGTCGCCTTTAATATCCCTAATTTTAAAAGAATGAACTGTTAAAAGTGTGAATGTTTTATACCTTATTATCACTAACCCAAACTATCCTTTTGTAGGGTCACCTGGGATTTCCTGGCTACCCTGGACCTCAGGTATAGAAGACACTCCATTTTACGGCTTGTTATTTTGAACGCTTATTTATTTACAATATGTAACTATGTATATATTTTATTTATAATGTGTTGCAGTATAATGTAATTTTAGAGGTAGCTAGGCTTTGTTGGGGGAATAAACAAGACAATAAAAGAACTATACCATAACTTTTCTTATCCATACAAATGTGCTAGATTTACTATAATAAAACAAGTATTTTGTTCAGAAAAAAAACATAAGGATTAATGACAGTCATTTTGCACCAGGGACATATTTCTTGCTGCCAAGATCAGTTTTATTATCTCTAAGATGAATTTTGGTACTTTCGGGTGGCCTGGTCTATCCCGTTTGTGTGCAGCATATCAAAAGCACATTGGATCATGACCCTTTTACCATTGCTGGTTGTGTGTGTGTTGGCCTTAACTTGCTTTGACATGGGTCCCTGATGCACACACGCAACAGAGGGTATTTAAACTCCTACTCTTATTGTTGCCTCTGTTGTAATAACAAGTCATACCCATGATGTTAGCTGTTAGAGACAGATTGCCACTTGATTAACTTTGCCAACAGGTCTCTGAGTTTAGAATTTTAGTACAAGAAGTCATAAGAGGTTACTTGCAGCTTGAAAACCGCATCAAATCCCTGGTGATCATGATGATTTCAACATTTGGTTCCTATCACATTTCTGCCTCTCACACCAGAATCTAAGTTGCATCTTCTTGAATAGCTGATTCAGCCCTTTGCGACCTCCAGTAAGGTTGGATATAAATCGAGGAGTATATCTTTGACTTCCGCAGCACTAACACGATCCCAAGAATCAGTTCCATGTCGGTCTCTCCAAACAACTAAAGGATGAGTTAGCCAGGGTCAAAATCCATAATACCCTGAAAGAGCTAACCAAGCTGGCCACTCAGATTGATTATAGACTCATGAAACGTAAGTTGGAGAAAAAAGGAACCTGCCATTTTACCTGGACTCCTGCTGACTGTTCTCCTGCAACAGCTTCAGCTGTGGTACTTTCATCTTCGCCAGCATCTCTAGATGCACCAGAGCCCATGCAATTGTACTCTCTGCCTTTGCACTGGGTTTCCCTGTTGCTTTTTTCGCAACTGCCCTGTTAACCTGTCCCCCAGTCAGTCTATCTTCTGTCAGCTTCATCAGCTCATATTGTTATGCTTGTGTTTATCTACCAAGGTTACTGTGCAGTATAAGCCAGTAAACTGAGACCTCTGCAGAGTATAAATGTGCTTTTATAGATAGAGAATATTCCTGCGCTATCATATACGGGGAAAGGAGAGGGGGAGTAGAACTAGGAAAAGCCACCTACACCGGGTGGGGTACAACCTGCCCCTGTATGTCAAATAGGTAAGTGAAAGTATGGTGTTGCGCTAATCCTTAAAATCATATACAAATCTATGACAAAACTCAATAAATTGACAGTATTAGTGTCTCACATTGCAATCTTGGTGTAAAAAGTCAGCATAAGCAACCTTGTGCAAAAAAGAATCATATGCAAAATCAATGTGAAAATATCAAAAAGTGACGGATATCAAAAATTAACAATACCTGACTTAAATAATCAGTGTACACAGTGAAATATATAGCAAGCAAGCAACAATAGAAAGTGACTAGTGCTCATTGAACATAAAACAGTGACAGTGAACTGGAACCTGTATGATATTCAGCAACTTCAAAAAGTAAAAAAAAAAAAAAAAATATATAAATGTAAAGTCCACGAATCAGCGTGCATAAAAAGTGACCCACTTAAACTCATAAAAAAGTCCAAAATCGTGTATCAACAATGGTCCATTTCAGATAAATTAAAGTGACTAGTGACGTGTAATTTTTCTTCATGCAGCACAGCACGTAGTGGTGGGCAGTGGACCCCTTACCTGTAGGTAATGGGGTATTCGCATTAGCCAATATTGGGCATGGCGGCCCTTAACTAGCAAAACCACAGCATCGACCACTCATGGGAATGACTTTAATTGGATCCTATCCAGGCTTATCTCCTCTGGGGACATCCATCTCTCAAGTAGTATCCCGGGGTCACCAAGATAAAAAACATCAAAGGAAGATCCCACAATGGTGTAATATCATTTGGTAAAGGATGGATTTTATTAAACAGATAAGGGTACTCACATTAAAAAATATAGTAGCAAGTGGAGATCCGACGAGCGGCGAGCTCGTACCGCTGATCACTATAGAGTGCCTGTCCTGTCCCTACGCGTGACGTCACAGCACACGTGACTTCATCAGGGGATACAGGGAGGCACTATGGATGTCCTTAAATAGCTCTCTCATAGACTATAATGGGTGGCCATTTTCTCGAAGGCTAAAGGAAGTGCTATGGCGGCCATCTTGCCGGGGATGGATAGGCGCGGCGATGTAACAAGTCAGTCAATGGTGCAGACAGGGGCGGGTGTCAGTCTACAAAGGCCATAATGAACTTAGCCAATCGGCACTGACCCCAGAGACCACTGGCAGCAAAGGGAAGATGCAACTATATCCGCAGCGTGACATAGTCAGCGTACTGTGTGTCTGGGCATACAGCCCAGCAACACACATACCAATTTCGATCCGCGGTGCATAAAAAACATTTTAGTATTTAAATTAGTATTTTTTATGAGTTTAAGTGGATCACTTTTTATGCACGCTGATTCGTGGACTTTACATTTATATATATATTTTTATATTTTTTTACTTTTTGAAGTTGCTGAATATCATACAGGTTCCAGTTCACTGTCACTTTTTTACGTCCAATGAACACTAGTCACTTTCTATTGTTGCTTGCTTGCTATATATTTCACTGTGTACACTGATTATTTAAGTCAGGTATTGTTAATTTTTGATATCCGTCACTTTTTGATATTTTCACATTGATTTTACATATGATTCTTTTTTGCACAAGGTTGCTTATGCTGACTTTTTACGCCAGAATTGCAATGTGAGACACTAATACTGACAATTTATTGAGTTTTGTCATAGATTTGTATATGATTTTAAGGATTAGCGCAACACCACACTTTCACTTACATAAATGTGCTTTTACTGAACAAAAATGCTGTACATACAAAACTATTACAATATTAGGAATACAAATCAAGACTGACAGATATATCAAGCAAGATGCCTACCAAACAAGCAGAAACTATGGTCTGTAACAGTACAAATACGCTTAAAAGTTACTTCACTCTGGTTACTGTGTGTTTGTGATCTTCGTTCACAACTAGGACTCAGCCTTCTTAAGCAGTTTTTTGGAGATCAGGTATCTTCTTCTTCAATGGCTTATAGCTGGTTACAAACTATCCTTGGTGTTTAACCACTTAAGGACCGGATTTGCCCCCCTAATGACAAGGCCATTTTTTGCGATACAGCACTGCAACGCTTTAACTGGCAGTTGCGCAGTTGTGCGACTCTGTACCCAAACAAAATTGATGTCCTTTTTTCCCACAAATAGACCTTTCTTTTGGTGGTTTTTGATCACCTGTGCGGTTTTTATTTTTTGCGCTATAAACAAAAAAAGAGCGACAATTTAGAAAAAAATATATATATATTTTTTTACTTTATATAATAAATATCCAAAAAAAAATGTCTTTATCAGTTTAGGCTAATATGTATTCTTCTACATAGAATAATTCAATAAATATATTGATTGGTTTGCGCAAAAGTTATAGCGTCTACAAAATAGGGGATAGATTTATGGCATTTTTATTTATTTATTTTTACTAGTAATGGCAGCGATCTGCGATTTTTAGCAGGGCTGCCACATTGCTGCGGACAGATCGGACACTTTTGACACATTTTTGGAACCACTGACATTTATACAGTGATCAGTGCTATAAAAATGCATTGATTACTGTGTAAATGTCACTGGCAGGGAAGGGGTTAACACTGGGGGGGCGATCAAGGGGTTAAATGTGTTCCCTGGTAGGTGTTTCTAACTGTGGTGGATGGGACTGACTGGAGGAGGAGGGTGATCACTGTTCCTAATCACTAGGAACAGCAGATCTCCCTCTACTCCCCTGTCAGAAGGGGGATCTGTCTGTTTACATTGAAAGATCCCCGTTCGGGCTCTCTGTGGAGCGATCGCGGGTGGCCAGGAAATATAGCGGCCGATGGCCACGCGCATCGGCTCCGGCGCGGCGTGCGGGCGCGCGCTCCCTATTGCTCTTAAAGCGCCCAACGTGCATCTACGGCGACACGCCCAGGAGAGCCAACCTTCCGCAGTATAATGACGGCAGCTGGTCCATAAGCGGTTAAGGCATGATGAGTCCTCCTGGCTAGTTACAGACTGTCCTTGGTTCTAATGCATGATGAAGTCCTCTTTGGTCTTAAGGCATGACGAGAGTCCTGTTCAGTTTATGCCTGACAGCCCTTTTATATGTTAGATTGTTTACCAGTTACCGTCAATGGTTACAAACTTGTTTACCTTAACAACAAAATAACAGACTGCTGCACTGTACTATTTTCAATTAGAGAGGCGTACTCAAATTCTACCTCAAGATGGCACTCTGGTATCATACATGCCATAGGTTATATATGTCAGGTACTGTATTTGGCCAGGTTACCTGTTTACTGTAGACAATAAACTGCTCAACAGTCAATTGAAATGCAACAATGGTGTCCAAGTTCCCATTGTTTGAGGACAGCCTGTGTACTTGTTATGAAGACATTCGTTTGAGAAGCATCCACTCAAATACAACCTGATTTCTGTTAAAACTAGTCTGATGGATAAGATCGTTAATTTAATATAAATATATATATTTATATCAAACGCGACACACGTATCTCACTTTCTTTGTCTCTGCATGTCCCCACAAACTCAATTTACACACCAAGTGGATCTCTTCGAATCCAATCTTTGCTTATTCTGCTGGCTGACAGATCGCTCATCAAATTGGGTCCACTGACACAAGAAACCTTTCCCCTACTCACAACCATTTTTCTGGGTCATCAAGAATTCTGCTTTTAAATCGTTCTTACACTATTATTTCCCATCATTGTGGGCATGCCAAGGATCATAACGCAAAAATTAACATCAGGAAGGCACAACATGTTTTTTTTTATATCAGACGTTTCTGGGTTGTTAAAGCATATCAGGATTCTTCATCTGGAAGAGAAGTCCCGCATATTCCCTGGTGGTAGTGTATGGAGATAGGAGAGCATTGCCTCAGACCTCCTGGTCATGTGGAGGTTAGAATGCCTGATAGCCTTTTTTTCAAACAAGATCAAAGGGCCACCTGGTGCCAAATAATGACCTGGGCCAAGGCATTTGCCCACAGTGTAACAATCCCTTCTGCTGGATATTATCAAGGACAGCAATAGACTTCCGTATATGTTACTGAGTTTTATAAAAGTATGGTATAAAAGGCCAGGGTAATTCTAATGAGATCAACAGTACTTGTATGGAATAGGGCCTGGGCTAAGTTTCATACATGGGAGTCCTTCTCTCCTCATCTCCCCCTGTGGGGTAATCCCTCTCTTCCCCATCTGAATGGCATTCCGGATTCTAGAGTGTGGGCTACTAGAGGAGTGGTGGGTCTGAAGCATATAGTGGCAGAAGGTTGCTTGAGAATGTTCCCTGATCTCAAGGCTGCCTTTAACCTACCTAATTTGATGTTCTTTAGGTATCTCCAGCTTTGGCTTGCATTTAACCAACAGTTTCCTTCTCAGATCATCCCTATTGAGAGGTTACTGACCTCTAGGGTATTGGATAAACCCCTTTCCTCACTTTATTTGTACCTATCGCAGGCCTATACAATCAAAATGGACCATGTATATCGAAAGTGGCAGGTTGATATTCCTGATCTGGAGGAGGACGAGTGGGAGGATTGTTTGGGCTCCTATGTAACTAATATGATTTCAGCTAGAGATTGGTTTATTCAACATAAGTTACTGCATAGGGTTGTCCTCGTTGCCAGGCTCCTGAGGCTTCCTTTTTTCATATGGTCTGGTCATGCTCTCATATCCAGTTGTTCTGGAATCAGGTTGACACTGACATCAACTCTGTAAGAGGCTTGACTCTCGGATTGGACCTAAAGACCTTGCTTTTAAATATCTTTGATTCCCATACGAGTAGGTATGTCAAACTCTTTGTTTGTTATACCTCCTTCTACGAATGTAGAGAGATACTATTATGTTGGAAGTCTACTCAGCCCCCAATATAACTCTATGGCGCTCTAACCTAAATAGATTTTGTATAAGCTTACATACCTGAATTGCAAATGTCCCGGGGAAATTTGATCAAATCTGGTCTGCCTGGATAGACTACTGGGGTGTGGATAGGGATCAATGGTTACAGCCTTTAGATGGTGCTATGGTTGACAGGTATATTGGTCCTTCTGCTGAAGACTCTTTATCAGTGAGTGTTCTGCCTGTCCCCCCCCTTGTTTCTTCTATACTCTCATGATGTCCTCCCCTTTTCCTCCCTTTCCCTCCTCCCCTCTTCTTTCTCCTTCATGTCCCCCTTCCCCCCGTCCATATCTGGTGGCCATGTGTAGATTTTACTGGTGCCTCCAGGCTTTATTTTTGCATCAGTGATTCTGTATAACACTGTTGATTGCCTATTCAGAATAATATGTACCTTGTTTATGTACCTGCCAAATTCTAAAAACACTTTTCGGTAAAAAATAAAAATAAAAAGGCCAGAGTACGCCATGGTCTGCTTCATCTTTCTTCCTGGAGCCCAGCCAAAATATAGTACTTTGAGGGCAGACTTACATAACGTATCATCTCTCTTTTATTTCTATATATATTCTGTAATCTTCTTTTTGATTTCTATGTTAGGGTTTTGATTTCTTTGCAAATAAATAAGAGCTGCTTTTCTTCTGTGAGCACTGCGTTTATTTTTTAGCTATTTTTATTAGGAACAGACAAGATAGTACAAATTTATATTTTAAGTAGGGAGAATCTGGGACCCCCCTATTTGCGGGTTTCTGTCCCATCTGGGTTCCAAATGAAATAAATAGGTTCTGGATTCTCCCTACATTAAACTATAAATATGTACTATCTTGTATATTGCTATAATGGGTTATACTGTTAGAGCTCTGATAAAATTATTGGTGATATTACAAATAATAGTTATAATAACAGTCCCAACCAACCCCTGTAGTATGATATTGATAAGCTGTATTGTGGACCTTCCCACATTTGGGGGATGTACTTTCATTTTTATCCACTTACCAAGATGGCTCCCTTTGTTCCAGTGAAGAAAACTCATGGAGCAGCCTTGTCAAAGATCTTTATTGAAGAAATCATTAGACTCCATGGTGTTTCTGATGACATTGTTTCTGACAGAGCTGTTCAGTTCACCTCAAAAATTCTGGCAAGAACTCTGTAGGAAATTTCAGATTTAAATTTCTTCATCATGAGGATGCTATCCTCCTACCAATAATCAAACTGGGAGGACAAACACATTACTGGAGCAATAATTCAGATGCTACTCTTCTGAATTTATGAGCCAAATTGCAACTATGTTGTCTAACTCAGAATACACAAGCTATGCCTCACTTTCCAAAATATGTATCTGACAAACCAGCAGCAGTTGAAGCCTCTGAGCTTTTTGTTGCAGAGGCTGTCTGATGAAGAGACAAATCCTTGCTGGATGATTTTGTTCTTGAGGAACAGCAGGCAGGTGCAATAGCTCCCATGCTTAGAGATCCTATACTGGTGATGGCTCCCACCCCTGCTTCCTCCTCACTGGCTGTGACAGCAGTGGGAGCCAATGGCTTTCGTTGCTGTCACTAAGCCAATGAGGAGGCAGAAAGCCGAGACAGCAGCCGCTCTCCTGCAGATCGCTGAAGTGAGTGCGGGCTCAGGTAAGTATTAGGCCGTGTGTGGGGGCAGCTGCATACTGAAGGTTTTTTTATCTTCTTGCATAGAATACATGAAGGTAAAACATCTTCAAGATTTCAAAACTTTAACAAAGGATGCCCACTAGGAAGGTTGGGTCCTAGACCTTGACTGTGCAGGTGACAAAGTTTTGCCGGAAGAATCTTACAAGATCAAGATTCTGGAGGTTCGAGTGAATTGATTAACCCTACAACACTGGACACCCCCTAATTTTGAGGGTCATCTGATCAGGATCCAGGCAGACAATGCCACTGCAGTGACATACATCAATCATCAGGAAAAAACCAAAGGTCTTGTAGTGGCCAGAGACGTAGAATACATTTTTTCCTTGGCAGATTACTGCATCCATAGTTACATAGTTACATAGGTGGTAAGGTTGAATAAAGACAATAGTCCATCCAGTTCAACCTGTGTAGGTGTTCGTGTGTGTGAATGTGTTATTTCCCATATCCCTGTATGTTGTGTTCTTTAGGATGCACATCCAAGAGTCTCTTAAAAATATCCATACTCCCCGCTGCCACCAATTGTGGAAGGTAGTTCCACATCCTTATTGCCTTGACAGTGAAAAACCCCCGACGCAGTTTGAGGTTAAACCGCTTCTCCTCCAACCTCATTGTGTGGCCCGTGTCCTCTTACACTCCTTGAGACTGAATAGTTTTTTCCTATGCTGGGATCACCATGGAGGTATTTGTAAATCGCTACCATATCTCCTCTCAAGTGTCGTTTTTCCAGCGAGAAAAATATTTTTCATGCTTGCAGTCATTTCTTGTAATTGTGGTCTTTTAGTCCCTTTATTAGTTTTATTGCCCTTCTTTGAACTCTCTCCAGTTCCAGCACATCCGTTCTTAGAACTGGTGACCAGAACTAGAAATAGTACTCCAGATGTGGTCTAACCACTCCAGATGTGGTTTAATCAGAGTTTTAAAAAGTGGTAGGATTATCCACTGTTCAAATTCCAAGCATGCACAATAGGCACACAGACTAACTAATCTGGCAGCACCTTCACCTCAACCAGGATGTTTTTCCATCTCTCTGTCTGGCTCTAGTACAAATCAAAATGTTCTATTAATAATGAGCCTGTTAGTGTTTTGTTACTGTTGCCCACCTATCAGCTGAAATGCTTTTGGATGTTCCATTTATCCCAAAATACCCGAATCCTGTGCCCTTTAATGAAAAAGATAGAAAATGGGATTTTTGTACTTACCGTAAAATCCATTTCTTGGAGATCATTAGGGACACAGGTCCCACCCCTCTGTGTTGATGATCTACTCCTAATACTGTTTTTCTACAAAACATAAGCATGCTGGGAATGGAAGGGGTTATACCACACTGGTCCATGTTTTTTCTATTTGTCAGTGTCCACTTCTTCCTGTAGGCAACAGTATAACCCAATTGCCTCAGAAAAACTGCATCCTGTGTCCCTTAAAGTACGTTAAGTACAGTACATAACAGTTTTTTATGATCCACTTGAAAATAGATGTTTCATTTCAATTCAATTTTTGGCAAAAGTCTGATAAAACTCAATGAATGCTTACTAACAAGATATTCTTTCTTAAAAGGGAGACGATGGTGATCCTGGCAGTCCTGGAGATCGAGGTCCTAAAGGAGGCAGGGGTAGGAGGGTGAGAATTCTGTTTTTTAAAGAACATATTTGCTTGCTGCAAAAACAAACATATATGCAATTCTGTTTTTAGTTAAGATTAAGCTCACAAAAATGTTTTTTTTTTGCTTTTTTTTACTATGTGTAACTTGTGATAGATGGCACTTTGCAGTTAAAACTCCCAAAATACATATTTTCTACATTACTGTGCTATTTACAAAAAAAAAAAGGACTGAGTTTTTTTAGAATGGGAACTTACTGAAAAGTATATTAGTGAATGCAAACCGTGCTGAAATGAGTTTCAGTAGAGCCAAATTAAATTATTCTAAAAGAGGTAACGCAAACTGTTTAGCTACCATTAAAAAATAGTGTGCTAACTTTAAAAAGTATCAAATCTTACCCTAGGGAAACAGAAGAAAAAACAAGGGGTCATATTTATTAAGCAGTGAATTTGACAGTCACCAAGTATTCACTGCAGGTGAATTTTACTGGTGCATTAACTTAGAGTGGATAAGTAACCATGAGTAAATGTTTGGTAAATGTTACATCAGGAGTACCTGAAAGCAAGATCTAGTGACAATAAACTCAGTTCACAACGTTTTAATGCCAAGGACACATTTTTACAATTACCGTAATTGAACTCATCTGAAAAAAAATGTCACCTTGCAAAAAAATATGTACAAACATAATAGTGATAAAATAATAAGAGTCCCTGTCATTATTTTGTGTTATCCAAAAAGGAAGGCATGATCTGACAATGGCTTGAAGGGTTGGCCAAACAAGAAAGTACTGGAATGTCTTTAATACCCACTTTATTGCAAGACACTCCCTTTGTACAATGGAATATTTATTTTTGGGGTTTAATGATGCCTCTGCCTACCACTTATCCCAAACAGAGGGCCTCCCCAGTCCAATTGTGCTTTTCTCAGGTTTCTCTACAAATCTCGCTTTGGATAGGGCATGCAGAACTAGTTGCCTTTTTATAGATGACTTTCCCAGTTCCCGTCAAAGGTGACCCTTTCATCTAGGTTGGGACTTGAAAACTCCTTGCAGCCTTATGGGGTCTCAAGACTTTGTCCATGGCTCTCTCAACATTGGCCAGGACCCTGGGCAACCCTAATAACATTCTAGTATAGTGAAACAACAAATACAGCACATCAAATGCAATTTTTTCTTTAGCCTCTTTAGAGAGTGCAATTTGCAAGTAACCCTTTGTTAAATGTGGTGATGTTCCAGGATGGCCCTAATACTTAAACGGAGTTCCACCCAAAAGTGGAACTTTCACTTATCTGACTCCTCCCCCCTCTGATGCCACATTTGTCACCTTTTGAGGGGAGGGGAAGTGGGTACCTGTTTTTTACAGGTACCCTGTCCCCATTTTCGGGAGACCGGGCTGTGGCGAATTACATCAGCAGCTCGGCCCCCTCCTCCTCCCTCGCCTTCTGCCTGGCCAGTGAGAGAGCGCAGCACACTTTGCGCATGCGCAGCAGGGACCCGGCCATGAAGCCGAAAGGCTACACTGTCGGGCTCCCCTACATGCAATGGCGGCGTCAGCACCCGACCAGCTGATGTTGGGGGGATATGCTGTTTGAATAGGAACACATACCAAATATATAGCGGGGTTTTCTCAAATTTTACTACAAAAGTTGAAATACACTTTAGGCTGCATTCTCACCTGTGTGATAAGACGGATCACATTTGTTGCTCGTTTTTGCAGGTTTGTTGTGCTACAGCATAGGGCAGTCCATTCACTTGTCCTAGGTGCAACAAAGTAGCTCTTGTACCTTTTTTTTTTACAGCATTTTTGAAATGTGTATTTTGGCATAGTTCTCTTGCATTTTGTCTCTTAACAAAATGCGTGACTATTATCTGCATTTGGGGTGCAATTAAGAATTCATGGTACTGAAAGTGTGGTGGGCATTTTAGCGTGTTTTTCGCATATTCCCAGAATGCCAAGGTGTGAATGGGGTCTGTATAAATATTAGTTTTTTGGTGCATAACTGCCCTGTATGGAAAACCTAGAATCAGATTTGAAACATTGCAACTGGCAAAAGATAGGGGGGGGAATTGCGATACCTAACGCTGGATTATATTTTATTGCAGCACGACTGCAACATTGGTATGGCTGGGAGGAGGTAGACATGCAGGATCCTATAGAGAAGATTATATTATCCCAATTTTAAAAGTGTCCCCGTTAGTTCAACTAATTGTCACTCATCATTTTCATAATAAAATAAAGTTTCCTACCTTTCATCTAACCCATAGGCAATGGGAGGCAGTACGAACTATTACTCAGCATAAGGGCTATACGAGACATATGCCTATATGGGATAATTATTGTTTATGTGAATTAAATAAGCTGCCAGAATTATTAGAATGGAAAAAGGCCGGCATAATATTCTTATATCAGCTATATGAAGGGGATATCTTATTATCTTTTAATACACTAAAAGATCGTTATCAATTATCAAATAAAATTTTTTATCAATATCTCCAAATACGTCATGCACTACAAAGTCAGACCTCAACCTTTCAACTACAGTACAACCCCTCTAAAATATTATCGAAGGCAACCTCAGTACTTGGGTTAATAGGAGACCTTTATTCTATTTTACAAACTGTAGAGAGTACTGGGAAACAAGTAAATAGCTTTACCCATTGGCAAAGTGATATAGAAAATTTGGATGAGGAGGATTGGACATGGGCGATGGAGGTATTACCTGAGATATCCCTCTCGCCATCTCAGAGGTTGACTCAGTTTTTTATTTTACACAAGGCTCATTATACCCCACAAAAGCTCCATGCCTGAGGAAAATATACAACACCACTATGCCCTCGTTACTCTCTACCTAATGGATCCCTTATTCATATGCTTTGACGATGCCCAAAACTCTATCGTAAGAAAGAGTGTTTTTAAATTTAAATTAACTATGTTCTACAGAAGTAATAGGCGCTCCTAAAATTGCATTGTTGGGAATAATCCCTGATGGAGTGTTACCAGTAGAGACGCAAACTATGTGGACTAGGTTCTTATATTTAAGTTGACATCACCCAGTGACCCCGCCCCATGCCTATATAAGTCGTTGCGCACCACGCACATGTCATTACAGCGGGAGAGAGCGTTGTGTCAACATCAGAAGAAGACGACGGAGAAGACCGGGCCACCGCTAGCAACAGAGCAGGCAAAAGAGCAGAAGATAGCGGAGGAGCCCGGCAGAAGATACCAGAGAGCGGGAGAAGAGGCCGGAGAGGCCAGCGAGAGCAGAGAAGTCAGAAGAGATCCCCAAAGTCGAAAGAGACCCCAGGAGCTGCCTAATAAATTACTTTAAAAACCTGTCTAGTGTGTTTTTTTATTGACCCTTTTTTACCCCAGGTGAATGGGTAGGGGGGCTCCCGGATTCCAAAAAGCCCCCCACCCGCAGACCCCGACAACCAACGGCCAGGGTTGTCGGGAAGAGGCCCTTGTCCTCATCAACATGGGAACAGGGACAAGGTGCTTTGGGGTGGGGGGGCCGCACCCACAAAGCACCCACCCCCAATGTTGAGGGCATGTGACCGGTCGGGCTACGCGCTCGGATAAAGGTCTGGTATGGACTTTTGGGGGACCCCCTTGCCTTTTTTAGCGTAGGAGGTTCCCCTTAAAATCCATACCAGACCGAGGGGCCTGCTATGCTCTTAGAGGGGGAACCCATGCCATTTTTTTTATTTAAAATTTGGTATGGAGTTGCCCCTCAAGATTCATACCAGACAGTGCCTGGTAAAGTCGGATCCCCATTCATTGAAGTCAGACGCGTCTCTGACTTCAAGTCGCAGGGCAAAGTCGGATCCAAAGTAGGACGAGTGTCGTGTCGCACCAGTGTGAACCCGACCGTAGGATAAAAGTCGGACCAAAGTAGTGCAGGGAGCATTTTCAAAGTTGGACCGACATGTGTCGGACCAGTTAAGACGGCTTCCTTAGGGAAACATTAATTTTCACACGCATGCGTCATGAGCTCCCAATGTTGGAGCGTTTGTCGCACCAGTGTGAACCCGGCCTTAGATGTGATCTCGTTTTGTTTTTCCTTTTGTATTGAATGTTTAATAGTAAAAAAATATTTGATAAAAAAAAAAATTAGATTTTTATATACATTTTTATTTTACATTTCAGGGTAATTCTGGTCGGCCAGGAGAAGAAGGTGGTCCAGGGGAGAGGGGACCTCCTGGGCCCAGGGTAAGGATAATGTTTAATGCAAATCATTATCTTTTAATTGACATTTTGCTAATCACAACTTTTTTCTTATTTTTCACAGGGTTCCAAAGGGTCAACAGGAACAGTGTCCTTCACAGTGAGCAACCTATATCTGTTTAACTGTATTGCATGATACAGGATCTGTTTTTTCTGGGAATTTTCCCCAGTGGGCACAGAGACAGCAACAAAACACTTATTTTTTTACTAAAAGGTGGATAGGTTAGCACATGGGTGCTCAACCTGTGGCCCTCCAGTTGTTGCAGAACTACAAGTCCCATTAAGCATTGTAAGGCTGACAGTTCTAAGCATGAATCCCAAATGCAGAGGCATGATGGCATTTGTAGTTTTGTAACAGCTGGAGGGCCACAGGTGGAGCACCCATGGGTTAGCTCCTTTGTCAGATTATTATTATTGCCTCAGTCTTGCTATCCCATTGACAACCACTTTCTTTCATTTCTTGTTTTGCTGTCACAATACTGAAGTTAAATCTCCCCACCTAGGTCACAGACAGGAATAAAAACTGGACAGAGATATATACTCTTCTCAAGTCTATCCAAAACTAAAATGGGTTTGACCTTGGCGTTGAACTTTAACAATGTGCATTCAGCCAAAAGAATTATGTATTTAATAAAACTCTCTGCAGTAGTATAAAAGTAACAGTTTTGGTGGAATTTCATTTATTCATATAATTCAATACATTTTAAAATGTAGACAAGTAAAAAAAAAAGTGTATAGATAATTGCAGTATGACTTGCTGAAATTTCTTTAACAGTATTACTTTATGATAATTTTTACTGTTATTTTTTTAGCCCTGTGAGCTTGTAAATTTCACAAAAGAGAATTGCCGTGAGTAAATTCATCTTCTATCCTTTTCTATATTTATAAATATGGAGAAATGGTATGATTCGTTTTAACTAACAATGCTTAATTTATTTCTTTACAGCCTGCTTCTCAGGTAAAACTATATTTTTTACTAAATTGTCATTATGTTATGTCAGTTGTGTGTTATTGAAAATAAAATTTAAAACATCTTTTTTTTTTTATTTTAAGGTCTTTCTAAATGCCCAGTTTATCCAACTGAAGTAGTGTTTGCTCTTGATTCCTCTCAAGATGTTCCACCTGCAGCCTTTCAAAGAATGAAGGACATAACCATTTCTCTTGTAGAAAAAATGGAAATCAGTGTGAGCAATTGCCCCAAAGGGGCTCGTGTTTCAGTGGTCACTTACAGCAACACTGTTCAACATCTAATTCGTTTCTCTGATTTTAAGAAGAAAAATCTTCTTTTGGATGAAATTCGTAAGATTCTACCTGAAAAGACCACAGCTCAGAGAAACATTGGAGAAGCTATGAGATTTGTGGGTAGAAACATTTTTAAGCGGATTAGACATGGGGTTCTCATAAGGAAAGTTCTTGTTTTCTTTGCTAATGGAAGATCACAAGATGCTGCTTCAATAAACACAGCTGTATTAGAACTTGGCGCTCTCAACATAGTCCCTGCAGTTATTGCCTTTGAAGATGTACCCAATGTCAAGACAGCCTTTGCGGTGAGTTACTAAATTTTAAGTATTTATAAAACTATGGTAGAATTGTATTTTATTATTAATAGATTTTATTAACCACTTAAGCCCTGGACCATTTTGCTGGCCGAAGACCAAAGCACTTTTTGCGATTCGGCACTGCGTCGCTTTAACTGACAATTGCGCGGTCGTGCGACGTGGCTCCCAAAGAAAATTGACGTCTTTTTTTCCCACAAATAGAGCCTTCTTTTGGTGGTATTTGATCACCTCTGCGTTTTTTATTTTTTGCGCTATAAACAAAAAAATAGCGTCAATTTTGAAAAAAACGCATTATTTTTTGCTTTTTGCTATAATAAATACCCCCAAAAAATATATAAAAAAACATTTTTTTTCCTCAGTTTAAGCCGATATGTATTCTTCTACATGTTTTTGGTAAAAAAAATTGCAATAAGCGTTTATCGATTGGTTTGCGCAAAAGTTATAGCGTCTACAAAATAGGGGATAGTTTTTATGGCATTTTTATGAATATTTTTTTTTTTACTACTAATGGCGGCGATCAGCGATATTTATCATGACTGGACATCGAGTCCGCGGGATCCGTGACCCGACTCACGGAGCTCCCGGCTGACGCGTGCCGCCGGTGGCGCGCACGCGATGGCACGGCAGCAAACTTAAAGGGACGTACAGGTACGCCCATTTGCCCAGCTGTGCGATTCTGCCGACGTACATCCGAGTGCACTAGTCGGAAAACTGGTTAAGAAGCTAATAAAACTAATCATCTTAAATTCCAATGGGTTGCCAATATTTTCATTTGTGGGAGTACTGTTTTTTAGGACTAAGTGACAAATATTATTAGGAAAAAAATTTAAAAAAATTTCTTTAACAACTGCTTAGCTAGGTTTGACATTAAGGCCTGGTTCACACCTATGCATTTTTTAATGCGTTTTCAGTTATGCAGAAACACACAACAGTCCATTTAACATGGTTTCCTATGGGTCACGTTCACATCTGTGCATTTTATGGAAAGGGCCAGGGACTTTTTTCTGGTTTTTGGTTCCATAGACTTCAATGGATCAAAAACATGTATTGAAAAATGCAAACTGCACCTGGAATATGCAAACTGCAACCTGCATAGGTGTGAACCAGGCCTCAGTTTCATTGCCATCAGTGAACAATTCCTCTTACACATCAGTGACCAAATTATTTTATTGTAATCTAACATAACCTTCCGGTCCAGGTCTGACTTTTTTATTGTGCCTTAATAAATATCTTCTTTCCTTTAAGCTGACAACAAATGATGTGCATTTATAAATTGCCAGCATGCATTATATTTATTATTGTAATTCACTGACAGTTACCCATATTGTCTTTGCGACCTGCAGACAATCCCCTAAGCAAGGTTGACTTTATTGTGACTTATGCCCTGTACACATGGTTGGATTTTCCGATGGAAAAAGTGCGATCGGATTGTGTTGTCGGAAATTCCAATCACAAATCTGACGCACAAAGTGCCACGCATGCTCAGAATAAATTAAGAGACGAAAGCTATTGGCTACTGCTCCGTTTATAGTCCAGATGTACGTGTTTTAGGTCACTGCGTTCAGAACAATCAGCTTTTCTGACAACTTTGTGCAACCGTCTGTATGCAAGACAAGTTTGGCCCAAAATCCCTCGGAAAAAATCCGATGGATTTTGTTGTCGGAAAAAATCTGATGGATTTTGTTGTCGGAATGTCCGATCAATGTCCGATCGTGTGTACAGGGCATTACTATAAATTCTCCTACAGCTTAAAGGGTAACTCCACTTTCATGGAGAAAAAAAAATATATAGCATATATGATTGCAACACAAGTCATTTTATGATCGAATGTTATTAAAAATTACCTTTCCTTTCCAATCTGCAGCACTGTAATTTTCTGCAAGTGCAATGCAATATGGCTACCTGGAGGTGTTCACACAGACATATTTCTGATTGCAAACAGACTTTTTGGTTTTAAGAAGGGTGAATTTTTTTTTTTTTTTACAGAATATAAATGCAATCAAAATGACTACCTACTTTGGCACAGTTTAGTTACTAAAGATACTGTGTATTGCTTAAGTTTCTAATTTAAGCATGTTTCAAAATAAGACCATCTGTTTTATCTGTTTAGAGCTAAAATATTCTTAGCATATGTTAAAACAAATCTAGCCACTAGCACAAAACGTAGCATTCAATTCATGAACAATACTTTTTGCAATTATGTGTTGATTTTTTTTTAAATGAGCATGGGAATAACTTCTGCACCAGCAATTAGATCAGGTACTGTAAGGACCACCTTTGGGAGGTATCAGGAGAAGTTATTCTCTAAGTTCTGATCTAAGCTTAAACATTCTATAGTTTTTGCAATGGAAGAACTGTTTATATTTCTAAGAATAACCCATGAACCATATTGTTATACTTTTTAAATTGTGCATGTCTGCTAGTAGGGAAATAAGCTGATATCTAAACCAGACAAAAATAATTTTAGAGAGAACACCAAATAATCCTTATCTGTCCATGTTCCCAAGATCAAGTCATAGACACTTGGACAGGATTAGTTTGTGTGGGCAGCAATGAATCTACCAGTTTATTTTTGCTTCAGGAAACCAGAAAAATCCAAATAAACATGGGGAAACAATACAGACTCCATGTATCCATGTGAATTAAACTCAGGGCCTTAGAGTAGTACGGCTAATTACCTAGTCACTGTGCTACCATCATTTTGTTATATTATTATTATATATACTTTAGAGCTCATTAACTGAATTACAAATAAATGTGTGGAGACAAATATGTATTAGTCATAGCTGCATCAAGGCTGATTATGTTTTTTTTTTGTTCCAAAAATCATCACTGTTTTTAACTAGATGGATGAAAGCAGAAGATTTCAGCTGTTTGTGTGGAAGAGACTACAAGACCAGAGACTGGAAGTGATTTCACGTTGCACTCTATGTTATGGTAAGATCTCCAGCCAAAAGCTTATACATCTTCTTACTTATATAATTAGACAGAAAATATACTATACTTATGACTTCCTATTGCAATTGGTCAACATCACATGTAGTAATGAGCCAGACTGCCCTGGGTTCAGTTCCAACAGGGTTCAGTGTGGCAAACCTGAACCCCATTTAAATCAATGGGAGCTGAATCTACCAAATAAAATAAAAAAACGCCATTTTCTGGGCTAAAAAAATTGCATGGGGTGGAGGCACTGCCCTGGTGAAGATGTATAAATAAAATAAAAAAAACTATTTGGCCAGGAGCAGTGATTTTTTAATATATTTAAAATGAAACATAAAAAAAATGGAAAATTCCTTTAAAGCTGATCTCATTTAGTGAGCGTTGACTAGTTCATCTGGACCACCTTGGTCCAAATGAACCAGTTACCTCACTAATTGATGCAATGTCTGTGGGAGCTGTATAAACTTCATGTAACCTCAGCTACATACAGTATAAATGTCCTACTCCCAGAACAAAACCCGGGCAGGCTGAGCACTGATTACCTATTGACAGGCTTTGTATTCTCTAAATTCTATACAGTAAATGAATACAAAGCATCCTCTGATTGGCTAAGGTGAAGGAAATAGTTGGATGGAGTTCTGCTTTAAATTACATGCCTGAGGGGTGCCCTAATCATGCCTGTGAAGGGCGCCTCTCTGTGATGTGCAAAAAGTGCTGCAGCATCACTGACATTTAGAAGGGAAAAAAGTTTTAAAATTGCTGTCAAATGACTTTGACAGCTGTTATTGACCCTCCAAGGGTCTGCTGTGTATTTTGGGGGACTTTTGGTTGGTTTCTATTCTCCTTTTTTTTTTTAAAGCTGATAATGAATGTCATTTGCTGGTAATTTAAACTGTATCATTATTTTTCTTTGTAAATTACATTTTTGCAGTAGCACATCGTACAGTAATAACGAAAAAAAAATACATAAAGTTCTCTCAAAATACATATCAGACCTTTTGAGTAGGTTTATAACCATACGCAAAAACAAACAAACTTGAATTTGGACCGAATCATTTTCTCATCCCCAATCATGTGTAAGTAGTGAAGTCAATTTGAACTACCTGTAGGGGTTTGTGTGTTGCAATTTAAGCCAGCGATTCAACAGCAAAAGGGAAATAGTTTTCGTTCATCTGTTTGTAATGAGGATATATAAATCGGTGTAAATTTTACATAGAAACCGTATCACCCTTGTCTTAAACAGGGGCTAGTGTTAAATTTTGTTATGCTAGGTGGTAACTAGCCTGGGTGATTTATAGTCTTTGTGATCATTTAGGTTTTCTTCTAAGCTTGGTTCAACTATGGTTACTCCCTTCTGTCCATAGGTGGCACTGTTGTCTTTAGCATTAGGATGATGAGCTGCAGTGAGACTAGTAGGAGTTTCAGGGCCGCTGAGCATGCTGGGAGTATAAATTTGGAGAAAGTCAGGTGATCAATGTCCTCCCACTCAGACCTTGGTCTGGTGTGGATGTGTAAGAAACAGCTTTGTTGGGTGAGGCCTGGAGTCTGAGGCCTGGCCATGTGCTCGGGGGCTCTGTCAGAGAGAGACTGTATGCTGCCTGAGGGCATAGGAGAGGATCTGCCAGAGTGCAAGAGGCTCCTTTTGCTTGGGGGCATGCAGAGAATCATGGAGTTCTGAGATAATTACCAGAGTTTATCCTTCATGAGCCAGGGACTGTGAAGAGGCTGGGAAAGCATCAAGGGGAACTCATCCAAAGAAACCCTGCATGGTGTTGTGAGTTGTTTTTGCTATAGGAGACAGCTGTTGCTATGTAGGTATAGAGCATTGGGTGCAGGCCTTGGGCCCTTGCTGTCTACCTGGTTGTTTTGCTATCTACCTAGTTGTTTTGTTTTTGAAGTCTGCTGATCTGTCTGCATTAGACATGTGCATTTCAAATAGTTTTTGAATTGATTCAAATACTTTTCAAATCGAATATAATAGAAAAGAATATAATAGAATATAATAGAAAATAAAAGAATATAATATAGTAGGATAAAACGGAACAGAATAGAAAATAAAAGAATAGAAAAAAGTAGAATAGAAAAAAAAGGATAGAATAGAAAATAAAAGAATAGAGTAAAACAGAAAAAAATGGAATAGAAAATAAAAGAACAGAATAAAATAAAATAGAATACAAAATTAAGGAATAGAATTAAAAAAATAGAATACAATAAAATAGAAAGACTATAACTATCTTCTGAAATTTGAATTTCAAACAAATACATTTTAATTTGAATAGAAGAGAAAAGAATATAATAGTAAAGTATAGAATAGAATAAAAAATAACAGAACAGAATAAAGTAGAACAATAGAATAGAAAGAATATAAAAATATAACCGTTTTCCTAAATTCGAATAGAATACATTCAAATTTGAATAGAAGAGAAAAGAATAGAATATAATAGAAAAGAACAGAGCTAAAAAAAAAAAGTAGAATGGAAAAAACAATAGAATAAAATGAGATAGAAAGAATATAACCATCTTCCAAAATTTGAATAGAATAAATTTGAGTTAGAATGGAATTCGATTCAAATGGTATTTGAAAAACTTCAAATCGATTTGAACTTGAATAAACAAAATGAATTCCAAAAACTAATTCAACTAATTAAACAAATTTAACTAAACAAAAAAACAAACAAATCAAAACTAAACAATTTTTTTTAATCTGCACATGTCTAGTCTGCATATTGTCCTAGGGTGTCCTGTGCCCTAACCCTGTCTCCTACATTTTTCTGTTGTGAGCAATACAATAAACTCACTTTTGTTTATTCTAAAAGTGACTGGCACCCATCTTTTCTGCAAATGTCCACACCCACCATGCCTAAGAACCAGCACCCTGAGGTAAAATGTCAGCCCTTCCTCATGCCGGGGGTCAGGGGGGCACTACATAACATAGTTTCAAAGTTGATTAAAAAAAACACACACCCATGTCCACCTGCAGCTCATCCAGAGGATAATGCAAAACCCTGTAGCCTCCCTGGTGGTTTTCCCCAGTGTGGCTCGGGGTTAAAATTCAGCACCATTAGCGGTAACCCCGAGCCACACTCGGGATTACATTGCAGGATCCTGGGGCGGTACACTTACCTTGTCCCCGGGTTCCTGCGATGTCCCCCGCAGTGTCCGTGGGCTCCGTCCTCCTCCCGAAGCCTCTCTGTGCCAGGCTCCGTTCCCTGCGAGCGTCGCGACGCACGGGGGCGGAGCCTGGCGGCAAATTAAAAAAAATGTCAAAATCATAACACATACAGTACTGTAATCTTACAGATTACAGTGCTGTATGAAATGATTTCACATCCCTTTTGTCCCCAGTGCTTTGGCCCATGCCCTGCATGCAGTTTTTTATTACATATACTGTTCTTTCTGCCTGGAAACTGGAGATTGTCCATTGCAACCAAAAAGTGTCCCTTTACGTCAAAAGTGGCATTAGACCAGCTAGAAAACAGCGATAGTAAATTAGAACACTTGCAGAATTGAGCGATAGTGAATCGTGGGGAAATTTATTTTATTATTATTATTATTTTTTTTTTAATTATTTATTTTTATTTATTATATTAAAATTTATGTTTTTGTGTTTCAAACTTTATCATACCCGGGATATCTACTAGACTCATGTTTGGACAGATTTAAGTGTGTTATTGTTAAGAATTACAGACCTACAATATAAAACACCAAATTTCCATGCAAAATAATTGTACCGCTTTTAGCACCTAAAATCCGAAATAATCATACTGCCAGGGAGGTTAAAATGTGTTGTCCTTTTGCTCCAACAGCAAAAAAAACACATACAAACAAGAAAAAATCTTTCCTGATCCCTAAAGGCAATTGGATAATCCCTGGATCAACAATACACAGTTTTGTTTCTTAAAAATATTAATAGCTAGTTAGAGTGTATAGTATGAATGTAGAAGCGTGTCTGATCTTTTTGAAGCAATCTACTAAAACCATTTGAAATGCCTTTAGTTTTTGGCTATGTCTGTGATCTGCTTTTTTTCTACAACAATAAACAACTGAAGGAACATCCTCAGGGACTGGTGATTCCATCATTTTTGCCAGGGGTTGTATATGGAGCTGTTATTTGTAAAGAAAGTGATCACCTATTCACTTCTTCTCAAAGGAGAATAAATTCAATTCAGTTAGTATTTATTAATAGCTGATTAGTTGCCCTTTGTTGCACTCTTTCCACTTCTGCAACATCATTATTTATGAACCGATGCCCAAAACTAGACTGCTTTTTGTAGATGAAGTCTTGCCTCAAAAAGAAACAGAGTATTCATTATTATAAGTATTTATATAATATAAGGTTTGTGTCATGCCGAATATACAGATTTAGTTTGTGCTTACCATGAAGACAGTTGCTCATAGCAATTAAAATAATATGACCCAAGGGTTAGAGGTTAGAATCTCTATCCGATTTTAAATGCTGTCTACTTACTGGTCTTGTGAGTTTTACTGTACTACTTGTTCTGGCAGACTCCCATTGCCTGGCCTGGAAGTGATTGAAAATCTCCCTAAAGCCAACCATACATGGATTGAAATGTTATTCCTTTTTTATGATGGTTAGGGATTTCTTTACATATTAAAGATCCTGTGTTATGTTTCAGATAAATGTATTCCTGATGAAGAATGTGAACTGGATCCCATACCTCCTACCGAAATAGATATGGACATCGTCTTTATACTGGACAGTTCTCGAAACATTAGGAGTGATGTCTTTTTGCATGCCAAAGACTTTGTTAGCTCAATGCTTGATCATATTGTTGTATCATCTCAGCCAAGAATACAAGACACTGGAGCTAGAGTAGCTCTGGTGCAACAAGCCAATCCTAGCTTTCTGCCTAATCGAAATATAAACCCTGTCAAGACAGAGTTTGACCTTGTTAGTTACAATGACAGGAATCTAATGAAACGACACATCGAGGAAGCTGTGACACAACTGGAAGGCCCATCTTCAGTGGGTTATTCTCTTCAGTGGACAATAGAAAATATTTTCAAAAAGACTCCCAATGCAAGAAAGCACAAAGTCATTTTTACAATCCTTGGAAGTAAAACAAGTTTCTGGGACAGAGAAAAATTAAAAGAAATATCCAGAAAAGCCAAGTGTGAAAAGTTCACATTATTTGTCCTAGCTTTTGGAAAGGAAGTAAGCCATAGTGAACTGAATGAACTCTCTAGTCTCCCCCATGACCAGCATGCCCTACATCTGCTTGCAGTTGCAAAGCCTGAGCTAATGTATGCTGAAAGATTCACCCAAGCATTCTTTCATCTTCTCAATAGTAAGTAACAATTTACCATTTACCATTTAATGCAGGGCTTCTCAACCAGGATTCCATGGAACCCTAGGGTTCCTTCAGCAGTTGCTGGGGGTTTGATGAGCACTGAGCAATTTCTGCCTCTTAGAAGTTCGCACTGACACCTTTGCCTATCTGGGGGTAATTCTTCCCAATGACCACAAGTGTAAGGAGCATTCTTCCCAGTGACTATCACACTAATGTATCATGATCTTTAGATATAGTCATTTTTATTAGGGGTTCCCCTAGACCAGAAAATATTTTGAAGGGTTCCTATGTGTTGAGAAGGTTGAGAAAGGCTAAATTTAATGTACAGACATTTGAGTGTAGACTAAACAATGACAACCTTAGACCATGGGTAAAAGTGACTAATGTGTTGCCTATTCCCTTGTTAGGCAGTATAAAGTTAATCATTGATGATACTCTTCTGTTTCCCTTTGAAGGTTTTCATCCCAGCCCAGCTGTAAATGGCTGGTAATAATTCAAGCATTGAAAGAGTGTGATATCTATTCAGGACAGAGAAATGGGTTTGTTTTAACCCCCCCTCCCAAACATATACTTCCCTTTCTTTGTCTCCCTCCACACACATTCCATGTAGCACTGGGAAAACCCAGTACTTACAGGTAACTTGCATCATATGTAATTTGGCTAATCAGTGCTTTCACATGGGGAGTCAATAGCCCTGTTTTAACCTATGATTCCAGTGGCTTGTAGCTTACACAGGGATTGTTTCTGTTTCAAGCTGCTAAAATGAATAGCGGGGGAGCAAAAGTAAAGGCTGCTGGAAAGGGCTAAATTAAGATGAACTTGTTGCTTTGCCCTTTGTGGGCCTAGCACAGGTTAACTTTAAACTGAAAGAGTACTCGACTAAAAGGGCTTCACTGTTAAGGGGTGCAGTCTACAAAGTGGCAAGCATTAGAATATGATGCTTTTGTGGTCCCATTTAAATGAGCAGGTAGGCCAGGAAAGCCAGCACTACTTCTTGAATTAAAGTACCATCTTATATGTATCCTCCTCTTGAAGTTCCTATGCAGTGCTAAGGTGCTTGACCTCAAAATTCAATGATCAGATCAGATCTTGAAGAAATGTCCAATTGTCTGGCACTGTGCATCTTTAACTCATTTGCTCCTGACATTACCAGTGAACTTAACTGATAACCGTTTCCAGGTGACAGAAAATAGTGGCTTATTCTCAGGTTGTGCCTGTCTCATCAAAAGGACCAAACCTGCAGACATCACTGCAAACTGCTGAGTTTTGATTGTCTTACAACCCTTTTCCTAGCAATCTTTTGAGTCTTGGTCTCCTACTGTTAAAATAAATACCTTAATAACTTTCTCAATTTATTTTCTTTACATTTGGGAGGCAGTCCAGAAGCTTAATATACCACTGAGCTGAATGGTCAGAGCACATATTGCTAATTGCATTGCTCTATATTAAGCAGGAATTCTGTTCCTGGCTTTGGTGCCATGCAAGATAGTAACCATAATAACCTACTGTAATAGAAGGCTTGTAGATTAATCTAGCAGCACACTTACTGTATATAGCCTGAAAAGAAAAAGCACAGACATATGTCGATGTTGCAACTGAGAATTAATTAATGATGGCTCTTTTAATCATTCAGTGCTGGAATTCTTTACTCTTTTAAATATGACTTTGGACCTAAGGAGTTTGAGTTGCTGCACACTTTGCTGTCAGCACTGATAACAGATGAGCAGTGGTATGCCCTGGCTCTTGCTGTGTTATGTGGTTTACTAAACCTTAAAATTTAATCTGCTTGTTTTCTTAAAATTATTTGATAGCAACCTGACTTTCTATCTATTTGCTATTTAAAACTTAATATTTTTTTTCTTCAGATGAAATCAACTCTTATCCAGGATCAGCTTTTCAAGCAGAATGTGAGGGACGTGGAGATTCATTGATCTCTATTACAGAAAAGTAAGCTGAGATGCTATATACCCTTTCAATATATTTGGTTTCCATGAGGAAAATATTCAAATAGTATGCAAATACTATTGCATGAAAATATGTGAGTGAATATCTGCTTTTGATTATGCATCAGAATAAAAGCCTCCTCAAACATACTTCACATAGGATTTTCTGCTACTTTGTTCATGTGAGATGAGACCATAATAGATGAGGATAAGTAAAGAATAAATCCTTGCAATTGTAAGCTACTTGGGGCTTTGTGATATAAGTACAGAGCAGTATATTAGTATGTGCACTGCACTCCTGACACCGCATGAGCCACACTTTCTATGGTATAGCAAAATATGTATGAGTTGGTAATGTGATTAAAAATACCAATGTGTTATGTGAATATCTGCTTTAAAATTAAGCAACAGAATAAAAATGTTTTCAAATAAATTTGAATATGAATATGAAGTGATTATAAATACCAATTTGATATTTCTAAGGGTTTGTGAAACACAAGCAAACTTTTCTTACTACATCTACACAATGGGTCTACAACTTGCATTTAGCACACACAGCTGGAGGTTTGAAGATTATTGGAAGTGTTTTTTTTACAGGAAAATTTTATGTGTTCTTGATCATATAACTGCTTACCGTCCGTATCACTTAGATATACGCCGACAAGACAGCTCTGCTGCACCAGATCACGTATTAGGTATGTGACCTGGCTCTTCTGGGCAGGGGGAGCATGACACCGGTGACCCGGCTGTGCTGTGATTAAACACAGCAGATGCCCATCAGGGGGTGCCAGCTAATGGATGACCGCCGGCAACCACCGATCATCTGGAAGACACACAGGACAGAGCTCGGCCTATGTAAACAAGCCAGAGCTCTGTCCTGTCAGCGGGGAAGTAATATATATTTTTTCCCTGCAAAGGGAAAGAAAATCCATTATTTTCCTTAGTAAAAGCAGCACATACCATACATAAAAACACTGTCTAGGCACACATTTAACCCTTTGATCGCCCTAGATGTTTACCCCTATCCAGCCAGTATCATTAGTATAGTGTCAGTGCATATTTTTAGCACTGATCACTGTATTAGTTTCACTGGTTCCCAAAAAGTGTCAGTTAGTGTCATATTGTCTGCTGCAATATCGCAGCCCTGCTATAAGTCGCTGATCGCTGCCATTACTAGTATAAAAATAAATAAATAAAAATTCCAGTATTTATACCATAGTTTGTAGATGCTATGACTTTTGCGCAAACCAATCAATTTACGCTTATTGGGATTTTCTTTTTCGATCAAAAATATGTAGCAGAATACATATTGGCTTAAATTTATGAAGAAATTTGATTTTTTTTTCATTTTCATATTGGATATGATTTATAGCAGAAAGTAAAAAGTATTGTTCTTTTTTTTCACAATTGTCTGCCTTTTTTTGTTTATAAAGCAAAAAAATAAAAAATTGCAGTGGTGATCAAATACAACCAAAAGAAAGCTCTATTTGTGGGGAAAAAAAAGGACATACATTTCACTTAGGTACAGCATGCCTGACTGCGCA
The DNA here is from genome assembly GCA_037952925.1 of Lithobates clamitans. Lineage (NCBI taxonomy): Eukaryota > Metazoa > Chordata > Amphibia > Anura > Ranidae > Lithobates > Lithobates clamitans. Next base: position 6,334,459 of record JBBGZY010000637.1, read on the forward strand.
ATTGTAAGTTAAAATGATGCAGTGCCGTATCGCAAAAAAATGGCCTGGTCATGAAGGAGGGTAAATCATCCTGAGGTCAAGTGCATAATTAAGCATTTTCTGAACATTTGATATATAAATTTATATTTGAACATTCATGTAACATAATCTGTTAGGGGTTGAATAGCCAGGAGCAATCTATGATATTGGCTGTAACCTGTTTGAAAAGCAAATAGGTTCTTGTTTGTATAACTTAAGTTACTTGACTTTGATCCCCTTTAAATATTATAAGCTGAGCAACTTTAACCACTTCAGCCCCGGAGGATTTGGCTGCCAAGGACTGAGCCATTTTTTGCAATTCGGCACTGCGTCGCTTTAACTGATAATTGCACATGGCTCCCAAACAAAATTGATGTTTTTTATTTCCCACAAGTAGAGCTTTATTTTGGTGGTATTTGATCACCTCTGTGGTTTTTATTTTTTGCGCTACAAACAAAACTAGAGGGACATTTTTTTTAAAAAAGCAATATTTTTTACTTTTTGCTATAATAAATATCCCCAAAAAATATATAAAAAAACATTTTTTTCCCCTCAGTTTAGGCCGATACGTATTCTTCTACATATTTTTAAAAAAATCGCAATAAGCGTTTATTGATTGGTTTGCGCAAAAGTTATAGCGTCTACAAAATAGGAATAGTTTAATGGCATTTTTATTAATTTTTTTTTTACTAGTAATGGCGGCGATCAGCAATTTTTATTGTGACTGTGACATTATGGCGGACACATCGGACACTTTTGGCGCCATTTTGGGACCATTCACATTTATACAGCAATTAGTGCTATAAAAATGCACTTATTACTGTGTAAATGTGACTGGCAGTGAAGGGGTTAACCAGTAGGGGGCGGGGAAGGGGTTAAGTGTGTCCTAGGGATGTGTTCTAACTGTAGGGGGGATGGGCTCGTGTGACACGACACTGATCACCGCTCCCGATCACAGGGAGCTGTGATCAGTGTCCTGTCACTAGGAAGAATGGTGAAATGCTTGTTTACATTAGCATTTCCTAGTTCTTCCTCTCTGTGAGACGATCATGGGACTCCCGGCAGGCATCAAAACCGCGGGACCCGAGCATCGGCACCCGCGCTGTGCAGTGGGTGCGCACGCGTGCCTCCGGCAGCGCACGCACACCTGCTATCCTGGCCCCACGAGATCAAGTACATTGACGTGATTTTGCACAGGGGAGCCAACATGCCGCAGTAAAACTGCGGCGGCTAGTCCGGAAACAGTTAAATAATGCTGCTGGCCATTTATAGTGTATATTAGTACTTCATATCAATTCTTTAAATTCAAAAAATACATAGGGACAAAATTGTAAATCTTCCCCAAAAAAATTCAAATGGACCTTAAATTTAAGAACACATTTTTATTTAACCTCCCTGGCGGTATGATTATTTCAGAATTTTGATGCTCAAAGCGGTACAATGTTTTGCATGGAAATTTGGCGTTTTATATTGTAGGCCTGTAATTCTTAGGAATAACTCACTTAAATCTGTCCAAACAAGAGTCTAGTAGACATCCTGGGTACGATAAAGTTTGAAACACAAAATCATAAATTATAATATAATAAATAACTATAAATAATTATAACAACTGATAATATAATAATAATAAAATCTATTCAATAATGTAATCAAATCAAAAACACTGAAATTTGCTCAGTTGCAGAATTGTCACTGTCATTACTTTCAGTGTTTGATGATGAATTTCCCCACGAATCACTATTGCTCAATTCTGCAAGTGATTCTAATTTATTATGGCTGTTTTCTAGCTGGTCTAAAACCGCTTTTGATGTAAAGGGATGTTTTTGGTTGCTACGGACAATCTCCAGTTTCCAGGCAGAAATAACAGTATTTATAATATAAAACTGTATGCAGGGCACTGGACAGACCACTGGGGACAAAAGGGAGGTGAAATTATTTGATACAGTAATGTAATCTGTAAGATTACAGTGTACTGTATGTATAGTGTGTGTTTCACTTTTTGAATTTGGCACTGGGCTCTGTCCCCGTGCGTTGCGGAGCGCTGTGATACGTCAAGCAGGGACACGGCTCGCACACAGAGCGGGGAGGACATCGCAGGAACCTGGGGACAAGGTAAGTAACTGTACCTGGATCCTGCAAAACGATCCCGAGTGTGGCTCAGGGTTACCACTTTTGGTACTGAAAATCCACCCTAAGCCACACTCAGTGCAGTACCTCTCCCCGGTGCAGTACCTCTCCCCGGCGGGCTAGTAATTTAGTATTATGTGCTGTTTGGTGGACTACTGCTCCCAGCTAGTCTGGCCTAAAAATCCTGCGCCCTCAGGCCCCAGTGATTTGACACTCTCCCCACAGTCTCTCCTCTGGCCTTGCACCCAGCTCCCCTGGCATGCCTCATTCAGAACTCCACTGTGGTCCACTCACCTACCTTCTCCTGCTCCGAGTCCATGATGGAGAGCTTTAACTGGACATACATTCCGACAGCTTCTCCAGCCCCTCTGTTCCAGAACACTTCATCCATAACTGTGTAAAGATGAAGCTCCCTCCCAGCTCTCCCGGGCTCCTCCGCTAAGCCTCGCACCCCTCCAGATGGGGACGGGGCCCCTGCTGCTGCCTAGTACTCCATTCTCCACCTCTCCCAGCCGACAATTCCCCCCCAGTGGGCCGTTACCCCAGCTTATATGGGAAACCTGCCCCCTGCCAATTCCAGTTGGGGATTGGTCAGAGTTCCTTACATGAGCTGCCTGCCACTCCAGTCCTAGGCCCTGCCCCTCTTCCAGATCATTCTTCCTGGAAGCAGGGGAGGCGCCTCAGAACAAAAGCACAGGTGGTCACACCCACCGCTGCACTAACCACTCCCTGCCCCTCAGATCAAAACAAAGTCCTCACTTTAGCACCTACCTATGGTAGAGGGTGCTACATATGGATTACACAGACAGGTTTCTCCTCTCCAGGATTAATCAGGCAAACCTGGGGTGAAACAAACCTACTGTTGTGAACATTATTATGGTATCTTTTGTAGTAAGCTTTGCAAAGCTTGTGCTCTATGTGGCTTAATGATTTCTGCCTTTCACACCAACCCATAATAGCAAACAACTTTTTTAGAAGATGAGATCAACATGTGCTAGGTAACACAACAACAGAGTTTGTTGATAATCTTGATGTCTGCATTTAATAATGTAGCTGAAACAGGGGCGGATCCAGGGGGGGGGACGGGACAATTGCCCCCCCCTCCAGAAATTAGGGATGGGCCGGCCAGTCAGAGTATAAGTTGGTGGGCGGGCAACCGTGTGAGCGGGTTAACGAGTGGGCGGTCCATTCAGCGGGGGTTGGCAGGTGAGTGTGCAGGCGGGCAGGGCAGTCATCGGGTGAGTGAGTGGGTGGACCGGTCAGCAGGTGTGCGGAGGTGATAGCCAGTCAGCGTGAGGGGAGCAGAGAGATGACACCATCTCTCACCGCCTGCCCTACATCACTGCAGTTCCACCCTCACTGTGCAGCCGCGGGCAGCAGAGAGATTACATCATCTCTCTGATGCCTGTCTTCACTCTGGCAAGTGACAATGTGCACCTTAGCAGGCCAATGACAATCAGCAACATGTGACAGCTGACGTGACAAGTGACAATCAGCAACATGTGGCAGGTGACGTGGCAAGTGACAATCAGCAACAATTGGCAGGTGACGTGGCAAGTGACAATCAGCAAAATGTGGCAGGTGAAGTAGCAAGTAACACCCAGCAACATGGGGCAGGTGACGTGGCAAGTGACAATCCGCAACGTGTGGCAGGTGACATGGCAAGTGACAGTCAGCAACATGTGGTAGGTGATGTGGCAATCAGCAACGTGTGTCAGGTGACGTGGCAAGTGACAATCCGCAACATGTGGCAGGTGACATGGCAAGTGACAATCTGCCACATGTGGCAAGTGACAATCTGCATCTGGTGGCAGGTAAGTGGCAATCCGCAACTTGTGGAAGGGACGTGGCAAGTGACAATCGGCATCTGAAGGCAGGTCCACATGGAAAGTGACACACTCAGGGCTCCCACTGATTCTGTATGTAATATTAGAAATAATGTGCTTCAATCATCCTGACTAAGGATGAGCCGAACACCCCCCGGTTCGGTTTGCATCCAGAACATGCAAACAAGCAAAAAATTTGTTCGAACACGCGAACACCATTAAAGTCTATGGGACACGAACATGAATAATTAAAAGTGCTAATTTTAAAGGCTTATATGCAAGTTATTGTCATAAAAAGTGTTTGGCGACCTGGGTCCTGCCCAAGGGGACAATTATCAATGCAAAAGAAAGTTTTAAAAACTGACTTTTTTTGGGAGCAGTGATTTTAATAATGCTTAAAGGGAAACAATAAAAGTGTAAAGTACCTGGGGGATATCTATAGTATGCCTGTAAAGGAGCCCATGTTTCCCGTGTTTAGAACAGTCTGATGGCAAAATGACATTTCTAAAGGAAAAAAAGTCATGTAAAACTACTACCACTAGCGCCGGCTATAATGAATTGTTGGTCCGGCAATACACATAAAAGTTCATTGATAAAAACGGCATGGAATTTCCCCACAGGGGAATCCCAAACCAAAATAAAGAAAAAATGCGCGGGGGTCCCCCTAAATTCCATAACAGGCCCTTCAGGGCTGGTATGGATATTAAGGGGAACCCCGCGCCAAAATAAAAAAAAAGGCGTGGGGGTCCCCCTCAAAATCCATACCAGATCCTTCACATGAAAAGATATAATAAAATATTTACAAGAATGTGAGGGGTGTACTTGCTTTTGTGAGATACAGTATATATATATATATATATATATATATATATATATATATATATATATATATATATATATATATATATATATATATCTACAGTTCAGTGCAAAGTGGATTTGCCTTTAGTATATAAATCCCTTTATGTTTTTTTCAAAGGGTTGGTCATCTCATTCCACAGCAACTCACAACATGCGCACATATACTGTATACAATATATGTGTGCATGTCATGAGTTACTGTGGAATGAGATGACAAACCCTTTGAAAAAAACATAAAGGGGTTTATTTACTAAAGGCACATTCACATTGCACTGCACTGTAGATCTGAGGGGGACATGCAAGGAAAATAAAAAACAGCATTTTTGCTTGTACATGATTGGATGATAAAATCAGCAGAGCTTCCCCTCATTTCAGATCTTCCCCTCAGATTTAATGCGACTGCACTTCCAAGTGCACTTCCAGTGCAAGTGGATTTGCCTTTCGTAAATCCACCCTACGGTTAAGCCTTAGTTAAAAAAAGAATGGTGTCACATCTACAAACATGCGATACTGCATGAGCAGGTTGCCACTCAATGACAAGGAAACTGCATATGAAATTTAATAAGTTTGGAAACAATATTTTGGTTCACTATAGGCAATGGATTCATATTTCATTGTTATGGTTTTAAGAAATCAGCACATTTACAATTGTGGTAACTAAACATTAGTTAAACAGAATATATTTTTTCTTTTGCTAAAATAGTTTAACAGATTCAAGTGATTAATAATCATTCATAAAAGCATTATTTTATATTATTTGATTGCTTAATACAACGTATTATTTTATGTGTTAATGATAATGACAATAATTATGATCATCAATGTAATAATCATTTAATGGGATATCCCTTTAGTGCTGACTACACTGAAGTCGAAATTGAACCCACAGAACAAATGGGAGAGTTTGCAGAAAGAGAAGTGGAAGAATACTATTATGAGGAAGAATCAGAGAGTGATATTGTTTCAGAAACTACAGAGACTGTGAATCTATCGACTGAGACAGGGGTCACTGGTATGTATCAGCATGCACATACACAAGTATGTCTCAAAAATAAAGCTCTGAATAATTTCTTCCTCATCTAATATATCCCAAGTGAATATTTTAAGAAAGAAAAAAAAAGGACATCTGCAGACCAGTTGTCTAATTAAAAAAACAGCTGCATTTCCATTAATAGTTTTTCAGCTTATTTAACCCCTTCGGATCCGTGCTATAGCCGAATGATGGCTGCAGCGCGGATCTACTTTGCCGGGAGGCCATCAACAGACGTCCTCACCTTTGCACGCTCCCCGTGCTTCCCCTGCAGGGCATGCACGGTGCACGCTGTGATCACCGAGTCAATGAGACTCAAGTGATCACAGATCGGAGTAAGGGGGCGATCGCGGCCCCTTACCACGTGATCAGCTGTCAGCCAATGACAGCTTATCACGTGATGTAAACAGAAGTTCGGTAATTGTTCTTTTTTCTCCTCACGCTGACAGCGTGAGGAGAAAAAAAAGCTGATCACCGGCTTCTGCGCAAGGGACATCGGTCCCAAAGAGGAAGAGGGGAAGCCGCCTCATCTGTGCCCACCAGTACCGCCTGCCAGTGCCCACAGTGCCCCGAATCAGTGACCACCAGTGCAAAAGTGCCAGCAATCAGTGCCACCTACCAATGCCCAAGAGTGCCACCTATCAATGCCCACCAATCATGCCAATCAGTGCCACCTAGCAGTGCTGCCTATCAGTGTCAGCTACCAGTGCACATCAGTGCCCATCGCTGCCACCCATCAGTGCCCATCACTTCCACCTATCAGTGCCCATCAGTGCCTGCTTTTAGTGCCCATCAGTGCTAGCTATTAGTGCCCTTCAGTGCTACTTATTAGTTCTCTTCCGTGCCACCTATCAATGCCCTTCAGTGCCACCCATCAGTGCCACCTCTCAGTGCCCACCAATGCCACCTATCAGTGCTCACCAGTGCCCCCCCATCAGTGCCCACCAGTGCCACCCCATCAGTGCCCACCAGTGTCGCCTATTAGTACCCATCGGTGCCGCCTTATTAGTGCCCATCAATGCAGCCTATCGGTGTCCATCAGTGCAGCCTATCAGTGTCCATCAGTACAGCCTATCAGTGCCCATCAGTGCAGTCTCATCAGCGTACATCAATGAAGGAGAAAAATTACCTGTTTGAAAAATGTATTAACAAAATACAAAACAGTTTTGTATTTTTTTTTTTTAAATGTCTGGCTTTTTTAATTTTTTTTTAACAAAAAATAAAAAACCCAGAGGTGATCAAATACCACCAAAAGAAAGCTCTATTTGTAGCAAAACAATGATAAAAAATTTATTTGGGTACAATGTTGTATGATCGCGCAATTGTCGTTCAAAGAGTGACAGCGCTAAAAGCTAAAAATTGGTCTGGGCAGGAGGGGTGCTTAGTTGCCCAATAAGAAAGTGGTTAAATCCATTAAAAAAAGATTTCTCTGTCTTTTAGGAGGCATTACCTCAGCCTCCAGTCTCCTGAAGAACGCCCCTCCATTATCCATCCTAAAATTTGTTTTTTGGGATGAAAAAAATGTTACAAGGAAGTAGTTCACCAGCTGACCTTATCAACACACACCCTGCACCTGCTCTCCCGCTCCAGGAGATTGCTCTCATCTACCTTTGCAGCTACATGCTGACTTTGCCAGTGAGCTTCTTCCTCTATACACGGCCATCAATAGTTTTGTACTTTAACTTCATCTTGCATAGATCCTTGCATAGAGTGTGCAGGAGCTGAGCAATCACATAACAGCCTATTTGAAGCAGAGCTGTAGTACTGAAAACTGGAGTGTGTACCTGGAAGTCTTTAAGGCTTACCATACACTATACAATCTGATTGTATAATCTCCTTTAGATCTACCATCAACTATGTAGTGCAAGGGCCTGTTTGATTGGAAACAGAGTTATTTGATAGATAGGTGTGTCTTCCTATGATCTATTTTTGATAAATCTAAAGAAGATTGTACTGAGATTGCACAAAGAAATTTTATAGTGTATGGCCACATTTATACACCTAAAATGAATTAATCACGCCTTTGGTGCCGTTAAGGCTCGATTCACATCTATGCATGTTGCTTTTGAGCATTTTTGGAGTTTTTTTTGTGATGCTTGCCACATTTTTGAGCAGTGTTTTTGTGGCGTTTTTGCCGCGTTTAGCGTTTTGCGTTTTTTTTTTTCTTTTTTTACAGTTTTTTTTAGACTGTATACAGTTTAAAAAAAAAAAAAAAAAAGCAAAACGCATAAAAAACGCATAACGCTGCAAAAACGCTGCACTTGCGTTTTTGATGCTGGTCCATTGAATTATATTACATGCAAAACGCTGCATTTTGCATGAAAAAAAGTCCCTGACCCTTTCCAAAAATGCAGAGGTACAAAAAGGCATTGATGTGAACATATTCCATAGGAACCCATGTTAAAAAATTCCCATGCATTTCTGCAAAATGCAAAATGCATCAAAAAACGCGCTAGTGTAAATGGAGCCTAATTGTTAACAGCACCACAAAAGCAGAAGCAAACACACATTTTGCCATGTAAAAAAAAAACAAAGCAAAATGTGCAGTAAAAAATGTGTAAATCACAACAAGCCAAAATGTCCCATAAGCTACTTTGCTACGTGTGGGGCAGCCCATTGAAATCAACAGGCTGCTCTATGCATGTCACAGGAAAAACAAGCCAAAAAACATGTGCTCCTACTACACTAGGTGTGAATGGGATCTGAAAGTTAAATTGGTGTGCTTACACAAGAACAATGAGTCTCCATTCACATCTGCATGTTTTCGAATGCATGGCAAATTGCAGAGAAAACACGTGTTTTGCTACGCGTTTTGGAAAAACGCTGCAAACGTCCATTGAACTTGCGTTTCCATTAAAGGTTAATAGCACCCCAAGCGCAGGTAGAAGGCACACATCTGCCATGCCCCAAACTCATTGTAAGTGCACCAAAAAGCGCAGTAAAAAACATGCCGCACTCCGCTGACTGGAGATTCTTTGGGGTGTTTGTCGCGCATAGGGAAGGCCATTTAAGTAAATGGACTGGTCTATGCATGACGCGTGGAAGCGCTCCAAAACACCTAAAAGAAACCAATGCGCCGGATCACAGCCTGACAGCTGAATATCGCCATCCACTCCCTCCTATGTACTTGTATAAAGATGACCATATGCTATGCAATCTGATTGTACAATCCCCTTTAGATTTACCAAACTATGGAATTGAAGGACCCACCTGAATAATCTATTCAATTTCTTTCAAATCAGATAGGCCCCTGCACTAAATAGCTGATGGTAGATCTAAAGGAGATTGTACAATCAAATTGTAATGTGTATGGTGACCTTAATGGAAGAATTAGTAATGTGAGTGGAAGTAAAAGATGGTAAAGTAATGAGGGAGGTGTGGTCCAGAGTGCTAAAACATGCCTGTTCTGTGATGTACTTAAGCAGTGCATGATGGGATATGTGTGATGTGTAAGAGGGAGTATTTCCTCACTTTGGGGTTATATTTATTTCCGATCTATCCAAAATTGGCTGGTGTTGGCTACCTGTCATCTGGCTTAGCGACCCCCAGTCCAAATTGCTTCTCTCACAAAGGCAAATAGGCGCAGGGAAGCAAAATACCTAGTATGCATCCCCACCCATCCTCACACAAGTCCATCCCAGGCACTCGTGTGTGATCTCACAGGACATGGACAAGTTAGGAGGGGCAACGGGGATCAGCACACAAGAAGAGCGAATAACAGAGTGAAGCCGGTGCCTCACTGTTTTAAAATGTGCAGGAAGTTTCTGTCCTGCTGTGCCCGCTGTACTTGCAAATCTCTGCTGTGCTAAGCCCATCCACTGTCCTACTGCCTACTGAACACCCACTGCTAACTGATCATCCAGTGATTACTGATCATCCATTGTTTTCTGACAATCCATTGCACATGCTTACTGACAATCCACTGCCCTACTGACCATCCACTGCCCTATTGACAACGTCCACTGCCCTACTGACACCAACCTCTGCCCTACTGGCCATCCACTGCTCAAATGAGTTCGTCCACTCACCTGCTCTACTGACACCGTTCACTGTTCTACTGACACCATCTACTGCCCTACCGACACCATCTAATGCTCAACTGACATCGTTCACTACCCTATTGACCATCCAATGCCCCACTGACATGGTCACTGTCCTATTGATACCATCCACTGCCCTATTGGCATCGTCCACTGCCCTACTGGCCACCAACTGCCCTACTAACACTGTCACACCTATACTGACCCTGCCCACTGCCCTACTGATACCGACCACTGCCCTACTGACACCATCCATTCACCTACTGACCCTGTCCACTGCCCCACTGACACCGACCACTGCCCTATTGACACTGTCCATCCACCTACTGACACTGTCTATTCCCCTTCTAACATTGTCCACTGCCCTACTGGCCATCCACTGCCCTGCTGACATCATCCACTGCCCTACTGACACTGGCAACACAAGGTCCACTTCCCTACTGACACCGTCCACTGCCCTATTGATACTATACATTGCCCTACTGGCCATCAGCTGCCCTACTGGTCATCAACTGCCCTACTGACACCATCCACTACCATACTGACACTGCCCACTGCCCTACTGACACTGTCCACTGTCCTATTGACACCGTCCACTGCCCTACTGGCCATCAACTGCCTTACTGACTCTGTTCAGTGCCCTACTAGCCATCCACTGCCCTACTGACACTGTCCATTCCCCTACTGACAACATCCATTCCCTTACTAACATTGTCCACTGCCCTACTGACACCGTCCACTGCCCTACTGGCCAACCACTGCCCTAATGACACCATGCAATGCCGTACAGACACTGCCAACACACGGTTCACTTCCCTACTGGCACTGTCCACTGCCCAACTAACACCATCCACTGCCCTATTGACACCGTCCACTGCCCTATTGACACTGTCCACTGCATTATTGACACCGTCCACTGCCCTACTGACACCGTCCACTGCCCTACTGACACCGTCCACTGCCCTACTGACACTGTCCACTGCCGTACTGACACCGCCCACTGTCCTATTGACACCATCCACTGTCCTATAGACACCGTCTACTGCCCTACTGACACTGCCCACTGCCCTACTGGCCATCAACTGCCCTACTGACACCCTCCTCTCCCTTACTGACACTGTCCACTGCCTGAACTACCGTTCTCTGCCCTACTGACACAGTCCAATGCCCTACTAACATCGTCCACTGCCCTAATGACACAGTCCACTGCCCTATTGGCCATCCACTGACCTATTGACACCATCCTTTGCCCTACTAACCCCATCCATTCCCCTACTGGCACCGTTCACTGTCCTACTGGCCATCCACTGCCCTACTGACACCATCCACTACCCTACTGACCATGTACTGTCTTACTGACACTGTCAACACATGGTCCACTGCCCTACTGAGACACTGTCCACTGCCCTAATGACGTAATGACGAGTTTCTCACTAAAGTTAAATTTTAAGGTAGGCTAAGTTTATATTTTTACAGAAAGGTTTGTTTTCTTGTATTTTTAAGTTGTCTTCATGCCATCCTTACTATTTATTGGGGGCTTACTAGTTCATTTAATTTTCTATTAAACAAAAAATAATATATAAAATGGTGCCGAACCCCGGTGATGGCTTCAATGTTGTTCAGATAGATCTCCACCTGAACATATATAATATAATAATAACATAAATATATATATATATATATATATATATATATATATATATATATATATATATACACACATACAGTGTTTCCTGGAAAATTAGACCTACCCCAAAAATAAGGCCTACTGTGATTTTTAGGGAGGGCTGCAATATAAGCCCTACCCCGAAAATAAGCCCTAGTTTAAAGTGCTTGTAAAATGCTAGAATCCACACTATTACAGTATTATATAATGTAAACTGTGTATGTTTCCGTAATCGAATTGTTCCAGATACCTTCGGTATAGCACCCCTCGGCACTCGGCTGACCTCTCGCTGCTCTCCTCCTCTTCTCCCAGCTTTTATGGGGGATCCCGCCCCCCTACCCCTCTGCAGTGCTCGGAGCGGGGAAGAGAGCTCCGGCGGGTCACGGAAGCGACCAGCGGTGCTATAAGAAGGTATTTGGCACAATTAGATTACAGAAACATACACAGTTTACATTATATAATACTGTAATAGAGTGAATTCTAGCATTTTACAAGCACTTTTACTTGGTTCCACTGGAGATTCCTGACAGGTAGAGTGGGAGAGAGAAGACAGCACATGGCATGATAAGACGTACCCCGAAAATAAGCCCTACTGTGTCTTTTGTTGCCAAAATCAATATAGGACCCGGGCTTATTTTTGGGGAAACGCGGTATATATTTCTATTGTGGCATTCGCCATTTTTACAATTTAGCATTATTTAAATAACATGACATTGGTATGCATTTTGTTATTATACGATGAGACTGCTCTGGTGGCAGTAGTGAAGATAATTATCATTTTACAAGTTGAGAAAGGACCTAGTAAGACAAATGTATTCTTATTAAAACTGGAAATTCACTTTGAATGAAAATGGTGAAAGCTACTCTAAAATAATGTCACATAGTCTATCCAGGTTATCGCAAGCATTGTAAGCAAGATACTAGCTACATCTTTTTTATTTGCAGAACTCTGTGAAGCTTTTTGCAGTGCATGTCATACAGACCCATAGTAGGGTATCCAGTAAACTGGGGTATGTTAATCTGTTTCCTATGTTTATTTTTAGGTCCACAGTATATAATATTAGGACGCTCATCCAGTATATTAGGAACTTTTGGATGTCCACAGTATGGTATTTAACCACTTCAGCCCCGAAAGATTTGGCTGCTGAATGACCGGGCCATTTTTTGAGATTTGGCACTGTGACGCTTTAACTGACAATTGCGCAGTCGTGCGATGCTGCACCCAAACAAAGTTGACGTCCCTTTTTTCCCACAAATAGAGCTTTCTTTTGGTGGTATTTGATCGCCTCTGCGGTTTTTATTTTTTGCGCTATAAACAAAAAAAGAGAGACAATTTTGAAAAAAACACAACATTTTGTACTTTTTGCTATACTAAATATCCCCATTTTTTTGTAAAAAAAGCTATTTTTTTCTCAGTTTAGACCGATATGTATTCTTCTACATATTTTTGGTAAACAAAAATCGCAATAAGCGTATATTGATTGGTTTGCGCAAAAGTTATAGCACCTACAAAATAGGGGATAGATTTATAGCATTTTTTTTTGTTTACTAGTAATGGCTGTGATCTGCAAGTTTTATTGGGACTGCGACATTGTGGCGGGCACATCGGACACTTTTTAAAAATTTTTGGGACCATTGGCATTTATACAGCGATCAGTGCTATAAAAATGCACTGATTACTGTAAAAATGACACTGGCAGGGAAGAGGTTAACACTAGGGGGTGATCAAGGGGTTAACTGTGTTCCCTGTTTGTGATTCTAGCTGTAGGGGGAGGGGACTGACCTAGAAGAAGTGACAGATCGTGGTTCCTAGCTAATAGGAACTCACGATCTGTCACGCCTCACAGAACAGAACAGGGATTTGTGTGTTTACACACACGCGTCCCTGTTCTGCCTCTTGTGCCTGCGATCGCTTGTGGCTGGCGGTCATTGTGACCGGCGGCCACAAGCATCGGCACCCCCGCTGTGCGGCGGCGTGCACATGCCTGCTATCTCCATCCCGCGAGCCGACGTATAGCTTGCGGGATCGTGCCGACCTGCCGCAGTAAAATGACGGCGGCTGGTCAGCAAGCAGTTAAAGTGTATGTAAAGGTAGAATTTTTATCTTCTAAATGTTGGATAGAGTGGGAGTGTTTAGACCCTCTGTCATGTTTTAATTGCTGTTTGTGTCCCATGGGGGGAGATTTTTTTCTTCTCACTTCCTGATCTGTCCCAAGGGCGGGAATTAAAGGAATATCTTTTTAGGGTTAAATATGCAGTATGCATTTTTTATGCAATGTATGTTTTGTTTTTATGAAGATAATGTCCATGTGAGGTATGTGATTTATTTTATGTAAGGAGGCCGGATCTGCATTTCATTTTATTAGTTTTATTGTAAAATGATAGTAAATTATTCTGTTTCTGATTCTGATCTTCCCTGCGGGACACTGACAGCAAAAAAATAACCTGAGGTTTCATTCCTTTCCTATAATTAAAGGCAAAACATTTTTTTTAGTTTTGGAGAGGGATTAGAACACCTGTCAGTTTTTATTGCTGTCTGTGCCCCCTTTATGGAGATTCCCCCTCTCTACTTGTCCTGTTTACCATTATCATTGAAAGTAAAAGGAAATCCCAAATGTTGGGAACTCGTTCTGGAGACCTAGGAGTCCCTAAGGAATTCACAAAATATAGCAGTGCAGAGCTTAATAGAACTTATACATCAAAATAAAAACTAGATTAAAACATATGAGCCAAAGTCCCAAATGTCTGAGGAGATGAATGACTGCCCGTTTGTGGAAAAGAATATCCTCAGATGGTAAGGAAGGGTGCAGTGATAAGATAAACTTTAGCATTCGTGTACCAACACCATCGTGTTCCACCACCAGGACTCTAGGCCGCTCACCTTATCGAGTGGACCCTCTGCGCTAACAGAAAGGTCACTCAAGCTTTCCCTTCCACAGGGTTATTAGAAAGATGAAGGTGTAGTGTAAAGGTCACAACCAAATAATCAGACCAGTGGTGATGTGCAATCTCTATTTTACTTAACAGTGAAGTTCAACATAAATTGTACCGGAAATCGTGTGAAACTGGGTATACAGTACAGAACATTAACATGAACCATAAAGGAAGAGGATATAACAATTTCACTGCCTTTCAACTAATGTCCACAAGGTGGCAGCAGCGTGTTCTGAGTCCAATCTACAGATAGAAATGAAAACCTAAGAATCTCACGTGTTCCAACATAGTAATCGTTCATTCCACAGTCTGTGAGCTGAGTGGACCTCCTGCTGACACAAACTTGACGCTGGCACTGCTTTCTACTTGCTTTGGTCAGGGGGTTCTGGTGGCTGGAGATAGGGCCAACTCACTTCATGGACAGCTTCCACCAATGGACTGTAACAGAGTCCTCTCCAGTGACTGGGGCTTGGAAAGATACTGCGTGCTCTTGTGCTCATTGCTGGTGGCCTGCACACCAGACTTAACAGGGGAGGACCCAGCACCTGGGAACAGCTCACTTACCCAGTCACTGCTGTCCCATCAGGCAGGATCTCTCTGAGCACAGGAAGCTGGGTGGAGCTGACTTTTATATCCCCCGGGCTCAGAGGATTGTGGGGAGTTGAGTTAGAGGGACCTGCACCAGAATCTGGACAAAAGGGCATCCCACTACACTCCACCCCGCTTGAACTTGCAATTCCAGGCAAGTTTACCAACCAGACAAAGTCCTCCTGTGCAAAACTTTCAGGTGGTTTCCCAAAGTTGTGTCTCTGAGAGCATCTCAAGGGTTGAGGTTCAGGCTCCTCTTCAGGAGCTGGCAAAGGTACATCTTCACTTTCAGGCATCTCAGTGGACAGTGGGTCAGAGGGCTCCACAGCAGGAGTAGGAATCCGAGCTGGGCAATCATTGGGCTGCCTGGCATTGTCTGTATCTGTAATCTCTCTTTGGAGATTTGGAGGCAACAGTGAAGGGACAGGGAGTAACCACCACTGATTCTCTGCTGGGACTGCTACGGGTGGCTTGGAAACCTGTTCCTCCGGCTCTCTAGATAAGCTTTCAGGCACCTCTACGTAATTTCTAATAGGTTTGAGGAGCCGGCGGTGTAGCCTCCTTGGCCTATCTTGTGTATTTTCCTTCTGGGCGTCATAGACTGGCACTCCTAGAATTGGTTGCTGTAGCACCACTCCGGGCACTTCCTCCCATGGAGTTTGTAGCTTGCCCTGCTGATGTGCACCTTTGCGCCTGATCAAGACCCTGTCTCCCGGCTTCAGGTCATAGACCTCTGTTTCTGACTCTTCTTGTTCCACCCAAGTTCGCTCCTTTACAAACTGTTGGACTTCTGACAGGCGTCGCCTCCACTCTTAAATCCAGGTTGCTGGAGTATACTCCAGATCTTCAGTGGGGACAGCACCCCATAGATCTGTGGGTCCCCCAAGAGTACGGCCAAACATCACATGGTAAGGAGACCGAGCTGTCGCTGAGTGCACAGTATGTTTATATTTCCAAACCACTTCGGCCAAGTACTGGGTCCATCTGGTTCGTTTCTCACGGGCCAGTCCCCTCAACAGTTGTATCAGGGTACGGTTAAACCTCTCGCAGGCTCCGTTACCCTGTGTGTGATATGGGGTCGTATGCGTCTTCTTGACACCTAAGGAGCGACACCACTCCTGGAAGAACTCACTTTCAAAGCAGGGCCCTTGATCTGAATGTATCTTCTAAAGGGCAACCATAAGGGAGACAGAAGTGCTTCCACACTGCTTGAGCTGCAGTCTTTGCAGTTTGGTCACGAGTTGGTACAGCTACTGCAAACTTGGTAAAGTGGTCCACCATGACAAGGACATGGCGATGTCCATCTTCCGACATGTCGAGGGTGAGGAAGTCAACTGTCAATACTTCCAATAGGGCAGACGTGTTCCAAGTCATGGGAGGCACCAGGACCTCAGCCCCCTTGGTCACGGAGCATACTGCACATTGCCGACATATCTGATCAATCAACTGGAACAGCCCCACACACATGGATTGCCTTTTGAACCAGGCGAATGTCTTGTGGACACCCCAATGTCCTCCTTCCACATGGATCCTTTCTGCCACTGGTCGAGCTCTGGCCTGGGACAGTACGACCTGCCAGGTTACCGAAGAGTCATGGGGGAACATTATTCTGCGATACAATATGCCATTTCTCAAGAGGAGGCGTGACCATTCGTTCAGCAGTTTTTGTGTTTCTGGTAGCAGTTGTGACCTTTCAATTCTACTGGGCCAGCGCCGTAACTGCATTGCCTCTATGACTGGGGCAATCACAGGGTCATCCTTCTGCGTTTCTGCCCAGTTACAATCTTCCAATACCTGGATGAGGTCCACCCGTGGTCTACTCTTA
Organism: Lithobates clamitans; assembly: GCA_037952925.1. Classification (NCBI taxonomy): domain Eukaryota; kingdom Metazoa; phylum Chordata; class Amphibia; order Anura; family Ranidae; genus Lithobates; species Lithobates clamitans. Next base: position 6,351,374 of record JBBGZY010000637.1, read on the forward strand.
GGTCTAGCCCCCATTAAGGGTGGGATTTCTTCGTCTTCGGCCTCTTCATCCGCATCTCGCTGTGGTTGGGCTGAAGGGTACCGTGATAGGGCATCAGCCACGTGATTCCCATTTCCTGGGTGGTAATGCAGGGAAAAGTCAAACTTTGCCAGACGTGCTGCCCATCTTTGTTCCAGAACGCCAAGTTTGGATGTCTGGAGATGTACTAAGGGGTTATTGTCCATCCAGACTTCGAACTTAGACCCTGTGAGATACTTGGTGAAACGTTCTGTGACGGCCCACATCAGCGCTAACAGTTCCAACTTGAAGGAGCTGTAGTTTGCAGGGTTTCTCTCGGTTGGGTGAAGGCTGCGGCTGGCATAAGCAATAACCCGTTCCTTACCATCTTGCATTTGTGAGAGCACAGCCCCCAGGCCCTGGTTACTGGCATCAGTTTGTAACCTAAAGGGAAGGGAGAAATCAGCAAAGGCCAATACAGGGGCTGACACCAAGGGTTGCTTTAAGAAGTCAAATGCCTCTTGCTGTTCCAGTCCCCATTCTACCCTCCTGTGACCTCCTTTCTGGTCTACTCCATGTAGTAACTTCTGGATTGGAGCAGCATGATGGACGTAGTGCTTGATGAAGCATCGATAGTGCCCCGCTAACCCTAGGAAGGCTCTAACCTCAGTCACGGTTGATGGTGCCTTCCATTCTTGTAGTACCTTGATTTTCTCTGTATTGGGGAGCACACCCTGTTTTGAAATGACATGTCCCAAATATTCAATCTCACTTTTGAACAGGTGGCATTTTTTTGGCTTAAGCCTCAGCCCATACTGATGTAGCCTGGCTAGAACAGCATCGAGGTGGGCGAGGTGTTCCTCAAAGGTGGCAGAGAACACCACGATATCATCAATATAAATCAAGATGCTATCCAGGTTCATATCCCCAAGACGATGCTCCATTGTCCTCTGGAAGGTAGCAGGTGCATTGTTCAGTACGAAAGGCATTCTCTTGAACTGCCATAGTCCCATAGGGGTGATGAAAGCAGTTTTTGGTCGATCGGCTTTGGCCACAGGGATCTGCCAATACCCACTGGCGAGATCAAGCGTGGAAAAGAACTTTGCTTTCCCTAGAGCTGTTAGGGACTCCTCAATCCGCGGCAGGGGATAGGCATCTCTTGTAGTGACAGCATTCAATCGTCTATAATCTACACAGAAGCGGAGGGTGCCATCCTTTTTCCGCACTAATACAACGGGAGCTGCCCATGGACTTTTGCTGTCTTCAATTATGCCTTGTTGCATCATCTGTTCCAACATCTGCTTAACTTCCTGATAAAGGTGAGGGGGTATGCTTCTGTAGCGATCCCGGATGGGTGGATTTCCTCCTGTTGAGATCTCATGTTCAATTCCATTGCTACAGCCCAGGTCAAAATCCCCCTGGGAAAACGCCTCTGACCACTTATCCACCAGTTGCCTTACTGCTTCTATCTGGGTGGGTGTGAGTTCCTCAGTGGACAGCTGTAGAAGTGGAAGTATCTGTTCTCCTACCCATGCTGGGTCTGCTCCTGCTGAACATTTGGCAACATTCACTTTAGCTACATAGCGTCGTCCGTGAAATTTCTGGAGCACTATGTGGTCCACTTTGGGAGAAATCACATCTGAAATCAGGGCCAGTTCCGCCACTGGTGTCCCTGGGGGCAAGTGAAGTGGGATCGTCTTGCTGTTCCGCATCCTAACTAGCACGGTGCCTTGACGAACTACTGTGAGAGTTCTAGCAACAAACGGGGCCATATCTGAGGGTAAGGGTTCCACTAGCACTGGGACGCCCTGCAGTCTATGGCATGATCCAACATTCATGGGGAGTACAAGTTCTTTGCAGGGAGGTATTACAATCTCTGTCCCAAAAGGAACCCTCACGACACCAGCCTTTTCATTAATGTTTGCAATACTTGCGTCAGAGCCCTTTAGTGCTGCCAAGGTAAGGAGCAGCTTTCTAACTTCTTTAGGTGTGTAGGACACCGTTTTAACAGGCCAGGCCTCACCCCCTGGATGATATTCATGCCCAATATCACCTGCGGTCGACCTTTTCCGGATGCTCGTGTAACCACAACACCTTTTTGGCCAAGGTCCTGTCCCCACAGTTCTACTTTTATCCAGGTAATCCCGACCACTTCTATAGGAAGTTCGTTGGCAGCTGTCCGTGAGATCCAGGGGGTATCCTGACTCATTTTCTTCTTTGGGAAGTATCGCTGAAACAAGGGTTCTGGTAGAATGGTGACTTGGGACCCCGTGTCGAAAAGACATTCGACCTCTTGGCCATCGAAGTACCCGCGTACCACAGGACAATCGACCACCACGCCCTCCGCGTGTGACGGGGGAGTCGTTTTGCTGGGCCGCCCCACTGCTTGACTCCTAGCGGCGGGGCGCTCTGAGTTTAATGGCTCCCTCGGTATTTGATCAGGACAGTCCCTCAAGCGATGTCCCTTTTGTCGACAGCCCCAAAATGGAGAGGGTGACCTCTCCCGTCTTGGTCGTCCGCGGGGCAGTGATCGGTTTCTCCATGAAGGGGTGTGTTCCCTTGGCCCCCTTGGATTGTCTCGCTCACGTCTCAGCGTGGCAAGTTCTGTCCGGAGCTGGGCCATTCCTTCTGTCAGCTTGTGGATGGCCACCTCCCACGGAGCTGTGTGTCCAGTTTGTGGCGGTATACATGGTTTATCACCTGTGCTGGCCATGAGGACATCCGTACTGGCACGTCTGGGTTCTGAATATAGTATAGCTGCTTCCAGAATTTCATGGAATTTTAAGTTTGGGTTACTTCTGTCCTTCTCTTGTAACTTCTCCCTGACTTTGTCAGACAGAAGCCCATCCACAAACTGATCCTTCAGCCACCCATCTGTATCACTCCAGCCAGCACGTCCTGCTCGCCTCCTCTCCTTGCGGCGGATCTCGGCTGCTATATCCTGCAGTTCCAGGGCATGCTGCGGAATGGATTCTCCCACTCTTTGCCTTCTACTGATAAAGCGTGCTCTAAGATCCCCTAATGCAACCGTCTGGGTGTACACTGCTTCCAAGCGGCTGATTATCTTGTCTAGGGAGTCCTGGTCCTCTGCTAGAAGGTGTAGGATCAACTTCCTTGCTTCCCCTTCAAGGGCATTAATGACCAGGTCTGCCTGCTGTGCAGGTGGGACCCCTGCACAGCAACCTCCTAATCCAATCATCTAAGTCCTGATCCGGTCCTGTATACTTAGGCAGCTGTTGTGGTAGCAATCCTGCCAGCAGTAGAGAAGCTATGGCAGACTGTTTTACTCCCTCAGTGCCGCTGTGGGCTGGCTCTGCCCTTGTGCTGTTCTCCTCATCACTGTCTGACATGGCTGTATCCTGTTCGTGACGCCAAGTGTAGTGTAACGGTCCCAGCCAAATAATCAGACCAGTGGTGATGTGCAATCTCTATTTTACTTAACAGTGAAGTTCAACATAAATTGTACCGGAAATCGTGTGAAACTGGGTATACAGTACAGAACATTAACATGAACTATAAAGGAAGAGGATATAACAATTTCACTGCCTTTCAACTAATGTCCACAAGGTGGCAGCAGCGTGTTCTGAGTCCAATCTACAGATAGAAATGAAAACCTAAGAATCTCACGTGTAAATGGGTGTATACATCATGTGACTGGCAAAAAAAAAAGATTTCAGCAGTATTTGGTCGGTTCAGACTGGTTTTGATAAGGAAGTCATTTTGAGCAGCTTTCTGGGTTCTTATCAGTAGTTTGTGTCGTCACATATCCAACAGTTTAAATTTCCCAGGAATTGAAACTAAACAAAAAAACTCCTAGGGAAAGTAAAAAAGTGCATTACCATATATACCATTTATACCATACCATATATATTTATATATATATATTTATATATATGTGTATAAAACAATATTATCAGACCCCTATAATTCTACTCAATATCCACCAGCACATCTTTGTACCCCCAGAACACCCCTGTACTCAACAACACATCTCTGTACCCCCATGCTTTTGTACCTCTTTGGACATCTCGGCACTCCCAGAATGCCTCTGAACCCCTAAGCATGCCTCTGTGCCCCCAGCACCTCTCCATATCCACATTTTATCCTTGCACCCCCTCAGGACACCTCTGTTCCCCCTTGCTCATCTCTGCACCCCCACACATCTTTGCATCTCCTTACACACTTCCATCTCCCCCACAATCCTCTGCACCCCTCATATGTATCCCCAAGTACACCTCCCTAGCCCCAGCAAACCTTTGTATCCCAGTACACCTCTGCACCCTCCCACCCACCTCTGCACCCCCAGATGCCTTTGTATTCCCCAGAATGGCTTTGTTACCCCCAGGAGACCTCTGCACCCCCTCCCCCAGCCTGCATCTGCAACCCCTCCCTCGCCCTCCCCACCCCCCCCCCCACACACACACACACACAAAACTCTGCACTGCTGCACTAACGATTAGAAGTTCTGTGATGCCTGCTAGTGACCGAGCAACTCACTGTACACAAGCCAGTGCCTGTCCCGGACAGATGCCCCTCCACTGTAAAATGTGAACTGCTGGCTGGAGGTGTAAAGGGAGATGCCGGGCGCCACAGAGCTTCTCCCCACACCACTTTATAGCAGAAAAAATATTTACCACGCTACCTGAATTGAATAATTGTAAAAAAGCTGCAGCTCAAAAATTGTGAGATATACACAAATACAATAGATAATATGAAAACGTGAGCAGCACTACAAAAACAAAAGTGAAAAATATATATTGAAAATAAATAAATAAAGTCAAAGGATCCGTGATGGACCCAAAGAGGTATTACGAAACAAGCAATATGAGTGTCAAAAACCATAAAAGAGTGGTAAAAAATAAATGAATAGTCCCAACAATAAGAAATGTAGGTGTAATAATAAAAGGTCCGTGAATGAAACATCCAAAGGTATTCAAAGAAAGTAAAAAATGAGGTTAATCGATCACACAGACACCAACATGTGAGGAGATCCACCACTGTATGAATTACACGCTTACCAGAAGGTCAGAGAATGCGGACATACTACAAACGGACCGTATTGAAGTGTCCAGCACTGATGGTTCCATGTGCAGTGTGCTCATTTGAGAGAACGTGGACCAGCCTAGGGACATTGAGGTGGATCCTGTAGGAGGGCAGGAAATGACGCGATTTGAGGTGGATCACCAGCGCCATTTTTAAAAAGGGAACAAAGCCCTTTATTGCCAGAACACATGTGGATGTCCGGGAGAGAGCACCTGAACAGGTAGGAGAGGAGATCTACCGGGATTCGAGCAGCTAATCCACCTTGAAGATTTACACAGAACAGTGATATTTTTGTTCTGACCGTCCTCAAGATTTTTCTATAATTTTTCTAATTCCATCTTTAGTCTCTATACCCTGGTCCCCCCTACTGACTGTTGTACCGGATGGAGCCACCCTGTTTGTCTCTGGCCCTATACTGGAAAGTCGTGGTGTGACGTTACCAGTGATTGGGCGTCAGGTTGCTATACAAGCTTACTTAAGCTCGCCTTCTGGTAAGCGTGTAATTCATACGGTGGTGGATCTCCTCACATGTTGGTGTCTGTGTGATCAATTAACCTCATTTTTCACTTTCTTTGAATACCTCACTGACTTTTTATTATTACACCTACATTTCTTATTGTTGGGACTATTCATTTATTTTTTACCACTCTTTTATGGTTTTTGGCACTAATATTGCTTGTTTTGTAATACCTCTTTGGGTCCATCACGGATCCTTTGACTTTATTTATTTATTTATTTTCAATATATATTTTTCACTTTTGTTTTTGTAGCGCTGCTCACGTTTTCACTTTATAGCAGACTCGTGTCCTCTCCTGGCTGTTTGCCTCTGCCTGCCTCCCTCCCTGCACATCGCTCGACTGCACCGAGAGAAGGAGTGGAGCTGCCAGCCAGCTCCATTGGGACTACTAATGACAAAAAAAAAGAAAAGAATTTACTGCACCCCCCTCAATGTGTGGCGCCAGAGCGCACCACCCCTGCCCCCCCATTGGTACGCCACTGAGAGGTTATAACCCTCCCTTACGCTATCCAAAAGTGAAAAAAAAAAGTTTTGTCTATAGTTCTACTTCAGGATAATTCTCACCTTCTATATAACAATTTTTGTTTTAGTTTAGCATATAAAAATAAAATTCTTAGCATGCCCTTCCCTTAACTGCACCTGAATTGTTAACAGATATCTATCTGTCATATGCGCCTTCTAATTCTGCAGTATGTAAAAAGAACATGAAATTTCTAGGCATTCTTCTTTTTCTTTTTAGCATTAATTGTTTATTGCAGTGTGTTATCAATAACAAAAAGAGAATATGAGTTTAATTTTTCAGAAATGTTGGCATGAATTGAAAGACATCTGCAGAATTTTTCTATTATTGTGAAATGTACTTGAGTCAATAGAAAATAATAAATTAAGGGGGTTTTGGTGGACTTAAAGGATGCAATGGGCTTTACAGTAAATGGCTACTGAGGGTTACAAAAGCTCATTTCATCTTGTACCTTTAGCACAGATTGTCCTTTAACTCCTTAGATCTTTAGAAAATCTTGTGCATTTGGCATCAGTTATCATTTAGCCCCTTAGCTGCTGTCCACATTTAACCATGGATGACTGAACCATTTTTTGCTATGTTTAATTTTTCCCTATTTTAAAATTCTAATTATGACAGTTTGTAAAATAGCCCCCAAAACACATTCTAAAAGCACTGGGCCCATAAAATAAAAAGATACTGCTACTGACTTTGTACACCCATTGATAGTTGCATAAAAGTTTATTAAACAATATTTTCTATAAAAATATTGGTATTAGCACACAATAACTTACAAAATTCCTACCAAATCTATAAAGGTAAAACTGTATCGATTTAATAAATAACCAATATTTGTAAATGTTTAACCTCTTAGCGCCGGCGTCTTCCGGCCCTTTAAGAGCTTTATGATGCCAGGAGGCGGGGTGTTGCTTAAAGTGGGGTTCCACCCAAAAAAACAACCATATCTAAAAAATTCTAAAAAACAAAAACAAAAAAACATTAGGATATTTTTTTTTTTTTTTACTTACCTCTAAATGCCTGTTGCTAGGTGGTCCCTCGTAGTCTGACCCTTCCTCTGCCTGGGCTGGTGACATCACTTCCCCCCAGGCACAGGAAGGGCTCGGCTCTTCTCCCTCCCTCCTGTCAATCATCTGGGACCCATTACAGGTCCCAGGTGATTGAGCAGCCAATCACGGCGCGCGGCACCGCTCGCGCATGCGCAGTGGGTGCCAGGCTGTGAAGCCACAGCCCGGCGCCCACAGTTGAAATGCCGGCGCCGACGAGCGGAGGGGGGGGACGAACAGGGCTTCGATCCCCCGCATCGCTGGACCCAGGGACAGGTAAGTGTCCAATTAAAAGTCAGCAGCTGCAGTATTTGTAGCTGCTGACTTTTAATTTTTTTTTTATGGCCCCCCTGGGTGGAACTCCTCTTTAAGATCACGTGACCGCCATGATTGGCTGTCACGACAGTCACATGGTCTTTCTGTTAGTCGACAGTAATTGTGCCGGGAGCGCGCAGTGCACCTGCTCTTGTCCCAGGTGTACTGGGGGCAATTCACACAAATATACGGCCTCTCGGTGCTAAGGACCAGGTGCCGAGAGGCTGCATATTTGCATACGGCCGGCACCAAGGGGCCTTGTGGTAATGCCCAATCCCCTGTGTTGTGTGTGCATAGCAATAAAATTGTCTTGACATACATTGTATCACTATATGGTACAGACGCAGCAATGTGTCTACATGCACTGCCAATCATAGAGCTGAACAAGAGCAGAACAATTGTAATTTTAAAAAAGTTTTGAAAAAAAGAAAAAAATCAATCACTGTGAAGTGCACATGCACAATGTATACAAGTGCATGTTCTGTGCACTATAAAGTGCATCTGATGGTGTGAACAGGCCCTTAGTTTTTGTGTTAGTTATTGTATGTATATTTACAAAAATCATTTGATATTTTTACTTCCCCGTAGAATGCCATCATGCCTTAAATACAATATAAAGCAAATAAGTAGCATGGATTGGGATTTTACAGGCATTCAAACTACTAAAACATAAAAATGCTAATGTTATTATCATATATTATGTTGCAAATTTGAAAAGCAACATAGGTGAATATTAAGATAATTAGTAATCACAACATCAACTTGAGTAAAATTTTCTTCTCAAAGTCTGATGCGTTTTGAGATATTCTCTTCTCTTCCTATAATAATTGATGTGATTTGTCATAATATACATATGATAAAGTGCTAACATGCAAACAAATTCATATCACAACATTCCATGAAATTGTAAACATCTCATTTACCAACAATCAAAAAAATATAAATACATTACTTTCACCAAAGTGCTATAGTGCATAAATACCGTATTTATCGGCGTATAACACGCGCCGGCGTATAACACGCACCCCAAGTTTAGGAGGGAATTTTAAAGGAAAAAAACTTTTAGGAGGGAAGTTTAAGGAAAAAAAAACTTACATTTAAATGCCCATCAATGCAGCCTCATCAGTGTTCATCTGCAGCCTTTCCCCAGTGTCCAGTGCAGCCTTGTCAGTGCAGCTTTGCCCCAGTGCAGTCTTGTCAGTGCAGCTTTGCCCCAGTGCAGCCTTGTCAGTGCAGCTTTGCCCCAGTGCAGCCTTGTCAGTGCAGCTTTGCCCCAGTGCAGCCTTGTCAGTGCAGCTTTGCCCCAGTGCAGCCTTGTCAGTGCAGCTTTGCCCCAGTGCAGCCTTGTCAGTGCAGCTTTGCCCCAGTGCAGCCTTGTCAGTGCAGCTTTGCCCCAGTGCAGCCTTGTCCCCAGTGCAGCTTTGCCCCAGTGCAGCCTTGTCAGTGCAGCCTTGTCCCCAGTGCAGCTTTGCCCCAGTGCAGCTTTGCCCCAGTGCAGCCTTGTCCCCAGTGCAGCCTTGTCCCCAGTGCAGCTTTGCCTCCGTGCAGCCTTGTCGCCGCTGACATACAAACGTTTCGTTTGTATTTTTAAACATGGCGCCGCAGAGTTCGGAGGGACTCGGGGGCGCTCGTTCAGCTGAACGAGCGCCGCCGAGGACACAGTGACTGGGCGGAGCCGAGATACACATAGCCGAGGCTTCTCGGCTATTCTCGGCGCCGTTCACAGTCACGCCCAGTCCCTATGATGGACATAACACAGGTCCAATGGCGGGACTGGGCGTGACTGTGAACGGCGCCGAGAATAGCCGAGAAGCCTCGGCTATGTGTATCTCGGCTCCGCCCAGCCACTGTGTCCTCGGCGGCGCTCGTTCAGCTGAACGAGCGCCCCCGAGTCCCTCCGAACTCCGCGGTGCCATGTTTAAAAATCCAAGCTATGTGATCTGTCGGAGCGATCGCCGCGATCGCTCCGACAGATCACAAAATAGCGGGGATCGGCGTATAACACGCACCCACGATTTTCCCCTTATTTTAAGGGGAAAAAAGTGCGTGTTATACGCCGATAAATACGGTACATAAAGTGTATTAATTCCAAAAGGAGTTTGATTCAAAATCCATCTAATCTTGTTCCACCAATGTTGTGTTACCCAAAACGCATCTCTAAGTGAAAAACCACCACCATCAGAAAAAACCTGCTTACCAGACAGTAATGCCGCGTACACACGAGCGGACTTCTCATCGGACTGAACTCCGGAGGACTTTTCAATGGAGTTCCGACGAAGTCCCGACGAAACGGACTTGCCTACACACGATCCAACCAAAGTTCAATCGTTTTGAACGTGATGATGTACGACTGGACTAGAAAAGGAAGTTCAATAGCTAGTAGCCAATAGCTGCCCTTGAGACGTTTTCGGTCCATCGGACTAGCATACAGACGAATGTTTTTTTCGATAGGAATCGAGTCCTTCGGAAAGATTTGAAACATGTTCTATTTCTAAGGTCCATCAGATTTTTCAACAGAAAAGGTCCGATGAAGCCCACACACGATCGGAAAGTCTGATCGTGTGTACGCGGCATAAGTCTCCACATCATAGGAGACTGCTATAGCATGGCTCTCCCCAGGGTACCTGTCTGGTAAGTGGAGAACCATGATATGGTAGCTTGTTATGATGTGGAGGTTTAAGGTCTGTTTACAATTTCATGGAATTTCATGATATCAATTTATTTGTATGTTAGCACTTTATCATAAGCATATGATCACAGATCATATCAATTATTATAGGGATTTTTGAATTTATTTGCATGTTATCATTTTGGTTCAGCGCTTTATAATATATTACATATATTTATTTTCTGATTTAAAGAGACAGCACGCCATTTTTTACATTAATAGAACAACCATCTTTGACCAATATGGTGTAGACTTACAACTCAAGAGATCACATGGCATTGGTGATTAAAACACATTGCACTAGGGGCATGCCTATGATGCGGCAGGCACAGAGATACCTCGCATGGCAGGATCCTAGACACCACTCTTTGAAAAATAAAAAGGAACATAAACCAAAAAGAAAACAAAAAAGCAACAAAATATATAGATAATAATGACCAAAATTCAACATATGTAGATGTGTACCTTTCCATCCATTTAGGGAAAATATCATATCTATGGCCATACCTAGAGCCAGAATTGGTTGCTCAGAATTTTGTCAGTATAATGCCTCACACACACGATCGGACTTTCCGACAAAAAAAACGTGGATTTTTGTTCGAAGGATGTTGGCTCCAACTTATCTTGCAAATACTGTCACACAAATGTTGGCCAACAGTTACGAACGTAGTGACGTGCAAGACGTACGTGATATCTCCATTACGATCGCTAGTTTTACAAGACCGATCGCTTCCGGCTCGTACTTGATTCCGAGCATGCATGGACTTTTGTCCAACGGACTTGTGTACACACGATCGGAAAGTCCGACAACAAACATTTGTTGGTGGAAAATTTGAGAACCTGCTAGCCAACATTTGTTGGTGGAAAGTCCGACAACAAATGTTCCATGGAGCATACACATGGTCGAACTTTCCGCCAACAAGCTCACATCCAACATTTGTTGTTGGAAAATCCGATCGTGTGTACGCAGCATAAGTCTTAAAATTCCTGAAACAGTCTCAGAATTTCTTTTAATTCTGTTAACACTGTATGTATTTTGACGATATTGACTTTATGTTCCTGTATTATCATTTGTATTAGATCTAGGGCATACTCATCTAATTCATTTGTACCATTTAATTTCAAACTTCCGTTAATTTGTTTGGTGTTTTATATCGTTTTAGCACTATACGCAAATCTGCATAGATTTCTATTGTGATTTTAATCCACCAACATAAATAATTCATCATAATTTTTCCTAGTACTTTAAAATATATTTACAATTATATATTGTACCTTCCACCAAAATTTTACTGTCATCCTCTACTGAAACTTGTTCCTGTAGAATAGCGCTAAATATAATAGTCAAATATATTTTTAATTCCTCCATCTATCTAGATTTCCAAATCTGCAGCTGCTACTTTCTTTATGAGAAACAATAACTTTGGTATATACAAACAAATATGGATGCTCCTCTCTTTAACGAAGGACAGTTTGAAGTGGTATTAAACCCAAAACCAAAAATGTATATATTGCAGCTTACCAATCATTAGATGGGGTGGCTACATTAGTTTTCTTTTTTTAGGCTTTTTCCCTCTGTTTATACCTGGTGATCTGGCCAATCACACACCTCCTGTATTACAGTGCCCTCACTCTGGATGAAGGAGCACAGAGACCTTTGGACAGCAGCATTGTGAGTCTGGGGGGAAGGGGAGTGTTAGATGGAAATCAGGTTTAAATACCTTAAATTGAAACCAAATGCCAGCTAGCACTTTATAAGCAGTTACAACAAACAGTTTTTTTAAGGTTTTACACAAACGAATAAAAGCTGATCATTGTAAGCACCCCTGTCAGTGGTAAATCATTTGTCTCAACCCTCCAAATGCTACATCTGCAGAACAGCTTGTTCTGTCACAACAGACTTATTGGTGAGAATAAAATAAAGAAAGCCTAAAGTGTTTGTAACCCTGAAAAAAAAAGAGAGAGATCCTGTTCCCTCATAGCCGGATAAACAGCTCAGTGCTTGTGCTGTCTAATCTGTTCCTCTGGAAGCTGTAAAAAATCTTACTGATCCTGCCTGGTCATGCCCTCCCCCACTGACCATGGTTTATCATGGCTTCTGAGTCCTGACACAGTGGTCAGTTTATGTGCCTATGTCATCCACAGCACTCCTCTGTTGTCCTCTCCCCCTCTCCCCCCTACCTGCCTGTCAGCCCCTGTGTCTTCTGTGTGAGCTGTCTCTGTTCTTCCCCCCCCAATCCTGCTGCTGTTAGTAGAAAAGTGAACTTTTAAAAAAAGTTCACTGCCAGCCCCTCTCTTTTAAGTAGCCATAATGTACAGTATATGTTTATGCTAAAAACAAAGCTTCTAAATAAGGTTTGCAAATATCTTCAGGGCTGTCACATGACTCCCGGCCTCTCTACACCTCCGATCCAGGGCTACAGTGGGAGGGGCTGAGTGACCACGTTACCTTCCTGGCTGACATAAGAGGGAGATCTCGGCCCCCCCCCTCTGTAGCCCTGGATTGGAGGTGCAGAGTGGCCGGGATTCACGTGACCGGTCTGAAGATACATGCTAAAAGGAATTCAGACATCATTTTTAACAAAAACGTATACAGTACATTATGGCTGCATACAAGTGAGGAGCTGGAAGTGAATGTAAGAGTTAGGGTTACAAACACTTTTTAAGGGTAATTTCACATGGCTTTATGATCAGCTCTGCCTGTCAGTTTTTCAGGGCGACCTGATCGGACCCTGCAGCCTCCTCTATGAAGCAGCAAATGTCAGCAGATCTGCCCACAAAATCCAGACGGATGGTGGTCCTTTTTTCCATCTGTCTGGCGGATCGGATAGGATCAGATAAAAATGGATAGGCGATCCATTTCCACTCAATTTCCCCATAGAGGAGAGCGGGACTGTGTCCATGTCCGCTCTGCACAGTGAGCGGACACAGACCTGTCATCTGCCTGCTTAGCGAAGCTTTCCCCCCTCTGCAAGCAGAATCCGCAAGACAGAGGCGCCGTGTAAAAGGGGCCTAAAAAAGAAAATGCAGCCATTACATCCAAGAATTGGTAAGCTTCAGTATAATAAATGTTTGTTTTTAGGTTTTATACTGCATTCATTTCTGAATCTTCTTAAGTGATGCCAGTGCATTTGCTTCACAGGACAGTGGATATATAAAATGGATATATTTCATCCTACTATTTAATTTGAATTGCTTCCTTTGGGTGGGGGGGTTGAGGTATAAGAGGAGAATCTTTGACCTATAGACCAAAAAAAGGGTTCAGTTCACACTCAAAACACATCAAATTTGGTTAAATTGTGTTTTAGACTTGAGTGGGGCTTCCTAGCCGTGCTGAAGATGCTGGATGAGTCTTGAATTAGGAAGTATTGCTGTTGTTAATGATTTTAAGATTTTAATAAATGTGTCTTAGATTTTAAAATATATGTGAGAAGAACTAGTGCTCAAAATATCCTTTTTGCACACGCAGTTCAAAATTCACAGTTACCGACCTTAATACAAAGAAGTGATAGGACGATAAGGAGCAACAGCATACTAATGAGTTAAAACCTTCGCCCTTCCCTTATGTAATCAAATTCGGGAAGGAGACTGACAATACTGTCTAAAAACTGCTGTATAGCCAAATTGGCTCAAGACGTTTCCCCTCTTTTTCTCATTGCAAATCCTACAGGACATAACAGATGGTTGATATTAAAACAGATTTTGGTATTTATGGTTGTCATGTGTATAACACATTATATATTTAAAAAAAAAAGACAAGTAACTAGATTAAATGGCAGTTTTAAACCTGCCTGATGCTAAGCTTTAAAGAGCGATTTGCTAAATAAAGGGAAATATAAAATAACGTTTATTTTTAACCCAGTGAAAAGATTTGATACTGCAGTGGGTACAACGGGCTATGAAAATGTATTCAGTAGAGCGGCAAAATGTGGACTTAAAACCAGTCAAATATCATTACTTAACCTCCCTGGCGGCATGATCCTGTCAGATTTTTGATGCTCAAAGCGGTACAAGGTTTTGCATGGAAATTTGGCGTTTTATATTGTAGGCCTGTAATTCTTAGGAATAACGCACTTAAATCTGTCCAAACAAGAGTCTAGTAGACATCCCGGGTATGATAAAGTTTGAAACACAAAATCATAAATTATAATATAATAAATAACTATAAATAATTATAACAAATAATAATATAATGATAATAAAACTTATTCAATAATGTAATCAAATCAAAAACACTGAAATTTGCTCAGTTGCAGAATTGTCGCTGTCATTACTTTCAGTGTTTGATAACGGATTTCCCCACAAATTACTATCGCTCAATTCTGCAAGTGATTCTAATTTATTATCGCGGTTAAACCTCTTTTGATGTAAAGGGACACTTTTTGGTTGCTATGGACAATCTCCAGTTTTCAGGCAGAAAGAACAGTTTTTATAATATAAAACTGCATGCAGGGCATAGGACAAACCACTAGGGACAAAAGGGATGTGAAATGATTTGATACAATAATGTAATCTGTAAGATTACAGTGTACTGTATGTATTGTGTGTTTTTAACTTTTTGAATTTAGCACCGTGCTCCGTCCCCTTGCGTCGCAACACTCGCTGGAAACGGAGCTTGGCTCTGTGATGAATCGAGCGGAGACACGGCTCGTACACACATCGGGAGGACTTCACAGGATCCTGGGGACAAGGTAAGTAACTTTGCCTGGATCCTGCGATGCAATCCCGAGTGTGGCTCAGGGTTACTGCTTTTGATACTGAAAATTCACCCCGAGCCACACTCAGGAATACCGCCAAGGATGTTAAAAAGGACTTTGTACCTTGGTGACAAGGTTGGCTTATTCAAGGTCCCCCCCCCCCCTTCCCCTAACTAAAAGCTAGATGAAAGTCCAAAATCAAAAAATTATGGAGATTAAGAGTTAGATAAGATGTGTACCTTTCCCCAGTTTCCTCCTGCAGGGATTTGGTGAAAGTGACGTCATCCTCCTTCCAGCCAGATCTCAGAGGATGTTGAGTAGGCCAAATCTCAGAAGACAATCCTGCACTGCTCTGCAGCATCTTCTTATGAGATTTGGCCTACTCAGCATTCCCCAGGTTGGTTGCCTTACTGAAAAAAAAACTGATTTGTTAAATAACACCAT
The DNA here is from genome assembly GCA_037952925.1 of Lithobates clamitans. Classification (NCBI taxonomy): domain Eukaryota; kingdom Metazoa; phylum Chordata; class Amphibia; order Anura; family Ranidae; genus Lithobates; species Lithobates clamitans. The sequence goes on from JBBGZY010000637.1 coordinate 6,366,618, forward strand.
ATGTACCATATTAAATGGCATGGAAAAAAAACTACATAGATGAGATACATACAGTGCCTTGAAAAAGTATTCACACCCCTTGAAATTTTCCACATTTTGTCATGTTACAACCAAAAACATAAATGTATTTTATTGGGATTTTATGTGATAGGCCAACACAACGTGGCACATAATTGTGAAGTGGAAAGAAAAGAGTATGGGGATACCACATGTGTGGGACTTTTTGGGAGCCTAGCTGCATACGGGGCCCCGAAAACCAATCACCGCTTTCAGGATTTCTAAGGGCGTAAATTTTTTATTTCACTCCTCACTACCTATCACAGTTTCAAAGGCCATAAAATGCCAAGATGGCACAAATCCCCCCCCCCAAATGACACCATTTTGGAAAGTAGACACCCCAAGCTATGTGCTGAGAGGCATGGTGAGTATTTTGCAGCTCTCATTTGTTTTTGAAAATGAAGTAAGAAAAGAAAAATGTTTTTTTTTTTTAAATTTTCAAAACTTTGTGACAAAAAGCAAGGTCTGCAAAATACTCACCATACCTCTCAGCAAATAGCTTGGGGTGTCTACTTTCCAAAATGGGGTCATTTGGGGGGGGGGGGGGTTGTGCCATCTGGGCATTCCATGGCCTCCGAAACTCTGATAGGCAGTGAGGAGTGAAATCAAAAAATTACACCCTTAGAAACCCTGAAGGTGGTGCTTCGTTTTTGGGGTCCCGTATGCGGCTAGGCTCCCAAAAAGTCTCACACGTGGTATCCCTGTACTCAGGAGAAGCAACAGAATGTATTTTGGGGTATAATTTCACATATTCCCATGGCATGTTTGAGCAATATATCATTTAGTGACAACTTTGTGCAAAAAAAAAATCATTTGTCTTTTTCCTGCAACTTGTGTCACAATATAAACTATTCCATGGACTCGACATGCCTCTCAGCAAATAGCATGGGGTGTCTACTTTCCAAAATGGGGTCATTTGGGGGGGGGGGGTAACTGTCCTGGCATTTTATGCACAACATTTAGAAGCTTATGTCACATATCACCCACTCTTCTAACCACTTAAAGACAAAGCCCTTTCTGACACTATTTGTTTACATGAAAAAAATTATTTTTTTTTGCAAGAAAATTACTTTGAACCCCCAAACATTATATATTTTTTTAAAGCAAAGGCCCTACAGATTAAAATGGTAGGTGTTTCATTTTTTTTTTACAAAGAATTTGCGCAGCGATTTTTCAAACGCATTTTGGGGGGAAAAAACACATGGATACCAAACATGACATGCTTTAAAATTGCGCACAAACGTGCAGTGGCGACAAACTACATACATTTTTAAAAGCCTTTAAAAGCCTTTACAGGTTCCCACTTTAGATTTACAGAGGAGGTCTACTGCTAAAATTACTGCCCCCGATCTGACCTTCGTGGTGATACCTCACATGCATGGTGCAATTGCTGTTTACATTGGACACCAGACCAACGCTTGCGTTCGCCTTTGTGCAAGAGCAGGGGGAGACAGGGGTGCTTTTTTTTTTTTCTTTATTATTTTTTTTTGCTTTTTTATCTTATTTTTAAACTGTTCCTTTCATTTTTTTTATCATTTTTATTGTTATGTCAGGGAATGTAAATATCCCCTATGATAGCAATAGGAAGTGACAGGTGCTCTTTTTTGAAAAAAATTGGGTTTATTAGACCCTAGATCTCTCCTCTGCCCTCAAAGCATCTGACCACACCAAGATCAGTGTGATAAAATGCTTTCCCAATTTCCCAATGGCGCTGTTTACATCTGGCGAAATCTAAGTCATGAAATGCTCGTAGCTTCCAGTTTCTTAGGCCATGGAGATGATTGGAGCCATTCTGGTCTCTGATCAGCTCTATGGTCAGCTGGCTGAATCACCGGCTGCATTCTCAGGTTCCCTGTTGGGACAGGAGAGCCAGAGAAAAACATGGAAGATGGTGGGAGGGGGGACATTCCCTCCCACTGCTTGTAAAAACAGTCTAGAGGCTAATTAGCTGCTAGGATTGCTTTTACATGAAAGCTGACCGCTGGCTGAAAAGAATGATACCAAGATGATACCTAATCCTGCAGGCATCATTCTGGTATAACCACTCAAATTCCAGCAACATACCAGTACGTTGCTGGCCCTTGTTGGGAATATATTGTAATCTTTTTTTCATGCAGCCTGTGGGCTGAACGAAAAAAGAGATTGATTGGTGGGTATGCCCACCATTAGAATACCTCCCTTCATCCACCCACTTCTAATGATGGCCATACATGCACCATTTATATATGCCGAAGCATGGGGGCATCCGCCCCAAAAGTTAGGAACAAATCGCTCCTCCGTCCCTGCTGCCCCCATGCTTCGGCATATATCACCCCTGACAGCGCTGGAGTCATGGCTTTATGTATCGTGGGAGCAAACACTGTTGCTGTCAAGATAAGTAAATCCATGCTGCAGCTGATTGTCGTACCTGAAGACAAAAAAATGGTTAACAATAAAACACAGTAAACAGTAAATTATAAAAAATTGCATACCTGAAAAGCAAACATGATAAAACATAATAACAATAAAACATTGCAGAATAGAATACAGTAAAAAAAAGAGCAGAACAATAGAGAGAGAATATAGAGAGAGAGAACAATAAAACGACAACTATTTTTTGTTTTTTTTATTTTATATATTTTTTAGTGTTTTATTTTATTTTATTTTTTTTTTACACTTTTTTTTGTAACTGTGACTTTTATAACTGTAACGGGTTCCAGGTTTGGGTCTCTCAAAATGCCATGGCATCTTGGGAGACCTTGTGAAAGTGTGCCTAGTCTGTGCAATGCTGTACCCTACGCTAATACTCATCTAGTGTATGGTAGCGTTCAAAACATTCACCAATGCCAAGACCCGGATTGTCAGGACAGGAGGGACAATAATAGCGGGTGTCACGCCTATATCCGTGCTTGCTGCAGACACAACATCTTTTTTGGGGGGGTTACATAGTTACATAGTAGGTGAGGTTGAAAAAAGACACAAGTCCATCAAGTCCAACCTATGTGTGTGATTATGTGTCAGTATCTCATTACATATCCCTGTATGTTGCGGTCATTCAGGTGATTATCTAATAGTTTCTTGAAGCTATCAATGCTCCCCGCTGAGACCACCGCCTGTGGAAGGGAATTCCACATCCTTGCCACTCTTACAGTAAAGAACCCTCTACGTAGTTTAAGGTTAAACCTCTATTCTTATAATTGTAATGAGTGGCCACGAGTCTTATTAAACTCTCTTCTGCGAAAAAGTTTTATCCCTATTGTGGGGTCACCAGTACAGTATTTGTAAATTGAAATCATATCCCCTCTCAAGCGTCTCTTCTCCAGAGAGAATAAGTTCAGTGCTCGCAACCTTTCCTCATAACTAAGATCCTCCAGACCCTTTATTAGCTTTGTTGCCCTTCTTTGTACTCGCTCCATTTCCAGTACATCCTTCCTGAGGACTGGTGCCCAGAACTGGACAGCATACTCCAGGTGTGGCCGGACCAGAGTCTTGTAGAGCGGGAGAATTATCGTTTTATCTCTGGAGTTGATCCCCCTTTTAATGCATGCCAATATTCTGTTTGCTTTATTAGCAGCAGCTTGGCATTGCATGCCATTGCTGAGCCTATCATCTACTAGGACCCCCAGGTCCTTTTCCATCCTAGATTCCCCCAGAGGTTCTCCCCCCAGTGTATAGATTGCATTCATATTTTTGCCACCCAAATGCATTATTTTACATTTTTCTACATTGAACCTCATTTGCCATGTAGTCGCCCACCCCATTAATTTGTTCAGGTCTTTTTGCAAGATTTCCACATCCTGCGGAGAAGTTATTGCCCTGCTTAGCTTAGTATCTTCTGCAAATACAGAGATTGAACTGTTTATCCCATCCTCCAGGTCATTTATGAACAAATTAAATAGGATTGGTCCCAGCACAGAACCCTGGGGAACCCCACTACCCACCCCTGACCATTCTGAGTACTCCCCATTTATCACCACCCTCTGAACACGCCCTTGTAGCCAGTTTTCAATCCATGTACTGACCCTATGATCCATGCCAACGGACCTTATTGGGTTCATTGGGTAGGGGTACTCAGGAGGACATAAAGAAAATGCCTCTCATGCAGCCGACTGCATTTGGTTGGGGATGTGAATGGGGGAAGTACGGGTGCTGCAGAAGTGGTGGGTTCCCAATTAGGATTGGTGAATGCAGCTGGAAGGGCACTATGGGCACGACGGGCCTGTGTTTGTCTTCTTCTTGGTGGCAGCGGGACACTACTTGTGCTTGCCACCTCACCAGCTTGAACTGCACTTATTGGACTTGCCACGTCACCAAGTGTTACTGCAGTGCTGGTTTGACTACGGCTGCTGGTGCTTGCCAGATTACCAAAGCGCTACCAAAAAAACTGTTAGCGATTGCAGGGATCAGGCCTGACTCTGCGAACGCTGCAGTTATGTGTTTAGTGTTTTGTAAGTGACAGTGATCAATTAATACTGCACTTGGGTGTGCTGGGCGGAGGGGCAAAACGCAGGTGCTAGCAGGTATTTGGGCTGATCGCGCTAACACTGTGTTTTTGGGATCCCTAAACTGCTGGGGACGCTATTATAGATCTGATCGGATCAGATATTGATCCGTTCAGATACTATGCCACTAAGGGAGGTGTACGGTGCGTGCGTGGGTGTTAGCGCTACTGGCACTAACCTGACACTGCCTGGGGCTGGTGCTTGCAAGTTCACCAAAACGCTACCAAAAAAACTGTTAGCGATCGCAGGGATCAGGCCTGAGTATGTGTCAGACTTACACGTACCTGACTGATGAACCCGATATAGCAGGGGAGGCCTCCCGTACGTATCTGGTTCCTGGCCCCTGGTAGTGTAAACAGAAGGCACAGGAGCGCAGAGTGGTAAGAGAGCCTGGCAGGTGACTTGCGGAGGTAAGGCTCATTATCCTGATGCGTATGGTCTGGAAGTCCTAGAAAGTAAGGGTCTAGGCAGCTGGTGCAGAGCAGGAGCAAAGTGGGCTGGTCCGGTCACAGGCAGAGTTGGCAACAAACGGTAAGCGAGGTACAGAGGAGCAGGCAGGCTCAAAGTCCGGGTCACAGGCAGGGTTGGCAGCAGGCGGGCAGCGTGATACAAAGGAGTAGGCAGAGTCGTAGTCAAGGAAAGCCGTGGTCAGGTGCAGGCGGATAACAAGAGAAGTCCAAAGGCAGGCCGGGGTCACTTAGGCGATCAAACAGGCAAACAGGAAGCAAACAGGAAACGGGAAGTCAGGAACTGGGAGCTGCAGATCGGACAGCACCGAGCAGAAGATTCCAGCAGACTAAACAGGGCGGCTGGCGCCAAGCGCCGTGCGCGCCCGCACAGCGGCGCGGACCGGCGCGAACCGGGGCACACTGGAGCGCCCAATAGCCAATCTATTCGGAGAACTCCTCTGACAGTATGCGAACACTGCAGTTATGTGTTTAGTGTTTTAACCTGACACTGCCTGGGGCGACTCAGACCCTATCTGACCCTAAAACCTAACTTATATCACCGTCGGGTGATCAGGGGGCTAAACTTTTATTACGTAATAAACGGCGGGTGCCCTGACACTATAAAAAATAAACTAACTAACCAGCATCACCCGTAACAGTTATACGGTGATCACTGGTGAAAGGGTTTACTAGGGGGCAATCAAGGGGTTAAAACCTTTATTAGGTAGTATATGGGGGTCCCCGACTCTATAAAACGCTGATGGCAAACCTATATATTTACCTCCCTAACTAGCGTCAACAGTGACACTAATACAGCGATCAGAAAAACGATCGCTTAGTGACACTGGCGACGGGGGTTATCAAGGGGTTAAAACTTTATTAGGGGGGGTTAGGGGGGTAACCTAGACCTAAAGGGGGCGACCACTAACTGCCCTACCACTTCTAACTGTCACCAACTGACACCAATGCAGTAATCAGAAAAAAAATACTGCTATTGGTGTCACTGTGATGGGGGGGTGATCAGGGGGTGATCGGGGGGTGATGGGGGGTGTAAAGTGTGCCTGGTGTGTTTTACTGTAAGTGTATGTGTTGTGCACTTACTCAGATGTCTTCTCTCCTCGGCGCCGGAACGGAAAATACAGAGCCGAGAGAGATGACATCACTTCCTCTGCCGCTGTTTACTATACAGCAGCAGAGGAAGATTCTCATTCGTTGGGAGCAATCGCGAGGGGGTGGCCACGAATGAGTGGTCTCCCCCTCAGCCTGGATCGCTCCCCTAACGATGCCGACCGCCTTGGGCACTGGGGGTACCAGGTACGTGACTTTGCCTGCCCGTGCCATTCTGCCGCAGTATATCTGTGTAAGGCGGTCGGCAAGTGGTTAACAGAAACTGTACCGGGGAAACCTGTTATTAGTTAGTTTTGTGTGGTGTATATCATATTTTATAGTTTGTTTTGTATACATTCCCTTGCTTTTAATATATTGTTTGTATATTGTAACAGAATAAAATTTGTATTTTATCAAACCAATTTTGTGGTTATATCAGTACCGAGAAAGTCCATTCAATTTTCTTGGGTGTCTATGTGCATGGGTCAGCTTTGGCAACTACCCTCACATCTTCACCCTCCCCAATTACAGAGGGGAAAAGAAGGAGGAGGAAACATTAAGGGTAAATAGGAGAGGATTACCTAGTTAGCGCTCGACGGGTGAGGGTAAAGTATGCTCAGGGCTTTTTTTTAGCCGGAACGTAGGGGAGTGCAGTTCCAACACCTCCGACACTCAATGTATGTAATGGCAAGGGGTGATGGAGTGTGATGGAAGGTCTACTCATGCTGGCTGCTAGGGTATCTATTGTTGCTGGAGGGGATCTCTTTTTGCATGGCAATCTATTATTGCTGGTGGAGGATATTTTGCTACCAGGGGGTCAATTGTTGCTGGAAGGGATCTACTGTTTAGGGAGTGGTCTACTGTTGCTGGCTGCTGGAGAGTCTATTGATACTGGCTGTTGGGAGAGCTGTTGTTGCTGCAGGGGGTCTATTGTTGCTGGGGGGGTCCTTTGCTGCTGGCTGGGATCTATTTTATTGCTTTTCTTGTTATCATTACCAAATTACATACACGTTACTTAGCACTACAAAATGACACTTGGCTCTACATTGTCTAAAAGGGGCCATACTGGGACCTGGGAAGGTGGAGGAACCAAGTGCTAAGAGGTGGGTAGGGGCAGAATCAAGGGTCATTGCGCAGACGTGGTTAGGGGGCGGGGACACAAAGTGACTTAGAAGGGAGGAGTTCTTGCACCTATTCTGTGAAAAAAAAGCCGTGAGTATGCTAACATATAAAGTCAACGTTTGGAAGGATTGAGAATGAAAGTAGATCTCGTAAATCACTAGTGATGCTACAAAACATCATCCAGGGAAGCCACACTTCAGAGAACTGTGAGTGATGATTGTGTAATTGAGCTGTAAGTTCTTCCAACGGTATCAGAGCGTTCAACTCATCAGCCTATTCTCTTATAGTAGAGAGAATTGAAGAAGCCCTTTCTTGACTTTGGTAAGTGAACCTGGGATCATGGAGATAAGTCCTCTTTGCAAAGTTCTAGGGATTTAGTTGGAAGTTATTTTTATGCATAAATCAAAAACCGTATCCCAAAAGTGTTATAATCGAGAATATTCCCACTAAATGTGGGTCATAGTGCCTGGCGAGGCTAAGCAATGCCAGCACGTTAGGAATATTGGGAAACATTTTGTGCAGGAAATGGGGGTAACGATAACACCTTGTTAGAATTTTAAAGTTCCTCTCCTGTGCAGTACTGGCTAGTGAAGTTTGTGTTAAAAGACAAGATTGAGCTATGTCTTCTGGTGAGAAGGAGCAATTAAGAACCTTTTCCCATTCAAGAAATAAGGTATCTCTTTTATTTCAGGTTATAGTTCAACTATAAAGCCAGTTAAATATATCTCACACAAATCAAGAAAAGGCAGAGAAAAAGCAAGAAATTATGTTGTTTCAGGCATGGCATATGTTAAAGAAATCTGAAGAAAAGTTATTATAGCATATCATTACAGCGTGTCTGTGACACTACGTGTGACTTAAGTAGGCACTAGTAGTAGTGAGGGCATTTCTGTTTAACCCTGCTTCTTTTAGTTGCAGAGAAGTGCCTATTGGATGTGAACCAAGGCACAACATGCGGGGACTTCCAGCGCATGTGGTACTATATAAAAGATGTTGATGCATGCTCCCAATTCTGGTATGGAGGTTGCGATGGCAATGGAAACAGATTTAGCACTGAGAATGAATGTCTCCAAGATTGCTCTTCCAAACGTAAGTTTTATTTGGCCCACAAGAAAGAGATGTCAAACTCAGTTCTGTGGAATCCTGATAAAGAGCATGTTGTCTGTTTGTGTTTTGTGGCTTGTGTTAGAACTGTTTGCAGGCAAGAAACAAAATGCAATTCTCAGAAACATTTCCTAAGTTATTTTATTCCAGTGAAAAAAACCCACAGTGATTTTCTTTGGAAAAAATATTAGCTAGTAAAATATTTGAGCTCTGTTAAAAATTGGAATGAAAGTATATTGTATTAACTCCTCATCAGAAATGGAAGAAGGAAAATGTTGAAAGCCAGGAGAAAACTAAACTAAGGAAAAAAGAGTATTCTGTAGTTTTCTTTCCATGTGAATATTAGGATCTTCTTGTGTAGTTCCATTCTCTTTGTTTAAACTCAAGCTCATTCAGATTTTTTTTTGTTACTATTGTAGATTTATTTTTTGTTGTCTTGTGAATACTAATATTTCTGATGGTTATCTTTTAACTGAAGCTTTCTATTCCCAGGGGTTTCACAAAGCATCTAATCTAATATTTTGGTGTGCAATCAGGGCTTTTAAATTTTGTGGGTCTGATACTGGGACTGTGATTATTTTTTATTGAATGTTATTTGTGGTTTCTTAAATTTTACCTAAAACCGAGGTACAGTGAGGGACAAAACTATTTGATCCCCTGCTGATTTTGAACGTTTGCCCACTGACAAAGAAATTATCATTCTATAATTTTATTGGTGGGTTTATTTTAACAGTAAGAGACAACTAAAATATCCAGAAAGATTAATTTAAAAAGGTACAAATTGATTTGCATTTTAATGAGTAAAATAAGTATTTGATCCCCTATCATTTAGCAAGATTTCTGGCTTCCGGGTGTCTTCTATACAGGTAACAAGCTGAGATTAGGAGCACTCTCTTAAAGGGAGTGCTCCTAATCTCAGCTTTTTACCTGTATAAAAGACACCTGTCCACAGAAGCAATCAATCAGATTCCAATCTCTCCACCATGCCTGAGACCAAAGAGCTGTCCAAGGATGTCAGGGACAAGATTGTAGACCTACACAAGGCTGGAATAGGCTACAAGACCATCGCCAAGCAGCTTGGTGAGATGGTGACAACAGTTGGTGCGATAATTCCCAAATGGAAGAAACACAGAATAACTGTCAATCTCCCTTGGTCTGGGGCTCCATGCAAGATCTTACCTCGTGGAGTTTCAATGATAATGAGAATGTTGAGGAATCAGCCCAGAACTACACAGGAGAATCTTGTCAATGATCTCAATGCAGCTGGAACCATAGTCATCAAGAAAACAATTGGTAACACACTACGCTGTTAAGGACTGAAATCCTGCAGCACCCACAAGGTCCCCCTGCTCAAGAAAGCACATGTACAGGCCCGTCTGAAGTTTGTTAATGAAAATCTAAATGATTCAGTGGAGAACTGGATGAAAGTGTTGTGGTCAGATGAGACGAAAAATCAAGCCCTTTGGCATCAACTCATTTTGTTGTGTTTGGAGGAGGAGGAACGCTGCCTATGACCCCAAGAATCACCATCCCTACCATCCCCACCATCAAATATGGAGGTGGAATAATTATGCTTTGGGGGTGTTTTTCTGCTAAGGGGACAAGACAACTTCATTGCATCAAAGGGACAATGGACGGGGCCATGTACCGTCAAATCTTGGGGGAGAACATCCTTTCCTCAGCCAGGGCATTGAAAATGGGTCATGGATGGGTATTCCAGCATGACAATGACCCAAAACACACGGCCAAGGCATCAAAGGAGTGGCTCAAGAAGAAGCACATTAAGGTCCTGGAGTGGCCCAGCCAGTCTCCAAACCTTAATCCCATAGAAAATATGTGGAGGGAGCTGAAGGTTCAAGTTGCCAAACGTCAGCCTCGAAATCTTAATGACTTGGAGAGGATCTGCAAAGAGGAGTGGGACAAAATCCCACCTGAGATGTGTGCAAACTTGGTGGTTAACTACAAGAAACATTTGATCTCTGTTATTGCCAACAAGGGTTTTGCCACCAAGTACTAAGTCATGTTTTGCAAAGGGATCAAATACTTATTTCACTCATTAAAATGCAAATCAATTTATAACTTTTTTGAAATGCGTTTTTCTGGATTTTTTTGTTGTTATTCTGTCTCTCACTGTTAAAATAAATCTACCATTAAAGTTATAGACTGATCATTTCTGATCATTATAGACTGATCATTTCTTTGTCATTGGGCAAACGTACAAAATCAGTAGGGGATCAAATACTTGTTTCCCTCACTGTATATTGTGTGGTAATAAACCCAAGTAACTGGTGTGTGATTTTGTAGTTTGAGGTAGTTGGCATACACACCAGTGGGTTGAAAAAAAAAAAAAAACAAGACAGCTCCCTGCTTGAAACAAGTGATGTGGATGCATGGATCCTCGATCAAATGATTCTATATTCTGATAGGAGGCCCTTGCCAGAATACACATGGCTACAAGTGCTGATCAAATGCTGTTTTTTTAGTGGGACCATTCCACAGAAGCTGGTTGTTAGACAGTGGCATACAAAGAGTGAAATTTGGCCTGTTCCTGCTGAGCCTGCTGATATTTGGTCTGTGTATACCCTACTCAAGATACTGTATATGTAAACCCTCACATTGTAAAGCAACCCATTCATTTTAAATTAGAACATTATAAATACATTTTTTCCCCCTGTTTTTTTTAGGTGATCACATACCCTCTGAGCTCCTTATGCAGCTGAGAACAGAGAGCTGGGGGAGGAAAAACAGCAGTACTCAGATTTTTCCAGTGAATGGCTGTGCAGGGGGACCAATGAACAGAAGTCTGATCATTGGAGGAGAGCACATTGAGTTCCAGCACAGCTAGAGAACTGACCTCAGTGTGCTCTCATGGCTAGGGTAGTTCGTCTTAAATAGTCAAGCAGAGGGACTGGCAGGAACACCAGGGATTTCACACAAAGGAAGCAATACAAAGAGAACAGGACACCTTTTCATACAAGTACATGATATAGCAGGCGCATATCAGGAATATGAAATATTGGGTTTACACAGGGCTTTTTCTCCCAGAGAATAGGTGCAGGAACTCACCCTTCCCAGTCAACTCCCTGCCCCCAACCCTGTCTTTGTCAGTGTTTGAGAAGTAAAGCAGCTCCAAATAATGGCATTAAGTTAAGGCTAAGAACTGCGTATTGCACAAGGCGCATGGTTCAGGAATGTGTAACACACAAACTACAGAATCAGCAAAAGGGACAGTACTTACATTAAATATGAAATGCCCCCTGTGCACAGTAATATGCAGCATTTAGCCCTGTGTACAGAGTGCAGGGGTCAGGAATATGTAACTTAGAACCCAGCCCCCTCATCTTTAATCTTTGCACCCCCTTCCCCCACAGCTCTCACCTCTGCACAACCTGCTCCCCCTCCACAGCTCTCACTTTGAACAACCTGCCTTCTGTCCTCTGCAGCTCTCCTGTTTCCCAGCAATTCTCCTCTCAGCACAAATCCCCATCCCTTCCTAGCTCTCCTCTCTGCACAACCCCCCCAAATTTTCTAGCTCTCTTTTCTGCACAACACCCCCACCAGCTCTCCTCTTTGCACATACTCCTTTCTGCACAACCCCCCCACACACTTTCCCAGTTCTCCTTTCTGCACAACCCCCCCTAGCTCTCCTCTCTGTATGCACACATCCCACCCAGATCTCCTCTCTGCACAAATCCCCTCCCAGCTCTCCTCTCTGCATGTAAAATCCCTCTTCCCCCAGCTCTCCTCTGCGCAAGTCCCCTCCAGCTCCCCCTCAGCTTTCTTCACTGAACAAATCCACCCCCTTTCCCAGCTCTCCTCTCTGCACAAATCGCCCCCTGCTAAAATTCCCCCAGTTCATCTCTCTCTACACAAATTCACTCTCCCCTCCCCAGCACCCAGCCCTGTAATAAGCTCCCAACCTTCCCATAGCTGCTTTTCTGCACAACCACCTCTTCCCCACCCCCTTTCTAATCAAAGCTGCCTAACCTCTTCAGAAAAGCTGACACTGCTGTACATGGTATGCGCTGGCTTTTTTTTAATCTCAACACAGTACAGTGTGACTGGAGAGCTCCACCTTTCAGAACTGTAGCATAGAGCCGAGGAGGAGGAGCAGCGGCAGGCAGCCGTCAGAAGCTACCTTGCGAATCATCACAGGCAGCTGCAGTTGTGGCGCCGGATCCTGAGGAACTCATCATTGCTGGAGGGTAGGAGCCCTGGGTTCCCAGAGCTAGTACAGAGAAGTCGGTAGAGAAATAGAGCTATGCAGAAAACTTCCTCTACCAGCTTCTCTGATAGGTGACAAGTTGGAGAGGAGAGGGCTGCCAGAGGTTCCGGAAGGTTCCACCTCAAAAAAAGCTCTGGGTTTACATACTCTTGAGATACTGTACCTGCAGGGAACACAGCTTGCCTGTTTAGTGCTTCGGGTTTTTTTGTCTCCAGACAGTGCTGTAGCCATTCTACCGCAGTTACTTTTAACTATAATCAGATGATCCTGGAAAATACCTGCTGGTAAAGCTCAAGCACCATCCTTGCTGCTATCAGATACAAGAACTTCATGTAAAAAATGGTTTAGTGCTAAGATTTTTACAAGCATCATTCAGATTCAAACCTGCTTGGGAAGTTTGAATATTATTGGTAGTCTTCTACTGCCTTCTGCATTGATCTGTGGGTACTATGTATATAATAAATAGGGATGGGCCAAACAACCCCGGTTCGGTTCGCACCAGAACATACCGAACAGGCTAAAAATTTGGCAGAACACACGAACACCGTTAAAGTCTATGAGACACGAAGTGCTCATTTTCAAGGCTTATATGCAAGTTTTTGTCATAAAAAGTGTTTGGGGACCCAGGTCCTGCCCCAGGGGACATGGATCAATGCAAATTTTTTTTTTAAAAACGGCCATTTTTTGGGGAGCAGTGAATTTTTTAATGCTTAAAGTGAAACAATAAAAATGAAATATTCCTTTAAATATCGTGCCTGGGGGGTGTCACAAGTGGCACATTTTTCCCATGTTTAGAACAGTACCACAGCAAAATTACATTTCTAAAAGGAAATATTGTCACTTAAAACCGATCGTGGTTGTAATGAATTGTCGGGTCTCGGCAATATAGATAAAATCATTGCAAAAAAGTGCATGGGATCCCCCCCAGTTCATTGCCAGGCTCTTTGGGTCTGGTATGAATATTATGGGGAACCCCAAACCAAATTTTTTTTTTAAAAATAGCGTGGGGGTCCCCCTAAAATACATACCAGGCCCTTCAGGTCTGATATGGAAATTTAGGGGAACCCTGCACCAAATTTTTAAAAAAATGGCGTAGGGGTCCCCCTCAAAATCCATACCAGACCCTTTAGGTCTGGTATGGATTTTAAGGGGAACCCTGCACCAAAATTTAAAAAAAATGGCAGAATTTAAAAAAAAGATGGAGAAGACCGGAGGAAGAAGCAGAGGAAGATGGAGGAAGAAGTGGGGGAAGATGAAGATGGAGGAAGAAGGAGAAAACTGAAGGAAGACCAGAAGAAGATGGAGGAAGAAGTGGAGAAAAGAAAAATACATTATTAATAAAGGAATTGTCAAAAATCGGCCATTGTCTTTTTTACCATTTTGACCATTTTTTTGTGAAATGGTAGGGGTACATTGTACCCCATTACCATTTCACATGGGGAGGAGGCCGGGATCTGGGTGTTCCCCTTGTTAAAGGGGCTTCCAGATTCCGATAAGCCCCCACCCACATACCCCCACAACCACCTGGCAAGGGTTGTGGGGATGAGGCCCTTGTCCCCATCAACATGGGGACAATGTGCTTTGGGGGGTTACCCCAAAGCACCCTCCCCATGTTGAGGGCATGTGGCCTGGTACAGTTCAGGAGGGGGGTGCTCTCTCATCCCCCCTCTTTTCCTGCGGCTGCCAGGTTGTGTGCTCGGATAAGGGTCTGGTATGGATTTTGAGGAGGACCCCTACGCCATTTTTTTTTATTTTGGCGCAAGGTTCCCCTTAAAATCCATGCCAGACCTGAAGGGTCTGGTATGGATTTTGAGGGGAACCACTACGCCATTTTTTAAAAAATTTGGCGCAGGGTTCCCCTTAATTTCCATATCAGACCCGAAGGGCCTGGTATGGATTTTAGGGGTACCCAACACAATTTTTTTTTAAATTTTGGTTTGGGGTTCCCCTTAATATTCATATCAGACCCGAAGGTCCTGGTAATTGACTGGGGGGGGATCCCATGCTCTTTTTTTCAATGATTTTTATCTTTATTGCCGAGACCCAACAATTCATTAAAGCCGCAACAATTTTTCCTTTAGAAATGCCATTTTGCTTTGGTACTGTTCTAAACACAGGAACAATGCACAACTTTACAGGCATACTATAGACACCCCCCAGGCATGATATTTAAAGGAATATTTCATTTTTATTGTTTCACTTTAAGCAATAAAAAAAAAAATCACTGCTCCCAAAAGAAAAACGGCCGTTTAAAAAAAAAAAAATGTCATTGATACATGTCCCCTGGGGCAGGACCCGGACCCCCAAACACTTTTTATGACAATAACTTGCATATAAGCCTTTAAAATGAACACTTTTGATTTTTCATGTTAATGTCTCATAGACTTTAACAGTGTTCCAGCGGCTTTCGAATTTGCCCCGAACACCGCATATGGTTCGATGTTCGCAGAACATCCGAACACCCAAAGTTCGGCCCGAACTTATGCTCGGGTCGAACCATTCGCCCATCCCTAATAATGAATAATAATAATACTCAGAGTGAAATTTGCTTTTTGCCCACCTGTCAGTGGTGGATATTACTATTGTTAGCAACACATTGCTTGGTTTCACCTAAAGCTGAACTCTGGAGTCTGTAAAAGAAAAAATAAACATCCTTGCAGTGAGCCCCCCCCCCCCCCGCAGTGCAAAGGTTAAATGTTTGGTAAGTGTGGGGGACAGGTGAACAAGGTATCATACTTACCTTATTCCTAGCTCTAGAAGGCTCCAGCACTCTGCTCTTCATCTCTGATGCCCTTGAGGTCCTCAAACGCAATGCCAGAATATAGATACTAAATTGTACTTGATGCACAGCCATCTGGAGCGCCTTAGAGAAGAGGCTTCCAGAACCAGTTGCACAGATGGAGAGAGCCTGCTGGAGCAAGGAATAAGGTAAGTATTACATCTTATTCCTCTGTCCTTAGACTTACGCAGCGTACACACGGGCGGACTTTTCGACCGGACTGGTCCGACGGTCTATCCGACGGACTTTCGGCAGACTTCCGACTGACTTTCCCAACGAATGGACTTGCCTACACACGATCACACCAAAGTCAGATGGATTCGTACGTGATGACGTATGACGGAACTAAAATACGGAAGTTCATAGCCAGTAGCCAATAGCTGCCCTAGCGTCGGTTTTTGTCCGTCGGACTAGCATACAGACGAGCGGACTTTTCGACTGGACTCGAGTCCGTCGGAAAGAGTTGAAACATGTTTTTTAAATCTAAAGTCCGTCAGATTTTTGACCGAAAAAGTCCGCTGCAGGTCCGATGGAGCCCACACACGGTCGGATTGTCCGCCGGATTCGGTCCGTCGGACCAGTCCGGTCAAAAAGTACGCCTGTGTGTACGCGGGATAAGTAAGTATTCCCCTATCCTTAGTCTTAGTAAGAATTCAACCTTTGGAGTGAGGGTAAGACCCACAGCAAGAGTATTTTCTTTTCTTTTTGTGGTGTCCATAGTTTAGCTTTAATTCCTGGATTTTCCCTACCTTCCTTAATGCCTGGAACTTTGAAGAACTTTCCCCTATAAGAGCGGAAGAAATATTACAAAAGGTATTAACTATTCCCATCCAAAATCATCAGTAAGAAAATGTTTTGGCTGCAGTTACACTTTTAAAGCTTACTGAAATGTGTAAACCTGGTGCACCAGCATGCAACTGAGATTTTTTTATTAAATTATTTTATGAATTAAAATTTGTTGGTTAAATCAACAAATTTCTGTAGGTATCATGGACATCTTATTTTCTTTATACAACATTGCTTTTCACAGTCTCCCATCCATAACTTGGTTTTTACATTTACTAATGTCAAACATACCATAATTGCATGAATTCTTTCTTTATATGTCAATTTCTTCTCTTTATAAGATGATATGCTACAATGTTGTGAATGGCAGGAATCTTTCAAGTGAATGCAGTTTCATGTATTTGATTTAGTCTTGAAGGAATCTTACAAATAAAATCAATCTGTATTCAATCAGTTTGCTGAAATGTGTAATCTCGACTTTTTTCTTGTGTAAGCAGGTCAAGGAACTACTGAAGGAACGGTGCTCTTTAATAAAGGTACGTTGTTATACATACTAGTATATCAATGCTTGATATTACTTTGGTTCATTTTTGTTCAGATATTAACACTTCATAAAAGAGGTCACCAAGCAGTTGAACACCTACTTTCTTCATTGTTTCTGGGTTTTGCGTGACCAGGGAGGACAATGTGGCCCTCCAGGGCCTGTGGGGGACTTGTACTACCATGGCCTCCAGGAACTAAACTGCAAGCAAGTCCCTGTATAAATCCCTCAGAGCTGAGGACCTAACCCCCCCCCCACTCCGCAACTAGGGAGGAACTACAAGTCCAAGGATTAACCCCTGAGATCTAAGGATGTGTCCCCTTAGATCCCACGAGTTCCTGCTGTGCCCTGTAGTCCTTCACTAATAGGGGGGGTGACACATCCTCAGCTCTGAGGGGTTTAAGCTGGGAAAGTGGGACCTGTAGTCCTTCACTAGTTGGGAGGGCAGGGGTGTGTGACACATCCTGAGCTCTGAGGGGTTCATGCTGGGACCTTTAGTTCTTCACTTTTGGGGTGTCACATCCCCCAAAGTAAAGGACTACAACTCCCAGCATGAACCCTGGCTGAGATTTAAGGATGTGATCACCTCCTCTGCTGCCAGCTCCCATGGCACCCATATGTTCTCATTCATTCACTGCTCCCAACCTCACCTCAGGCAGCTTGACCATAGGCTCTAATAGGCTTCAAAATAGGGTGGACTTGGAGCACAGAGCATTGCGTTGAAAGCCCACCCAGGTATGTTAGAAAAGCAAATGAATATCTGCTTTTCCAACACTGAACCGCTTCTCTGCCAATCAGGAAGAGCGGGTCTGATACCTGTCACCTGATTGGCTGAAAGGACAGGCGCTCCTATTTGATGTCTAGCAGGAAGAAAAGCATGGAGGAAGCATAGAGAACACAGGAGCCGCTGCCTGTCCCACAGCTCCCCGCCGTCATTCGCTGCTTCACCCGCCACCAAGATGGGGTAAGTGCCGGTCAGACAGGGTGGGGTGCTGGTTAAATGCCGATAGGGGGGTAACATTGGCTGCATTTGATGGGCGCAGTGGCTGCATCTGATGGACACAGTGGCTGCATTTGATGGGCACAGTGAGGCTGCCATTGATAGGCACAGTGAGGCTGCATTTGATGAGCACAGTGAGGCTGCATTTGATGGGCAGAGTGGCTGCATCTGATGGGCACAGTGGCTGCAATTGATGGGCACAGTGAGGCTGCATTTGATGGGCACAGTGAGGCTGCATTTGATGGGCACAGTGAGGCTGCATTTGAAGGGCACAGTGGCTGCATTTGATGGGCACAGTGAGGCTGCCATTGATAGGCACAGTGAGGCTGCATTTGATGAGCACAGTGAGGCTGCATTTGATGGGCACAGTGGCTGCATCTGATGGGCACAGTGGCTGCAATTGATGGGCACAGTGAGGCTGCATTTGATGGGCACAGTGAGGCTGCATTTGATGGGCACAGTGAGGCTGCATTTGATGGGCACAGTGAGGCTGCATTTGATGGGCACAGCGAAGCTGCAATTGATGGGCACAGTGAGGCTGCAATTGATGGGCACAGTGGCTGCATTTAATGGCAGAGAGAGGCTGCAATTGATGGTTTTTTTTTAGTATTTTTTAGTTTGCACCCTCCCCCACCTAAAACATTTTGAGCACCAGCCACCACTGACAGAGAGAGACATCGCTCCAAATTGTCTGCACAGAGAGACCACTCCTCAAGAAAATTGCTTGATTCCTTTATCAACACAGTAAAGCCTTGTACACACCTCTAGTTTTTTTTTTACTCAATCCAGCGAGTTGAACAAAAAAACTGACAGCTCTGGTTGGAGCCGCTGAGCATGAGCAAAAGTGACCTGAGCATTGATCACTTTTCAGCGGAGTGGCAGTGCCTGCTGCAAGTGTGTACAAGAATTTTGGCGCACACTGGTGCGCTGCGGTTTAGCCGCAGTGCTTATGTACACAGTTTTCCTTAGCCGTAATCCCATAGGCTTCTTTTAGGTTGTGCGTTTTTGCTGCAGTTTTTTTTTATAGCGCACCAAAGATGCAGCCGTTTTTGTGCACTTTCAGTAAATGCAGCAAAAATGTGCAAACTAACAGAAGTCTATGGGACATGCAGGAAGACAGTGAGATCACCAACACTGCAGCCAAACTGCAGAAAACCAGTGTGAGCCCGCATCATAGTACACAGGACCAGGTACTGAAAAGGCTGCTGAAAGAAACCTCTTTATCTGCAGAGAGGGGGAGAGGAATTTAGCAGAGAAGGGGGAGGAATTAGGGAGAGGCCGGTCACAGCACACTCACTTGGAAGGAAGGACCCAGCAGGCAGAAGGCTCACTGGCTCGGTTATCAGCTTCCAGAGCGTCCCATACAGAACACCGTCGGAAGGATTGCAGTTTGAACGTTCCTGCCCACACGTCCTATTCACAGACACAGCACGCAGGCTGCCCAGAGTGTGGGTGGGCACAGTGAGAGAAGGGGCTGGAGGAGGCAGAGCGGATCCACCATCTTCCATTCGGCTGTGCTCAGTCTGAATGGAAAGGACACAGACTGTCAGCTCAGAAGTTGGGAACAGCGCTGTCTGTGACATGACAGATGTCCGCTCACAGCGCTAATGTTCCTGCACTTTTCTGGGCTGTTATCCAGCCCTGTCAGCCTCCCTCCGGAGTCACCCGAGCAGTAACACTCGGCCAACTGCACATGCTCATTTCCCAGCTGGCAGCTCACCGGCCTTTTTACGGGGAATCAGAGCGGCCTGGGGGGGAAATTGCATCCCTGCCCCCCGGCCCAGCCTGCCCCTGAGTATGACATGTTTGTTATTTAACTACTTACGGACCGCCTGCCATCATTATACAGGGGCTGTTTGACGCTGAATACCGGGGTGCAATAACCCCAGTATCTTTTTAAACAGTGGGAGGTCCGCTTTCAGATAAAAAGGGTCTCTGCAGCGGTTTTGCCGCAAGATCACTTTGTCATGCTTTTTTCTATTACAAGGGATGTTTACATTCCTTGTAATAGGAATAAATGTGACCCAATTTATTTATTTTTTTTTAAAAGACAGTGTAAAAATAAAAACTAAAAAATAAATAATAAAAAAAATAAATAATAAAAAAATAAAATAAAGTGCCCCGTCCCGCCGAGCTCGAGCGCAGAAGCGAACGCATATGTAGGTCGCGCCTGTATATGAAAATGGTGTTCAAACCACACATGTTAGGTATTGCCTGGTGATCGTTTGGGCGAGAGCAATAATTCTAGCCCAAGACCTCCTCTGTAACTTAAAACTGGCAACCTGTAAAAATTTGTAAACGTCGCCTATGGAGATTTTTAAGGGTCAAAGTTTGTCGCCATTCCACGAGCGGGTGCAATTTTGAAGCATGACCGACAGGGTATCAATTTACTCGGTGTAACATTATCTTTCACAATATAGAAAAAAATTGGGCTAACTTTACTGTTGTCTTATTTTTCAATTAAAAAAGGTGTATTTTTTCCACAAAAAAAATGTGCTTGTAAGACCGCTGCCCAAATATGGTGTGACATAAAGTATTGCAAAAACCGCCATGTTATTCTTTAGGGTGTCTGAAAAAAAATATATAATGTTTGGGGGTTCTAAGTACTTTTCTGGTTTAACTTGTAAACAACAAGTTTGAAAAAGAGGCTCAGTTAATTTTTATTAAAAAAAAAAAAAATATTCAGCCTTCAATATCACTTTAAGGGTTTATTAAAATGCCATAAACTTTACCTATAATTTTTTTCTATGCTACTGAACCCCCTTGATACAACCTGGCTTCCAGGTTATGGAAAGTGTGGATGCACTCCACCCCATCCCACAATGCAGTTCTCAGTGAGTGACAGGACAAAAGCAAATATCAATTTTAAAATGTATATATTTGCCTAGAATGTCTTGGCACCACACTGTGGATTAACTAATGCACCTTATGTTGCATGCTATACAAACACGATTGTAGTTTAATGAATGCATCTTAACTTTAAGTTTGCTTTGTTCTCTCTCCAGTAAACTAGGACTGTTTGAAAAAAAACAGAAAACTTGGAAGACATAATTAATATCTATTTCAATGAAATTATCTCTTTACCACGTGACCGGCTGTGTCCAATTACAGCCGGTCACAGAATGTCAACAAACCGCGGTAACGAGATGTTACCGGGTTCTCCTCCTCACACACCGATCATGTGTGAAAAGGAGATTGCGGTAAAATCTCGTTACCGCTCACAGTGTACACCAACCACATTGATTGCCCCCCTAATAAGGAGGACCTGTCACCAGCCACCAAAGTTCCTGTCATCACCCATCAAAGTACCTGTCATCACCCATCAAAGTACCTGTCACCACCAATCAAAATACCGGTCACAGCCCATCTGAGTACCCGAGTACCTGAGTACCTGTCACAGCCCATCTGAGTACCCGGGTACCTAAGTACCTGTCACAGCAAATCTGAGTACCTGAGTACCTGTCACAGCAAATCTGAGTACCTGAGTACCTGTCACAGCCCATCTAAATACCTGAGTACCTGTCACAGCCCATCTGAGTACCTGAGTACCTGTCACAGCCCATCTGAGTACCTGAGTACCTGTCACAGTTCATCTGAATACCCAAGTACCTGAGTACCTGTCACAGTCCATCTGAGTACCTGAGTACCTGTCACAGCCCATCTGAGTACACGAGTACCTGTCACAGCCCATCTGAGAACACGAGTACCTGTCACAGCCCATCTGAGTACACGAGTACCTGTCACAGCCCATCTGAGTACACGAGTACCTGTCACAGCCCATCTGAGTACCCGAGTACCTGAGTACCTGTCACAGCCCACCTGAGTACTCGAGTACCTGAGTACCTGTCACAGCCCATCTGAGTACCCGGGTACCTGAGTACCTGTCACAGCCCATCTGAGTACCTGAGTACCTGTCACAGCCCATCTGAGTACCTGAGTACCTGTCACAGTTCATCTGAATACCCAAGTACCTGAGTACCTGTCACAGTCCATCTGAGTACCTGAGTACCTATCACAGCCCATCTGAGTACACGAGTACCTGTCACAGCCCATCTGAGAACACGAGTACCTGTCACAGCCCATCTGAGTACACGAGTACCTGTCACAGCCCATCTGAGTACACGAGTACCTGTCACAGCCCATCTGAGTACACGAGTACCTGTCACAGCCCATCTGAGTACCCGAGTACCTGAGTACCTGTCACAGCCCACCTGAGTACCTGTCACAGTTCAGCTGAGTACCTGTCACAGCCCATCTGAGTACCCGAGTACCTGAGTACCTGTCACAGTATATCTGAGTACCTGAGTACCTGTCACAGCCCATCTGAGTACCCAAGTACCTGAGTACCTGTCACAGCCCATCTGAGTACCCGGGTACCTGAATACCTGTCACAATATATCTGAGTACCTGTCACAGCCCATCTGAGTACCCAAGTACCTGAGTACCTGTCACAGCCCATCTGAGTACCCAGGTACCTGAGTACTTGTCACAGCCCATCTGAGTACCTGTCACAGCCCATCTGAGTACCTGAGTACCTGTCACAGCTCATCTGATTGCCTGAGTACCTGTCACAGTTCATCTGAATACCCGAGTACCTGTCACAGTCCATCTGAGTACATGTGTACCTGTCACAGCCCATCTGAGTACCCGAGTACCTGTCACAGCCCATCTGAGTACCTGAGTACCTGAGTACCTGTCACAGCCCATCTGGGTACCTCAGTACTAGGGATGAGCTTCGGCTGTTCGGTCGTTCGCCGAATTGCGAACGATATGGGCCGTTCGCGCCAAATTCGTGTGGCGCGTCACGGCCCATAATTCACTGCGGCATCGCAGTGCATTGCTGGCTGATGATTGGCCAAGCATGCACTATGACCCGCATGCTTGGCCAATCACAGCGCCGTCAGTAGAGAGAGCTGTAATTGGCCAAAGCCAGGGTGGCTTTGGCCAATTATGGCTCAGGGGATTTAGTACACACCCCACACTATATAAGGCCGCCTGCACGGCGGCCCTGTGTAGTGTGTGTTCCGGTGTGCTGAGAGATAGAGAGAGAGAGAGACAGTGTCATTTGATTTGAGTTAGATAGATTAGGCAGAACAGTCAGTCAGTTAGCTGCACTTACAGTGTATTGTGTATATATATGCATCCCAGGTGTTGCATATATATATATACACTGTATTCAGTTTAGCTAGATCCGTTCCTGTTATCTTCTATCTAGACTATTTACATTTAGTGCAGTGTGTCCTGCTCACAGTGTTCAGCTAGATCCGTTCCTGCTATTTACATTCAGTGCAGTGCGTCCTGCTCACAGTGTTCAGCTAGATCCGTTCCTGCTATTTACATTCAGTGCAGTGCGTCCTGCTCACAGTGTTCAGCTAGATCTGTTCCTGCTATTTACATTCAGTGCAGTGCGTCCTGCTCACAGTGTTCAGCTAGATCCGTTCCTGCTATTTACATTCAGTGCAGTGCGTCCTGCTCACAGTGTTCAGCTAGATCCGTTCCTGCTATTTACATTCAGTGCAGTGCGTCCTGCTCACAGTGTTCAGCTAGATCCGTTCCTGGTATTTACATTTAGTGCAGTGCGTCCTGCTCACAGTGTTCAGCTAGATCCGTTCCTGCTATTTACATTCAGTGCAGTGCGTCCTGCTCACAGTGTTCAGCTAGATCCGTTCCTGGTATTTACATTTAGTGCAGTGCGTCCTGCTCACAGTGTTCAGCTACATCCGTTCCTGCTATTTACATTCAGTGCAGTGCGTCCTGCTCACAGTGTTCAGCTAGATCCGTTCCTGCTATTTACATTCAGTGCAGTGCGTCCTGCTCACAGTGTTCAGCTACATCCGTTCCTGCTGTTTACATTCAGTGCAGTGCGTCCTGCTCACAGTGTTCAGCTAGATCCGTTCCTGGTATTTACATTTAGTGCAGTGCGTCCTGCTCACAGTGTTCAGCTAGATCCGTTCCTGCTATTTACATTCAGTGCAGTGCGTCCTGCTCACAGTGTTCAGCTAGATCCGTTCCTGGTATTTACATTTAGTGCAGTGCGTCCTGCTCACAGTGTTCAGCTACATCCGTTCCTGCTATTTACATTCAGTGCAGTGCGTCCTGCTCACAGTGTTCAGCTAGATCCGTTCCTGCTATTTACATTCAGTGCAGTGCGTCCTGCTCACAGTGTTCAGCTACATCCGTTCCTGCTGTTTACATTCAGTGCAGTGCGTCCTGCTCACAGTGTTCAGCTAGATCCGTTCCTGCTATTTACATTCAGTGCAGTGCGTCCTGCTCACAGTGTTCAGCTAGATCCGTTCCTGCTATTTACATTCAGTGCAGTGCGTCCTGCTCACAGTGTTCAGCTAGATCCGTTCCTGCTATTTACATTTAGTGCAGTGCGTCCTGCTCACAGTGTTCAGCTAGATCCGTTCCTGCTATTTACATTCAGTGCAGTGCGTCCTGCTCACAGTGTTCAGCTAGATCCGTTCCTGCTATATACATTTAGTGCAGTACGTCCTGCTCACAGTGTTCAGCTAGATCCGTTCCTGTTATCTTCCTACTGACAGGCAGGCTTGTCTGGTTACAGTATATAAAGCTACCTGAAGAAAATTACAGGTGTTCTTTTTGATCCTATTAGTACCACGGTCAGGCAGCTAGACTATTTACATTTAGTACAGTGTGTCCTGCTCACAGTGTTCAGCTAGATCCGTTCCTGTTATCTTCCTACTGACAGGCAGGCTTGTCTGGTTACAGTATATAAAGCTACCTTAAGAAAATTACAGGTGTTCTTTTTGATCCTATTAGTACCACGGTCAGGCAGCTAGACTATTTACATTCAGTGCAGTGCGTCCTGCTCACAGTGTTCAGCTAGATCCGTTCTTGCTATTTACATTCAGTGCAGTGCGTCCTGCTCACAGTGTTCAGCTAGATCCGTTCCTGGTATTTACATTTAGTGCAGTGCGTCCTGCTCACAGTGTTCAGCTAGATCCGTTCCTGCTATATACATTTAGTGCAGTACGTCCTGCTCACAGTGTTCAGCTAGATCCGTTCCTGTTATCTTCCTACTGACAGGCAGGCTTGTCTGGTTACAGTATATAAAGCTACCTGAAGAAAATTACAGGTGTTCTTTTTGATCCTATTAGTACCACGGTCAGGCAGCTAGACTATTTACATTTAGTACAGTGTGTCCTGCTCACAGTGTTCAGCTAGATCCGTTCCTGTTATCTTCCTACTGACAGGCAGGCTTGTCTGGTTACAGTATATAAAGCTACCTTAAGAAAATTACAGGTGTTCTTTTTGATCCTATTAGTACCACGGTCAGGCAGCTAGACTATTTACATTTAGTACAGTGCGTCCTGCTCACAGTGTTCAGCTAGATCCGTTCGTGTTATCTTCCTACTGACAGGCAGGCTTGTCTGGTTACAGTATATAAAGCTACCTGAAGAAAATTACAGGTGTTCTATCCCAGCTTAGTGCAGCTACAGGCCATTAGTATGTCTGGAAGGCCAAGAAGGAGAGGCAGACAGTCACAAGCCAATAAGAGAGGGCAAGCAGGCTCTGTGTCTAGTGCTGGTCGTGGAGACGGTGCATCCTCATCAGCACGTGGCCATGGGACACGCTTGGCCTTTTTTTCGGCAGCTGGCCGTGTTGAGCCGCAACATGCGGAAGACTTGGTCGAGTGGATGACCAAGCCGTCCTCATCCTCCTCATCCTCTCTCACCCATGCCCAGGGTGCTTTGTCTGGCAAAGCAGCGGCCTCTTCCCTCAGCTCAATGTCATCAGTGACTCCTTCCCTAGCTCCACCATGTCCTCATGAGGATTCCCTCGAACTGTTTGACCACAGTGTTGGGTACATGCTCCAGGAGGATGCCCAGCGTTTGGAAGGCTCTGATGATGATACTGAGCTCAATGAAGGCAGTAACATGAGCACGGACAGAGGGGGTGCCCAAGAAGGACAGCAATCTGGCAGTCATGCTCCCCCTGCTGCAGCATACTGCCAGGTTTGCTCCAGTGATGAGGAGGGAGGGGATGATGAGGTCACTGACTCAACGTGGGTGCCTGATAGGAGAGAGGAGGAGGAGGAGGAGGAGGAGGAGGAGGTGGCACATCACCAACTAGGCAGGATGCCCTCCAGGGGCCAGCCTAAGGGCAGCACATTGACTGCATCACACCCCAAAGCTCCACATGTGCAGGGCGCTGCAGTCTCTGCGCGTTATTCAAAAAGTTCTTTGGTGTGGGCCTTTTTTGAGACGAGTGCATCAGATCGCACCGCTGCTATTTGCAACATATGTCTCAAGCGTATCTCGCGTGGCCAAAACATCTCCCGCTTGGGTACCACATGCTTGACCAGACATATGTTGACCTGCCATGCAGTTCGTTGGCAAGCGTATCTAAAAGACCCACACCAAAGAACAAAGACGATCTCTCCTTGCTCCTCATCAGCTGAGATTTCCAACCCCACTAGACCTTCAGTCCTCTCTGCGACCTGCAGTGAGAGGAATGAAGGTGTAGAATTAGGTGTGTCACAGCCAAGTACTTGTGGGCAATCTGCTTTTGGTACACCGACGTCAGATTGTACCAGGCAAATTTCCCTGCCCCAGCTGCTGCACCGCCGAAAGAAGTTTGCTCCCAGCCATCCACATGCCCAGCGGTTGAATGCTAGCTTGGCAAAATTGCTAGCACTTCAACTGCTGCCTTTTCAGTTGGTAGACTCTGCCCCCTTCCGTGAGTTTGTGGAATGTGCGGTTCCTCAGTGGCAGGTACCCAAACGCCACTTTTTCTCACGGAAGGCGATTCCGGCTCTCTACCGGCATGTGGAAGGCAATGTCCATGCCTCGCTGGACAGGGCGGTCAGCGGTAAGGTGCATATTACCGCTGACTCATGGTCCAGCAGGCATGGACAGGGACGTTACTTAAGTTTCACGGCGCATTGGGTGACTCTGCTGGCAGCTGGGAAGGATGCAGGACAAGGTGCAGTAGTGTTGGAGGTTGTTCCGCCACCACGCCTCCAAAATGCTGATTGTGACACACCTCTCTCCTCCACCCCCTCCTCTTCTTCTTCCTCCATGGCCTCTTCCTCGGAACCAGCGGTGCTCCGTAGGCGTTCAAGGGGCTACGCAAGTACGCAGGCCAAAAGATGCCATGCGGTGCTTGAGCTGGTGTGCTTGGGGGACAGGAGCCACACTGGGGCAGAGGTTCTGTCAGCTCTGCAGGGGCAGGTTCAGAGGTGGTTGACGCCACGCCAACTTAAGGCAGGAATGGTGGTTTGCGACAATGGCACCAACCTCCTCTCTGCCCTCCGACAGGGACAACTGACCCATGTGCCCTGTTTGGCTCACGTCTAGGGATGAGCTTCGTGTTCGAGTCGAACCCATGTTCGACTCGAACATCGGCTGTTCGACCGTCCGTCGAATTGCGAACGATATGGGCCGTTCGCGCCAAATTCGTGTGGCGCGTCACGGCCCATAATTCACTGCGGCATCGCAGTGCATTGCTGGCTGATGATTGGCCAAGCATGCACTATGACCCGCATGCTTGGCCAATCACAGCGCCGTCAGTAGAGAGAGCTGTAATTGGCCAAAGCCAGGGTGGCTTTGGCCAATTATGGCTCAGGGGATTTAGTACACACCCCACACTATATAAGGCCGCCTGCACGGCGGCCCTGTGTAGTGTGTGTTCCGGTGTGCTGAGAGATAGAGAGAGAGAGAGACAGTGTCATTTGATTTGAGTTAGATAGATTAGGCAGAACAGTCAGTCAGTTAGCTGCACTTACAGTGTATTGTGTATATATATGCATCCCAGGTGTTGCATATATATATATACACTGTATTCAGTTTAGCTAGATCCGTTCCTGTTATCTTCTATCTAGACTATTTACATTTAGTGCAGTGTGTCCTGCTCACAGTGTTCAGCTAGATCCGTTCCTGCTATTTACATTCAGTGCAGTGCGTCCTGCTCACAGTGTTCAGCTAGATCCGTTCCTGCTATTTACATTCAGTGCAGTGCGTCCTGCTCACAGTGTTCAGCTAGATCCGTTCCTGCTATTTACATTCAGTGCAGTGCGTCCTGCTCACAGTGTTCAGCTAGATCCGTTCCTGCTATTTACATTCAGTGCAGTGCGTCCTGCTCACAGTGTTCAGCTAGATCCGTTCCTGCTATATACATTTAGTGCAGTACGTCCTGCTCACAGTGTTCAGCTAGATCCGTTCCTGTTATCTTCCTACTGACAGGCAGGCTTGTCTGGTTACAGTATATAAAGCTACCTGAAGAAAATTACAGGTGTTCTTTTTGATCCTATTAGTACCACGGTCAGGCAGCTAGACTATTTACATTTAGTACAGTGTGTCCTGCTCACAGTGTTCAGCTAGATCCGTTCCTGTTATCTTCCTACTGACAGGCAGGCTTGTCTGGTTACAGTATATAAAGCTACCTTAAGAAAATTACAGGTGTTCTTTTTGATCCTATTAGTACCACGGTCAGGCAGCTAGACTATTTACATTTAGTACAGTGTGTCCTGCTCACAGTGTTCAGCTAGATCCGTTCCTGTTATCTTCCTACTGACAGGCAGGCTTGTCTGGTTACAGTATATAAAGCTACCTGAAGAAAATTACAGGTGTTCTTTTTGATCCTATTAGTACCACGGTCAGGCAGCTAGACTATTTACATTTAGTACAGTGTGTCCTGCTCACAGTGTTCAGCTAGATCCGTTCCTGTTATCTTCCTACTGACAGGCAGGCTTGTCTGGTTACAGTATATAAAGCTACCTTAAGAAAATTACAGGTGTTCTTTTTGATCCTATTAGTACCACGGTCAGGCAGCTAGACTATTTACATTCAGTGCAGTGCGTCCTGCTCACAGTGTTCAGCTAGATCCGTTCCTGGTATTTACATTCAGTGCAGTGCGTCCTGCTCACAGTGTTCAGCTAGATCCGTTCCTGGTATTTACATTTAGTGCAGTGCGTCCTGCTCACAGTGTTCAGCTACATCCGTTCCTGCTATTTACATTCAGTGCAGTGCGTCCTGCTCACAGTGTTCAGCTAGATCCGTTCCTGCTATATACATTTAGTGCAGTACGTCCTGCTCACAGTGTTCAGCTAGATCCGTTCCTGTTATCTTCCTACTGACAGGCAGGCTTGTCTGGTTACAGTATATAAAGCTACCTGAAGAAAATTACAGGTGTTCTTTTTGATCCTATTAGTACCACGGTCAGGCAGCTAGACTATTTACATTCAGTGCAGTGCGTCCTGCTCACAGTGTTCAGCTAGATCCGTTCTTGCTATTTACATTCAGTGCAGTGCGTCCTGCTCACAGTGTTCAGCTAGATCCGTTCCTGGTATTTACATTCAGTGCAGTGCGTCCTGCTCACAGTGTTCAGCTAGATCCGTTCCTGCTATATACATTTAGTGCAGTACGTCCTGCTCACAGTGTTCAGCTAGATCCGTTCCTGTTATCTTCCTACTGACAGGCAGGCTTGTCTGGTTACAGTATATAAAGCTACCTGAAGAAAATTACAGGTGTTCTATCCCAGCTTAGTGCAGCTACAGGCCATTAGTATGTCTGGAAGGCCAAGAAGGAGAGGCAGACAGTCACAAGCCAATAAGAGAGGGCAAGCAGGCTCTGTGTCTAGTGCTGGTCGTGGAGACGGTGCATCCTCATCAGCACGTGGCCATGGGACACGCTTGGCCTTTTTTTCGGCAGCTGGCCGTGTTGAGCCGCAACATGCGGAAGACTTGGTCGAGTGGATGACCAAGCCGTCCTCATCCTCCTCATCCTCTCTCACCCATGCCCAGGGTGCTTTGTCTGGCAAAGCAGCGGCCTCTTCCCTCAGCTCAATGTCATCAGTGACTCCTTCCCTAGCTCCACCATGTCCTCATGAGGATTCCCTCGAACTGTTTGACCACAGTGTTGGGTACATGCTCCAGGAGGATGCCCAGCGTTTGGAAGGCTCTGATGATGATACTGAGCTCAATGAAGGCAGTAACATGAGCACGGACAGAGGGGGTGCCCAAGAAGGACAGCAATCTGGCAGTCATGCTCCCCCTGCTGCAGCATACTGCCAGGTTTGCTCCAGTGATGAGGAGGGAGGGGATGATGAGGTCACTGACTCAACGTGGGTGCCTGATAGGAGAGAGGAGGAGGAGGAGGAGGAGGAGGAGGAGGTGGCACATCACCAACTAGGCAGGATGCCCTCCAGGGGCCAGCCTAAGGGCAGCACATTGACTGCATCACACCCCAAAGCTCCACATGTGCAGGGCGCTGCAGTCTCTGCGCGTTATTCAAAAAGTTCTTTGGTGTGGGCCTTTTTTGAGACGAGTGCATCAGATCGCACCGCTGCTATTTGCAACATATGTCTTAAGCGTATCTCGCGTGGCCAAAACATCTCCCGCTTGGGTACCACATGCTTGACCAGACATATGTTGACCTGCCATGCAGTTCGTTGGCAAGCGTATCTAAAAGACCCACACCAAAGAACAAAGACGATCTCTCCTTGCTCCTCATCAGCTGAGATTTCCAACCCCACTAGACCTTCAGTCCTCTCTGCGACCTGCAGTGAGAGGAATGAAGGTGTAGAATTAGGTGTGTCACAGCCAAGTACTTATGGGCAATCTGCTTTTGGTACACCGACGTCAGATTGTACCAGGCAAATTTCCCTGCCCCAGCTGCTGCACCGCCGAAAGAAGTTTGCTCCCAGCCATCCACATGCCCAGCGGTTGAATGCTAGCTTGGCAAAATTGCTAGCACTTCAACTGCTGCCTTTTCAGTTGGTAGACTCTGCCCCCTTCCGTGAGTTTGTGGAATGTGCGGTTCCTCAGTGGCAGGTACCCAAACGCCACTTTTTCTCACGGAAGGCGATTCCGGCTCTCTACCGGCATGTGGAAGGCAATGTCCATGCCTCCCTGGACAGGGCGGTCAGCGGTAAGGTGCATATTACCGCTGACTCATGGTCCAGCAGGCATGGACAGGGACGTTACTTAAGTTTCACGGCGCATTGGGTGACTCTGCTGGCAGCTGGGAAGGATGCAGGACAAGGTGCAGTAGTGTTGGAGGTTGTTCCGCCACCACGCCTCCAAAATGCTGATTGTGACACACCTCTCTCCTCCACCCCCTCCTCTTCTTCTTCCTCCATGGCCTCTTCCTCGGAACCAGCGGTGCTCCGTAGGCGTTCAAGGGGCTACGCAAGTACGCAGGCCAAAAGATGCCATGCGGTGCTTGAGCTGGTGTGCTTGGGGGACAGGAGCCACACTGGGGCAGAGGTTCTGTCAGCTCTGCAGGGGCAGGTTCAGAGGTGGTTGACGCCACGCCAACTTAAGGCAGGAATGGTGGTTTGCGACAATGGCACCAACCTCCTCTCTGCCCTCCGACAGGGACAACTGACCCATGTGCCCTGTTTGGCTCACGTCCTTAACTTGGTGGTGCAGCGGTTCTTGGGCAGGTACCCGGGCTTACAGGATGTCCTGAGGCAGGCCAGGAAAGTCTGTGTGCATTTCCGCCGGTCATATAATGCCAGTGCTCGGCTGACGGACCTCCAAAAGGAGTTTAACCTGCCCAAGAACCGCCTAATCTGTGACATGCCCACCAGGTGGAACTCGACGTTGGCCATGCTGCAGCGGCTGCACACGCAGCAGAGGGCCATCAATGAGTACCTGTGCGACTATGGCACCAGGACAGGGTCAGGGGACCTTGGTTTTTTTTCCCCACGCCAGTGGGCCATGATCAGGGATGCATGCACTGTCCTGTCACCATTCGAGGAGGCCACGAGGATGGTGAGCACTGACAGTGCATGCATCAGTGACACTGTCCCCCTTGTCCACCTGTTGGAGCACACGCTGCGTGGAATAATGGACAGGGCACTTGAGGCAGAACAGAGGCAGGAAGAGGAGGACTTCCTTAGCTCTCAAGGCCCCCTTTATCCAGACAGTGTTCCTGCGTGCCCGCCGATCACACAGGAAGAGGACGAGGAGGAGGAGGAGGAGGAGGAGGAAGATTGTGTCAGTATGGAGGTGGAGCCTGGCACTCAGCATCAGCAGTCTTTAAGGGATCAGTCCCAAGGAACACATGGACTTGTACGTGGCTGGGAGGAGGTGGCTGCGGACGTTGTTGTCCTTAGTGACCCAGAGGACTCCGGACCGAATGCCTCAGCAAACCTACGCTGCATGGCCTCCCTGATCCTGCAAAGCCTGCGTAAGGATCCTCGTATTCGTGGTATCAAGGAGAAGGACCAATACTGGCTGGCAACCCTCCTTGATCCACGTTACAAGGGTAAGGTTGCGGACCTTATCTTGCCATCGCAGAGGGAGCAGAGGATGAAACATCTTCGGGAGGCCTTGCAGAAAGGTCTGTGCAACGCGTTCCCAGAGACTGGGAGGTTACAAACTCCTGTTTCTGGACAACGTGTTGCTGAGGCTTCGGTCAGTCAAAGAAGGAGCGGTGGAGAAGGTGGCCGTCTGACCGATGCGTTCAGACAATTTTTTGGTCCGCAGCCCCAAGGTATGATCGGTTCCAGCAACCATCGCCAGCGTCTGTTTTACATGGTGCAGGAATACCTAGGGGCAAGATCAGACTTGGACACCTTTCCCACCGAAAATCCTCTGGGTTACTGGGTCTTGAGGATGGATCACTGGCCAGAGCTTGCACAGTATGCAATTGAGCTACTGGCCTGTCCTGCATCCAGCGTTCTTTCGGAACGCACATTCAGTGCTGCTGGAGGCGTGGTAACCGATCACAGGGTGCGTCTGTCCACCGACTCGGTCGATCGGCTGACCTTCATAAAAATGAATCAGTCTTGGATCACCACCAGCTACCAAGCACCTGATGCAGATGTAACCGAATAATTTTTTTTGAAATCTCAGATCCCTTCAAAGACTGCCTATGCTGATGCTGAGTGACTATCCCTGAGTAATTATCCTCTTCCTCCTCAATCATCACGCTGATAGCTTGTAAGAACATTTTTGGTTCTGGGCGCCACCACCAGTGCCTAAGGCACAATTTTTCAGCCCCTGTTTAACAGGGGCGTGTAATTACAATTTTTGATGTAATACTTTGCAGCAGGGCTCGTTCCTGCATTCCAACTAGAGTGTCTGTGAGGGGTTGCAGTGTTGTGGCACCAGCACCAGTGCCTAAGACCCAATTTTTCAGCCCCTGTCTAACAGGGGCGTGTAATTACAATTTTTGATGCAATACTTTGCAGCAGGGCTTGTTCCTGCGTTTCAACTAGAGTGTCTGTGAGGGGTTGCAGTGTTGTGGCACCAGCACCAGTGCCTAAGACCCAATTTTTCTGCCCCTGTCTAACAGGGGCGTGTAATTACAATTTTTGATGCAATACTTTGCAGCAGGGCTCGTTCCTGCATTCCAACTAGAGTGTCTGTGAGGGGTTGCAGTGTTGTGGCACCAGCACCAGTGCCTAAGACCCAATTTTTCAGCCCCTGTCTAACAGGGGCGTGTAATTACAATTTTTGATGCAATACTTTGCAGCAGGGCTCGTTCCTGTATTCCAACTAGAGTGTCTGTGAGGGGTTGCAGTGTTGTGGCACCAGCACCAGTGCCTAAGACCCAATTTTTCAGCCCCTGTCTAACAGGGGCGTGTAATTACAATTTTTGATGCAATACTTTGCAGCAGGGCTTGTTCCTGCGTTTCAACTAGAGTGTCTGTGAGGGGTTGCAGTGTTGTGGCACCAGCACCAGTGCCTAAGACCCAATTTTTCTGCCCCTGTCTAACAGGGGCGTGTAATTACAATTTTTGATGCAATACTTTGCAGCAGGGCTCGTTCCTGCGTTCCAACTAGAGTGTCTGTGAGGGGTTGCAGTGTTGTGGCACCAGCACCAGTGCCTAAGGCCTAATTTTTCAGCTCCTGTTCAACAGGGGCATGTAATTACAATTCTTGATCTAATATTTCACAGCAGGGCCCTGTGAGGGCTTACAGTGTTTTGGCCACAGCAACACCTAAGGCCCAAATTTCTGCTGAGTATATAGGGCAGGACCCTACTTTCAAACATCTAACTTACAAACGACTCCTACTTGCAAACGGAAGGAGACAACAGGAAGTGAGATGAAATCTACCCCTAAGGAAGGGAAATTCTCTCCTGTAAGAGTTAATATGGGAAAACAATTTCTCCTTTCCACTGATGCTTTCCAATCCTTGTTCCACAAAAAAACCCAAATTTTCCAAAAACATTTTTCATTGGGACAAAAAAGTGAGGTGAAATCTTCTGAAGAGGAGGAAAGACGCAAAACAAATGTCACAGGGGTGATAACCCTTCCCTATGTTTTCCAAAAAGCTTAGAAAAGATTTTTTGGCTGGAGCTAAACACATTAAAAATGTTCAAAATTACAAACAGATTCTACTTAACAACAAACCTACAGTCCCTGTCTTGTTTGCACTGCCTGAATACTGCTGTTCAGAGTATATAGGGACCTTTCCTTATTTTAATTTGGGTGCGGGGTTCCCCTTAATATCCATACAAGACCCAAAGGGCCTGGTAATGGACTGGGGGGTACCCATGCCGTTTGTCTCACTGATTTTCATCCATATTGCCATGACCCGACACGACATTAAACCCGCAAGCAGTTTTAAATGAGATTTTTTCCTTTAAAAATGACATTTGGTGCAGGGACTGTTCTAAACATGGGAAACACGCGTCACTTTACAGGCATACTATAGACACCCCCCAGGTACGATATTTAAAGGAATATTTCACTTTTTTTTTTTTACTTTAAGCATCATTAAAATCACTGCTCCCGAAAAAACGGCCGTTTTTAAAAGTTTTTTTTGCATTGATACATGTCCCCTGGGGTAGGACCCGGGTCCCCAAACCCTTTTTAGGACAATACCATGCAAATTAGCCTTTAAAATGAGCACTTTTGATTTCGAACGTGCGAGTCCCATAGACGTCAATGGGGTTCTAACGTTCGTGCGAACTTGCGGTCCGTTCGCGGGTTCTGGTGCGAACCGAACCGGGGGGTGTTCGGCTCATCCCTACTCACGTCCTTAACTTGGTGGTGCAGCGGTTCTTGGGCAGGTACCCGGGCTTACAGGATGTCCTGAGGCAGGCCAGGAAAGTCTCTGTGCATTTCCGCCGGTCATATAATGCCAGTGCTCGGCTGACGGACCTCCAAAAGGAGTTTAACCTGCCCAAGAACCGCCTAATCTGTGACATGCCCACCAGGTGGAACTCGACGTTGGCCATGCTGCAGCGGCTGCACACGCAGCAGAGGGCCATCAATGAGTACCTGTGCGACTATGGCACCAGGACAGGGTCAGGGGACCTTGGTTTTTTTTCCCCACGCCAGTGGGCCATGATCAGGGATGCATGCACTGTCCTGTCACCATTCGAGGAGGCCACGAGGATGGTGAGCACTGACAGTGCATGCATCAGTGACACTGTCCCCCTTGTCCACCTGTTGGAGCACACGCTGCGTGGAATAATGGACAGGGCACTTGAGGCAGAACAGAGGCAGGAAGAGGAGGACTTCCTTAGCTCTCAAGGCCCCCTTTATCCAGACAGTGTTCCTGCGTGCCCGCCGATCACACAGGAAGAGGACGAGGAGGAGGAGGAGGAGGAGGAGGAAGATTGTGTCAGTATGGAGGTGGAGCCTGGCACTCAGCATCAGCAGTCTTTAAGGGATCAGTCCCAAGGAACACATGGACTTGTACGTGGCTGGGAGGAGGTGGCTGCGGACGTTGTTGTCCTTAGTGACCCAGAGGACTCCGGACCGAATGCCTCAGCAAACCTACGCTGCATGGCCTCCCTGATCCTGCAAAGCCTGCGTAAGGATCCTCGTATTCGTGGTATCAAGGAGAAGGACCAATACTGGCTGGCAACCCTCCTTGATCCACGTTACAAGGGTAAGGTTGCGGACCTTATCTTGCCATCGCAGAGGGAGCAGAGGATGAAACATCTTCGGGAGGCCTTGCAGAAAGGTCTGTGCAACGCGTTCCCAGAGACTGGGAGGTTACAAACTCCTGTTTCTGGACAACGTGTTGCTGAGGCTTCGGTCAGTCAAAGAAGGAGCGGTGGAGAAGGTGGCCGTCTGACCGATGCGTTCAGACAATTTTTTGGTCCGCAGCCCCAAGGTATGATCGGTTCCAGCAACCATCGCCAGCGTCTGTTTTACATGGTGCAGGAATACCTAGGGGCAAGATCAGACTTGGACACCTTTCCCACCGAAAATCCTCTGGGTTACTGGGTCTTGAGGATGGATCACTGGCCAGAGCTTGCACAGTATGCAATTGAGCTACTGGCCTGTCCTGCATCCAGCGTTCTTTCGGAACGCACATTCAGTGCTGCTGGAGGCGTGGTAACCGATCACAGGGTGCGTCTGTCCACCGACTCGGTCGATCGGCTGACCTTCATAAAAATGAATCAGTCTTGGATCACCACCAGCTACCAAGCACCTGATGCAGATGTAACCGAATAATTTTTTTTGAAATCTCAGATCCCTTCAAAGACTGCCTATGCTGATGCTGAGTGACTATCCCTGAGTAATTATCCTCTTCCTCCTCAATCATCACGCTGATAGCTTGTAAGAACATTTTTGGTTCTGGGCGCCACCACCAGTGCCTAAGGCACAATTTTTCAGCCCCTGTTTAACAGGGGCGTGTAATTACAATTTTTGATGTAATACTTTGCAGCAGGGCTCGTTCCTGCATTCCAACTAGAGTGTCTGTGAGGGGTTGCAGTGTTGTGGCACCAGCACCAGTGCCTAAGACCCAATTTTTCAGCCCCTGTCTAACAGGGGCGTGTAATTACAATTTTTGATGCAATACTTTGCAGCAGGGCTTGTTCCTGCGTTTCAACTAGAGTGTCTGTGAGGGGTTGCAGTGTTGTGGCACCAGCACCAGTGCCTAAGACCCAATTTTTCTGCCCCTGTCTAACAGGGGCGTGTAATTACAATTTTTGATGCAATACTTTGCAGCAGGGCTCGTTCCTGCGTTCCAACTAGAGTGTCTGTGAGGGGTTGCAGTGTTGTGGCACCAGCACCAGTGCCTAAGGCCTAATTTTTCAGCTCCTGTTCAACAGGGGCATGTAATTACAATTCTTGATCTAATATTTCACAGCAGGGCCCTGTGAGGGCTTACAGTGTTTTGGCCACAGCAACACCTAAGGCCCAAATTTCTGCTGAGTATATAGGGCAGGACCCTACTTTCAAACATCTAACTTACAAACGACTCCTACTTGCAAACGGAAGGAGACAACAGGAAGTGAGATGAAATCTACCCCTAAGGAAGGGAAATTCTCTCCTGTAAGAGTTAATATGGGAAAACAATTTCTCCTTTCCACTGATGCTTTCCAATCCTTGTTCCACAAAAAAACCCAAATTTTCAAAAAACATTTTTCATTGGGACAAAAAAGTGAGGTGAAATCTTCTGAAGAGGAGGAAAGACGCAAAACAAATGTCACAGGGGTGATAACCCTTCCCTATGTTTTCCAAAAAGCTTAGAAAAGATTTTTTGGCTGGAGCTAAACACATTAAAAATGTTCAAAATTACAAACAGATTCTACTTAACAACAAACCTACAGTCCCTGTCTTGTTTGCACCGCCTGAATACTGCTGTTCAGAGTATATAGGGACCTTTCCTTATTTTAATTTGGGTGCGGGGTTCCCCTTAATATCCATACAAGACCCAAAGGGCCTGGTAATGGACTGGGGGGTACCCATGCCGTTTGTCTCACTGATTTTCATCCATATTGCCATGACCCGACATGACATTAAACCCGCAAGCAGTTTTAAATGAGATTTTTTCCTTTAAAAATGACATTTGGTGCAGGGACTGTTCTAAACATGGGAAACACGCGTCACTTTACAGGCATACTATAGACACCCCCCAGGTACGATATTTAAAGGAATATTTCACTTTTTTTTTTTTACTTTAAGCATCATTAAAATCACTGCTCCCGAAAAAACGGCCGTTTTTAAAAGTTTTTTTTGCATTGATACATGTCCCCTGGGGTAGGACCCGGGTCCCCAAACCCTTTTTAGGACAATACCATGCAAATTAGCCTTTAAAATGAGCACTTTTGATTTCGAACGTTCGAGTCCCATAGACGTCAATGGGGTTCTAACGTTCGTGCGAACTTGCGGTCCGTTCGCGGGTTCTGGTGCGAACCGAACCGGGGGGTGTTCGGCTCATCCCTACTCAGTACCTGTCACAGTTCATCCGAGTACCTGGGTACCTGTCACAGCCCATCTGAGTAGCCGAGTACCTGAGCACCTGTCACAGTACATCTGAGTACCCGAGTACCTGTCACAGCCCATCTGAGTATCCGAGTACCTGAGTACCTGTCACAGTTCATCTGAGTACCCGAGTACCTGTCACAGTCCATCTGAGTACCTGAGTATCTGTCACAGTGCATCTGAGTACCCGAGTACCTGAGTATCTGTCACAGTTCATCTGAGTACCTGTCACAGCCCATCTGAGTACCTGTCACAGTCCATCTGAGTACCCGAGTACCTGTTACAGCCTATCTGAGTACACGAGTACCTGTCACAGCCCATCTAAGTACCCGAGTACCTGAGTACCTGTCACAGCCGATCTGAGTACCTGAGCACCTGTCACAGTTCATCTGAGTACCTGAGTACCTGTCACAGCCCATCTGAGTACCCGAGAACCTGAGTACCTGTCACAGCCCATCTGAGTACCTGTCACAGTACATCTGAGTATCTGAGTACCTGTCACAGCCCATCTGAGTACACAAGTATCTGAGTACCTGTCACAGTTCATCTGAGTACCTGAGTACCTGTCACAGTCCATCTGAGTACCTGAGTACCTGTCACAGTTCATCTGAGTACCCGAGTACCTGTCACAGCCCATCTGAGTAGAGTACCTGTCACAGTTCATCGGAGTACCTGTCACAGCCCATCTGAGTACCTGAGTACCTGTCACAGTATATCTGAGTACCTGAGTACCTGTCACAGCCCATCTGAGTACCCGAGTACCTGTCACAGCCCATCTGAGTACCCGAGTACCTGAGTACCTGTCAAAGCCCATCTGAGTACCCGGGTACCTGAGTACCTGTCACAGTATATCTGAGTACCTGTCACAGCCCATCTGAGTACCCGGGTACCTGAGTACCTGTCACAGTACATCTGAGTATCTGAGTACCTGTCACAGCCCATCTGAGTACACAAGTATCTGAGTACCTGTCACAGTTGATTGAGTACCTGAGTACCTGTCACAGTCCATCTGAGTACCTGAGTACCTGTCACAGTTCATCTGAGTACCCGAGTACCTGTCACAGTCCATCTGAGTACCTGTGTACCTGTCACAGCCCATCTGAGTACCTGTCACAGTTCATCGGAGTACCTGTCACAGCCCATCTGAGTACCCGAGTACCTGAGTACCTGTCACAGTATATCTGAGTACCTGATTACCTGTCACAGCCCATCTGAGTACCCGAGTACCTGTCACAGCCCATCTGAGTACCCGAGTACCTGAGTACCTGTCACAGCCCATCTGAGTACCCGGGTACCTGAGTACCTGTCACAGCCCATCTGAGTACCCGGGTACCTGAGTACCTGTCACAGTATATCTGAGTACCTGAGTACCTGTCACAGCCCATCTGAGTACCCGAGTACCTGAGTACCTGTCACAGCCCATCTGAGTACCCAGGTACCTGAGTACTTGTCACAGCCCATCTGAGTACCTGTCACAGCCCATCTGAGTACCTGAGTACCTGTCACAGCCCATCTGAGTACCTGAGTACCTGTCACAGTTCATCTGAATACCCGAGTACCTGTCACAGTCCATCTGAGAACCCGAGTACCTGTCACAGCCCATCTGAGTACATGAGTACCTGTCACAGCACATCTGAGTACCCGAGTACCTGTCACAGCCCATCTGAGTACCTGTCACAGCCCATCTGAGTAGCCGAGTACCTGAGCACCTGTCACAGTACATCTGATTACCCAAGTACCTGTCACAGCCCATCTGAGTATCCGAGTACCTGAGTACCTGTCACAGTTCATCTGAGTACCCGAGTACCTGAGTACCTGTCACAATCCATCTGAGTACCTGAGTACCTGTCACAGTCCATCTGAGTACCCGAGTATCTGTCACAGTTCATCTGAGTACCTGTCACAGCCCATCTGAGTACCTGAGTACCTGTCACAGTCCATCTGAGTACCCGAGTACCTGTCACAGCCCATCTGAGTACACGAGTACCTGTCACAGCCCATCTAAGTACCCGAGTACCTGAATACCTGTCACAGTTCATCTGAGTACCTGAGTACCTGTCACAGTTCATCTGAGTACCTGAGTACCTGTCACAGCCCATCTGAGTACCCGAGTACCTGAGTACCTGTCACAGTATATCTGAGTACCCGAGTACCTGTCACAGCCCATCCGAGTACCCAAGTACCTGAGTACCTGTCACAGCCCATCTGAGTACCCAAGTATCTGAGTACCTGTCACAGTTCATCTGAGTACCTGAGTACCTGTCACAGTCCATCTGAGTACCTGAGTACCTGTCACAGTTCATCTGAGTACCCGAGTACCTGTCACAATCCATCTGAGTATCTGTCACAGTCCATCTGAGTACCCGAGTACCTGTCACAGTTCATCTGAGTAACTGAGTACCTGTCACAGTCCATCTGAGTACCTGAGTACCTGTCACAGTCCATCTGAGTACCTGTCACAGCCCATCTGAGTACCTGTCACAGCCCATCCGAGTACCCGAGTACCTGAGTACCTGTCACAGCCCATCTGAGTACCTTTCACAGTACATCTGAGTATCTGAGTACCTGTCACAGCCCATCTGAGTACCCAAGTATCTGAGTACCTGTCACAGTTCATCTGAGTACCTGTCACAGTCCATCTGAGTACCTGTCACAGTTCATCTGAGTACCCGAGTACTTGTCACAGTCCATCTGAGTACGAGTACCTGTCACAGCCCATCTGAGTACCTGTCACTGCCTATCTAAGTACCTGTCACCACCCATCAGAGTACTCGAGTACCACAGTTCATCTGAGTACCCAAGTACCTGAGTACTTGCCACAGTCCATCTGAGTACCCGAGTACCTGAGTACATGTCACAGTTCATCTGAGTATACGAGTACCAGAGCACCTGTCACAGCCCACCTGGGTATCTGTCACAGTTCATCTGAGTATCTGTCACAGTCCATCTGAGTACCTGAGTACCTGTCACAGTTCATCTGAGTAACCGAGTACCTGTCACAGTCCATCTGAGTACCTGAGTACCTGTCACAGCCCATCTGAGTACCTGTCACTGCGTGCAAAGTGTAATAGGTCCTGTGACATTGGGGTGATTAGCTCAGTGGTATATGCGTTTTTCCAGAGAGTCCACAGCAGTTAGTTATCAGGTTGAGGGTGTGGCAGCCCATTTTTATTAAAAGGAACAAAATAAAAGTTTATACACAGGATTTCACACAGAGGGGTTCTTCTCCAGTAAACTCACACAACACAAAATGCCAAACCGCCTGGCTCCTAGGCTTACTTTGCCTTGCGGTTCCCTGCTAAACCGGCCTACTCCTGGTCTCAACAGGATTCTCCAGCCCCTGGGTTAGCTCACTGTCCCCCAGACTCCAGGACTTCCTTCAGCCCCCTTGGACTTGCAAGTCGCCTCGGCTATCCCAGCCTCCCAGACCCGTCTCTGGTCTCACAGGCCCTTGTAGCCGTCCCAACCTTCCCAGTCCGTCAGACACGAAGTCCCCCCTCACCAGGGATGTAGTCTCACACAGGGCAGACAACTTTCCAGACACAGGTCTTCATACAGCAGCAGCAGTAACAAGCTGCACACACTCCACCTTCCTTCACACACTGCTCTTACCAGTCTCTCGTTATATGGGCTGTGTGCACCTGGGCACACCCCCTGCTGGCCAGGCTGTGTAAAAGTCTCAAGCATGTGGTATCATCATACTCAAGAGGAGTAGCAGAATGTGTTTTGGGGTGTCATTTTTGCTATATACATGCTTTGAGAAATAACTTATAAACTGACCAATTTGTGTAAAAAAAAAAAAATACGTTTTAATTTTCTTTCCATGTTTTACGAAGACTTGTGGAAAAAATTAACCATTCAAAAGACTCATTATGCCTCACAGAATAGACGTTGGGGTGTTTTCTTTCCAAAATGGGGTCATTTTGTGGGTAATTCCATTGTCCTGGTGCTCCAGGGCCTTCACAAATGTAATAGGTCCTTAGGAAATTAGGTGTAATTTATGCTTCTAGAACCCCTGATGGTGCTCCCTGCATGTTGTACCTCTCTGTGTGGCCAGGCTGTGTAAAAGTCACACACATGTGGTATCGCCATACTCGGGAGGAGTAGCAGAATGTATTTAGGGGTGTAATTGGAAGTATGCATATGCGTGTGAGAAAAAACTTCTTATTATGACAATTTTGTGAAAAAAAAAAAAATCCTAATTTTCCCAAGAATTGTGGGAAAATATTACAACTTCAAAAAACTCACCATGCCTCTTACTAAATACCTTTGACTATCTACTTTTCAAAAAGCGGTCATTTGGGGGGTATTTGTACTTTCCTGACATTTCAGGGCCTCAAGAAATGAAATAGGCCGTCAGTGCATCCGGTGTGATCAATTTTCAATGATTTGCACCATAGCTTGTAGACTCTATAACTTTCACAGAGACCAAATAATATCCACTAATTTGGGTTATTTTTACCAAAGAGATGTAGCAGTATAAATTTTGGCCCAAATTTATGAACAAAAATGACTTAGTTGCAAAAGTTTATCATAGAAACTAAAAAAAAAGTGGGTTTTTTTTCAAAATTTTTGCTCTTTTTTCACTTATGTCGCAAAAAATAAAAAACCCAGTGGTGATTAAATACCACCAAAAGAAATCTCTATTTGTATGAAAAAAATGATAAAAATGTTGTTTGGGTACAGTGTTGCATCACTGAGTAATTGGCATTCAAATTGTGAGAGTGCTGAAAGCTAAAAATTGGTCTGGGCAGGAAGGGTGTATAAATGTCCTGTATTGAAGTGGTTAAGTAAAATAAAATCTGGTGACCATACCATGAAGGCCTTTGTTCAGGCATTCTCTGTTATGGGGTGTCAACCGTCTCCCAGTTGTTTTGTCCCCCTGCCGTATGATCCCCTGGCAGAAACTAAAAGCAGCAATGCTGACACATATTGTGGAGGCATAGTCCCCCTTTGTCACCATAGCTGACACAGAGCAATGATGTGCAGCTGATGCTCAAGTGAATGTATGTGGACAGGAAGTGACTGCAAAGATGATGTATGAGAGCAGCAAAACTGAGATAAAAAATAAATAAGTGAAAACAGTGTTTTATATAAAGAAGGGCAATTGTTTATGAAACACACTACTTAAACAAATTAAATTCCATCCCGCTTCTTACAAAAAAATGTATATGTTATTTATAGCACAAAGTTGCATGTATCTTTCTATCCTGTGAGGTAAATAAGTTAGAAGAACTTTCCTTGCGTTTAGCCTACAAGCCTTCATAGACTTCAAAATTCCTAAGCAATATTGTCATACTTCTTGATAACAATATTTTATCACATCTCTCTGCCCACACAATGAAAATAAAAAGGTCTGGGAATATAGTTTGATTTTAAACATATGTTCAGTATACATTTGTGAATACTCTGTCATATGTTAAGATATCAGTTTTTAGTATGCATTTGAAGGTGAACTTTAAGTAGATACACAAGTACACAATATAATATAATTCTGTGTTTAGTATTACATCATAAAATATATAATCTTCTTAATTTAACAGCCAGCTCTGTACTCCAGAGCTAAGTGTTAAATGAAGAAGCAGCACTAAGAGCCAATTAGTTCATGCACTGACAAAAAATATGAGCCCATCACTCTTTTGCTGCAACGTCACTGTGACAAGGGGTAGGCCCATGACAGCCTGCGCTTAAATGAAGTAGGAATGATCCTGGCTGTCGTTAATGTAGTACCCCTCTTGTAGAAGCTGCAGATGACAGGGTTCCCCACTGCTGCACAGCCAAGCACTCAGCATCTTCCACTTGCATTCAGCCACAGAAACCAGTCCTTGAGCTTTGTTTTTGTTTTTTTATTAGGGGTCGATACCTTGGATGGGAATAGGAATTTATGGGATGCCCACTTGACAAACAAGTCATGGACAACTTCTTATTTACAGCTCCACTTCTGCAGAAAATGCCGCCTGGCCACCTCTTCACCAGCCCACCTGGCTGACTCTCTTTACACCTGTCCACCCACCTGACTCTCTGGAGATCTTCCAGGGCAATGCCAAAGACTTAGGACCCTTTTACACATAATGTCCATTTTTCACGGACTCCCTTTGCTCAGCGGGAATCACTCCGTTGATCCCAGCT
Organism: Lithobates clamitans; assembly: GCA_037952925.1. NCBI lineage: Eukaryota > Metazoa > Chordata > Amphibia > Anura > Ranidae > Lithobates > Lithobates clamitans. The sequence goes on from JBBGZY010000637.1 coordinate 6,410,549, forward strand.
GAGCAGGCGGATGACAGGTCCGTCTCTGCTCACTGTGGAGAGACAGAGATGTCAGATCTCCGCTCTCCTCTATGGGGGATCAGATTAAAATGGATCCGCGTGTCCGTTTTCATCCGATCCGCCAGACGGATGGAAAATAGGGTTTCCATTCGTCAGAGCGGAGCGGATTGGATGTCAGCGTACATGTCACCGCTGACATCCGTCGCCCCATAGAACTGTATGGAGCGTCTGTTCAGGTCCGCCTAAGAAACTGACAGACGGACCTGAACGGTCCGTATGTGTGAAAAGGGCCTTAAACAAACCGCTGTCTACAAGGGAGACTTGCTACTTGTGGCAGTCTCTCCCCTTGTCAGCCCCTGCACAGTGCTGAATTACTCACTCTGTCCTCTTTCTCCCACTGCCTCTCAGTAAAGCTTCCCTCCAGCTTTTTCTGTGGTAGGGTCCTTCCAGGCCAGCACCAGAGCTCCGACCTGAGGCAGAACACCCCCCCCGACTAGGGAGTTTGCCTGAAGGTCCACTGACAGCCTCCTCAGCACTGCATCTACAGCCTCCACTCGACTCCCCTGCCGGAATATCCTATATCTATTTATGGGATTTTCTCTGTCCCCTGCCAGCCCACTCCTGGGGATTGGCTGAGGTTCAAGGCAGCTCCTCCTCACTCCTGCCCACTAATTTCAGAACATTCTCCAACACTCTGGAAAGAGGGGGAGGCACCAGAGGGCTGTCAGAATGAGTTATCCAGCCCTGAACTCTAATAACCCTGACCCAATTAGGACTCACAGATTTACAGCATGAGCCAGAGTTAGATTTTCCTACACTACACTACTAGTACAATATCCAGGACTTTTCCAGAGCCTCTCCAAGCCTATGGAACTCCCTACCCCAAACTGTCCGTCTATCTCCTACTCTATTAGCTTTTAGACGATCTCTGAAAACCCTCCTCTTCAGAGAAGCCTATCCTACCCACACCTAACAACTGTATTTTCATTTTGTCCATCTGATCATCCCCCACAGCTACTCCCCTTTTATCCACTTGACCCTCCCTTTTAGATTGTAAGCTCTAACGAGCAGGGCCCTCTGATCCCTCCTGTATTGAATTGTATTGTAATTGTACTATCTTCCCCGATGCTGTAAAGCTCTGCGCAAACTGTTGGCGCTATATAAATCCTGTATAATAATAATAATATTAATAATATCACACACTAGAGGGTACTACAATAAATTTGGAAGACCTTAGGACATCTTGTGGCAGAAAGGAAATACTGCGAGGGATAGGTTGGTTTAAGCTGAAAATTGCAACAAAAGCGGCTTTTTATTTTATATTTCAGTAGCCATTTTATTTTGTGTTGGTCTACTGCTTTAATCTCCTGTGCTGTGCTTCTAACAATCCCAAACCTTTCTTTAAGATATAGTTTTCTCCTTTGCAGATATATGTCAGCTGAAACAAGAAGAAGGAGACTGCCAAGATTATGCACTGAAGTGGTGGTACAACTCTGATGAGAACGAGTGTGCTCAGTTCTGGTATGGTGGCTGCGGAGGAAACAAAAACCAGTTTGAAACACAAGAAGAGTGTGAAACTGTCTGTCTATCATAGAGTTGTTAAATTGTTCTACCCTGTGTTATGCAGATAACATGGTCAGTGATATATGGAATGAATGCATATGCGTTAGACAGCGAAAATGATCACAAAGGGATAAACACTGATGCTTGCTTTTAAATAAAATGTACCAGAAAATGGTTCAAGTCTTAGGTTTAAACATTTTTAATTATTTTTTTAAATAATGTATTTAAGAAATATTATGTATAGACAGTTTATGGTACGCATTTTCTCTCTTTGTACCTTGGAGCATCACATAATAATGCAGAAGAAGGGTAGAATAGACCAAACTGTGTATTTTCTAGTACTGTGATGCCTAAAGAAGTGTAGCATTAGGAATTTAAAATGTGTGCAAAAAATATTTTGTAAGATTTGCAAATGCACAAATAATGGTTTTCATCAAATAAATAATTGTCAGAGAACATCAGTATTACATCAGTAAAAAATATATTTGCATTGCAGCATTAATAACACTTCTGGGAAATATAACTAAATTCAGGGACTAAAAAATGCCTCACATTTTTTAAAAGGAAGCATGATATTTTGCTGGCGATAAATACCAAGTGGAGTCACACAGATTGAGATGAAGGCTCTGGTTAACTGCTCATGTGTCATAATATTCTAGTAGCTAAGTGTAAACCCCCCCCCTCCCAAACTTCACACCTATTCCATCGCTGGTCACCAAATTCACCTCTGGTCACTGAGAAGTTAAGCATTTTCCAGGATCTCAGAATGACTCATGAACATGGGAGATTACTGACCCGTCTATGTTTACTCATGCACAGGCTGTTAACTTTAGGTGGATCCTTTTTATTCATAGTTCTGTTAAATATCATACCAGAATTCCAACCTTTTTTTAAAAATAACTCAAGGTAACATTTCCTCTTCTAAGTTTTATAAGAATGTATTAGTAGGCTAATCTCAGGTATTATAAGAAAAGGTAAAAATGACCAAACAAGCAACATTTGTACACTTACCCAAGTTCGAATGTAAATCCAGAAATATTTAAAGCAACCCTGTCATAAAAAAAGAAAAACTCTCCCAAAAAATAACCATTTCTGCAAAAAAGAGACCTAACAGTTACCTTTTATTTACTCCCTGCTCACGTTATCAAAACACCACTCAATTCAAGAGAAATCTCTCTGCCATGCATAAATCCTTGAATCTGACACTTTGAAAATGGTTGATTGGTTGATCTCCTTGATTACCAGCAGCATGCACTGGTTCTTCCCGCACATCCTTCCACCCCAATTAGAGCAGTGTCTTGTAATGACATGGAGGTCAGTGAAGGGAGCATTACTTGAAACAGCATATGCAGTACATGTGTATTTGCAGCAGTCACCTAGCTGTATTTTTCTTTTAATACAATGGAAATGCTAATGAAGAATTACCAATCAATAAAAATTGCTCTAGTGAGAAAAACTAGATTTGTCATTTTTTTGCATTTTTTTTTTTCAATTGAATGTCAATAAAATTATTTCATATATTAGTTGCTTATGTGTGTATGTTTGGCATTAATAAAACAAAATGGGGATACTTTATATACATCATACATTACTTTCTGATAGCATTGGAAGCAAGCAACGTTTCATTTTGAGCGTTTTGGCCAATGAGCCCCTTATGTTATAAGAAGTGTCTATGAAATTATTCTGTAGTGTGTGTAAAAAAGGTCTCCGTCCAACCAGTACTCATTTATAGATATAGATTTTATAAAGGTGTACTTTGTTCACTTTACAACAGTGGTTCTCAACCTCTTTAGTGCCGTGACCCCCTGATAAAATTTCCCAAGTTGTGGGGACCCCTAACAGTAAAATTATTTTTGTAGCGTGGGTTATTTGCACCCCTAACCCACAGACATTTAGCGCTCCCTGATTCCCTTCTACTCTTACAGTATAAAAAAAACTTTATGGTACATTTTAGGATGTACCACTCTTTCTCTTCTCCTTTCTTTCCCTTTTATCCCTCTCTATCCTAATTTCTTGTTTTTTCCCCATTCCCCTCTCTAGCCATCTTTGTTGTTTTTTCTCTTATTCTTTCTCTCCCTTTTTCTTTGTTCCTCCCCCTCTTTAACTCTCCATTCCATGTATTCTATATTTTTATTCCTTCTCTTACTCCTTGATGGTGGGGGGGATGATATGAGTGGCAATGCTGGCGGGGATTTGAGATGAGTGGCAAAATTCTGATCAGCCAACTTAGGTCTGATCAAGGTCATCTTCTGATCTGAGAACTGTAGTAGGGACTTTTAATGGCAACTATAATCACAGGTAGTGTTACTCACTGTGTCTCCGAATTTGTGGTGTCTCGTAGCAGTGACACCTATGCCGAAATCAAGAGATAGGGTCTCCTCCAGCCCCTCCCACTTCACATTCCTCACCAGGCAGCTGACCTCTAGTCTCTGCCCCCCAGCCATGCCGTGAACTGAATGGGCGGCTGCGAAGAGGCTGGGAGAGCAGTGAGGGCTTCAGGAACAGCCCAGGTTTCGGTGACCCCTGGCAAATTGTCATTTGACCCCCGAGGGGGTCCTGACCCCCAGGTTGAGAACCACTGCTTTACAATATAAATATTAGCATAGCTTAGTAAAAAGGTTCAAGCTGTGTTTACTTCAGTTATCTAAACAAGTACAAGTAAAAATCCCATTGACCTTGTCCCAGCACTGCCTGTAACTGCATCTTTTGCTGGATAGCTTGGCCTGGTAATGTTAAAATGAAAAATAACAGATCTGTTAGCTGCAATCTACAGGCAATACAACTATGTTACGGGGGGAACTCAAATAACAAGAGTGACTCAAAATTGGGTGGGCTCGAAAAACATAAACTGTAGTGTTAATGTTATTGATAGTCTTTATCATAGTTTTTCTTTTTTCTTTTTCCTGTAGTTCCACTTTAAGTGTTTTAAGTGTTGCTGCAGAGAAAAAAAAGAAGAAATTATTTTATTAAAAGAGAAATAAAGTTTAAGTTTTTATATGATCTGGGTTTGACATGTGGCTCATATATCTTTTATACATCATTTTTTTAAATTTCCCTATGATCCATAAGTCTCTGTTTATAGACTATGCTAAGGAATTAACTGACAGGAAAATGCCCCTTAGCTCTCCAGCCTGGGTTTGCCAGCCCACATGTCTGTTTTTCTAGACAGGTATTGTTCGACAAGTACCATACTTTATAAATTCTATTAACAGTTGTAAACAGAAGGCCTAAAAAGGGAAAGAGAAAAGCTGAGGGAGTTCAGAAGAGGCAGAGCAGTGACTGTAACAGGATCACAGGCATTGTGATTTGCAAAAGAGTTGACAATTTTTAAAGCCTGCTTAATTGTCTGCATGTTCCTCCCAAAAATGTAATTGGAATTTATCATGCCAAAAATTCCCTACATGAATTTATCTACATAAATTGTCTTGGATTAGACTTAAAGTGGTTCTAAAGGCTTAAGGTTTTTTTACCTTAAAGCAGTGGTGGCTGGTGTTTTTTTTGTTTGGCGGGGCAGAAAACAACCCCCCCGAGCTGTCTGACGGTCCACCAGCACTTACACCAGCGGCAGCGGGGATCGGCGAGCACATTGGGGATCGGCGGGCACATCAGCGGGCACTTTGGGCAGGGGGACAGGCGGCGGCGGGCATCTGGCAGCATCTCCTGCGTCCTCTTCTCTTCTGAGATCACGGCAGCTTCCGCTGTTCATCTCATCCTCTCCTCCTAGGCATCCAATAGGATCTCCTGACCTTTCAGCCAATCGGGAAATGGGTAACAGACCCATGCTTCCTGATTGGCGGAGAGGCGATTCAGTGTTAGAAAAGTGAACATTCATTTGCTTTTCTAACACACGTGGGTGGGCTCTGAGCGCAATGCTCTGCGCTCTGAGTCCACCCTATTTTGAAGCCTATTAGAGCCTATGGCTCTAATCAGGTGCTTAAAAAAACACCCCCACTGCTGTAATTCAGGCGCCCGACGTCCTGAACAGGGGGTGGCCGTGGCGGCTGTGGATAGATTCATGCATAGCATGAATCTACCCATTAACCATATCAGGGGGTGACGTGGACAGAGGGGGCGGCGCCCATGCGCCCTTTAATGGACGGGCCGCCCCTGCCTTAAAAAGGTTGTAAGGGTACAAGGTTTTTTTACCTTTGAGGTAAACCCTTCTGTGTGCAGCAGCCCCCCAGCCCCCGTAATACTTACCTGAGCCCCTTCTCAATCCAGCAATATCCACGTGAGCCTTGGCTCTCCGGGGACTCGCACTGCTGATTGGCTTTTGGCAGCAGCGTGAGCCATCGCCTCTTGCTGCTGTCAATCACAACCAATGAGCTAATTAGAAGACAGAGGGGGTGGGTACCCAGCCACAGCTCCATATGCGAATAGACACACTGAGCCATGGCTCAGGAGCGTGCCTGCTTGGGTGCCCACACAGCAAGCTGCTTGGTGGGACCCAAAAAGAGGAGTATATGGGCTGCTCTGTGCAAAACCATTGCACAGAGCAGGTAAGTATTACATGTTTGGTATTTTAGAAAGAAAAAAAACAACAACACTTTAACATCACTTTAATGCATTCTCTGCATTAAGGTAAAAAAAATTGAGATTGATCTCGATCCAGTACGGTGCCAGAGAGCAGCAGCACTCTCCCATCTCTCTCTCCTCAATGGGCATGGAGGCAGCAGTGGGAGCCATCGGCTCCTGCTGCTGTCAATTAAATCCAGTAAGGAGGACGCAGGGGGTGGGTGTGAACTGTGCTGTGTGTGTCTATAGAGAGTGAGTCTGCACATCTGCCCCCATAACAAGTGCTTGCTGTGGGGGCAGACACTGAAGAGCAGGAGCGGACAGTGCCAGTTGGGGACCCAGAAGAGAAGGTTCTGGGCCACTCTGTGAAATACCATTGCACAGAGCAGGTAAATATAACATGGTGGTTATTTTAATAAAAAAAAAAGCTTTAGCAGCGCTTAAACTGATTTTGCAAGCCATGTGTTCACACATTCTTTGCTAGCAATATCTTCCGGAGTAGCTGCTCCTGAGAACAATATAGTGAAAATATATATTATAAGGCCAAACATTATGTGGGCTAGGTGCAGGGTTATGCGGTGGGCAGTGAACACACAGAGTTCAAGTTTCACAATAGCAATATATTTTGATACAGTTCAGCAAGTACAAACAGGCCCAGCAGGGAAGTACACCCTCCGGAGACACTTACAACTGTGACAGTGGTGGAAAAGCGGTTTAAAAACTGGAAGATGCCAACAGCATCTGCTATGAGCAGCAGAGTGCAGCCTGGCTGGTCCACACCTAAAGGGGAGGTAGAAAGAGATGTAGTCCCTGCACTGTCCCTACTCCTCTGGAGCACCGTCCCTGTTAAACGAGGAACTTATCCTTACGCTAGCCACTCGCAAGCCCGGGAGCCAGAGTTTTAAATGGACTCTGTCTGACCCAAGATGGCAGCCTAAGTCACATGGGGAGTCATGCATCCAATCGTATAGCGCCCCCTTGTGACCAAGGAAATCATAGCTGAACCAAGTTCCCCTCAACTTCCTTCCCCCTCTGCATTGCTGCTGTGGTTGAGCATCTCGAGCAGTGGAGAATACAGACAGCACCTGCCTACAATTATTTTTTGCTCCCCTGACTGTAGATAAAAACCAGAAGGGATGAGGGATGCTCAACCTATAAAATAATGGTCTTTAACCACCTACTGACTGCCTGCCATCGTTATACGTCGGTACTTTGAAGAAGAGTATCGTTGTTATGGCAGCAGCTAGCTGCCATAACCCCGGTATCCTCTTCTTCAGCGGGCGGTCCGCTTCAAGATTAAAGTGGTCTCTGAGGCGGATCCGTGGCGAGATCACTTTTATCGGCGGAGCCATCGGTAGCGGTGGAGACGATAGGATCCTCGCCCTAGCCTGACATGGAGACAAGTAAGGGGAAGATGGCCCTCACCCATCTCCATATCATTCCAGGGCGGAAGCGATGTCAAAATGTCACTTCCGCCCATAGCTCTTAAAGGGCCATTTTTTTGTAAATTCTTTCAAATGACAGCATTTTTTATTTTATTTTATACTGCATTGTAGAGTAAACATGAGATCTGAGGTCTTTTTGAAAAAAAAAAAGTTTTTTAAATGCTCCCCGTCCTGCCAAGCTTGCGCGCAGAAGCGATCGCATACGAGAGTAGCGCCCGCATATGAAAATGGTGTTAAAACCGCACATGTAAGGTATCGCCGTGATCTGTAGGGCGAGAGCAATAATTCTACCCCTAGACGTTGCCATTCCACGAGCGGGCGCAATTTTGAAGCGTGACATGTTGGGTATTAATTTACTCAGCGTAACATTATCTTTCACAATATAAAAAAAATTGGGCTAACTTTACTGTTGTCTTATTTTTTAATTCAAAAAAGTGTATTTTTTCCAAAAAAAGTGCGCTTGTAAGACCGCTGCGCAAATACGGTGTGACAGAAAGTATTGCAACGACCGCCATTTTATTCTCTAGGGTGTTAGGAATATATATATATATATATATATATATATATATATATATATATATATATATATATATATATATGTTTGGGGGTTCTAAGTAATTTTCTAGCAAAAAAACTTTTTAACTTGTAAACAACAAATCTCAGAAAGAGGCTTGGTCCTTAAGTGGTTAACATTGTTGTTTCTCTCTTTTTGGTTAAGATTGTGTAATAAACTAGTGTAGAATAAAATTCTGGCAAACAAAAAGTGCTGAGGGCCATTGCTGGTATTCTGAAAGACCTGGGTGACCCTGGAACACCCAGGTCCTTTAGAAAAAGTGACTGCAGACTCTGTCAGTGCAAAATCTTCAGGATTTAATCCTACTTATTCTAGTTGCTTTTATGGACTTCTTTTACAGACTTCTTTATATGATTACAATAACATTAGTTTATAATTTTTGCACTCCTTGGCTGTTTTCATTACAACCCTGGAGGACACTGAGGAAAGAGACTGTGCACTACAATATGGTGTATACATTTCAGGGGTTAGAACTATGTAATATACAAAATAGCATATAGAGTGCAGCAATCAATACTGTGTAATTTACAACATACTATAATGAGTTAATTGGTCAGAACTATGTAATGCATGTAGCGCCTACCCCTACCTCGAGAGTCTAATGGTGACGACCGGGGGTAGGGATGGCTGAACCACAATCTCAGGGTGCAGATTGTGGGCATGGTGTGTGATGAACAAGAAAGAAATGGGGTGCCAGTCGCTTTTGTGCTTAAACAAAAGAGAAGTTTACTTCTCAGAACAGGAAAAATGTGGGAGAGAGGGGACAGGGCACAGGGCAACCTTAAAAACTGATCCAGAGGAACAGGGACGTCCCTGTCCCTCCGAAAGCACTGGATTTAATCCAGTTCCTCCCGATCCAGGCAACTCGAGCGACCCCAGGAACTCTCCTCCCACATACACCTCTCTGGATAAACGATGGTGGCTATAATTGCCTATATAAGTTACACCCTCTCAGTATCTCCTCAGTGGCTTATTTGTCCACTTGTGGGGGGTGCTGAGGGGAAACTTTATGTGTAAAATCACAGGTATGTAAATCTTTTTCACCTTGATCTTTGGTTTGAATGTATGTATCCTTATATGTTCCAACAGCCTTTTCCTAGAAGCTAATACTTGCTTGTTTGGATTAGATTTCCACCAGCTGGGAACCCAAACTTTCCTTTCATATTGGAATGCTTTTCTTTGATCCTCTTTTCAAAATCCATACACACACACACCTCACGTTTTACCAAAAGAAAATTACAACCCAATCCAAATAATCGTTTTGACATCAAGGATTGCATTAACCTTCTAATAAGGTCTGGTACTATCTTTGACGTACTTACTTGGTAAGTAATTTCAAACCTCTCCCGTTTTTTTTGTCCCATTTTTTTCTGTGTTTAGCCTTCTCTCAGCCTTTTTTCTATTTACCACCTGATTTTTCACATGTTACCATCTGTACATATAGGGATCCACCTATTCTCCTTGGTTGAGGTGGGGTGGAGCATTCCCATAGGCTCCCAGGCCTCACAAAGTCCTGCCGGGCTGGCGTCTTCTGACTGCAGTCTAGTGGTAAGTGGGCAATACACGCCAATGAAATACTATGTTTTATATCAGGGAAAAACTTTAATGCCATATATCTAGATATATAGCTAATAACACACAATTGACCTCTCCCGCTTGAGTTCCTCATGTGAAAAGCACCGCTATATACCATCAAGTATAAAATGTAACTGCATCTATATGTTTAATGATTTATAACACAAAATATAAACCTTATTAGCAAACATTTACTGTGTCATGACATGGATATAAATTCATGTAAAGAACAATGCATCAATATGTTTATGTATTATCCATCCTTTATTCACATAATCGTACTAATTATTATTTTATCTGTAAAATTCATACGACGTTCCACTGTGCTATTCTCAAGGCCCCGACGAAGCGGAAGTGTCCGCAAAGCACATAAGCCATATCTCTGTAAACTGTTGGAGACCTGCACACCCTGAATTCAAACTCAATCACACAGACTGTAATGTATCTTAACTTGTGTTTTTTTAGATAATAAAATTGTTTATTTTTCTATAAATATAGTATTGTATTCTGTTTGTCTATACTCCTCAGAGGCACAATTAAAGTCCCACCCTGCTCTCCAAAAATTATTTTGAAACACAGTTGCATGAACTATACTCACTGCTCCATGCACTGATTCCCTTGGATGAGTTCTCTCTGAAGTCATCCCAGCCACTTCATAGCCTCCTGCTCATGAAGGGTCCTCTCTCTGGTTCTTCCTTAGAACTCCATCACTCTAGAATCTTTATCGGATCATTGGCAGGCTTTTCTCCGCATAAAGCTATATAATGGAAGGGAGTCAGGTGATTGATCAGAGTCATTTTTCCCACCCAGGGGCTTCGGCCTGGGTGAATGGTGTGTACAGTTCCTGGCTGGCACAACACAATACAACATCCACCCAGGCTGAAGCCCCTGGGGGGGAAAACTGACTCTGATCGCCTAACTTCCTTCTGTTAACTAGCTTTTCCCAGCATGCATCGCAGAAAATATGATTGACTGAGAAAAGTACGTTTATCCATCACTTGCATATACTGTAGCACATCATACTAATGTCAAAGGCAACAGTGTCACCTACTGACATAAGGGAGAAGCCACAAACAAATGGAATTAACAGAAGTCATGTAATCACTAAATACTAAATTAACCAGGCTGACTACCTCCCAGCACAATTAAATTTACCTGCAGTCCTACTCTAGGTACGAGGGCGCTACATGTATAACAGGGTTATATAGGGTACAACAGCATATGAAGTACAGCAGTCAGGACTATATTATGTACAACAAAGCATATACAATGCAATGGTCAGGACTATGAAACCTAAAACATATCATCTGGATTGAGGGGGTCAGGACTATGTAATGTACAACATTGCATATGTAGTGAAGTGGTCAGGACTATTTCATATATACAACAAAGCATATACAGTGCAGTGGTCAGGACTATGTAACATACAAAGTACTATATAGATTGCAGCAGCCAGGTTGCATTGCTCACACTGGGCTCCATTCACGGAAGGAACTTGCATGAGATATTTAGGTGTCAGGACACATTTTGCCTAAATATCTCACGTGATCCTGAAACTGTCAATTTACTAGCTGTTTGTGGGGTATTTACCGAAAAACACTAAAAACGCTTAGTAAATACCGCATGAACAGACGTTAAAATCTATTCACAGGAAGAAAGAAATAATTAAATGCATGCAGAAATTAAATAGTGGTCCAGGCATGCGGTATTTGTGGAATGTGTACCGGTTGGTAAAGGGCGAGCAGCCTCCTGCTCCTTATCAACCAGTAAACATCATGATTGTTAGGGAGCAGGTGGCATCCTTATCAAGGAGTCATAAGCTGTCAGCGGGGTTCCCCGCTGACAGCTGAATCTAAAATCAAGAATTGCTGGCAAGAAAGAAGTCAGGAGAAAAATGTTGTGGGGTCCCCCCAATGCATACCAGGCCCTTTGGGTCTGGTATGAATTTTGAGGGGAACCCCATGTCAAATATTTTTTTTTAAATGGTGTGGGTTCCCCCCCCCCCAAAATCCATAACAGCATGCAGCCTGGCAGGTCAGGAAAGAGAGGGGATGAGCGAGCGCGCTCCCTCCTGAGCCATACCAGGCCATGTGCCCTCAACATGGGGGGTGCTTTGGGTGAGGGGGTGTCATAAACCAGATGTGACCAGAACTGTGTGACTGCGACGGAGTGAACCAGACATAAATAGGTGAAAGTAAGTTTATTTAAGGAAAGTGCATATGTGAACACACCATGAATACAAGTGAACAACCAAACAATCAGTGATATAAAACCAACCAGCATATGTAGCAAGAGGGAGTACCAGAATCGTAGTCAAGCCAGGCCGGGGTCATAAACACGGAATCAGTAGCTGGGAAGGGAGATAAACAGGACAAGAGAGGATGGATGGATGACAGGAGGGACAGGTCAGGTACAAGGCTCAGAGTCCAGAGTCCAGGGTTCAGGGTTCAGGGTTCAGGTAACGGACAGGAAGCAGGATCAACAGGTTCCAGGAATCAGGAATCAGGCTTCAGGTACAGGATCAGGGTAACAGGATGCAGATCAGGGCTCAAGGACAATACCAGGGCAACATAAGTGTGCAATTGCCGGGTATTTATACTGCAGCTCTGCTAATTAACGTCAGGTGACACCTGTCTGCAGAGGGGAATACCTGCTCCATACTGCCAGGATCCATCCGCTGGTGGATGCCAGTACTGCGGCCCAAAGATGACATAACATTAACAGGGAAAAGCTCTCCTGACAGTTCCAAACTGCCAGGAGACACCTGCTGGTGGACCTCAGTACTGCATGCCAAATAACAGATATTACCAGCGGATGGAACATTTCCTGACAGGGGGGCTCTGTCCTCCCCAAAGCACATTGTCTCCATGTTGATGGGGACAAGGGCCTATTCCCCACAACCCTGGCCAGTTGTGGGGGCCTGCGGGCAGGGGGCTTATTGGAACCTGGAAGCCCCCTTTAACAAGGAGGCCCCCAGATCCCGGCCACCTCTCTGTGAATGAGTATGGGATAAATAGTTTTTGACAAATCCTTTATTTAAAAAAATGTATTTAAAAAATATAAATAAATTCCCCTTGGTGTAGATCTATTATTAGGCATGACGCCCGCCATCACTGCCGACCCTAAAAAATAAAAAAAAATGGTTATCACGCCAAGAGTTCCTGCCGTCTAAGGGGGGTGACCCTGCCCTCTTGTAACATCATCAACCTAGCATGCCCCTGGCGCCAGGGGCATTGCTAGGGGGTGGCTACTGGGGCTATAGCCCTGAATCTGGGGCCTATAGCCCTGAGTCTCTTACTGGGTGCAGCAGTGCCGGATTAATGTAGGGGCGCATCTGCCCCGTTTGCCTCGGGCGGCATTCTACAGGGGGTGATGCCGTGTGCACGCCCACCTGCAGAAAGGACAGTAGCGGTGGGACTGGGCCGCCGATCAGTCATTCCCCTAGCCCACTGCAGAGGTGCAGATATACCAGAATTAGAGCCGCCATTGCGCTGGCTCCATCTTTGCTCCCACTGCACCGCTGACCGAGGCTCTTACTGGTTGCTAGAGCCGCATAGCAACCAGTGACGTCACGGTCGTGACTCCCTGCCCTGTAGAGGGAGCCTGAGGTGGCCTCAGCGTTTAAAGCAGAGGAGGATTTTACTTCCTCCTCCTCCTCCATGCCAAGTGCTCTCTATGGTCCACCGCACCCACCTCCTCTATGATCTCCTCCGGGCCTCTGCTGTGGTATACTCTGAGGGAAGAACGGAACTGTGTGCAGCCTGTAAGGTGAGGCAGGGCATAGGCCAGTTTTATACATTGTGTATCAGCGTCATTATGTGCAGTCTGCAGGGCCATACAAAGACCCATACAAAGATGAGGGGTTCATGCTGGGACCTGTAGTCCTTCACTTTTGGGGGATGTGACACCCCCAAAAGTGAAGGACTACAGGTCCCAGCATGAGTCCTTCAGAGCTGAGAATGTAACACCCACCCGCCCCCTTAACTAGTGAAGGACTATAGGTCCCAGGCATGAACCAATGAGATCTAAGGGGTTACATTCTTAGATCTCAGGGGTTCATGCTGGGACTTGTAGTCCTTCAGTTTTGGATGTAACCCCACCCCCCAATTAAAGACTACAGCTAGGTCCCAGGATGTACCCCTCAGAGCTGAGGACATGACATCCCCCCAACTAGTGAAGGACTACAAGTCCAAGCATGAACTACAGGGATCTGAGAATGTAACCCCTTAGATCTCAGGGTCCAGGGTTTATTTATGCTTGGACCACATAGCCACCAGCAGAGACCCCACGCAGCCCACCAGGCTCTCTGGGGACCCTGATGTAAGGAGGGAAAAGAAACCCACTATTCACAGAAGACAGCTGTTAGCAGTCACCACATCCCGGTTATATGGAAAGAAGAAAAAAAGCCCCCTTGGGAATGGGATTTTGAAAGTGACTGGAAACAGTGGAGTATGTATAAAAATATAAAGTTTGTTGGATATAATACAAACATTCATGAAATAAAAATAAATCATGTGTAATATACAAATCCAATTAGAATGTAGATTGAATACACGTAAAAAAAGGCTCTTTGTAAGACCCAACGACCGTTTCTGGCTTAATGTCCTTCTTCAGGGAATTTACAAACATAAAGAGCCAAAATGTCTAATGAAAGAACATATTGCATTAGTATATAAAACACACATATTATATGTTATGCAAATGCAGTGTACAGTGCAATTAAATGAGGACAAAAAGATCTTACATCAATGAAGATTCTGCATGGTATCCCACATGACAAGAAGAAAGTGTGTGGCTAATGTTAAAAAGTTCTCTCCAGATCCAAAAAATTCAGTAAGTCCCAGCGAGGGTCCCCGCACAGTCTCCAAAGAAGGAACAACTCACTGACTAAAGATCTAAAATTAGTGGCAAATAAATGATGTATTTTCAAAAAACAAGCTAAACAATGCCTTTCAAGATTTGAGCATCAAAAGGATATATAACATTTAGCAACCCAAAAAGGCCAGCCATACAGCAAAATACATCCCAATATGGAAGGAGGATCAAAGTTGTCCTATAGTCCAAGGGGTATGCCAATGGATGCAAGTAAATAGCTATCTTGAATGCCCAAGAGTAAATACTAAAGTAATAACATTGGAATAAAAGGGTAGCAAAGCAGCCTGTTTACCTTATTACTTGTATAGCAAGGAGTGAATGGTTGTACTTCGGCGGTATGAGCCATCACAGCTAGTGTGTATTTGCTGTTAGATGGTTTAAAAAGAGAGCCGGAACGCCCAAGCATGCGCAGTGAAGCTGAGAAGGCGAAGTGACGTAATCGCGACGATGGATAACGAGTGTCGCATGTAAATGACGAGCACGTATATGTAGTAGCATCATGTCGCCAAGACAACAACCCGGCACGGTAGCATAAAAGCATCATGAAACAATCACGATGAGACAATCCAATACAGCACCTGGGAAACAAAATAACAGATAACATGTGCGCGACCTTATAGTCGAACATTCCACAAATACTAGCATAAAAGAAACAGCAAGTTAATGTCCCGATTAAGAGAAGGCAAGGGCCCTCTGCACAAGAAGTGCACGGCACCACCCCGAGGAGGGAGTGACGCCCTGCGCTAAACGTGCACCGACGCAGATTCACGGCATTAGCCATGAGTAAACCGAGATGCCACCACCAAAGTGGCGGGCACATCCCTGGGTGCGCCGGATGGGAAGCACTAAAAACTGAAAATGAAGAGAATTACAAATTAAACGATGTCATATGAGACACATCAGAACCCACATACTGGACCAAATATGAGCATACATATGAAATAAAAGGGCACAAAAAGAAAAGGAAGGAAGGAAAAAAAAATCCAAAAACCACAACCATGACACTTACTGTGTCCCAGCCCGGCCTCCGTCTGAGCTGACTTGCTGTCACCTCTCCCGGCTCCGCCCAGGCCCGCAGCGCCTTCGTTCTACTATGATGTGTGGTGGGTGGACCGCTCGGGGTGGGGTGAGCTCAGAGGCCGTGCAGAAGGGAGAACAACACGGCCGGGGAGAGGAGCGGACACTGGGGAGGCTGGACGGGGCCGCTGCTCCCCTTACCGACTAGAGAATGGAGAAGAGAGCAGGAGGGGGGAGCTCCGCACAGCTAGGCCCGGACACCATGGACCTGAACGAGCAGAATGGAAAACTATCTGCTGAAATTGAGCCATTCATCCCTCAGAAGAAAGGGACCAAAGCCCTTACAATTCCAATGTCTCTATCAGGCGATGGTGGAAGCGTCGGTGGACTTGAGCCCACACCTATTCCAAGCTATCTTATAACCTGTTACCCATTTGTTCAAGAGAACCAGACAAATAGGCAAATAAAACTGTATATTAATGATATAAGATGGCAACAGTCAAACTCAAACCCTCCTGGGCCTTATTTTGTGTATCCTATTGTACCTGCTCAGCCACCTGTATCAACAGAATACATGTACTACCAGCTAATGCCTGCACCTTGTGCTCAAGTCATGGGATTTTGCCGTCCAATTCCTACTACTTACACCACACCTCTTCAGGCAACCAATGGCAACAATGCAATCACTGTTGAGGTGTCCAATGAAGAGTGTGGCGGTACAAAAAGAAACCTGTTGACCAGGCCCAGACAACCTGTCCAAAATTGTCCTCTTAGTGGATGCTTGTCAGCAAACAGATTTTCCAAATGAAATAGCCAACAAATCACTGTCTGAAAGTATGGGTACAGTGGAAAACAAAAGTGAGACGTTGGCGGTCTTCTCATCCTGCAGCAGAGTCCTCCAGCGAGCAAGGAGCAAGTGAAGCCGATATTGACAGTGACAGTGGATACTGCAGCCCAAAGCACTGCCAAGTAGCTGCTATGTGTTCTGGGCATGCAGACTGTACTGCTTCAGCTGTCAGTATTGCAGAACCAACCGTTTGCACAGCTGGAGGAAGTTGGGCCAGTGTTGCCTCCCAAGCTACTCAGAAGAAGCCTTGGAATGAGAAAAGTCAGGTTTTCTGTAGAGGAGGAAGACAGGCTGAACTCAGAAATAATGCACAGCGTGGGTATCATATGAGAGGACAGAGCACGTCATCAGAAAGGAGACAAAATATTCAAAGGAAGCAAGACAGTATAGCTGGGACCACAGCGCAATTAAACAGACCTGACCAGAGTCCTGAACAGCTGTACTTCGAGGATGAAGATGAATTTCCAGAATTGAACAGCAGCAATGGGAGTTCTAGGAATAAGAGCACACAGCCAAAAGTGTTGGATGGTTTACCTGAAAATTCTCCAATTAACATTGTTCAGACCCCAATCCCTTAGAGAGTATTGCAATCAGGTACTAAGAAAGGAGATTGACGAATGTGTAACTGTGTTACTGCAAGAACTGGTCAGCTTTCAAGAGAGAGTGTACCAAAAAGACCCAGTGAAAGCCAAGTCGAAGAGAAGATTAGTTATGGGTTTACGAGAAGTAACCAAGCACATGAAATTAAACAAGATCAAGTGTGTTATTATTTCCCCAAACTGTGAGAAAATTCAGTCAAAAGGTGGATTGGATGAGGCCCTCTATAATGTCATAGCTAGGGCCAGAGAGCAAGAAATTTCCTTTGTTTTTGCTCTAGGAAGGAAAGCACTGGGTCACTGTGTGAACAAATTGGTACCTGTCAGTGTTGTTGGCTCTTTCAGCTACTCTGGGGCAAAGAACTTATTTAATAATCTGGTGTCACTGACGGAAGAGGCCAGAAAGGCGTACAAAGATATGGTGTCGTTAATGTAGCAGGAACATGCTGAGGAGGCTCTAAAGAATGTTAAAAAAGTTCCTCACCACATGGAAACAAATAAATAAATCCACAACCATGTCAAATGAATTATAAAGAATAATGATAAGAATTATCAAAACATTTTAAATATGAATCCCATCCACTATAAGGTAGGCATTATAGGGGAGAACATAAAAACAAAACATCATACAAAAAATTATGTCTAATGTTTTCATTCTTCCCAACCTTCTGAGGCAAAGCCTTCTAAAAACGGACGATAGCTTATTACATCATTGAGACCAGGGGCTGACGTAGCATTCAAAGTTGCTATCCATCTCGTTTCTCGCTGTAACAGGATCCTATTCCAGTCACCTCCCTGACTGTTTGGGTGTAATCTGTCCAATATGAGGATTTTGATTTTAGGGATCCTACTATCGTGAACATCTCTTACATGGAGGCCCAGGGGAAGTTCAGGGCAGGAATTTTTCATACTGGTAATGTGTCTTAATGCTCTTTTGTGGTATGGTTGTTTAGTTTTGCCCACATAAAATGCGCCACATTGGCACACCAACATGTAGACAATGCCTATGGTTTTACAATTTGAGTAGTGGACTGGTTTGAAAACTCTACCATTGGGTAAGATCACATTCTCACCAATATACATGTATTGACACAGATTGCAACCGCCACAATGGAATGTGCCAGGGCGTTTGAAAGGGTCAGCCCAGAACTCCCCCGTAAATTCGCTTTGTATTAGGGTATCCTTTAAGGATTTAGTTCTACGATATGTGATGGACGGTTTAGACGGTTAGGATGGCACAAAGGAACAAAGGAATTTAATAAAGGATCTATAGTTAAAAGATGCCAATATTTACAGATAATCTTGTTGATTTGATGATTTTGTTTGGTAGATCTCGTAATGATTCATAAGGTGTTGGATTTAGGTTCAATCATCTTTTTTATAGTTGTCTTTTTAGATAGAAGGTCCTGTCTTGATCTCTGGGTGGCCCTTTTGAAAGCCTTCTTTAGGCAAGTGAGTGAATAGCCCCTCAAAAGCAAACAATCTCTCAGGTCGTTTGCTTCTTTTTGGAATATTAGGTCATGTGTACAATTCCGACGCAACCGTAAATATTGGCTGAATGGAATCGACCTAATGAGGGGCGTAGGATGAGCGCTGTCAGCGTGTAAAATACTATTGCAAGCGGTATCTTTCCGATACAGTG
Organism: Lithobates clamitans; assembly: GCA_037952925.1. Classification (NCBI taxonomy): domain Eukaryota; kingdom Metazoa; phylum Chordata; class Amphibia; order Anura; family Ranidae; genus Lithobates; species Lithobates clamitans. The sequence goes on from JBBGZY010000637.1 coordinate 6,429,198, forward strand.
CACTAGTTAATTTACCATCTTTTTCCTTTGATATCGTAATATCAAGGAAGTTGATAGAAGAAATGCTATATGTTATGGTAAATTTCAAATGGCATCCAAACAAGAAATGAATAAATCTGGAGGACCAGCCCAGATGATTAAGATATCGTCTATGTAACGATTCCAACTTAAAATTGACTTTGTCAGGGGTAGAATAGCCTCCTCAGACAGAACCCCATTGCTACGACCTGTACCTGGAGGTAGTGGGAACCATCAACAGAGAACACATTATGTGTAAGTATGTGTTCTAAAGCCGAAAGAAGAAATTGATCAAATGGACGATTGTCTCTATGTGATTGAGAGAGGACGTGACTTACAACCCTGATGCCCTGCTGGTGGGGGATGGAGCTATATAAAGCCTCAACATCAACTGCCACCAGCAGGGCATCAGGAGGCACAACCATTTCCTCCAACTGTTGAAGAAGATGTATAGTTTCTTTGATGAATGATGGTAAGTTGTTGACATAAGGTCGAATTTGTTCATTAATTAATTTACTCAGATTCTCTGTGAGAGATCCACACCCTGATACAATTGGGCATCCTGGGGGTATCACCTTATTTTTGTGCACTTTAGGAAGACTATAAAAAGTCGGTATTTTAGGGTAAGGTGTCCTAATAAATTCCCAAGTTTGCATATTGATAATCTTATCTGCATAAGCATTATCTACCAGTAAATAAAAATCTTTATTAAATTTATCAATCAGTGATCTTGAGATCCGTTTGTACCAAGCCTGATTGTTCAAGATTTTAAGGCACATATCTTTGTATTGTGAATTGTTCATTATGATGATATTACCTCCCTTGTTGGCTGGTTTAATGGTCAATTGTGTCTGTTTGGTCAAAGTGTCCAGAGCGTTTCTTTCTTTCTTGGACATATTGGTCGAATTGTTAGAACGAAACCTAAGTTTATTCATTTCCCTAGTACTCATAGTAAGGAAAGCTCCCAAATTGATATTGGAGCAAATGACAGGGAATTTATCTGATTTTTTTCTTAAGGGATGATTGGATTTTTAATGTTTTATCCGTTTTAGTGGGAATATTCTCTGCAAGTAAATCCTCTAAATCAATCTTATCAATGAGGTCTATGCCATCTTGGTCCTCTGTTAGTTTTATCAAATTTTCTAAATCAATTTCATATTGTGTTTTCTCTTTAGTTGGAATTGGATCGGTTTTGCTATACATGCTTTTTAGCAGTAGTTTTCTAGTGAATAATTGCAGATCCTTTATAACTTCAAATTTATCTAAATCAGATTCAGGACAGAAGCTTCGACCTCTTGACAAAACGAATATTTTATCCACAAATTATAATCAGAAAGATTAATGATATTTAGACGATTATCAGAAATCGCATGTGGGTATAGCTATGATGTAGTATTAGTTAAATTGGGCTTCAAGTCCCCTGTAGGATCGCCATTATTGATCGCACTGTTTTGTATAAAGGATATGCCAGAGATAGATTGCTCAGATGAGCCACCACATGAGTCAATTACTTGGTTACCCAAAAGACTTTTGTGATAAGTGATAGAAACAGCCTTCACCATACGCTTTTTGGTAAGTTGTGATTCTTTGTTCGGTGACTTCCATTTAAGTTTTTGAGATTTTTTCTTATCTTAAATAGACAGCTGTGAAGAAGAAGATATAGAAGAATTTATTGACATATTTGAGCCTCTTTCTCTTGTAGCTCTCCACATTTTATTGGGTTTAGAGCGTGAACAAGAATTTGTATTTTTTTGCCAATGATAGGCTTTGGCCTCCTGAAAGGCTATTTTATCCCTCCAGAACTTGTGTTCTTTTATAGGGATAGTATTTTTAGCTATAAGGTCTAGGTGTATTTTGATATTTTCCTCCTGGACCTTATAGCTATCAAGAGTTTCAAAGGGTTTCAATTGCACATAAATCTTTTCAATGTCAATATTCAGCAATGTAATTAGTTTGAGGTATTCTTCTAACAGTAGCTTCATCATTTTTAGGCTGCATTGCTGAAGATTGCTCTCCCATCTCTTTTTAAATGAGTCATCTATGTTATCAAAGCTGGGGAAAATTTGGATCTTTTGAAAATACATAATTTATTTGCCACTAATTTTAGATCTTTAGTCGGCGAGTTGTTCCTACCTTTGGAGACTGTGCGAGGACCCTCACTGGGACTTACTGAATTTTTTGGATCTGGAGAAAACTTTTTAACATTAGCCGCACCTGAAGAAGGGCATCAAGCCAGAAACGGTCGTTGGGTCTTACAAAGAGACATTTTTTACATGTATTCAATCTACATTCTAATTGGATTTGTATATTCCACATGATTTATTTTTAATTCATGAATTTTTGTATTATATCCAAATATATTTTTATACATACTCCGCTGTTTCCAGTCACTTTCAAAATCCCATTCCCAAGGGGGCTTTTTTTCATATAAGGAGGGGGCTTTCTGGGGACCCTGATGTAAGGAAGGGGCTCTCTGGGGACCCTGATGTAAAGAGGAGGCTCTCTGGGGACCCTGATGTAAGGAGGGGGCTCTCTGGGGACCCTGATGTAAGGAAGAGGCTCTCTGGGGACCCTGATGTAAGGAAGGGGCTCTCTGGGGACCCTGATGAAAGGAAGAGGCTCTCTCGGGACCCTGATGTAAGGAGGAAGCTCTCTGGGGACCCTGATGTAAGGAGGAGGCTCTCTGGGGACCCTGATGTAAGGGGGGCTCTCTGGTGACCCGTATGTAAGAAGGAGGCTCTCTAGGGACCCTGATGTAAGGAGGAGGCTCTCTGGGGACCCTGATGTAAGGGGGGCTCTCTGGGTACCCTGATGTAAGGAGGAGGCTCTCTGGGGATCCTGATGTAAGGAGGAAGTTCTCTTGGGACCTTGATGTAATGAGGGGGGCTCTGGGGACCCTGATGTAAGGGGGGGGGCTCTCTGGGGACCCTGATGTAAGGAAGAGGCTCTCTGGGGACCCTGATGTAAGGAAGAGGCTCTCTGGGGACCCTGATGTAAGGGGGGCTCTCTGGGGACCCGTATGTAAAAAGGAGGCTCTCTAGGGACCCTGATGTAAGGAGGAGGCTCTCTGGGGATCCTGATGTAAGGAGGAAGTTCTCTGGGGACCTTGATGTAATGAGGGGGGCTCTGGGGACCCTGATGTAAGTGGGGGGGCTCTCTGGGGACCCTGATGTAACTCAGATATGTAAAGTCATTTTATATATGCACTGAGCAAAATTATAAACGCAACACTTTTGTGTTTGCCCCTATTAATCATGAGCTGAAAGATCTATGACTTTTTCTATGTACACAAAAGGCAGGCCTATTTCTCTCAAATATTGTTCACAAATCTGTCTTAATCTGTGTTAGTTAGCACTTCTCCTTTGCCAAGATAATCCGTCCACCTCACAGGTGTGGCATATCAAGATGCTGATTAGACAGCATGATTACTGCACAGGTGTGCCTTGGCCACAATAAAAGGCCACTCTAAAATGTGCAGTTTTACTGTATTGGGGGGTCCAGGCGGTCCAAAAACCAGTCAGTATCTGGTGTGACCACCATCTGCCTCACCCAGTGCAGCACATCTGCAATAACCTTTGACCAGGCTGTTGATTGTGGCCTGTAGAATGTTGGTCCATTACTCTTCAATGGCTGTGCGAAGTTGCTGGATATTGGCAGGAACTGGAACACACTGTCGTTTATGTTGATCCAGAGCATCCCAAACATGCTCAATGGGTGACATGTCCGGTGAGTATGCTGGCCATGCAAGAACTGGGATGTTTTCAGCTTCCAGAAATTGCAACATGGGGCAATGCATTATAATGCTGCAACATGAGGGGATGGAAGTGGATAATTGGCACAACAATGGGCCTCAGGATCTCGTCACGGTATCCCTGTGCATTTAAAATGCTATCAATAAAATGCACCTGTGTTCGTTGTCCATAGCAAAGGCCTGCCCATACCATAACCCCACCGGCACCATGGGCCACTAGGTCCACAATGTTGACATCAGCAAACCGCTCACCCACTGTCTGCCATCTGCCCTGTACAGTGAAAACCCGGATTCATCCATGAAGAGAACACCTCTCCTAAGTGCCAGACACCACCGAATGTGAGCATTTGCCCACTCAAGTCAGTTTACGACGTCAAACTGCAGTCAGGTTGAGACCCCGATGAGGACAACGAGCATGCAGATGAGCTTCCCTGAGACGGTTTCTGACAGTTTGTGCAGAAATTCTTTGGTTATGCAAACCAATTGTTGCAGCAACTGTCCGGGTAGCTGGTCTCAGACAATCTTGGAGGTGAAGATGCTGGATGTGGAGGTCCTGGGCTGGTGTGATTACACGTTGTCTGTGATTGTGAGGCCGGTTGGATGTACTCCCAAATTCTCTGAAACGCATTTGGAGACAGCTTATGGTAGAGAAATTAGCATTCAATTCAAGGGCTACAGCTCTGGTGGACATTGCTGCAGTCAGCATGCCAATTGCACGCTCCCTAAAAATATGCCATATCTGTGGCATTGCGCTGTGTGATTAAACTGCACATTTTAGAGTGGCCTTTTATTGTGGCCAGCCTAAGGCACACCTGTGCAATAATCATGCTGTCTAATCAGCATATTGATATGCCACACCTGTGAGGTGGATGGATTATCATGGCAAAGGAGAGGTGCTCACTAACACAGATTTAGACAGATTTGTGAACAATATTTGAGAGAAATAGGCATTTTGTGTACATAAAATAAGTCGTAGATCTTTAAGTTCAGCTCATGATAAATAGGGGCAAACACAAAAGTGTTGCGTTTATCATTTTGAATAATAGAAAACCTTGCACCAATGCCTGATTAGTGTGCTAGTTAAGCTGCTCCCCAAGTGCTGTAGGTGGCCTACTGTGCAATGAAAATGTAATAGTGGTAGGGGGCGCTGTGACTATTAACTAAAAACCTCAATGAATTAAATAGTGCCAATACAAATTGCAAATGGTATATATACAACATATACTGTATCTACTGTATCTATACTGCATCCAGCTAGATTGGTTAAGATGTTCCCTACCCGGTCACCTAGTTGCTGGTGGTGCAGTTCCCTCAATGCCGATTTCATGCATATCTTTTGGAACATCTTTTGGACCGGGCCCCCGCTAGCAAAAGAGCTGGAAGAAGATAGTGGGGGAGGCCGGCAGAAGATACCGGACCCCAGGGAGAAGAGGTCAGACAGCGTGGAGAAGAACTGGACACCGGGAGAAGATGCGGAGAGCGCGGAAGAAGACCCCCAAAGTCAGAAGAAGACCCCCAGAGCTGCCTAATAAATGACTTTAAAAACCTGTGTAGTGTGTTTTTTTCTTGACACTTTTCTCCCCCAGGTGAATGGCTAGGGGTACCATGTACCCCGTACTCATTCAAGTAGGGTGGGGGGCCGAGATCTGGGGGCCCCCTTATTAAAGGGGGTTCCCGGATTCTAATAAGCCCCCCGCCCACAGACCCCGACAACCAATGGCCAGGGTTGTCGGGAAGAGGCCCTTGTCCTCATCAACATGGGGACAAGGTACTTTGGGGTGGAGGCTGGCCGCAGCATGCCCCAATTCCCCAAAGTACCCATCCCCCATGTTGAGGGCATGCGGCCTGGTACGGTTCAGGAGAGGGGGCGCTCGCTCATCCCCACCCCTTTTCCTGACCAGCCAGGCTGCGTGCTCGGATAAGGGTCTGGTATGGATTTTGGGGGACCCCCCATGCCGTTTTTTCGGCGTAGGCGTTCCCCTTACAATCAATACCAGACCGAAGGGCCTGGCATGCACCCGGAGGGGGAACCCATGACAGTTTTTCTCGTGCTGCTTTAATAGGAAGATGTGTTTTTCCTATTGCAGCGAGTGCGAGATGTACCTCGCCAAGAACCAGCACGATCCCATCGCGCTGGAAACATTCTCACATTTAGGTACTCCTGTGTGTGCGCTGGTTCACACGCTAAATTAAGGATCTATCCAGTGCACCAATTAAGGTCTGAACCAGCGCAGTGCATTCATCTTAGTAAATGACCCCCAAAGTGGCACATAATTGTGAAGTGGAAGGAAAATAATAAATGGTTTTCAACATTTTTTACAAATAAATATGTGAAAAATGTGGAGTACATTTGTATTCAGACCCCTGAGTCAATACTTTGTAGAACCTCCTTTCACTGCAATTACAGCTGCAAGTCTTTTTGGGGATGTCTCTACCAGCTTTGCACATCTAAAGATTGCCCATTCTTCTTTACAAAATAGCTCAAGATTTGTCAGAGTGGTTGGAGAGTGTCTGTGAACAACGATATTTAAGTCTTTGCCACAGATTCTCAATTGGATCTAGGTCTGGACTTCGACTGGGCCATTCTAACACATGAATATGCTTCGATGTAAACCCTTCCATTGTAGCTCTGACTGTATGTTTAGGGCCGTTGTCCTGCTGGAAGGTGAACCTCTGCCCCAGTCTCAAGTCTTTTGCAGACTCTAACAGGTTTTCTTGCCCTGTATTTGACTCCATCCATCTTCCCATCAACTCTGACCAGCTTCCGTGTCCCTGCTGAAGAAAACCATCCCTACAACATGATGCTGCCACCACCATGTTTCACAGTGGGAATGGTGTATTCAGGGTGATGTGCAATGTTAGATTTCCGCCACACATAGCGTTTTGCTTTTGGGCCAAAAAGTTCAATTTTGGTCTCATCTGACCAGAGCACCTTCTTCCACATGTTTGCTGTGTCCCCCACATGGCTTCTCGCAAACTGCAAATGGGACTTCTTATGGGTTTCTTTCAACAATGGCTTTCTTCTTGCCACTCTTCCATAAAGGCCAGATTTGTGGAGTGCACAACTAATAGTTGTCCTGTGGACAGATTCTCCTACCCGAGCTGTGGATCTCTCTGTTGTAATATGTTGGCCGATTTATGTATAATGTTGTATTGGAGTGCCATGTTGACCAGAAATTCAGTTGAATTGTCCAAGTCAACTGAATTTTGACATATCAAGGGGACAGATGAAGACTCTTTGATGTGTTAGTCTTATGCAAGTCTACCTAGGGGTGTGAGGTATGGGCTGTTAACCTAATTGAACATTTCAAAGGGTACATTGTTTAAAGGACCATAGAAGAAGTATTTATTGATGGTATTTAGACTTGAGGGGGTAACAATGGGATCAAGGAGTGTTTTGGGTTGGCCTAGGGGGGCTAATATATCAGGGGGACTTCTTGATATTAATATGCAAGAATACAGATTAGGAATGTAGGTATTCCAAGGGCTCAAAAGGGTGTTCAGGTGGTATCTGTTAATCTAATTACACATATCTAAGGACTTGTTGATGTTGATATGCGGGAGTGCAAATTGGGGCAGTTTATGACTGCCCTAAATTGAAATTAAAGTACTAAATTGAAACGGCCAATCAAATTACTCAGCCATTCAGTGTCTAGTGAATATAACACGGCATTCAGTCTATAGTTTAGTTAGGCTTATCTGTGTGTGAACACACAGACCTAGGAACATGGGACTCTAAATTATATCTACTCTGTCGGATTTTTTGTCATCTGTGGACTTTGGACTTTGTTCTGTGTTGGAAGTCAATAAAGTGCATCTCTCTGGAAGAATTGGGTTGCTGCGGAAGAGTACTTACTAATTAATTATCATACCCACGATACTACTATAATACTACTACACATATTAATATTATATCACTAAACTCTGCAGCTCCTCCAGAGTTACCATGGACCTCTTGGCTGCTTCTCTGATTAATGCTCTCCTTGCCGGCCTGTCAGTTTAGGTGGACTGCCATGTCTTGGTAGGTTTGCAGTTGTGCCATACTCTTTCCATTTTTGGATGATGGATTGAACAGCACTCCGTGAGATGTTCAAAGCTTGCAATATTTTTTTTATAACCTAACCTACTTTAGGCTAGGTTGGGCAGAGACACAGAACAGAGCTCTGTCTATGTAAACAAGTGCGATTTCTGTTCTGACCGGGGGGGGGGGGGGAGTAATGGATTTTGTGTCCCTGAAAAACAGGGAATAAAATCCATCACTTCCCATAGTCACTTCCCACATCTCATAGGTGTTTAACCAATTCCCAGCCAGTGTCATTAGTACAGTGACAGTGCATATTTTTTAGCACTGATTACTGTATTAGTGTCACTGGTTCTCCTAAAGTGTCAGTTAGTTTGACTGTCCACCGCAATATTGCAGTATCGCTATAAGTCGTTCGCCACCAATACTAGTGAAAACAAAATAAAAAATCCAGTATATTTCCCATATTTTGTAGACGCTATAACTTTTGCGCAAACCAATCAATATACGTTTATTGGGATTTTTTTTTACCAAAAATATGTAGCTGAATACACATTGGCCTAAATTTATAAAGAAATCTTTTTTTTTTTTTTCTTCAATTTTTTTATTGGATGTGTTTTAAAGCAGAAAGTAAAAAAAATATATATATTGATAGCGCAAAAAATAAAAAGCGCAGTGCTGATCAAATACCACCAAATGTTAAGTTAATGTCACCCCAAAATCGATTTGAAAAATGCAGTGCGATTTTCAGAATTGGATCACATGGGTGTGAACACCCATGCGATCCAATTCTGATGCGGGGAAAAAAAGGGTCCTGCACAATTTTGGTGCAGATGCCGTGCAGTTTGAGCCATAAAAAAATGAATGTCTCAAATAGCACTGCTGCAGATTCGCATGTGATTTGAACAGGAATGCGGTGCTATTCTTGTCCAAATCACTTGTGGTTTCTGCACCACACCAGTGTGAACCGGGCCTTAAAGAAGAAGAGGAAGTATGGGTATGTGGTATGGAAGGCCATGGTTGGATCAAGTTAGAGTAGTCCTTGACCTACATTGAAACACCAAGTAGTGGTCTATTTACTTGTGTATTTTATTCCTGCATTGTTTGTGTGTAACTCAAGGGCCTATGATACATGTCTTATTAAACCTGTACAGTAGGAAAGTTATAACCCCTGTCCTGTTGTTTTTTTGCAAATTTCCTTAACTTTTTGTCTTGTAAACACAGCAGGGAATGGGTGGAAATATCTGTAATATGTGTCCTGCACAAGTGGACAGTTTTAAGCAACAGACAGCATGGATTCATGAAGTTGACAGATAAACCTGATTTCTTTTTATGAGGAGGTAAATAAAACCTTGGACAGAGGGGTGGCTGTGGACAAGGAATACTTGGACAGAGGGGTGGCGGTGGACGTGGTATACTTGGATTTTGCAAAAAGCGTTTGGCAAAGTTCCCCACACATGGCTAATATGTAAGGTAAAGTCTACAGGCGTGGAAAGATCAGTTTGTAAAGGGATAGAAAACTGGCTAAAAGACAAAATTTAGAGAGTAGTGGTTAATGATTCTTACTCTGAATGGTCTAAGGTTATCAGTGATGTACCCCAAGGTTCAGTGTTGGAACCAGGGCTTTTTTCTCAGGGAATAGGTGCAGGAACTCCACCCTTCCGAGTCACACTTTATCTATGCCCCCTACCCGTCTCTGAGCACCATTCCTTGGTTCCACCGCCTCCCAGCACCTTTCAGAGAATACAGAACCGAGTATTTTGTACTATTCAGTGATTTCTATGAAATTTGGTAATGAAAACAAGAAAGATTTTAAAACATTCCTTGCAATGAGCAACAATAGACCCCACCCCAGCAACAACAGACTCCACCGCTGAAACAATTGACCTTCCGCAGCAACAATAGATCCCCCACACAACAAAAGACTTTCCACCCAGCAACAATGGACCCCCCACACAACAAAAGAGTTCCCCCCCAGCAATAATAGACCCCCCACACAACAAAATACTTTCCCCCAGCAACAATGAACCCCCCACAACAAAATACCACCCCAGCAACAATAGACCCCTAGCAGAAATAACAGATTTCTCAGCAGCCAGCATCAATAGACTCTCCAGCTTCCAGCAACAATAGACCTCTCCCTCAACAGTAGATCTCACACAGGAACAATTGACCATCCCCAGCAAGATAAGACCCCCCACCAGCAACAGTAGACTTACCCAGCAACAATAGACACCCACCCTAAAACCGATTCCCACCAGTGATAATAGATACCCCAGCAACAAACATCAATAGACCCTCCAGCACCCCTTTCCAGTACATACTTTCAGTGCTGGAGCTGCGTTCCCCCGCGTTCCCGCTAAAAAAAGCCCTGGTTGGAACCCTTACTTTTTAATATCATTATAAATGATATTGGGTCTGAGATTAAAAGTACCATTTCAGTCTTTGCAGATGACACCAAGCTATGGAGTGGAATGATATCCTTACAGGGTGTCTGTAACTTACAAGACAACCTCAATGCACTGTTTAAAGTGGTTGTAAACCCTTACAGACCACTTTCACCTACAGGTAAGCCTAGATTAAGGCTTACCTGTAGATGAATGAATGAATGAATGAATGAATGATTGATTTATAAAGCGCTGCAAATGCGAACTGAATCGCCTCAAGGCGCTGGATGCATTCTCTGATGTCAGCTTCTCAGAAAAGGAAGGTCTTTAGTTTTTTTCTGAAGGCCTGGTGGTTTTCTTCCATGCGGATGTTGGTAGGAAGAGCGTTCCATAGTTGAGGTCCTTGGACTGCGAATCTTCGTTCTCCCTTTGCTTTGTAGCGGTATTTGGGAATGGTAAGGAGGTTTTGGTTAGCTGATCGAAGACTGCGAGTCGGTGTGTAGTGTTTTATTTTCTCGCGGAGATATGGTGGGGCGTTTCCTTGTACGCATTTGTGGGTGATGCAGAGGGTCTTGAATGTGATCCGTTTCTTCACGGTTAGCCAGTGTAGGCTCTTTAGGGAGGGGGAGATGGATTCCCAGGGTTTTTTTCCTGTTAACAGTCTTGCCGCCGTGTTTTGGATGAGTTGTAAGCGCGCAAGCTGATATTGGGGTAGTCCTACGTAGAGCGAATTTGCGTAGTCGAGTCGGGAATTGATGATTGGTCCCACAACTGCCGCTTTGTCCTCTTCTGGGATGAAGGGGATTAGTCTGCGTAGTTGGCGGAGGAGATGGTGGGATCCGCTCACCACTGCTTGAAATATCTCCTAAACCTACACGGTTTAGGAGATATTTACTATTTCCCCAAACGATGCTGTCCTCTGCGCATGCGCCGATGTATTCGGCGCATGCACACTCTTGAGAGGGCACGCTGTGCCTTTTTAAGCTGGGGTCATGCCGTGACGGGTGGCTCGGGAGTGACATCACGCGACCCTGGCCAGTCACAGAGCCGGAGTTCACACCCCCGGAAGGAAGAGGGGTGAAGAATGGATGCTCGCTGCCAGTGAGGAAATCGGGGACATCACAGGCTCCTTTGTCAGGTAAGTGACACATAATGGGCTACTATGGGATGCATAGTAGCCCATTATGCTTTACCTTTGCAGGGAAACAAAGAGAAAGTAAAACACATCAGGGTTTACTTCCTCTTTAATTAGACATCTATGTGAAGAATTATGCCCTGTACACACGGTTGGATTTTCCGATGGAAAATGTGTGATAGGACCTTGTGATAGGACCATTTTCCCTCTGAATTTCCTACACACATAGTTTGAGAGCTTGCTATAAAATTTTAAAATCCGTTGTCGGAAATTCTGATCGTGTGTACACAAATCCGACGCACAAAGTGCCACGCATGCTCAAAATAAATTAAGAGACCAAAGCTATAGGCTACTGCCCCGTTTATAGTCCCGACGTACGTGTTTTACATCACCGCGTTCAGAACGATTGGATTTTCCGACAACTTTGTGTGACCGTGTGTATGCAAGACAAGTTTGAGCCAACATCCGTCTGAAAAAAAATCCATTGATTTTGTTGTTGGAATGTCTGATCAATGTCCGACTGTGTGTATAGGGCATAAGTCTTAATGTTGATAAATGTAGAGCTTTGGACCTGGGGGCTAAAAACACGCATGCAATATACATGGTAGGAGGAGTAAATGGTGGAGAAGGGTCTGGGTGTTCTGGTAGATCATAGCTTTGAAAGCATTAAAGGCAAAACTTTTTTTTAGTTTTGGATAGAGTGGCGATAGTTTAGAACACCTATTCGGTTTTTATTGCTACCTCTGCCCCTGTTGGGGAGATTCACCCTCTCTATTCGTCCTGTTTATCATTATCATCGAAAGGGAAAGTAAAATAAAACCCTAATTTTGGGTTGTACCCAGAAAAGTAATAGAGAGAAAATCTTCCAATAGGGACACTAGCTCAGGTGACCTGAGGGTCCCCAAGGAATTCCCTTAATTTGCAGGGATTATCTCTTACTTCCTGTTTAGCTGTGGGACAGGAAGTGAAGGTAAATCTCCTCAATAGGACACAAATGGTAAAGAAATAAACAGACAGGGGTTATAAGCCTCCATTACTCTATCCAAAAAGAGAAAACAAAGTTTTGCCTATAGTTCTACTTTAATAATAGGATGCAGGGTCAAGCTGCGGTTTCCAAAGTGAGATTTGAAAACCAAGACTTTTGTGGCACTTTTTATTTACAAGTTTAAATCAGAATTTTTTGCTAGAAAATTACTTATAACCCCTAAACATTATATATATATATTTTTAGCAGACCCCCTAGGGCAGGGATATGCAATTAGCGGACCTCCAGCTGTTGCAGAACTACAAGTCCCATGAGGCATTGCAAGACTCTGACTGCCACAAGCATGACACCCGAGGCAGAGGCATGATGGGACTTGTAGTTTTGCAACAGCTGGAGGTCCGCTAATTGCATATCCCTGCCCTAGGGAATAAAATGGCGATTGTTGCAAATTTTGAAAAACTAAATAATGCTAAAATGATTAAAGAAAACACTAATTATGAGAAAAAAAATAATTAAAAATGTATGGATCTGTACACAATTTATAAGAAACAATAAAAGAGACATGAATAATTCTTAAATCATAAATAAAAAACTACCATGTCAGTTATGTACACAGACCTCTATACTACATCTATATAGATAGATATAAATATATATATCTTGTAATAATAATAATTAAGCTTGTTATGCATTGGTGAAGGAATGTAAGGAACGGAAACCGAGATTATCAACATATAGGTGGGTAGACATTGCAAGACAAGTCAAATGTATTTTGAGCCCAAAAGAGTGGGACGGTTGGAGAACACGCTGCGCATGCAAGGTATAAAATGACTTCCACAGAGGTACTGTACATCATCTAATTTCGAACATGAATCACTTCAACATAATTCAACACCTGTATAAACACCCATCAGCATGCAATAGGGAAAGTTTTATATTTATAATTTATCAATTATTTATGGTTTATCTTTTATTGTTCCTTATATATTTTGTATGGATCCTCCAGTTTGTATCTCTTATTCTCATAATTAGTGTTTTTATCATTTTAGCATTATTTATTTTTCAGGTCTATTTTTACCTTTGTCTAGCTGCTTATATATTCTTGTCATGTATATTCTTCTGTCATGGACAATCTACTGGACATAGATTTTCCCACCCTCTTTTTTTATGTATACGGTTTAGAATGTTATTTTACCTTCTATTTAATGTAGAGCATGGGGTCTCCAAACTTTCTAAGCAAAGAGTCAGTTAATTGTCCTTCAGGCTTTAGGTGGGCCAGACAAATAGGAGGATCCCCCTTCGTTGGGACTTTAAAGGCAACAACCACACATAAACAGATTGACGAATATATTTATTGTTTATACATAAAATCGTTTGATCATTCAAACATGAAATGATCATTTAAAAGACATATATTTCAAAAAGAAAAAAGAAAAAGAAAAGACAAAAAACACAACAGGTTACATAGTTTGCATGACATATTATAAAAAATTACTCTCTGTTACAAAGTAATGTCTCCGGTACCCTTGGTGGGTACCTGGTGTCAGTGGGAGTAAACAATGCACTGTCATTGGATTTAGTAGGAGAAATTTTGCCCCATTAGTGGTATCAGTTGGTTGGAATGGTGCCCCATTGTTAGTATTCAGGGGAGGGATAATGCCCCAGTTTTGGTGTCTGTGGGAGAAATGGTGCCCCAACACTGGTGTTAGTGGAAGAAATAGGGCCGGATAAAGACAAGCAAAGGGCCACATTCGTGCCACAGGCCACAGTTTGGAGACTACTGATGTAGAGTACTTGCCTGTATTGAAAACACATTGGCTCTACCTATTCTCTTTGAATCTTCAATACAATTTTTTAATTCAACTTCCAAACGAGACTACCATCTGTTACCCAGCGCTCCATCACACTCACTCAAATTTGACAACTGTCACTGGAACAAGAGCAAAGGAGAAAGCTCCCAGGGGGAACATCGGGGCTACAACTGGTATACGTGAGATTTGCCATCAATTTGGGATAAATTGCCTCTAACTTTCTTTTGAGTCACTGGAACAGGAAATGAAGGGATGCTCCCTAAAGGGGACAGTGACAGCAATATGTCTTACTATACTACACAAACAAAGTTTGAGCTTGAGTTCTAATATTAATAATAGTTTGATTTAATATAAAGTATATCAAAACATTTGATTTTCATTCTGGATGATCACATGATGTGATAATAGTTCGGGCCCATAGGGAAATTAATTAAATTTTCAAATTCAGATTTGGATAACAAGTTCATTCAAATTTTGTCCCATTTGTTAATTCGGATGCGCATAACGCCAGTCGATATTGTCCAATCAGCTCATTCCATTTCTCTTGGTAGGTTGGACTAGCACAGAAAATATTGAAACCTTCCAATTTGATAATAGATCTAATATATAACAATCTTCTGTAAAGACTGCAAAATTTTTAAAATCCACTTGGACCAAATAATATACGAAAGAAATGCCGAAGATACAAAACTAATTTCGAACATGAATAACTTCAACATAACTAATATGATGAAAATAAATTCTACAATGAACCAATGCATGCGAAACGAAAATATTCATCATGCACATGTCTTTTAGGGATAGTTCTCACTGCAAAGAGCCTTCTTTTACTGTTCTGGCAACAACTCATATTTTGGATTTTCTTAACTTTAAGGTGTAAATACACCTTTAGCAACATTTCCCAAAAATCCCACTTATGTAGTTCCACATCTTCTGAATAGTACCCACAAGGGCTCCTCCTCTCATTACACGTGCAGCTGTGGGGGGCTCACCACAAAAAAATGCTGGCCTCTTGATCCCCCTCTGTCCTCTGTTGTTTGCAGGATGGTTTGACCACTACAATTGTGTGGCCCCTAGCGGCCAATACTGAGCTCAGCTTCAGAAGGAGCGAACACACGTGCATGGCCCAGAACAGCTGCTAGGGGGTTCTAAGTTTTAGGGTTCAGCCTGTCTTGCAAATGGCAGGACAAAGTGGGATCAAGCGGCTAGGGGTTTTGTGAAGAGCCCACCACTGCTGACTGTATAGAGGGAGAAGGTGCAGAATTTGAAACAGGTGGATAGCCGCTATGTACTATTTAAAACAGGGGTGTCCAACCTGTGGCCTAAGACAGCTATGTATGCAGCCCAACATAAAATGTTGATTTTTTTGATAAAAATGCGTTTACACTAAGCAAACACATGCGAACACAAAATTTGACAGTGGGGGTCATTTACTATAGCGCCACGGTGCTAATTCGCGCAAATTGCTGCGAATTAGCGCTAATGCTCTATTTTAGTCCAAATGAAGTTTCAGTCATTGATTCTAATAGAACAATTCTAACTTTCACAAAAAAACCTTTTAATGTTGAGATGAAATGTATCTTTCTGTGAAATAAATTTTCCTTTGCAACATTGTTGCTTCTACTTAAAATATTTTGATTTTAAGAATGCTACAATGTGGAATGTTTTGATGTTTTGGTAAAATATATTTTTCTCTGTCACTTTCACTTGTTACTCTTCATCTCACAACAATCTTTACCCCAAACTGACACAGGTGTCTTTATAATCCACAAACAATACCATTGCTGATGCAAATTTAAAATGAATCACAATTTTTTGTGCTTTTTATTATTTACAAATATTCATAATTTAAGCCCAAAAAATGTGATATGTGTACCAACATCAGAAATCAAAATGTAATTCCCCAAAAATTTGAGGGTAATATTCTACTCTCACCCACAAAAAAACACCAAATATCACAGAATAAATCAAGAAGAATAACTCTTGAGTAATGTAATTCCATCACTTGTAAGTCCAAAGAAATGCAGTATTTATGTGTTTGTATGTGTATTTATGTGTATTTATGTGTAGGAGCCTCTCACATGTGGCAGCTCCGTGGCTTAGAGGTTAGAACTTCTGCTTATCCCTGAGGGTCTAGGTACAAATCCCAACCATGTTACTTCATGTAGAGAAGTTGTATCATCTCCCAGGTCCTATAACTATGTCTAAATGTAGTATTTATGTGTAGGAGGGTTCCACCACCATTGTAAGTCTTTTCCAGATACACTATTTAGCCAAAAGTATTGGGACGCCTGCCTTTACACACACATGAACTTTAATGGCAGCCCAGTCTTAGTCCATAGGGTTAAAACTTGATTTCGCCCACCCTTTGCAGCTAGAACAGCTTCTGGGAAGGCTGTCCACAAGGTTTAGTGTGCCTATGGGAATGTTTAATCATTCTTCCAGAAGTGCATTTGTGAGGCCAGGCGCTGATGTTGGATGAGAAGGCCTGGCTCGCAGTCTCTACTCTAATTCAGCCAAAGGGTGTTCTATCGAGTTGAGGCCAGGACTCTGTGCAGGCCAGTCAAGTTTCTCCACCCCAAACTTGCTCATCCATGTCTTTATGGACCTTGCTTTGTGTACTGGTGTGCAGTCATGTTGGAGCGGGAAGGGGCTTTCCCCAAACTGTTCCCACAAAGTTGGGAGCATGAAATTGTCCAAAATGTCTTGTTATGCTGACGCCTTAAGAATTCCCTTAACTGGAACTAAGAGGCCAAGCCCAACCCCTGAAAAACAACCCCACATCATAATCCCCCCTCCACCAAATCATTTGGACCAGTGCACAAAGCAAGGTCCATAAAGGTCCATAAAGACATGGATGAGTGATTTTGGGGTGGAGGAACTTGACTGGCCTGCACAGAGTCCTGACCTCAACACAACAGAACACCTTGGGGATGAATTAGAGAGGAGACTGTAGGTCAGGCCTTCTCATCCAACATCAGTGCCTGACCTCACAAATGCACTTGGAAGAATGGTCAAACATTCCCATAGACTCACTCCTAAACCTTGTGGACAAGAAGAGTTGAAGCTGTTATAGCTGCAAATGAGTTTTGAACCCACTACTAATACTGGGATGCCATTACCGTTCATGTGTGTTAAAAGCAGGCGTCCCAATATTTAGGCCAATATATTGTATATTGCTTGTGACACTGAGCATGGCTATGGACTTAGGGCTGGTTCACACCACAGAGATGCAGAGAACATGTGTGCCTGGTGGCTAAGTGGGTAGCAGTTCTGTCTAGCAGCACCTGGGATGTTGGTTCAATTTCCCAACATGCTAATCCTTGTGTTGAAGTTTATATGTTCTCCCTGCGTGGGTTTCTCACCAAAGACATGCTGGCATTGTATTTGTCTCCTGTCGAAATAGGTTCTAATGTAAGAAAGTTAATTTTGGATTTTATATTGGAAGCTCATTGCAGCCAGGGACTGATGTTAATGTTTGTTAGCACTAATCATGCCCAGGGACTTGGACATTTCAAATTTTAGGGTTTATACTGCACAGGTACATATGCTTAGAAAACTGTTGCTTTGTTTATGTGGATGCAAATGGACTTTGATCTTTGTCCTGTAGTTGAAGATTTAATGCACATAGCCAAGGCTAACACAGTTGTGAATCCTATTATGTGTTCCTGCTCATCAGGTGCAATCAGTTTAGACATACATGAAGAGACAGATTAAAAGATACTGGTGGGTGTGTACTTCTATTGGGTGTGTCAGTGTGCTAACAATACAACCTCTCTTATATAAAGGCATGCAGTAGAGGGTTCGTTTGGCCTGAGAAGGTTAGGTTTTTTTGTTGTGAGGGAGAAGGAATGATATTGGGAGATTTGATGAAATTCTTGTGCATTTTTTCAATCAAAAGTGGGTTTATGTGGCCATGCTGTCAATGTTGTGCGTGTATTGTTCCTGTCTGATCATGCAAACATCGTTTGGAAGCATCTGCTGACCTACTCTTTTTTTCTCATTTAATCGTGTACACAGAAATGCAGCTTCCAGCAGAACATGGTCAACAATGTATGTATCTGTGGATTGTGGGCTGGTGGTGGGTGTTTTGAATAAATCTTTTGTAATATTATGTGGGAATGCTTTGTAAGAATGACTGTTAAGTATGTTTCTATAATCTTGCAGATAACAATGTGATGTGTTGCCCGCTATACACTGAAAAAGCTGTGTCCACTCTAAGGTTTTGTCTAATTTTAGATTGTAAGCTCCTATGAGCAGGGCCCTTAAAATCCCATTGCTAAATGCAGCACCATATATCCTGTCCAAATTTTTTTTGAAGCTAGTAAATGAATGTAATTTTTTTTTTCTGCTGGTAAAATAAAAGTACATTATTGAGCTTTTGTTGTGGTGTTTTTTTTTCTTCTACTTTTCTTTCTCTTTAGTTTTTGTGGGTGGTGGTTTTGGGAAAGTGCAATATCTCTTATTTTATTTCAATATGTATTTGTGCACCAAAAAACTAATCTCTTTGCCCTGGTTCACATTGATGCTACTTTAAAATCGCACTACTTCACTTGAAGTAGCACGATTTCAAAGTAGCAAGGTCAGCGTGATTTCAGGTGTGACTTAATAGACATCTGTGTGGCTTCATACACAAATGTCTATTGAAGTTGCAAGTAAAATCAGCAAATTTAGTGCCACAAAAAAGTTTGATTGGAACAGTGCCATTGCTGCCAATAGTCATGCGATTTGATCTCTCAAATCGCATGACAAATCGCTCCAATGTAAACCTAGGCTTCTGCACACCTGCAAGTTAATGATGAAGGTGGAATCTTATCTATATCTATATCAGCTGTGGAGAATTGCAGGTAATGAATTCAGCTGGTGGATAGGCAGTGTTTGAATGTGTCAGCTCTGGTTCACATTGGTGTGATTTGACATGTCAAATCGGTGGCAATTGCACTGTTCTAATTGGTGCGATTTGTATTGATATCAGTGCAGAAACCTGCACCGATGTCTCTGATGTTGTCCCCACAGTCAGGACTGACATGCAGGAATGAAATTGTGTGAGTTCAGCTGAACGCTTTCCTCCCTCTGTCAGTGTGAACTCAAACTGGGCCTTTTGTCTTTGTAATTCACCTGCTGCTAACCCAGGGACACCATTTCTTATCAAACGCCCTTAAGTTTACCTTCAAATATATGTAGAAATACAGATTTGCATATCTGAAAATAAAAAATACTAATCGTGGTTGAGATCAAATATTCGCAGCTGCAATCAAAAGCGTGGTTTCACCTTCTGATCTGGAAATTAGTCATTGTATGCACCTGGAAGTTCCTGTGTTGGTCAGGATCTCCAGGTGGACATGGCGATGTCTCTTTAGCAAAGACGAGGTGCTGCTCATTAGCCGAGTAAGTGTAGGATATGTACTTGTACTTAATCAATGTGGGGTGGATGTGGTAGTTGGATTTGGTGTGGGTGGGGTTCATTGATTTGTTTGGCATCACCACACATTTGCTTCCGTCCCATGTGCACACATCACTTCCTGCAATTGTTCTGCTGATGTAAATCAGTAAGGACTATGCAAGTATAAATGAGAGCAACTTTTATTAAAATATTTAAGACTTGTTTCACATGAAAAGTTGTCCCTCATGATTTCCATTCATACTTATTAGAGCTGCACGATTAATTGTCATCGTGATTTTTTCCCCTTTGCGTTCTTGAAAAAAGCGTTTCACGATTCTTGCTATGCAAAGAATTCTCTCTGCTCTTCTGAAGCCACATCCGTCAAAAGAAAGTAATAGAAAACCGGGAAGTCTGCCAAGAATTAGAACATTCTTTATCAGTGAACTTAACTAGAAACCCTATAACAATTTGTCAATGAAATAGAACTCTGTGTAAGTGAGGAAAGTTTAACCACTTAAATACTAAACCTTTTTCTGACATGTGTTGGTTTCAGGTTAAAATCATTTTTTTTGCTAGGAAATTACTTAGAACCCCCCAACATTATAAATATTTTTTTAGTAGAGACCCTAGAGAATAAAATGGTGGTTGTTACAATATTTTATGTCACACTGTATTTGCGCCTTTCAAATGCAATTTTTTTGGAAAAAATTACTTTAATGAATTAAAAAAAAAAAAAAGAAAAGTTAGCTCAATTTTTTTTGGGATAATGTGAAAGATTTTACTTCGCGAGAATCGTGATCTTTTTATTCTAAGCAAAAAAAATTGTGATTCTCATTTTGGCCAGAACCATGCAGCTCTAATATCTATGCAACTTCACCCATGTTCACATAGGTCTGAATTGACATGTCAAATTGCAGGCCAAATCGGCGCCTATTGATGGCAATGGAACTGTCCGAATTGGTGCGACGCCACGATTCCCAAAAGTAGTTCCTGCACTACTTTGGGCGACTTCAGGGGGCGATTTCTTACCTCCCAACTTTCCATATTTTAACTCTTCAAATGCATGCAATGGTATGTACTTATTCAATAATATTATGGTATGAAATTCCAAAATTCAAGGGAAAAAATGTTGTAGGGTCCCCCCAGTACATACCAGGCCCTTCGGTATGGACTTTAAGGGGAACCCCACACCAAAATGTAAAATAAATTTGATGTGGGCCCCCCAAAATCCATACCAGACTCTTATCTGAGCATGCAGCCTGGAGGTTAGGCTAGGGGGGGACGAGTGAGCACCCTCCCCTTCTGAACCTTACCAGGCCATATGCCCCAAAGCACCTTTTACCCATGTTGATGGGGACAAGGGCCTCTTCCCGACAACCCTGGTCGGTGGTTGTCGGTCTGCAGGCAGGGGGTTTATCAGAATCTAGAAGCCCCCTTTAACAATGGGGCTCCCAGATCCTGCCCCCTATGTGAATAGGTATGGGGTACATTTTACCCCTACCCATTCACCAAAAAAAGCAGTGAAATGTAAAAAAAAATCAATAGCCGGTTTTTGACAAGTCCTTTATTGTAAAAAAGCTCCGAGCTGTCTTCTTCCCTGAGCCATCTTCTGCAGATGCTGTCTCTCCCTCCTCCATCTTCTCCCCGAGCTGTATTCTCCCAGAGCCGTCTCTCCTGCCACCACCATCTTCTCCATTTGCTGTGTTCTTCCGCACCGCTGGTTACCCGCTAATAAAAAAAAAAAGCTGCTCTTCTTCCGTGGCGGTCTTCCTCCGCTGTGTTGTCATCCGCTGTGTCGCGTCTCTTACATGCCATGGAGCGGACTCTCTGGGTGACATTATCGGATGGCCACAGAATACCGCCACAAGAAGAGCGTTTTTTTTTATTAGTGGGTAACCGGCTGCGCGGAAGAACACATCAGTGGGAGAAGATGGCGGCAGCAGGAGAGACAGCTTGGGGAGAAGAAACATCACACACTAGTGAATGTATTTTCTATGTATGACTGTGCTACACCCCATAGGCTAGTGGTCAGCACTTCCACCTTGAAGAACTCATGGGTTCAAATCCCACAGAGAAATACTAAAAGATTGAATTGGTGAAAAAAAGGCAAATGACTATTAGCCAGTTAGCCAATGTAGCATATGCTGAAAATAGGTGAATGCCAATTAGCCAATGCACTTTAAATTTGGCTGATTCTATTATATTAACTCTTCAAATGCATGCAATGATATGTAAGTATTCAATACTATTATGGTATGAAATTCCAAACACCACACACTAACTAACGGGCAGATTAAATTTTTTTGTTTGTTTATTTTAATTCGCTTGTGCACTGAAAAAATAAACACAGCTGGTGGATGGTATTTGAACTTGTACCGTGAGTGCTGTGGAGACATCTGAGCAGACCACTAAGCCATTATGCTAAGTACGAGACCTGCATAATAGTGTAGTATGATTAAAGAATGAATATAAAAAATTACCGCTTTATAGTCACCTAAATCAAAAAATAAAAAACAACATACAACAAATATTTAAAATGTTTAATACATAACTTTACAGAATAGCAGACATTACTATGTAATAATCATTCATAACTGCATTCGTTAGCAAAAGAAGGAAAAAACTAGGAATACTAATTGCAACATACATCATTAGATGCACACGAGGTAGAACACATCTCACATAAAAATGTTCCTTTCACATACATGGATCATGGTTACAGTGCAATACTATATAACAACTTGGTAGAATTGGCATTTGCATATACGCGGAAGCGCTAATTAGCGTCGACTTAGAATTTACTAACGTATGTTTCTCACTAATGGCGCTAATTTTCATTCGCACATTTGCCTGTTGAAATTTTATTTGGCTAAAATGGGAGCTATTATTTGCCATAGTGCCCAGTACTTCCTGGTGCTATAGTAAATGACCCCCAGTGTCTCTTTACTGGACTTTAATACATTTTATCTTCCCAAAGAAAAATCTCTTACTCTTCACAATCACGCCTTATTCATGTCATCAGTTTTCGGCAGCACCTATATTTGGGAGCAAATGTATTCAAAGGATGAAGCACACGAATGGGCAAAATTAGAACTAAAATATCTGATGAGCACCTTGAGAATTTAGTGAGAATTGCTACTACATCCATCCAACCAGATATTGATGTGTTAGTTTATCAAAAACAGTGTCAGATATCGCACTTTTTTTTTTTTGTTACTCGGATAGGCACATTATCTACACCAATGTTTGTTAACTTGTGATCTGCCTAACTTTTTCCACTCGTAAGATATCCTTATTGTTGGTGTGGCCCAAGACAATCCCTCTTCTTCCAATATGGCCCAGGAAGGTCAAAAGGTTGGACACCCCTGATTTAGAAGAAAGAATTCCATGAGGTTATTTGTGGAAAATGTTGCTGAAGATGAACTTACACTTATCATTGGTGCCAGCTTGAGGAAAAGTGCCTTATTGTTGGCATCAATGGGAGGAATAGTGCCCCATTGTTTATGTCAGTAGCAAGAATATTGCCCCATTGTTGGTTTCAGTGGGAGGAACAGTGTCCCAAGGGCCAGGTAAAGGCAAGCAAAGGGCCACAGTTTGCAGATCACTGGTATAGATAAAGTTTATTCATCTAAGTTTTTAATTGCATGGAGACAGATACCATGGTGACTTCTATTAGGGATTTCATGTACATTGATCTTCACAAGAATGCATGCTGTGTTGTTTAATCTGACAGTTCAGATCCTGTGTGAAGGTTTTGTCCTGACTCAGGTGGGCCACCATTCAGCATGTCTCCTTTGACATGTTAAATGAGGAGCTGGCAGCAGTGTACTTAGAGCTCATCCTCCAGTTTCTGTTAGCTGCCCTATGTCAACTTTCTTATTTGTCCAATGATTGATGTGACAGACCTTGCCGGAAAAGAGGCTTTTGGAGGGGACTGAATGCCAGCCTCCTGCAAACCGATTATGGTCCCTGGCATTTGGGGGGACGGTGCTCTTTGTGAGCTGTATGCCTGGGGACCCTGGATGTGGCGTTACTTTAGATTCAGGTCCATGTCCCCCAAGACACACAGACTCTGGGGACCCTGGATATGCCATTGTGATGGGAGTCACTAATAGGGGCACAAGGTTAATGAGAACCCCACTATAATCTGTGCTAGTCAGAGACTCAATGCTGTGTATATGTGTATATAGAATGTGTACTGTTTGCTGTGCTACTTTGGGGTCGGGCTGTATTCCAATGTTCTATTGTGTTTGTCTGCCTTGGATCACAGGATGTGTATTGCTGTGAGGAAAGAGGGAGGGGGGATTCCTCCAGCTGCCCCCCTGTTAAAACTGTTTACTAATGAGAAGTTAAGCACACCTGACCTGTGTGTCCATTGTTATTGGACAGTTTAACCCGCCCTGTTTTCCAAGGGTGGGGTGAAATGTTTTGAAGTGGGATCTGCATAACATGTGTTTTTTGAATAAAGATTGATTCCTGCTTGAAACCTGAAGACAGAGCGGTGTCTCGTTTTTGGAGTGGATTATTTGTATGGGTTCCTTGTTTGGCTGATTGGAGTGTTCGGTAGCTGCCTTTGTGTTTGGGTTTGAAATGTCCTAATCGACTTTAACCCCTTTCATACTCGGGGTGTCGTTACACTGGTGGCAAGCAGCGGGATCATTCCCACAGCCCAGAAGGACAGCTACAACCGGAGACCGGCCAACAACCGTAAGAAGAGGGACATTATCGAAGAACTAGTCGAAATGGATAGAGCGGAAAGACCCAGCATAACCGAAAGGCCCAGCGTAACAGACAGGACACCCGAAGAGGCAAGTTTTGATTGGGCTGTTAAAATAAGACTGGCACATTATGGCCCTAACCCTACAGCGGAGATCATAGACCGAGTTATAGCGGCTGTGGATGCAAATTGGCTACAGCAAAGACATGCTGCAGCAGCGGGAGTCGCAACAGCACCAACTGAAAAGAGAAAGGTACATTTTGCTGCTTTTAAAAATTTAATTGAAGCAGAAGGGGAGATTGATGGGCACCTTGCCGATTTTGAACGGCAATGTGCCCTACACCGGGTGCCCACAGAGGAATGGGTTACCATTTTGTCTGGGAAATTGTCCGGCCGGGCCAGTGAAGCGTTCAGGGCCATCCCAGACAAGGATATTATGAACTATGGGCTTGTAAAAGAAGCACTTTTGGCCAGGTATGCCGTCACACCGGAGGCATACCGGAGGCGGTTCCGAGAGACGAGCAAGCAAACTGGAGATTCATATACCGAGTGGGCATGCCGCCTACACCACACGGCATCCCACTGGGTCGCTGGATGCCAAGCAGTATCTGGGGAAGAGGTGCTGCAGCTGTTTCTGCTGGAGCACTTCTTTGACAAGCTGTCCCCAGAAGTCAGAGAGTGGGTCCGGGACCGAAAACCTTGCACCTTGTCTGAAGCAGCTCGCCTGGCGGACGAATACACAGACGCCCGCAAACTGGATAACCATGTGGTCAAGACAACAGCTCAGGTGGATTATCGATCAGCGGTACCCCCTCCAGCTGGTGCCTACAAACCACAGTTATACCACCCTACAGCACCACCTCCAGTGGCCACTTATTCTCGGCAGCCCAGGTTCAACTCCCAGGACTACTCACAACCCCTCAGGTGTTTCGGGTGTAAACAGCTAGGGGACAAAAAGCCAAACTGTCTGTTGAATCCAGCCAGGCAGTCCCACTCATGGAGAAAGCCAGCAGGGGGAAATCCCCGCACATGCATGCCTGCGGCTCACTGCATTGAGGAGGAAGAACGTTGGGGCGTCCTGCACGAGGCTGATCTAGTACAAGCAGCTAACCAGGACAACCGGCAGCAACACAGGCAGACCGTCCAAGTTAATGGAAAGGTAGCCAATGGCCTACGTGATACTGGTGCCACCATGACCATACTACGGAAGAACCTCATCCCAGAGAGCCAACACACCGGGGACACTGTAGTCGTAAGGGTAGCAGGAGGCACCATTTTCCGGCTACCCGTTGCCCGTGTTCACCTGGATTGGGGGGTTGGTTCGGCACACGTGAATGTAGGGGTGATGAAGGATTTGCCAGTGGATGTACTACTGGGGAATGATTTGGCCCGCCTCATTTCTGCTTATGCCCCGATAGGCCCCGCTGAAGCCAACCGAGTGACTACCCGTACCCAGATCCCCAACAGCATGATGGTGTGAGCCCAGTCACCCTGTCTTCTCTCCAGCAGCTGAAAAGACTACAGGGAGAAGGGCCAGTCCAGGCCTCTCCCCAGCGGCGGGCGTGTTCTCCGAGAGAAGCAGAGGTTGGCTGGGTAAGTAATGATCTGTTTGGAACAATTTGTTTGGGGTACGGTGTGGATGCCAACATTAGGGGACTGGAACTACTGACTAACTTCGGAGTCAACCCGTCTGGGGTCTCCTCCTGTGTTAGTCTCCTGCCGAAAGGGGAGAAATGTGACAGACCTTGCCGGAAAAGAGGCTTTTGGAGGGGACTGAATGCCAGCCTCCTGCAAACCGATTATGGTCCCTGGCATTTGGGGGGACGGTGCTCTTTGTGAGCTGTATGCCTGGGGACCCTGGATGTGGCGTTACTTTAGATTCAGGTCCATGTCCCCCAAGACACACAGACTCTGGGGACCCTGGATATGCCATTGTGATGGGAGTCACTAATAGGGGCACAAGGTTAATGAGAACCCCACTATAATCTGTGCTAGTCAGAGACTCAATGCTGTGTATATGTGTATATAGAATGTGTACTGTTTGCTGTGCTACTTTGGGGTGGGGCTGTATTCCAATGTTCTATTGTATTTGTCTGCCTTGGATCACAGGATGTGTATTGCTGTGAGGAAAGAGGGAGGGGGGATTCCTCCAGCTGCCCCCCTGTTAAGACTGTTTACTGATGAGAAGTTAAGCACACCTGACCTGTGTGTCCATTGTTATTGGACAGTTTAACCCGCCCTGTTTTCCAAGGGTGGGGGGGGAAATGTTTTGAAGTGGGATCTGTATAACGTGTTTTTTGAATAAAGATTGATTCCTGCTTGAAACCTGAAGACAGAGCCGTGTCTCGTTTTTGGGGTGGATTATTTGTATGGGTTCCTTGTTTGGTTGATTGGAGTGTTCGGTAGCTGCCTTTGTGTTTGGGTTTGAAATGTCCTAAACGACTTTAACCCCTTTCATACTCGGGGTGTCGTTACAATTGACTTTTTTGTAGTCCTGAGGTTCAGCTGCTATTTGTATATATCTTAGCTTTGATTCTCTATAGAGACCTATGACACCAACTGCTGAGGATATTTCGCATTTTTGCCGCCTCTTTCTGTTTCTGGGCAGCTTACAGTATTTAACAGGGGCAGGGAGCTTTGGAAGCTGGCTCTTTTATAATAGGTGTTTCAGA
This sequence comes from Lithobates clamitans, assembly GCA_037952925.1. Lineage (NCBI taxonomy): Eukaryota > Metazoa > Chordata > Amphibia > Anura > Ranidae > Lithobates > Lithobates clamitans. Next base: position 6,456,078 of record JBBGZY010000637.1, read on the forward strand.
AGCAGAAGACACAGGAGGACGAGCCCTTTCTTGATATCAGGGTATGTGATCTTTATTTATTGCATGGTTATATTGTGTTATGTTTCTGGTTATACATTTTTTTTTATAATCAGATTTTATTTTTCCCAAATTTTTGGTATACATACAAAAACATCACATGTCAAAAAAGACAGGTACAGTCAGATACAAATATATAATTGAATTGTATTTAATATGATATTAATTATCTACTACACATAAATATATGCGATTGTGTTACATGCCAACAGCTTATTATTAATTTAGTGCACATGGCAGCTCACAAGTTTTTTTTTTTAAACAATTGAGTTAGGTTTTTTTTTTTTTTATATATATACAGTCGGATACAGCTTAAGATCGTTTGGCACTGAACAGGAAAAATATTGCATAATCATAAAATTTTAATATAATGCTATGCAAACCATGCAGTCAAAACAGTCATCTGTGAAGTAAGGGCCATAGGGTGACTGTTTTTACAATTGAAATAGTGATCAGATATGCAGCACCTAGCCAGCGTGACTAAATACAATCAAATTTACTCTGAGCATTGCCTAGGAAATAAGTATGTTTCTGAATTGCTATACTTTTTTTTTAACAGAAAAGTTTTTATTTATAACAAAAACAAAACAACACACAAAAAAAACATCGGTACAGCTTAATCATACAATGGTGAGATATTCAAGACATTGAGATAACAGGAGTAAATACAGAAGAGTTGGTGATGCTGGATACTGTAAGATTTAGGGTGGACAACAGGGTGGTGTAATTCCCGGTATTAACATAGTTCAGTTGAGGAAGTGTAAAAGAGTGACGGGAGGGGGGATAGGGGGGGTCCTTGAGTATCCAGGAGGTGTCGTGATCTCACCTAGTACATCAGGTGTTATTGGTATTCAGCTTTTACCCTTTGGAGTAAGATTAAGTTGAGGGGGGATGCCATCACCCAGAGGTGGGGGGGAGGAAAAGAGATCAAGAGGGGAGGGTACATGAGTTTCGGATTTGGAGACGGGGGTAGGATGGTGAACTTTAGGGGATCTAATTTGATCAAACGCGGTCGGCATTTCCTATTTTGTAACCAAGAAGCAGAGGCTCATCTCATGTTCGTGGGAGGTCACTGTCATTCCCTCCCTCATCTTCCGTACCACTATACTGTGAGCAATCTGGCAGTTACCCCAGACTTTGTCAAACTTTTGGGGACACTTGCGGCCCATATACGTTAGTTTGCATACCTCCCAATTTTTTGAAATGGGAATGAGGGACACCTATCAGCAAAAGCATGCAGGCATAGGACACACCCCTTGCCACGCCCCCTTAAAGGAGAATTGTACAAAAAACAAGATTGGTTAAACCCACAAGTGCTTTTTTTTTACCACTACTATTCCTTTAAATTGGCTTTTGGAATTTACAAATGCAGCAATTTAGAAATCAGATGAAATATTTAGTGCTGGAAAACACTTTTTAAAAGATAAAAAGTGCATTTTATATACATCTATATAGATCAGACCAAAATGAGGGACAAATGAAGGGGAATGGGGGACAGAGGGACATTGTTCTAAATCAGGGACAATCCCTCGAAATCAGGGACAGTTGGGAGCTATGTAGTTTGTAGAGGGGCAGCACAGAGTCTACCAGTGCACACCACTGGGCCACCGTGTCGTCAATTTCCAGTGCTGTAGGAGAACTTTCCTGGCATAGAAACACAGATAGAACAATAGTAATTTGGCATGTGTTGAATGTGTCACTAATTCTGTGATGCCTAAAAGAATGACCTTAGGGTCCATTGATACTCAAAGGTTGGTAGCAGTATTAACGACTACTTTCCTCCAATATTCCTGAATGATTGGGCAGTCCCAGACAACATGTTCCGACTGTCTGTTGGCATTTAGGGCAGATTTCTGATTTTTTTGGATATATCCTGGCTAGTCTTTGGGGGGAGTAATAGGCCCTGTGCAAAAACTTCAGTTGGATAAATCTATCTCTAGCTGAGATTCCTGTTGGTATATATTGTTGTAGTGCCAGTTCCCAGTCTTCCTCTGATAGGGTGGCAATATCCACCCTCCAGACATGAAATAGGGGGGATTCCCCTTCTGAGTCTCCGCATGTTAGACGGAGATATATGGAGGACAAGATTCTATCTACCCCACGAGACATAAGAAATTTCTCTTTCACATGCGGTGCCACAGAGATTACTCTAGGAAACTGTGCCTGCGCTGCGTGTTTCAACTATAGGTATCTGAATAGCATCCACGAAAACTCTATACACTTATTTAGTTCTTGCAACTAATCCTCTGTAGTGGGCGGGATGCTGAGACACATTATCTTTCTGTGTGCAACAAATAGTGATCTGGAAACCACCAGAAACTCATATTTGTCCAAGGAGAAGGCGTCAGTCCTATCCAGAATGCAAGTTTTAGGGTCGATCTATAACCAAGTACCCATTATCCACTTAAAAGTGCCAGAAGACTAGGCCTCTTCTGGCACTTTTTGTTTACAAGTTTAAATCAGTATTTTTTGCTAAAACCCCCAAACATTATATATTTATTTTTTTAGCAGAGACCCTAGGGAATAAAATGGCTAATGTTGCAGTTTTTTGTCACACTGTATTTGTGCAGTGCTTTTTCAAATGCTATTTATTTTGAAAAAAATACAATTTAATGAATTTAAAAAAAAACACAATATATGCCCCAATTATTTTGATAAGATATGAAAGATGATGTTACGCCGAGTAAATAAATACCTAACATCTCACGCTTTAAAATTGCGTACACTAGTGGAATAGCGTCAACTTACGGTACTTAAAAATCTCCATAGGCGATGCATTTAAAATGTTACTGGTTACCTGTTTAGAGTTACAGAGTAGCTCTAGAACTATTGCTCTCGCTCTAATGTTCGTGGCGGTACCTCACATGTGTGGTGCAAACACCATTTACATATTAGAATACTATTAATCACAAAATGTAATTATCGTGAGTGCGACTTACGTATGCACTGACTTCTGCAAAAGAGCATAGAGGGAAGGGGGCACTTTAACTTCCCTGGCGGTATTCCCGAGTCTGGCTCGGGGTGGAATTTCAGACCCAAAAGCGGTAACCCCGAGCCAGACTTGGGATCGCATCGCAGGATCCAGGAAGAGCTTACCTTGTCCCCTGGATCCTGCGATGTCTCCCCGCAGTGTGAGCGGCTCGTCCTCCGCTCGATCTATCACGGAGCCGAGCTCCGTTCCCTGCGAGTGTTGTGACGCATGGGAACGGAGAACCGCGCCAAATTCATTGTGAAACACACACAATACATACAGTAAACTGTAATCTTACAGATTACATTACTGTATGAAATTATTTCACCTCCCTTTTGTTCCTAGTGGTTTCTCCAGTGCCCTGCATGCAGTTTTATATTATAAAAACTGTTCTTTCTGCCTGGAAACTGGAGATTGTCCATAGCAACCAAAACAGTCCCTTTACATCAAAAGTGGTTTTAGACCAGCTAGAAAACAGCGATAATGAATTAGAATCACTCGCAGAATTGAGCGATAGTGATTGTGGGGATATGCGTCATCAAATACTGAAAAGTAATGACAGCGACAATTCTGCAACTGAGCAAGTTTCAGTGTTTTTGATTTGATTACATTATTGAATAATTTTTATTATTATATTAGTATTTGGTATAATTATTTATAGTTATTTATTATATTATAATTTATGATTTTGTGTTTCAAACTTTATCATACCCGGGATGTCTACTAGACTCTGGTTTGGACAGATTTAAGTGTGTTATTGCTAAGAATTACAGGCCTACAATATAAAACGCCAAATTTCTATGCAAAACAATTGTACTGCTTTCAGAAGCAAAAATCTGACATAATCATACCGACAGGGAGGTTAAAAAATGATTTATAATTTTTTTTATTTTTGATTTTTACACTGTCCCTTAATTTTTTTTTCTCACTTTTATTCCTATTACAAGGAATGTAAACATCCCTTGTAATAGAAATAAGGATGACAGGTCCTCTTTATGGAGAGGTCTGGGGTCAAAAAGACTCAAATCTCTCCTTTACCTTTAACAGCAAAAGATCAAAAAAAAATTTGTTATTTATCTTTTGCTTTAAAAAAACAAAAAATTGTTACTTCCGCCCTAGACCGGAAGTGACGTCATGACCTAGGACAGGGGTAGGCAACCTTTTGAGCACAGTGTGCCGAAAAATGTTTTCAAAGAAATTGAGCGTGCCGACTTTATAACAAAAAATGTCAACCTCACACTCTCAATCACGAAAAGAATTTTTTATAAAGTAAATGCTGTAAACTACTTTAAAAGTGATAAATTAACATTCTCAATATACATCCTGCACTCTCACGCCTCAGATCAGCCCCAATTCCTGCACCATAACACCTCAGATCACTGCCCCCCCCTGCTTTTCTGCCCCAACACTGAACCCCCCTGCTCATCTGCTCTACCACTGTACCACCCTGCTCATCTGCCCCACCAATGTACCCCCTTTCTCACCTGCCCCACCAATGTACCCCCTTTCTCATCTGCCCCACCACTGTAACCCCCTGCACATCTGCCCCACCACTTTACTACCCTGCACATCTGCCCCACCACTGTACTACCCTGCACATCTGCCCCACCTCTGTACCCCCCTGCTCATCTGTCCCACCAATGTAACCCCCTGTACATCTGCCCCACTACTGTAACTCCCTGCACATCTGCCCCACCACTGTACTACCTTGCACATCTGCCCCACCTCTGTACCCCCTGCTCATCTGTCCCACCACTTTAACCCCCTGCTCATCTGCCCCACTAATGTTCCTCCTTTCTCATCTGCCCCACCTCTGTACCTCCATGCACATCTGCTCCACCGCTGAACCATCTTCTCATCTGTCCTAACACTGAACTTATCTGCTCATCTGCCCCACCACTGTAACCCCCTTTCTCATCTGCCCCACGACTGTACCTCCTGCACATCTGTCCCACCTCTGTTCCCCCTGCTCCTCTGCCCCACCACTGTAACCTCCTGTTCATGTGTTCCACCAATGTACCTCTTTTCTTCTCTGCACCCCTCTGCACATCTGCCCCACCGCTGTAACCCCCTTCTCATCTGGCCCAACACTGAACCCCCCCGCTCATCTGTCCCACCACTGTAACCCCCTGCTCATGTTTTCCACCGCTGTACCTCCTTTCTCCTCTGCATCCCTCTGTTCCTCTGCCCCCCTGCTGTAACCCCCTGCTCATCTGCCCCATCAATGTACCCCTTTTCTCCTCTGCCCAACCACTGTACCTCCCTGCACATCTGCTCCACCACTGTATCCCCATGCTCTTCTGTCTCACTACTGAATCACCTCCTTAACTGTCCTAACACTGAACCCATCTGCTCATCTGCCCCACCACTGTAACCCGCTTTCTCATCTGTCCCACCAATGTACCTCCTGCACATCAGTCTCACCTCTGTAACCCCCTGCTCTTCTGTCCCACCTCTGTTCCCCATGCTCTTCTGCCCCACCTCTGTTCCCCCTGCTCTCCTGTCCCACCACTGTTCCCCCTGCTCTCCTGCCCCACCACTGTAACCCCCTGCTCATCTACCCCACCAATACACCTCCTTTCATATCTGCCCCACTGCTCTACCCCCCTGCTCAAGTGGACCAACACTAAACCCCCTTCTCATCTCTTCCACCACTGTACCTCCCTGCACATATGCCCCACCGCTGTACCCTCCTGCTCTTCTGTCCCACCTCTGAACCCCCCCTGCTCATTTTTCCCACCACTGTACCCTCCTGCTCATCTGCCCCACCAATACACCTCTTTTCATATCTGCCCCACTGCTCTACCCCCCTGCTCATCTGGCCCAACACTAAACCCCCTTCTCATCTCTTCCATCACTGTACCGCCCTGCACATATGCCCCACCGCTGTACCCTCCTGCTCTTCTGTGCCACCTCTGAACCCCCCCTGCTCATTTTTCCCACCACTGTACCCTCCTGCTCATCTGCTCCACTGCTGTACCCTCTTCTCATCTATGATGTGTGATATGCAGAGTTATGAAAGGAAGCAGAGCTGAGACACATCTACCTGTCCTGGCACACTCATTCTGCTGATCGACCTCTCACATCCAGCCCACGTGCCTGGCTGTGGCTTAAAGAGACAGAGTGCTGGGGTCCAGTAGTAAGTGACGCAAAGATTCAGGAATAATTTCAACAAAGTTCCCAGAAGCTTAACAGTAATTCCACAAACTGTCACCTGATTGTGGGTTTCTTGTAATTGTAATGCATTAGTGTCTCACACTTTTGACACTTTCTGCTTTGCTCTGTTGATGGGGAGGGAGTAGAGTGCCAGCAAAAGAGGCTTGGCGTGCCGCTTGCGGCACCAGTGCCGGGGATTGCCTACCTCTGACCTAGGAGATGTATTGGATTTTCCTAGGGGTGGTTAGATTCGCTGCAGCAGGAATCAGGGTGCTGGTTATAAGTCATAAATATACAGTATATACTCTATGCTACCCAGAATGCAAGTTTTGGGGTAAATATTTAGCAAAGTACCCAGTATACTTTTGAGGGTCATGATAACCCAGACCAATACTTTTTGAGTTTGAATCATCATAGGAGATGTCTCATACTTCCACAGGGTTGGTTATGCTTGCTGCCACAGGAATCAGGGCACTGGTTATAATATATAAATACTTAATGCACATAAGCTGCATTTGTTCCTTGCATATAGAAACTGAAGTTCCTGCTAATTAGTGCTACAGAATTGTGCTTTTTGTTGCCATTACAGCAAGTCTGTCTGCTCTTGTTTGTTTAGTCTGGTATCTACGTTTATCATTACTCTAACAGCTCCTAATTTCTTTCCAGTGTTCTTCCAATGCCCTGTACACACGATAGGGTTTTCTGATGGAAAATGTGTGATAAGACCTTGTTGTCAGAAATTCTGACCGTGTGTAGGCTCCATCACACATTTTCCATAGGAATTTCCGACACACAAAGTTTGAGAGCTTGCTATGAAATTTTCCGACAACAAAATCCGTTGTCGGAAATTCCGATCGCGTGTACACAAATCCGACACACAAAGTGCCACGCATGCTCAGAATAAATTAAGAAATGAAAGCTATTGGCTACTGCCCCGTTTATAGTCCCGACGTACGTATTTTATGTCACCGTGTTCAGAACGATCGGATTTTCCGACAACTTTGTGTGACCGTGTATATGCAAGACAAGTTTGAGCCAACATCCGTCAGAAAAAATCCATGGATTTTGTTGTCGGAATGTCCGATCAATGTCCGACCCTGTGTACGGGGCATAAGAGTCCTGTGTCCTGTTCCCTCTGATGGTTTCCCATTCCAAAGCAGTGGTCTGGCCCCAATCCCAAAATCCTTCTCAGTTACGGTTCAATGCTAAATCCAAATCATTTCACTTCATGGGCTTGTGGATGCAGTTTTGTAATTGTTGCTAGAGTATTTTGCGAAGAAGGATGTCCTTTCCATACCGGGAGACAAACTCAGGCTACCAGGAGTCCAAGCCACTAGACCATATGGGAGTTGTCTTGATCTCTGGATCTCTGATGGTCCAGTGGTGATCCAGGTTCAACTTCAGGTTTGGGAAGGACATCCATCTTCCTAAATTATTCTTCTATTTGTAGCTTTCAATCTACATAGGACAGTTTTTCATTGACACAGAGCATCACACAAAGCTGCAAACCTAAGTTGGAAAGTCAGCTTGTACCCCTTGGGCTTATGTTCTTTTTTTTCTGTTCTGCAGATAATGTTGAGTGTTTCCTGGACTACATGGAACTATGGGTGCCTAGAAAAATTATGAATGGCTTGCTTCTCTGGCTGTCCCGAGTCATGCGATTTCCAGGTACAGATAGATTAGTAGAAATTTTGTGCAGTTCATAATGAGATATATGCTATTAAACTTTTACTGCTACCTATAGACACCAGTTAAAATTCAAATGTAATTCTGTCTGCTATGACACAATTCATTTCCTCAGTTTTTAGCAGATAGTAAATAGATGGTACTGTGCTCACTAGCAGTGTTAATTTCGTAGACAAAAATATTTTCGTCGACTAAATTAATACTATTTTAGTCGACGAAAATACGACTAAAACTAAAACAATTCAGATGACTAAAATATCACTAAAACTAAAATGGCATTTTAGTCAAAAGACTTATGCCCTGTACACACGGTCGGATTTTCCGACAGAAAATGTGTTGTAGGACCTTGTTGTCGGAAATTCCAACCGTGTGTAGGCTCCATCACACATTTTCCATCGGAATTTCCGACACACAAAGTTTGAGAGCAGGCTATAAAATTTTCCGACAACAAAATCCGTTGTCGGAAATTCCGATCGTGTGTAGACAAATCCGACGCACAAAGTGCCACGCATGCTCAGAATAAATTAAGAGACGAAAGCTATTGGCTACTGCCCCGTTTATAGTCCCGACGTACGTGTTTTACGTCACCACATTCAGAACGATCGGATTTTCCGACAACTTTGTGTGACCGTGTGTATGCAAGACAAGTTTGAGCCAACATCCGTCGGAAAAAATCCTAGGATTTTGCTGTCGGAATGTCCGATCAATGTCCGACCGTATGTACAGGGCATATGACTAAAAATTAATCGAAATTTGACGTCAAAATTAACACTGCACTACCTCATAAGAATAAGTAGAGGGCAGAAACTACTAAGCTGCTGAAAGAAAAAAAAAAATGAGAAAATGGCTTTTTGTTATAATTTTTTCTAAATATGTAATGTTCGTTATAGGCTATATGACCAAAAGTATTGGGACACCTGCCTTTACGCGCACATGAACTTTAATGGCATCCCAGTCTTGGTTGGCCCACCTTTTGCAGCGATAACTGCTTCAACTCTTCTGGGAAGGCTGTCCACAAGGTTTATGAGTGTGTCTATGGGAATGTTTGACCATTCTTCCAGAAGTGCATTTGCGAGGTCAGGCACTGATGTTGGATGTGAAGGCATGGCTCACAGTCTCCGCTCTAATTCATCCCAAAGGTGTTCTATCGCATTAAGGTCAGGACTCTATGCAGGCCAGGCAAGTTCCTCCACCTCAAACTTGCTCATCAATGTCTTTATGGACCTTGCTTTGTGCACTGATGCGCAGTCATGTTGGAACAGGAAGGGACCATCCCCAAACTGTTCCCACAAAGTTGGGAGCATGTCTTGGTATGCTGACGTCTTAAAAGTTCCCTTCACTGGAACTAAGGGGCCAACTCCAACCCCTGAAAAACAACCCCACACCATAATCCCCCCTCCACCAAATGATTTGGACCAGTGCACAAAGCAAGGTCCATAAAGACATGGATGAGTGAGTTTGGACTGGACGAACTTGACTAGCCTGCACAGAGTCTTGCCCCTGACCCGATAGAACACCTTTGAGATTAATTAGAGGCAGAGACTGCGAGCCAGGCCTTCTCGTCCACATCAGTGCCTGACCTCACAAATGCGCTTCGGGAAGAATGGTCAAACATTCCCATAGACACACTCCTAAACCTTGTGGATAGCCTTTTCAGAAGAGTTTAAGCTGTTAGGCTGCATTCACATCGGAGTATAACATTTTCAGGCAGAAAGTCGCACGTTTTTGCCACGTTTTTACCACAAATTTGAACTTTTTTTTTTTTAAATAAAGCATTTTTTCCTTTTTGTGAAATTATTTATTGTGATTAAGTGATTAAGGGATAGGCCCAGGGGCTGCTGTCAGTAACTACCACCCAGTTTCCAACCTAATTAACTGCCCCCCCCCCATCTCTCTCACCTTTGTATTCCAACCTAATTACCCTATATTATCTTCTGAGGGGATTGTTGGATGGAGAGGGTGGGTGGTCTTTTGAATGTAGGGAGGAGGAAGTTCCCATGTTTTGAATAGGTAATTGTATGTATATTGTGGGGTATGGAAATGCATTCTTATGTATATTACCAGAATACTACAGATTTTAATTGTTTTTGTTTTGGCTTGTTTTCTTTTTCAAAATCTATCAAAAAAGTAGTAAACCTTAACTGGGCAACAAAAAAAGGGGTAAATGGAGCTACCCTAGTAGCATACGGGGTGGGGGGTACTAATGATCCACACCTAAACTATGCCCAAAAATCTGAATAAACATATGTGTTAAATAAAGCAATATTGTGTAGCAGGTATAGATATGCACATCAAACCATCATATAACATCTATTCCTAGAAATAAGGGTATCCACATCTAAAGGTTAAGATGCAGCACCACATAAACAAAGTGAATAAATAATATAACTCGTGTGTATCAATAATCAAGTAGTGTAAATCTGATATTTGTGCTAGAAAAAAACCACAAGTATTTATATATGCACAAAAAATAAAGATAGATTAATTAATTAATAATCCCACATATATGGTGTTTCCATAGTCCCACATATATAATGTGAAAAAATATATTGTAGAAAGTGCTGTAAAAAATATCAAAAATTCCAAGGTGACCACAGTGCTCAGCAGATCTGGTGACTCTTGTGCTCCCCCTCAAGGGTCCCCACTCACCAGCTCCCCGCACCCCCGCAGGGGTAATGGGCATATATAGGTAACTGGAGGGTTCGGTGTCCCCTGATGTGTTCTCCACCCGATTCACCTGGCAAACTGTCTCCTCTGTAGGGATGAGATTCATGTTCGAGTCGAACCCATGTTCGACTCGAACATCGTCTGTTCGCTGCGAACGATATGGGCCGTTCGTGCCAAATTCGTGTGGCGCATCACGGCCCATAATTCACTGCGGCATCGCAGTGCATTGCTGGCTGATGATTGGCCAAGCATGCACTATGACCCGCATGCTTGGCCAATCACAGTGCCGTCTGTAGAGAGAGCTGTATTTGGCCAAAGCCAGGGTGGCTTTGGCCAATTATGGCTCAGGTGGTTTAGTACACGCCCCACACTATATAAGGCCGCCTGCACGGCGGCCCTGTGTAGTGTGTGGTCCGGCGTTGAGAGACAGAGAGACAGTGTCATTTGATTTAAGTTAGATAGATTAGGCAGGCCAGTCAGTGAGTTAGCTGCACTTACAGTCTATTGTGTATGAATATGCATCCCAGGTGTTGTATATATATATATATATATATATATATATATATATATATATATATATACACTGTATTCAGTTTACCTAGATCCGTTCCTGTTATTATCTTCCTACTGACAGGCAGGCTTGTGTAGTTACAGTATTTACAGCTACCTGAAGAAAATTGCTGGTGTTCTTCTGATCCTATTAGTACCACAGTCAGGCAGCTAGACTATTTACACTTAGTGTAGTGCGTCCTCCTCACAGTGTTCAGCTAAAGCTACAAGATAGTTTAATGTGACCTCTGCGCAGTGTTCAGCTAAAGCTACAAGTTAGTGTAGTGCATCCTCCTCACAGTGTTCAGCTAAAGCTACAAGTTAGTGTAGTGCGTCCTCCTCACAGTGTTCAGCTAAAGCTACAAGTTAGTTTAGTGTGTCCTCTGCACAGTGTTCAGCTAAAGCTACAAGTTAGTGTAGTGCCTCCTCCTCACAGTGTTCAGCTAAAGCTACAAGTTAGTGTAGTGCATCCTCCTCACAGTGTTCAGCTAAAACTACAACTTAGTGTAGTGCGACCTCTGCACAGTGTTCAGCTAAAGCTACAAGTTAGTGTAGTGCATCCTCGTCACAGTGTTCAGCTAAAGCTACAAGTTAGAGTAGTGCGTCCTCCTCACAGTGTTCAGCTAAAGCTACAAGTTAGTGTAGTGCATCCTCCTCACAGTGTTCAGCTAAAGCTACAAGTTAGTGTAGTGCGTCCTACTCACAGTGTTCAGCTAAAGCTACAAGTTAGTTTATTGTGACCTCTGCACAGTGTTCAGCTAAAGCTACAAGTTAGTGTAGTGCGTCCTCCTCACAGTGTTCAGCTAAAGCTATAAGTTAGTGTAGTGCGTCCTCCTCACAGTGTTCAGCTAAAACTACAACTTAGTGTAGTGCGTCCTCTGCACAGTGTTCAGCTAAAGCTACAAGTTAGTGTAGTGCGTCCTCGTCACAGTGTTCAGCTAAAGCTACAAGTTAGTGTAGTGCGTCCTCCTCACAGTGTTCAGCTAAAGCTACAAGTTAGTGTAGTGCATCCTCCTCACAGTGTTCAGCTAAAGCTACAAGTTAGTGTAGTGCGTCCTCCTCACAGTGTTCAGCTAAAGCTACAAGTTAGTTTAGTGTGACCTCTGCACAGTGTTCAGCTAAAGCTACAAGTTAGTGTAGTGCCTCCTCCTCACAGTGTTCAGCTAAAGCTACAAGTTAGTGTAGTGCGTCCTCCTCACAGTGTTCAGCTAAAACTACAACTTAGTGTAGTGCGACCTCTGCACAGTGTTCAGCTAAAGCTACAAGTTAGTGTAGTGCGTCCTCGTCACAGTGTTCAGCTTAAGCTACAAGTTAGAGTAGTGCGTCCTCCTCACAGTGTTCAGCTAAAGCTACAAGTTAGTGTAGTGCATCCTCCTCACAGTGTTCAGCTAAAGCTACAAGTTAGTCTAGTGCGTCCTACTCACAGTGTTCAGCTAAAGCTACAAGTTAGTTTATTGTGACCTCTGCACAGTGTTCAGCTAAAGCTACAAGTTAGTGTAGTGCGTCCTCCTCACAGTGTTCAGCTAAAGCTACAAGTTAGTGTAGTGCGTCCTCCTCACAGTGTTCAGCTAAAACTACAACTTAGTGTAGTGCGTCCTCTGCACAGTGTTCAGCTAAAGCTACAAGTTAGTGTAGTGCGTCCTCGTCACAGTGTTCAGCTAAAGCTACAAGTTAGTGTAGTGCGTCCTCCTCACAGTGTTCAGCTAAAGCTACAAGTTAGTGTAGTGCATCCTCCTCACAGTGTTCAGCTAAAGCTACAAGTTAGTGTAGTGCGTCCTCCTCACAGTGTTCAGCTAAAGCTACAAGTTAGTTTAGTGTGACCTCTGCACAGTGTTCAGCTAAAGCTACAAGTTAGTGTAGTACGTCCTCCTCACAGTGTTCAGCTAAAGCTACAAGTTAGTGTAGTGCGTCCTCCTCACAGTGTTCAGCTAAAACTACAACTTAGTGTAGTGCATCCTCTGCACAGTGTTCAGCTAAAGCTACAAGTTAGTGTAGTGCGTCCTCGTCACAGTGTTCAGCTAAAGCTACAAGTTAGTGTAGTGCGTCCTCCTCACAGTGTTCAGCTAAAGCTACAAGTTAGTTTAGTGTGACCCCTGCACAGTGTTCAGCTAAAGCTACAAGTTAGTGTAGTGCGTCCTCCTCACAGTGTTCAGCTAAAACTACAAGTTAGTGTAGTATGTCCTCCTCACAGTGTTCAGCTAAAGTTACAAGTTAGTGTAGTGCATCCTCCTCACAGTGTTCAGCTAAAGCTACAAGTTAGTGTAGTGCGTCCTCCTCACAGTGTTCAGCTAAAGCTACAAGTTAGTGTAGTGCGTCCTCCTCACAGTGTTCAGCTAAAGCTACAAGTTAGTGTAGTTCATCCTCCTCACAGTGTTCAGCTAAAGCTACAACTTAGTGTAGTGCGTCCTCTGCACAGTGTTCAGCTAAAGCTACAAGTTAGTGTAGTGCGTCCTCCTCACAGTGTTCAGCTAAAGCTACAAGTTAGTGTAGTGCGTCCTCCTCACAGTGTTCAGCTAAAGCTACAAGTTAGTGTAGTGCATCCTCCTCACAGTGTTCAGCTAAAGCTACAAGTTAGTTTAGTGTGACCTCTGCACAGTGTTCAGCTAAAGCTACAAGTTAGTGTAGTGCGTCCTCCTCACAGTGTTCAGCTAAAGCTACAAGTTAGTGTAGTGCGTCCTCCTCACAGTGTTCAGCTAAAGTTACAAGTTAGTGTAGTGCGTCCTCCTCACAGTGTTCAGCTAAAGCTACAACTTAGTGTAGTGCGTCCTCCTCACAGTGTTCAGCTAAAGATACAAGTTAGTGTAGTGCGTCCTCCTCACAGTGTTCAGCTAAAGCTACAAGTTAGTGTAGTGCGATCTCTGCACAGTGTTCAGCTAAAGCTACAAGTTAGTGTAGTGCGTCCTCTGAACAGTGTTCAGCTAAAGCTATCTGTAGAAGGTTGGTGGTGTTTTCCTGATCCTATCACTACCGCAGGCAGCTACATTATTTTAACGTTAGTGTAGAGCGTTCTCTGCACAGTGTTCAGCTAAAGCTATCTGTAGAAGGTTGGTGGTGTTTTCCTGATCCTATCACTACCACAGGCAGCTACATTATTTACACGTTAGTCTAGTGTGACCTCTGCACAGTGTTCAGCTAAAGCTACCTGTAGAAGGTTGGTGGTGTTTTCCTGATCCTATCACTACCGCAGGCAGCTACATTATTTTAACGTTGGTGTAGTGCGTCCTTTGCACAGTGTTCAGCTAAAGCTACAGGTTAGTGTAGTGCGTCCTCTGCACAGTGTTCAGCTAAAGCTACAAGTTAGTGTAGTGCGACCTCTGCACAGTGTTCATCTAAAGCTACCTGTAGAAGATTGGTGGTGTTCTCATACTACAGGCAGGCAGTTGATTTTGCTAGCTGCAGTATCAGTATATATATATATATATATATATATCCCAGCTTAGTGCAGCTACATCTCACTGCAGGCCATTAGTATGTCTAGAAGGCCAACAAGGAGAGGCAGACAGTCACATACCAATAAAAGAGGGCAAGCAGGCTCTGTGTCTAGAGTCAACAGTGCTGGTCGTGGAGATGGTGCATCCTCATCAGAACGTGGCCGTGGGACATGCTTGGCCTTTTTTTTGGCAGCTGGCCGCATTGAGCCTCAACATGCAGAAGACTTGGTCGAGTGGATGACCAAGCCATCCTCCTCATCCTCTCTCACTCATGCTCAGGGTACTTTGTCTGGGAAAGCAGCTGCCAACGCGGCCTCTTCCCTTGGCTCAATGGCATCAGGGACTCCTTCCCTAGCCCACCATGTCCTCCTGAGGAGTCCCTCAAACTCTTTGACCACAGTGTTGGGTACATGCTCCATGAGGATGCCCAACGTTTAGAAGGCTCTGATGATGATACTGAGCTAGATGAAGGCAGTAACGTGAGCACGGACAGAGGGGGTGCCCAAGAAGGACAGCAATCTGGCAGTCATGCTCCCCCTGCTGCAGCATACTGCCAGGTTTGCTCCAGTGATGAGGAGGGAGGGGATGATGAGGTCACTGACTCAATGTGGGTGCCTGATAGGAGAGAGGAGGAGAAGGCACATCACCAACGAGGCAGGATGCCCTCCAGGGGCCAGCCTAAGGGCAGCACACTGACTGCATCACACCACAAAGCTCCGCATGTGCAGGGCGCTGCTGTCTCTGCGCGTTATTCCAAAAGTTCTTTGGTGTGGGCCTTTTTTGAGATGAGTGCATCAGATCGCACCGCTGCTATTTGCAACATATGTTTTAAGCATATCTCGCGTTGCCAAAACATCTCCCGCTTGGGCACCACATGCTTGACCAGACATATGTTGACCTGCCATGCAGTTCATTGGCAAGCGTACCTAAAAGACCCACACCAAAGAACAAAGAGGACCTCTCCTTGCTCCTCATCAGCTGAGATCTCCAACCCCACTATACCTTCAGTCCTCTCTGAGACCTGCACTGAGAGGAATGAAGGTGTAGAATTAGGTGTATCACAGCCAAGTACTTGTGGGCAATCTGCTTTCGGTCCACCGACATCAGATTGTACCAGGCAAATTTCCCTGCCCCAGCTGCTGCACTGCTGAAAGAAGTTCGCTCCCAGCCATCCACATGCCCAGCGGTTGAATGCTAGCTTGGCAAAATTGCTAGCACTTCAACTGCTACCTTTTCAATTGGTAGACTCTGCCCCCAAAATGCCACTTTTTCTCATGGAAGGCGATTCCGGCTCTCTATCAGCATGTGGAAGGCAATGTCTATGCCTCGCTGGACAGGGCGGTCAGCCGTAAGGTGCATATTACCGCTGACTCATGGTCCAGCAGGCATGGACAGGGAAGTTACCTAAGTTTCACGGCGCATTGGGTGACTCTGCTTTGTCCTCGGAACCAGCGGTGCTCCGTAGGCGTTCAAGGGGCTACGCAAGTATGCAGGCCAACAGATGCCATGCGGTGCTTGAGCTGGTGTGCTTGGGGACAGGAGCCACACTGGGGCAGAGGTTCTGTCAGCTCTGCAGGGGCAGGTTCAGAGATGGTTGACGCCATGCCAACTTAAGGCAGGAATGGTGGTTTGCAACAATGGCACCAACCTCCTCTCTGCCCTCCGACAGGGACTACTGACCCATGTGCCCTGTTTGGCTCATGTCCTTAACTTGGTGGTGCAGTGGCTCTTGGGCAGTTACCCGGACTTACGGGATGTCCTGAGGCAGGCCAGGAAAGTCTGTGTGCATTTCCGCCAGTCATATAATGCCAGTGCTCGGCTGGCAGACCTCCAAAAGGAATTTACCCTGCCCAAGAACCACCTAATCTGTGACATGTGATGTGCCCACCAGGTAGAACTCAACGTTGGCCATGCTGCAGCAGCTGCACACCCAGCAGAGGGCCATCAATGAGTACCTGTGCGACTATGGCACCAGGACAGGGTCAGGGGAGCTTGTTTTTTTTCCCCACGCCAGTGGGCCATGATGTGGGATGCATGCACTGTCCTGTCACCATTTGAGGAGGCCACGAGGATGGTGAGCAGTGACAGTGCATGCATCAGTGACACTGTCCCCCTTGTCCACCTGTTGGAGCACACGCTGCGTGGAATAATGAACAGGGCACTTGAGGCAGAACAGAGGCAGGAAGAGGCAGACTTCCTTAGCTCTCAAGGCCCCTTTATCCAGACAGTGTTCCTGCGTGCCCGCCGATCACACAGGAAGAGGACGAGGAGGAGGAGGAGGAGGATTGTGTCAGTATGGAGGTGGAGCCTGGCACTCAGCATTAGCAGCAGTCTTTAAGGGATCATTTACAGTCCCAAGAAACACATGGACTTGTACGTGGCTGGGAGGAGGTGGCTGTGGATCATGTCGTCCTTAGTGACCCAGAGGACTCTGGACCGAATGCCTCAGCAAACCTACGCTGCCTGGCCTCCTTGATCCTGCAAAGCCTGCGGAAGGATCCTCGTATTCGTGGTATCAAGGAGAAGGATCAATACTGGCTGGCAACCCTCCTTGATCCAGGTTACAAGGGTAAGGTTGCGGACCTTATCTTGCCATCGCAGAGGATGAAAGGTCTTTGCAACGCGTTCCCAGAGACTGGGAGGTTACAAACTCCTGTTTCTGGACAACGTGTTGCTGAGGCCTCGGTCAGTCAAAGAAGGAGCGGTGGAGAAGGTGGCCGTCTGACAGATGCGTTCAGACAATTTTTTAGTCCGCAGCCCCAAGGTATGATCGGTTCCAGCAACCATCGCCAGCGTCTGTTTTACGTGGTGCAGGAATACCTAGGGGCAAGATCTGACTTGGACACCTTTCCCACCAAAAATCCTCTGGGTTACTGGGTCTTGAGGATGGATCACTGGCCAGATCTTGCACAGTATGCAATTGAGCTACTGGCCTGTCCTGCATCCAGCGTTCTTTCGGAACGCATATTCAGTGCTGCTGGAGGCTTTGTAACCGATCACAGGGTGCGTCTGTCCACCGACTCTGTCAATCGACTGACCTTCATAAAAATGAATCAGTCTTGGATCACCACCAGCTACCAAGCACCTGATGCTGATGTAACCGAATAAATTTTTTTGAAATGTCAGATCCCTTCAAAGACTGCCTATGCTGATGCTGAGTGACTATCCTGTTATACTGAGTAATTATCCTCTTCCTCCTTAATGATCATGATGATAGCATTGTTGGTTCTGGGCACCGCCAGTCCCGCCACCAGTGCCTAAGGCCCAATTTTTCAGCCCCTGTTTAACAGGGGCATGTAATTACAATTTTTCATGCAATTCTTTGCAGCAGGGCTAGTTCCTACGCTCCAACTAGAGTATCTGTGAGGTGTTGAAGTGTTGTGGCACCAGCACCAGTGCCTAAGGCCCAATGTTTCAGCCACTGTTTAACAGGGGTGTGTAATTACAATTTTTGATGCAATTCTTTGCAGCAGGGCTAGTTCCTGCGCTCCAACTAGAGCATCTGTGAAGAGTTCCAGTGTTGTGGCACCAGCACCAGTGCCTAAGGCCCAATTTTTCAGCCCCTGTTCAACAGGAGCATGTAATTACAATTCTCGATCTAATATTTCACAGCAGGGCCCGTTTCTGCGCCCACCAAGAGTATCTGTGAGGACTTACAGTGTT
This sequence comes from Lithobates clamitans, assembly GCA_037952925.1. Classification (NCBI taxonomy): domain Eukaryota; kingdom Metazoa; phylum Chordata; class Amphibia; order Anura; family Ranidae; genus Lithobates; species Lithobates clamitans. The sequence continues at coordinate 6,474,258 of JBBGZY010000637.1, forward strand.
GTGGTACCAGCACCACCACCACCACCACCACCACCAAAGGCCCAATTTTTCTGCCCCTGTTCAACAGGGGCATGCAATTACAATTCTTGATCTAATATTTCACAGCAGGGCCCGTTTCTGCGATCACCAAGAGTATCTGTGAGGACTTACAGTGTTGTGGCACCAGCACCACAACCACCACCAAAGGCCCAATTTTTCTGCCCCTGTTCAACAAGGGCATGTAATTACAATTCTTGATCTAATATTTCACAGCAGGGCCCTGTGAGGGCTTACAGTGTTGTGGCCACAACAACACCTAAGGCCCAAACTTACAAACGACTCCTACTTGCAAACGGAAGGAGACAACAGGAAGTGAGATGAAATCTACCCCTAGGAAGGGAAATTCTCTCCTGTAAGAGTTAATATGGGAAAAACTTTTCTCCGTTCCACTGATGCTTTATCACCAATCCTTGTTTCACAAAAAAAAACACATTTTCAAAAATCATTTGTCATTGGGACAAAAAGTGAGGTGAAATCTTCTGAAGAGGATCACAGACAGCAAAACAAATGTCACAGGGGTGATAATCCTTCCCTAGGTTTTTCAAAAAGCATTAAAATAGATTTTTTGGCTGGAGCTAAACACGTTAAAAATGTACCAGTTCAAAATGCACCACCTGTATACTGCTGTTCAGAGTATATAGGGCCTGGGGGCCCCACACCTTTCCTTTTTTAATTTGGGTGCGGGGTTCCCCTTAATATCCATACAAGACCCAAAGGGCCTGGTAATAGACTCGGGGATACCCATGCCGTTTGTCTCACTGATTTTCATCCATATTGTCAGGACCTGACTTTTTTTCCTTTAAAAATGACATTTTGTGCAGGGACTGTTCTAAGCACGGAAAACACGCCCCACTTTACAGGCAGACTATAGACACCCCCCAGGTACGATATTTAACCACTTCAATACCAGGCACTTAGACACCTTCCCGCCCAGGCCAATTTTCAGCTTTCAGCGCTGTCGCTATTTGAATGACAATTGCACGGTCGTGTTACACTGTACCCAAACAATTTTTTTTATCATTTTGTTCCCACAAATAGAGCTTTCTTTTGGTGGTATTTAATCACCTCTGTGGTTTTTATTTTTTGCGCAACAAATAAAAAAAGACAGAAAATTTTGAAAAAAAACAAGTTCTTCTTTGTTTCTGTTAAATTTTTTTGTAAATAAGTACGTTTTCTTCTTCAATGATGGGCACTGATATGGCTGCACTGACGGGCACTGATACGGCGGCACTGATGGGCACCGATGAGGTGGCACCAATGAGGTGGCACTGACGGGCACTGATGATGGACACTGATAGGCGGCACTGATGGGCACTGATAGGTGGCACTGATGGGCACTCATAGGTGGCACTGGTATGCGGCACTGATGGGCACTCATAGGTGGCATCGATGAGCACTCATAGGCGGCACTGATGGTCACTGATTGGTGGCACTGATGCTCCTAAGGGTGGCATCTAGGCAATATTATGGTGCCAATCAGTGGTAGTCCCCCAAAACACCTTGTCCCCATGTTGATGAGGACAAGGGCCTCATCCCCACAACCCTGGCCGGTGGTTGTGGGGGTCTGCGGACGGGGGGCTTATCGGAATCTGGAAGCCCCCTTTAAAAAAAGGGACCCCCAGATCCCGGCACCCCCCCTGTGTGAAATGGTAAGGGGGTACTTACCCCTACCATTTCTCTAAAAAAACTGTCAAAAATGTTAAAAATGACAAGAGACAGTTTTTGACAATTCCTTTATTTAAATGCTTCTTCTTTCTTCTATCTTCCTTCATCTTCTTCTTCTGGTTCTTCTGGCTCTTCTGGTTCTTCCTCCAGCGTTCTCATCCAGCATCTCCTCCGCGGTGTCTTCTATCCTCTTCTCCTCGGGCCGCTCTGCACCCATGGCATGGGGGAGGCTCCCGCTCTTCTCTTCATCTTCTTCATCTTCTTCTCTTCTTCTTTTCTTCTCTTCTTCATTTTCTTCTCCGGGCCGCTCCGCACCCATGCTGGCATGGAGGGAGGCTCCCGCTGTGTGACAGTGTGTCCTCGTCTGACGGTTCTTAAATAACGGGGGCGGGGCCACCCGGTAACCTCGCCCCCCTCTGGCGCACGGTGACTTGACGGGACTTCCCTGTGACGTCATGGGGAATGCCACAGGGAAGTCCTGTCATGTCCCGTGCATCAAAGGGGGGCGGGGTCACCGGGTGGCCCCGCCCCCCGTTATTTAAGAACCGTCAGACGAGGAGATGCCGTCACACAGCGGGAGCCTCCCTCCATGCCAGTATGGATGCGGAGCTGCCCGGAGAAGAAAATGAAGAAGAGAAGAAGGAAGAAGAGAAGAAGATGAAGAGAAGAGCAGGAGCCTCCCCCCATGCCATGGGTGCGAAGCAGCCCGAGGAGAAGAAGATAGAAGATGCCGCGGAGGAGATGCTGGACGAGAACGCCGGAGGAAGAACCAGAAGAACCAGAAGAAGAAGAAGATGAAGGAAGATAGAAGAAAGAAGAAGCATTTAAATAAAGGAATTGTCAAAAACTGTCTCTTGTCATTTTTAAAATTTTTGACAGTTTTTTAGTGAAATGGTAGGGGTAAGTACCCCCTTACCATTTCACACAGGGGGGGGCCGGGATCTGGGGGTCCCCTTGTTAAAGGGGGCTTCCAGATTCCGATAAGCCCCCCGCCTGCAGACCCCCACAACCACCGGCCAGGGTTGTGGGGATGAGGCCCTTGTCCTCATCAACATGGGGACAAGGTGTTTTGGGGGGCTACCCCAAAGCACCCTCCCAATGTTGAGGGCATGTGGCCTGGTACGGTTCAGGAGGGGGGGCCGCACTCTCATCCCCCCCTCTTTTCCTGCGGCCTGCCAGGTTGCGTGCTCGGATAAGGGTCTGGTATGGATTTTTGGGGGGACCCCACGCCGTTTTTTTTTTTTTTTTGGCGTGGGGTTCCCCTTAAAATCCATACCAGACCTGAAGGGTCTGGTATGGAATTTAGGGGGAACCCCATGTCATTTTTTTTTTAAATTTTGGCCGGGGTTCCCCTTAATATCCATACCAGACCTGAGGGGCCTGGTATGGAATTTTTTTTAAAATTTTGGTTCGGGGTTCCCCTGTGGGGAATTCCCATGCCCTTTTTATCAATGAACTTCTATGTGTATTGTCGGCAATGCAATAGCCGCGAGTAGTTTTAAATTGGTTTTTTCCTTCGAAATGTAATTGTGTTGTCAGACTGTTCTAAACACGGGAAACATGTGCCCCTTTACAGGCATACTATAGACACCCCCCAGCTACGAAATTTAAAGGGATATTACACTTTTATTGTTTGACTTTAAGCATTATTAAAATCACTGCTCCTGAAAAAACGTCAGTTTTTAAAACTTTTTTTTGCATTGATCTATGTCCCCAGGGGCAGGACCCGGGTCCCCAAACACTTTTTATGACAATAACTTGCATATAAGCCTTTAAAATTAGCACTTTTGATTTCTCCCATAAACTTTTAAAGGGTGTTCCGCGGCATTCGAATTTGACGCGAACACCCCAAATTGTTCGCTGTTCAGCGAAGTTGCGAACAGCCAATGTTCGAGTAGAACATGAGTTCGACTCGAACTCGAAGCTCATCCCTAATGGGGATCTTAGTTTGCATATATTGTAATGCATGTTCAAGTTGGCCAGCTGCGTGAAAGTGATCCCTCTCTGGTATATATATATATATATATATATATATATATATATATATATATATATATATATATATATATATATATATGTATATATATATATATATTTATGGTTGGAGCCCTATGTCCGATATGGACATAGATAACACTTATAGTAAAGATAAGACTTACCATCGGAAATAGACCTGAAAACGTGGACTTACCATATGAAATGGACCTGAAAGTGTGCCTTGGTCTAATGGCCGGTATGCCAAAATAAGGGGGCATACCCTGGTATAAGAAATGATTATTCTGTAAGAGAAATGAATGAAATGAATAGTTTGAGAAATGCTGTGAAATGGGGATGGGAGGGTGGGTATCGCGCACAGGAAACCGACAAGCACCACAGGTGAGCGGGCTGCCTAAATACCCCTCCGGGCTCCTCCCATAAATTCAGGCCACCATACTGGCCTTCCTACTTATGGTTGGAGCCCTATGTCCGATATGGACATAGATAACACTTATAGTAAAGATAAGACTTACCATCGGAAATAGACCTGAAAACGTGGACTTACCATATGAAATGGACCTGAAAGTGTGCCTTGGTCTAATGGCCGGTATGCCAAAATAAGGGGGCAAAAACATTCAGGTAGGGTTATAATTTTTATTGGTTTTCAGTTATTTATTGAGCCAATTTGGAGAATGCCTGTGCCATCTCTGTTTGCGGATTGGGGATATACCGGGCGAAGCAGGCTGATTTCCACCTGCCTAGTCTTTTGATGATGTGGTCTGGAACCCCGTGGCGGGACGCTGCGGAGGCTGCTCCGATGCGGAAAGAGTGTCCGGAATACTGACTAGGGTTAAGGTGAAGATTGCGGAGAAGTATCCTTATGTGTTTCACAAACTGAAAGGCGCTTAAGGGTTTAACTGGGAATGGTAGAAGGGGACTGCTGTCTGGTTGCTCAGGCAGGAGTGATAGGAGTCGGTTGAGTACAGCGACTGGACACCAGCTGTTGTTGGTTTTGTAGAGGTGAATGTTCACTCCTGAGCCCGTTTGCTGGGTTTTAGAGACCTCGAGGTGCAGGATGAAATGGTCTTGGTATCGAAGCAAGTGCCGTCTGCATAGTACTTGGTCTGTGGGTTTGTTAGAGGTGAATTCGCCAGGCCGCAAGAACCCATAGTAAGCTAAACATACGGCTGCTTGTAAGACCGTGCTGGGGAGCAGACCGAATGGCGAAGTAGCCAGAATAGTTGACATGTCCCTAAAGATGGGCCCCGTAATGGGTAAGCGCTTAGTGCTGATGACTGGTTGTCGTTTCTGAATTCCCCTTAGAATGGCTCGTATAGCGTGTGATGAGAACAGTGAAGATTTCGTGGGGTCTTCAAGCGCCATGAAATGTTGAATGCCGGCTAGGTATAGCCGGATGGTATTGTAGGATAAGGCCAGCTGCGTGTGGCAGTGTGCAGTGAAGGCCAGTACCTGTTTGATATCTGTTGGTCCTTTACGGCAGGACGTGAGGAATTTATTGAAGGCCTTCCAAGCTGTCTGGTAGGCTTTGAGTGTGTTGTGGGAGAGGGAATGATTTATGAGTTGCGTAGCTCCGTGTAGATGTTGAACTAGTCCAGGGTCAGTTGTGACCAGACAGGGATAGGGGCCGACATTGGATCAGCATCGGGAACCTGTTTGAAAAAGGAGGTATAATTGAAACGTGACAGTGCGTCAGCTGCTGAGTTGTATCTGCCGGGAATAAATGCACAGTGTATATTGAACTGATGCTGTAAAGACAGTTGTACCAACCTGCGCAGGAAGGACATGACTGCTAGGGACTTGGACCTGCCTCTGTTGATGATGTCTGCCGTGGCCTGGTTGTCGGTGGTGAAGACTACGGTTTGTCCTGTCCAGTGGTTGCCCCAGAGTTGTGCAGCTGCCACTATGGGATAAAGCTCAAAGAGGGCAGGTGTTTGGGAAAAGCCGGGTATCAACAGTATCTGTTGAGGCCAGGGTCCTGAAAACCAATGATGGCCAAAAATTGCCGCGAAACCTGTGGAGGCTGCAGCGTCCGTCACCACCTGGGGTGAATGGACCGAAACCATAGGTATAAATAGAGATATGCCATTCCAGGCGGACAAGAATTCCTCCCACATAGATAGGTCCGCTATAGCTGCGGAGTCTAAATTCAAAATCTGATCGGGGTCTTGAGTTTCTGACAGAAATCTAAGCAGGCGTGATACAAATGTGCGGCCTTGTGGGATAATTCGCATAGCGAAGTTGAGCATACCCAGGAGAGACTGCAACTGTTTTTTGGTACAGCCCTTGGTGTGTGTAAACTCGTGAAGGACTGCCCTAATGCGTGTTAGTTTGTCGGGGGGGAGACTGGCTTGCATCGCGCAGGTATCCAAGCTGACCCCGAGAAAGGTGATGATGTTTGCTGGGCCATCGACTTTGTGCTCGGCGATAGGAACATTGAGGTTTCCAAAAATCACTCTAAGTTTGTCGAGATCTCCTGGGGGCTTGCTGGGCGGTTCTATCAGTAGGAAGTCATCCAGATAATGGATGACTTCATGGCATTGACCCTTGTGTAATAGTATCCAAACGAGGGACTGAGCGAACGTGTCGAAGAGCCACGGGCTACTCTTCGAACCGAAGGTGAGTTTTGTAGCAAAATAATATGCTTCCTTCCATTTGATGCCATGCCAGCACCAAAGGGATGGGTGGATGGGCAGGAGCTTGAAAGCATCCGAGATGTCGGCTTTGGAGAGCCAGGCACCTGTGCCTGCTTTGATGATCGCTTGTATTGCCATGTCAACGGAGGAATATTTTAGGGAAAACTCTTCAGAGGGGATCAGAGAATTGAGACTGGGTATGTGGGAAGAATGAGGCGCAGACAGGTCGTACACCAAACGCAATTTATTTGAGAACTTGCCCTTGACAAGCCCAATAGGGCTGACTCTCCATGTGCTGAAAGGGGGGCAAGTGAAAGGGCCTATCACTTAGTCTCGATCTACCTCTGCCTGTAAGAGCTGATCTATGGCTTGTTCGTCAATGGCTGCAGAACGAAGATTGGCACATTCGTGAGTACTGTGGGGTAGTGAAATGAGGCCGGTGTGAAAGCCTGCTGTGAAGCCTTGGATAAGATAGGTGGCCAGGGAAGGGGTGGGATGTGAAGTGAGATACAGTCCTAACCATAAGAGGTTGATCCGGCTTAGTCATGCCCTCTTGTGTTGTTTGACTTCACACAAATTCCTTGGGTGTGCTCTTTGGCATAAAGTGCAGATGTGAAGTAGACGGCACTGGCTGAAGTTGCAGGACCCATAGTTAAAGTTGTTACAGATGGCTGCCCCTCCCACGGTTCGGACTGGGCGTCCGAGTTTGTCCACCTGAGGCGTTGGTTCAGGGATCGACTGACCCTGAACTGTACCTGAGGTAGAGGGGAACTCGAAGGGCCGTCTGATCGCCGCATTGGCGCACCAGGTGGCAGTGTGGGTGGAAGACTGACAAATCGCACACAGAGGTGAGCGTAAGCCGGCAAAGTGGCGGCAGAAGAGCTCTGTGTCCATGAAACTCCAATCTGTCGTAGTTTGGAATTGTGTGAGTCTGGCGGCGGCCTTAGCTGAAAAGGAACGATGATAGTAGTAAAAAGCAAAACCTCCATACTTGTAGCCCAGGTCTACTATAGTATGGAGATACAAGTCCAGCTCTTGCCGCCTGCTAGGGGTGGCTGAGCACAGGACATCTCTGAGCATGCCAAAGGCCAAGGAAAACTCTGGGACTGATAGCTTGCGGTTCAATCTGGGGTCTTTGGCTTTAAGGACCACCGATATGTCGCCCCAGGAGTAGGCCTTATTTTCTGCCAAATTGTGCACGGAAATAAGGAGAGAGGCCAGGTTGACGTCCTTGCCGTCCAGAATGTCCTTCCTGATACTGGTTGGGACCAGATGGGAGGGGTAGACAATGGGGCTCGAGCCTGAGGTACCTGCAGGAAGAGGTGTCAAGGTTTGAGTTGCAGTTGGGTCGGGGACAGCCGTGGCCGGTCGAGCCTCCAGAAGTGCCACTCTGGTTTGGACGTCTGTAACTGAGGTGGATAGAGATGACACCATCGTGTGTAATTGCGAGATGGCTGATGATATTGACTGGAGGGATGCTTGTTGGGAACTGGGTCCTGCTGATGGTGGGGGAAAGAGGAGTTTGAAGAGCTTGCCTTTCCTCGCTGTGGCAGGGAAGGGGACACCTCTGCGTCTGAGCTCTGCCGTCAGTTTGGGGATAGTCCATCCCCTGAGGGACTGCACGCTGCCGCTCTCTGAGACCGGGGAAGGTGATAGAGGGGCCGTGAAGTCTTCGCTGCCGGCCTGGGACATAGTTGCTCTGGTGAGAATCTCTTGAGCTTTGTTTCCTGGTTGACTGTAACCTATTGGGGGTGACATGAATTTCAAGTTTTCCTTTGATCCGCTGAGTCATACTTACCTGACTTATTCTCCCATTCCCTTTTTTTTTTTTTTTTTTTTATTTACCTGGGGGGATATCGTCCAACCTGGTGCAGGGTGGACCTACGGAACTTTGACTGACCTGAGGAAAATGGAAAGGTGATAATTCGTGAAGGGATTGCTAACTTAATTTGAAGCAACGATTTGTATGGTGTTTGCAATCTTTGTGACAATGAAATGATTCGAAATGTTTGCCTTGATTATGAAATGAGTGAACTCCCTGACAGAGGTCCGGCCTGGTCGTGTCGTGACTGATTCGACCATGAACCGGGCTCTGAAGCATGTATTGAAATGAGGCAACTGAAAACATTGGTGCACACCGGGACGAATCGGTGCCTGTTTGATGCATCTGGATTCGAATTGGAGCGCAGTATGAAATGAATGAGAGAAATGATTACCTTGACCGAGGCTCGAATTGGTTGTGCCGTGTTCTGCGACTGGCAACTAACCGAGCTCTGGTATAGGTATGGATACGGTTGAAACAAGCGAGGCATTCCGTGACGACTCGGTGCATCTCAGATGCGACTGGTTTCGAAACGGTGATGCGTTTGTGGGAGTGAAATGGTAGTAATTGCATGAGAGAGATACGGATCAATCGCCCGATATCTGCGACTAGCTATGATCCGGACTCTGGAGCATGTTTCAGAAATGAGGCCGAGCCCTGGGGCACGCCGTAACGAATCGATGCATGGAAGATGCAACTGGATTCGAAACGGAGCGCGGTAAGTGTGGTGTAACATATCGTTTGCCATGACGGACGCTCGAATCGGTCATGCTGATGTAGCTACTGACTACGAATCGCACTCCGGAGCATGTACTGAAATGAGGCCAATCCTGGGGCACGCCGAGACGAATTGATGCATTTCCATGCGACTGCATTCATGTCGGAACGTGATACGTGGAAATGAAATGATAACCATGACAGAGGTACGAATGACTGATAATAACGTAACTCTGGAGCATGTATAGAAATGAGGCCAATCCTGGGGCACGCCGAGACGAATCAGTGCACTTCCATGCGACTGAATTCATGTCGGAACGTGATACGTGGAAATGAAATGATAACCATGACAGAGGTACGAATGACTGATAATAACGTAACTCTGGAGCATGTATAGAAATGAGGCCAATCCTGGGCACGCCGAGACGAATCGGTGCACTTCCATGCGACTGAATTCATGTCGGAACGTGATACGTGGAAATGAAATGATAACCATGACAGAGGTACGAATGACTGATAATAACGTAACTCTGGAGCATGTATAGAAATGAGGCCATAATAACTGGGGCACACCGGAACGAATCGGTGCATCTTTTGGTGCGACTGGATTCGAATCGGAGCGCGGTAGGTGACTGAAATGAGAAATGTTTGAAATGATTTGAAATGTCAGAAATGAGTTTAGAAATGTTTCAGAAATGAGAAATGATTGGTATCGAACTGACTTGATCCGATAAATTGAAAATTGCGACTCGCTATGGCTGTCTACCGACGCATATTTTAAATACCAACATGCTAGAAATGAAGCGACGTCTGCGTCGCGGTGCTATCTCGGGTAAGTCGAAATGGTAACATATCGAAAGTACGAGCGATATACATTGCAGTTTGTGAAATGCGAGTGAAACGAAAATTTGAAATCACGGTTTAGTGACATGATATGAAAACGAAAAACAAAGTCCGACGGGACCTTACCTGCGACAGCCAAGCCAGACGCGTGGTACAAACTACGAACGAAAAACGCGGACTTCGAAAGTTTTGAGTACGGAATATCGAATACGGGAACTTGCGAGGCAAGAACTTGCGGACGCTGGTATACCGAATAGTCGGCCTAGTGACGTATATCGCGCACAGGAAACCGACAAGCACCACAGGTGAGCGGGCTGCCTAAATACCCCTCCGGGCTCCTCCCATAAATTCAGGCCACCATACTGGCCTTCCTACATATATATATGTATATATATATATATATATGTATATGTATATATATATATGTATATGTATATATATATATGTATATATATATATATATATGTATATATATATAATATTACCAAAAGTATTGGGACACCTTCCTTTACATGTACATGAACTTTAATAGCATCCCAGTCTTATGCCCCGTACACACGGTCGGATTTTCCGATGGAAAATGTGTGATAGGACCTTGTTGTCGGAAAATCCGACTGTGTGTGGGCTCCATCACACTTTTTCCATCGGATTTTCCGACACACAAAGTTTGGGAGCTTGCTATAAAATTTTCCGACAACAAAATTAGTTGTCGGAAATTCCGATCGTGTGTACACAAATCCGACGCACAAAGTGCCACGCATGTCTAGAATAAATTAAGAGATGAAAGCTATTTTCTATTGCCCCGTTTATAGTCCCGACGTACGTGTTTCACGTCACCGCGTTCAGAATGATCGGATTTTCCGACAACTTTGTGTGACCGTGTGTATGCAAGACAAGTTTGAGCCAACATCTGTCGGAAAAAATCCTAGAATTTTGTTGTCGGAATGTCCGATCAATGTCCGACCTTGTGTACGAGGCATTAGTCTGTAAGGTTCAATATTGAGTTGGCCCACCCTTTGCAGCTATAACAGCTTCAACTCTTCTGGGAAGGCTGTCCACAAGGATTAGGAATGTGTTTATTGGAATGTTTGACCATTCTTCCAGAAGCACATTTGTAAGGTCAGGCACTCATGTTGGACGAGAAGGCCTGGCTTGCAGTCTCCGCTCTAATTTATCCCAAAGGTGTTCTGTCAGGTTGATGTCAGGACTCTGTGCAGGCCAGTCAAGTTTTTCCCCCCAAAACTTCACTCATCCATGTCTTTATGGAGCTTGCTTTGTGCACTGGTGTGCAGTCATTTTGGAACAGGAAGGGACCATCCCCAAACTGTTCCCACAAAATTGGGAGCATAAAATTGTCCAAAATGTCTTGGTATGCTGATGCCTTGAGAGTTGCCATAACTGGAACTAAGGGGCCAAGCCCAACCCCTGAAAAACAACCCCACACCATATTCCCCCTCCATTAAACTTTAAACTTGGCACAATGCAGTCAGGCAGGTGCCCTTCTCCTGACAACCGCCAAACCCAGACATGTCCATCAGATTGCAAGACAGAAAAGCATGATTGGTCTCTCCAGAGAACACATCTCCATCGATCTAGAGTCCAGTGGCAGCGTGCATTACACCATTGCATCTAACGCTTTGCATTGCACTTGGTGATGTAAGGCTTGGATGCAGCTGCTCGGTCATGGAAACCCATTCCATGAAGCTCTCTACGCACTATTGTTGTGCTAATCTGGAGCCACACCAAGTTTGGAGGTCTGTAGCTATTTACTCTGCTGACAGTTGGCGACTTCTGCACACTGTGAGCTTCAGCATGCGCTAACCCTGCTCTATCATTTTACGTGGTCTACCACTTCGTGGCTGAGTTCCTGTTTTTTACACTTTATTATAATATCACTAATGCCCCGTACACATGGTCAGACATTGATCGGACATTCCGACAACAAAATCCTAGGATTTTTTCTAGGGTTGTCCCGATACCGATACTAGTATCGGTATCGGCACCGATACCGAGCATTTGCCCAAGTACTTGTACTCGGGCAAATGCTCCTGATGCTTCCCCCGATACCTAGAGGACAGCTGTGATCGGCGCGTGGGGGAGTTACAAGATTCTCCCCCAGCGGCTTTCACCAGCTTTAGTGACATACAGCGGTGATCGCTCACAGCTGACTGTCACTGCATCCTCCTCCGTGCCCCCTCCGTTCCTCTGTGCCTCTCCGCTGTCCCCTGCATTCCTCTCTCCTTATCTGTCCCCCTCCGTTCTCCCCCTCCGTTCTCCCCCTCCGTTCCTCTCTCCTTATCTGTCCCCCTCCGTTCTCCCCCTCTGTTCCTCTCTCCTTATCTGTCCCCTCCGTTCTCCCCCTCAGTTCCTCCGTCCCCCTCCTCCTTCCTTTCTGTATGGACAGAGTCAGCTGACTCTGTCCATTCACATAACTGAAACATTGTAATCTCCTGTGATTACAATGTGTCAGTTTATGAATGGAGAGGAGCCGCTGTCTTCTCTCCATTCATTCTCAGTGCAGCTGAGGCTGCAGAGAAAGGCACTGGGAAATCTCTATCCTCTGTCTCTTTCTCTGTCTCAAGGGGGAGATATCAGAGGTCTGTTAAGACCCCTGATATCTCACCAAAGCCCCCCAAAAGGGCTGATTAAAAAAAAAAAAAAAACAATAAAGAATAAAAAAATATTATTGTAAAAAATAAAAATTGTAAAAGAAAAAACAAAAAAACACACACACATACAACGTTCACCCCCCCCCCCCCCCCCAAAAAAATAGCAAAAAAAAAAAACTGTCACGTGACATTAAAAAAAAAGTATCGGTAATCGGTATCGGCGAGTACTTGAAAAAAAGTATCGGTACTTGTACTCGGTCCTAAAAAAGTGGTATCGGGACAACCCTAATTTTTTCCGACGGATGTTGGCTCAAACTTGCCTTGCATACACACGGTCAAACAAAGTTGTCGGAAAATCTGATCATTCTGAATGCGGTGACGTAAAACACATATGTCGGGACTATAAACAGGGCAGTAGCCAATAGTTTTCATCTCTTTATTTATTCTGAGCATGCGTGGCACTTTGTGCGTCGGATTTGTGTGCACACGATCGGAAATTCCGACAACGGATTTTGTTGTCGGAAAATTTTATAGCCTGCTCTCAAACTTTGTGTGTCGGAAAATCCGATGGAAAATGAGTGATGGAGCCTACACATGGTCGGAATTTCCGACATCAAGGTCCTATCACACATTTTCCGTCGGAAAATCCGACCGTGTGTATAGGGCATAACAGTTGACCGTGGAATATTTAGTAGCAAGGAAATTTCATGGATGGACTTTTTGCACAGGTGGCAACCTATCACAGTACCACGCTTGAATTCACTAATCTCCTGAGAGCAACCCATTATTTTACAAATGTTTGTAGAAGCAGTCTGCATACCTAGGTGCTTGATTTTATACACCTGTGGCCATGTAGGTGATCGGAACACCTCAATCCAATGATTTGGAGGGGTGTCCCAATACTTTTGGCAATATAGTGTGTGTATGTATTTTATATATATATATATATATATATATATATATATATATATATATATATATATATATATATATATATATATATACAGTGGGGACGGAAAGAATTCAGACCCCCTTAAATTTTTCACTCTTTGTTATATTGCAGCCATTTGCTAAAATAGTTTAAGTTCATTTTTTCTTCATTAATGTACACACAGCACCCCATATTGACAGAAAAACACAGAATTGTTGACATTTTTGCAGATTTATTAAAAAAGAAAAACTGAAATATCACATGGTCCTAAGTTTTCAGACCCTTTGCTCAGTATTTAGTAGAAGCACCCTTTTGATCCAATACAGCCATGAGTCTTTTTAGGAAAGATGCAACAAGTTTTTCACACCTGGATTTGGGGATCCTCTGCCATTCCTCCTTGCAGATCCTCTCCAGTTCTGTCAGGTTGGATGGTAAACGTTGGTGGACAGCCATTTTTAGGTCTCTCCAGAGATGCTCAATTGAGTTTAAGTCAGGGCTCTGGCTGGGCCATTCAAGAACAGTCACAGAGTTGTTGTGAAGCCACTCCTTCATTATTTTAGCTGTGTGCTTAGGGTCATTGTCTTGTTGGAAGGTAAACCTTCGGCCCAGTCTGAGGTCCTGAGCACTCTGGAGAAGGTTTTCATCCAGGATATCCCTGTACTTGGCCACATTCATCTTTCCCTTGATTGCAACCAGACGCCTGTCCCTGCAGCTGAAAAACACCCCCACAGCATGATGCTGCCACCACCATGCTTCACTGTTGGGACTGTATTGGACAGATGATGAACAGTGCCTGGTTTTCTCCACACATACCGCTTAGAATTAAGGCCAAAAAGTTCTATCTTGGTCTCATCAGACCAGAGAATCTTATTTCTCGCCATCTTGGAGTCCTTCAGGTGTTTTTTATCAAACTTCATGTGGGCTTTCATGTGTCTTGCACTGAGGAGAGGCTTCCATCAGGCCACTCTGCCATAAAGCCCTGACTGGTGGAGGGCTGCAGTGATGGTTAACTTTCTACAACTTTCTCCCATCTCCTGACTGCATCTCTGGAGCTCAGTCACAGTGATCTTTGGGTTCTTGTTTACCTCTCTCACCAAGGCTCTTCTCCCCCGATAGCTCAGTTTGGCCGGACGGCCAGCTCTAGGAAGGGTTCTGGTCGTCCCAAACGTCTTCCATTTAAGGATTATGGAGGCCATTATGCTCTTAGGAACCTCAAGAGCCCTTTCACACTGGGGCGGTTTGCAGGCGCTATTGCGCTAATAATAGCGCCTGCAAACCGACCCTAAAGTGCCGCTGCTTTGTATCCAGTGTGAAAGCCCCGAGGGCTTTCACACTGGAGCGGTACGCTGGCAGGACGGGAAAAAAAGTCCTGCCAGCAGCATCTTTGGAGCGGTGAAGGAGCGGAGTGTATACCGCTCCTTCACCGCTCCTGCCCATTGAAATCAATGGGACGGCGCAGCTATACCGCCGGCAAAGCGCCTCTGCAGAAGCGCTTTGCGGTGGTTTTTAACCCTTTCTCGGCTGCCAGCATGGGGTAAAACCGCCCCGCTAGCGGCCAAATACCGATGGTAAAACGCCACTAATAGTAGCGATGTTTTACCGCCGACGCCACCCCCGCCCCAGTGTGAAAGGGCCCTAAGTGCAGCAGACTCAACAGGCTCAAATGAAGGTGTAGAACCATCTCAAGGGTGATCAGAAGAAATGGACAGCACCTGAGTTAAATATATGAGTGTCACAGCAAAGGGTCTGAATACTTAGGACCATGTGATATTTCAGTTTTTCTTTTTTAATAAATTTGCAAAAATGCCAACAATTCTGTGTTTTTCTGTCACTATGGGATGCTGTGTGTACATTAATGAGGAAAAAAATGAACTTAAACGATTTTACAAAATGGCTGCAAAATAACAAAGAGTGAAAAATTTAAGGGGGTCTGAATACTTTCCGTCCCCACTGTATATATATATATATATATATATATATATATATATATATATATATATATATATATACAATATTTATATACAAATTTTACAGAAAAGGGAAAGTGCAAAACCTTGGAGTAGACTGCATTGTCAAAATGACAGCCAGCATGTGTTTTTTCAGCCCGAAAATCCAGATTAGAATGTATGTATCTCACAGAATAAAGGAATAAATATTGTGCAGTCTCAATATACAGTGTTTAAACACTTGGAGTAGGCCACATTTTAAACATGAAACTTTTCAGTTGAAAATTTCACATTAAAGTGTGTATACAGTGCATCCGGAAAGTATTCACAGCGCTTCACTTTTTTCACATTTTGTTATGTTATTCCAAAATGGATTAAGTTAATTAAATCCTCAAAATTCTAGAAACAATACCCCATAATGAAAACATGTAAAAAGTTTGTTGGAAATCTTTGCAAATTTATTAAAAATAAAAAAGGAAAAAAATCCCATGTAATGTACATAAGTATTCTCAGCCTTTGGTCAATACTTTGTTGAAGCTCCTATGGTACCAATTACAGCCTCAAGTCTTTTTGAGTATGATGCTACAAGCTTGGCACACCTATTTTTTGGCAGTTTCTCACATTCTTCTTTGCAAGACCTCTCAAGCTCGATCAGGTTGGATGGGGAGCGTCGGTGCACAGCCATTTTCAGATCTCTCCAGGGATGTTCAATTGGGTTCAAGTCTGGGCCCTGGCTGGGCCACTCAAGGACATTCACAGAGTTGTCCCATAGCCACTCCTTTGTTATCTTGGCTGTGTGCTTAGTGTCATTGTCCTGTTGGAGGATGAACACTCGCCCCAGTCTGAGGTCCGGAACGCTCTGGAGCAGGTTTTTATCAAGGATGTCTCTTTACATTTCTGAATTCATGTTTCCATGGATCCTGACTAGTCTCCCAGTTCCTGCCTCTGAAAAAAATCTGCACAGCATGATGCTGTCACCACCATGCTTCACTGTAGGGATGGTATTGGCCAGGTGATAAGTTGGTGCCTGATTGGTGGAGTGCTGCAGAGATGGTTGTTCTTCTGGAAGGTTCTCCTCTCTCCATAGTAAAACACTGGAGCTCTGTCAGAGTGACCATCGAGTTCTTGGTTACCTCCCTGACTAAGGCCCTTCTCCCCCGATTGCTCAGTTTGGCCAGGAAGTGTCCTGGAGGTTCCAAACTTCTTCCATTTACAGACGATGGAGGCCACAGTGCTCATTGGGGCCTTTTATGCTGCAGAAATTTTTCTGTACCCTTCCTCAGATCTGTGCATCAATACAATCCTTGTCTCGGAGGTCTACAGGCAATTCCTTGGACTTCGTGGTTTGGTTTATGCTCTGACATGCACTGTTAACTGTGGGACCTTATATAGACAGGTGTGTGACTTTCCAAATCATGTCCTATCAACTGAATTTACCACAGGTGGACTCCAATCAAGTCGCCGAAACATCTCAAGGATGATCAGTGGACACAGGATGCACAGGAGTTCAATTTTGAGTGTCGTGGCAAAGGCTGTGAATATGTACATGGGGATTTTTTTTTCATTTTATATTTTTCCTTGTCAAAAGAAGTTTATTGAGTATACAATGTTATAAAGATACATAAAGTAAGTTTACAAGGATCTATAAAGTAAGCTCATTGTTTTACAGTAGGGTTTATATAGGTAAATATCATGAAATTTCAAATATTAAACATTGGGTTCACGTAAACCTAAATTAAAGATATATATCATTTCCTTAGTTACTTTTGTAGGTATTTAAATGATTTATACCTACTATACATATTGTTTACAAGTAGAGTGTATATAGGTCAAATAAATTCTGATAATGAGCTTTAATCGTAAGGTGGAGAAAAGGAAAGAGAAAGAAGAAAAAGGGTTGAAAGGTAGAGGTATGGTCCACAAGGTTGTCCCGCTCGTCAGTTTATTATTCTTTTTAGTTCTCTTTGAAGCCTTAGAATGGGTGTCTCTGTAAGTCATTTAATCTGTTACCATGGCAACAGGACAGAGTCATTGAAATTTGACAGGAACTGTTGTTTTATCCAAGGGTGCCAAAGTTTTTCAAATTTTGGAATTTGATTTTGATCGATGGCTACCATCTTAGCATGGGACATTATATTATTCATTCTGTGAATTGTTTCTGCTAGTACCAATGTAGGAGATTTCCATGCCTTGGCCACTGTTTGTTTTGCAGCCGTTATTAGTTGGATCATAAGTTTGAATTGAGAGAGTGTTAACCATTCCGGTTTTAGATTAAGTAAAGTTAAATATGGATCTGGTTGTATTATTTTTTAAAATATTTTAGATGCAATCACGAAGACTTCCTTCCAGAAGGTTTGGATTACTGGGCACGTCCACCATATGTGTAAATATGTGCCTATTTCTGGGCATCCTCGAAAACAAAGAGCTGAGGTATTAGGTGAATATTTTGCCACTCTAGCGGGTACAAGGTACCAGCGAGTTAGGATTTTATAATTTGTCTCCAGTGCTAAGATGTTGGGTGAAGATGACTTAGATGTGAGCCATATGTTAGACCAGTCCATGTCTTCTAAAGTTCGTCCCAGGTCCTCCTCCCACCTCTGAACGTAAGAGGGTCTATTAAGATTTGCTACTCCATATAATTGATTATAAAGTGATGAAATTGTACCTTTAGCAAATGGATCTTTTGTACAGATTGATTCAAAAATGGATAATTGGGATAATGGTGTATCCCCCTTTAGGAATGGTGTATAGAAATTTTTGATTTGGAGATATCTAAATATCTCAGAGTTTGGTAGATCATATTTTTCTCTAAGCGATGGGAATGAAAGGAATGATTTAGATGCTATGAAGTCATTTAGTGTCTAAATGCCTGATGTTGTCCAAGCTTTAAAAGAATTTGGGTAAATCCATGCCGGATAAAAGGCCGGATTTCTGATAAAAGAAAGGAGAGGATTGTGTGGAGATTGTAACTGATATTTGGTTTTTAGTTTATCCCAGAGAGATAAGAAGTGTTTAGTTATGGGATTATGAATTTTAAATTGGTCTTTAGGATCAAGCCATAATAAATTTGATATTAATAGAGGGTCGTTTTCTGAAGCCTCTATAAATACCCATAATGGGATTTCCTGTTTTGCATGGTATTTGGACAGACTGGCCAAATGTGCTGCTCTGTAGTAGTTAGTAAAATTAGGGTATCCCAGGCCTCCTTTATTTTTGGGAAGATGTAGTGTGTGTATAGGTATACGTGGTTTAGAAGAGCCCCATATAAACGAAGTTGCTCTTTTTTGTACTATTCTCAAAAAATAGGAAGGAATTGGAATAGGGAGGACTCTGAATAGATAAAGCAATTTGGGTAGAATAGTCATTTTGATTGCATTAATCTTCCCTATCCAGGGTAAAGGAAGTTGCGACCATTGTTTTATTAGATTTGTGATCTGTCTTAATAGAGGAGGATAATTGGTTGAGAATAAGTCAGAATGAGATGCTGTTAAATGAATTCCAAGATATGGGATTGATTTTTCTGCCCATGTGAATGGGAGTGCAGCCCTAGCCGGGATCAATTCCATGTTTGTGAGTGAAATATTAAGCACTAGGCATTTCTTAGGATTAATCATAAGGCCGGATAGGGCTGCAAATCCATCAAGAGCTGGTATTAAGTTAGGACCAGAGACCTGTGGTGATGATAGAAAAAGTAATATATCGTCTGCAAATATACATAATTTGTGTGTAATACCTCCTACTTCAATGCCAGTTATAGTTTGGTTTGTTCTGATGTATTGGGCCATGGGTTCGAGTATAAGGGCAAATAATAAGGGAGATAATGGGCAACCCTGTCGGGTACCTCTTTCGATATTAAAGGCTTCAGATTTGTATCCAGCCTATTTTAGATAGGCTTTGGGTTTATTATATAATGCTTTGATCCATGTTAAAAAGTGGGGTCCAAAACCCCATTTTTGTAATGAATATTGCATATATTGCCAGGATACTGTGTCAAATGCCCTCTTAATATCGAGAGATAGAAAACATAAAGGGATTTTCAGTTTTTTAGCAATATGTGCCAATAACACTGCCCTGCGTATATTATCGCCTGCCTGTCTATTTGGCATGAAGCCTACTTGATCTCTATGTATTAATTTTCCTATAATGCTATTGAGGCGTTTTGCTATTATTTTTGCTAATAATTTAATATCGAGGTTTAACAGAGAGATAGGCCGATAATTCACACAGGAAGTATCATCAGAAAGGGGTTTTGGGATCATACAAACAATTGCCATTAGTGTTTCTTGCCGAAAAGAATGTCCATCTAGAAGTTTGTTAAAAGTTTCAGTGAGAATGGGAGAGAGTATTTCTGAGAATGTTTTATAGTATAAAGCCGAGTATCCGTCTGGGCCTGGTCTTTTGTTAAGTTTTAGGTCTTTTATGGCGTTAGCAACTTCATCTATAGTTATAGGCTCATCCAAACTGCTTTTTTGATTCTGAGATAACTCAGGTAAGTTTATTTTTGAGAAGAAGGATTCAGCTTCTGTAGGATTAAATTCATTGTTTGTCTTGTATAAAGTTGCGAGATGTGAGTGAAATTTATGGACTATTTTAACTGGATTACAAGTGTAAACATTTTTTGATAATTTCAAACGTATTGGTTTGAAAGATTTGTTAGTTGAATTTAATGCCCGAGCCAAATATGTACCTGGTTTGTTTGTATTCATGTAGAAATTGTGTTTGGAGCGTTTGAGGGATTTATCAACTGACTCAGTGAGAAATAGATCGTATTCCAATCTAGATTTTTCCAGATGAGATTTTGTACTCTGAGATGGATTATCTTGAAATGATATGTAGGCTGCATTAAAATTGAGTTCTAGTTTTTTTGCTAGATTTTTGCGTTCCCGTTTAAATAGTGCCATTTGTCTTTGTATTGTACCACGCAAGACAGGCTTATGAGCTTCCCACAGTGTTATTGGGGAGATGTCTGTTGTATTATTAATTGATATGTATTCCTTTAAAGCTTGTTCAATGGCCATCTGATGTAGTGGGTGTTTGAGCATTATGTCCGGTAAGTACCACGTTGGGTCATGCGCTTTTGGTATGGCTGAGGCTATAGTAGTGTATACTGCATTATGGTCAGACCACGGAATCGGAATTATATCTGATGCAATAATTTCTGGTATCATTCCTATTGTTAGAAAAATATGATCTATTCTGGGTTTGATGAGGGTGCGAGAAATAAGTGTATTTCTTTTTCATTGGGTTACTTTCTCTCCATGAATCTACCAGATTGTATTTGGAAAGAAGTTGAGAAAAAGGTAATCTAGAGGTTATTTTGGATGGTGTAAAAGGTGATTTATCTAGAAATGGGAGGAGGACCTGATTCGAATCCCCACACATTATCACTGTTCCTATTTTGTGTGTATTAATCACTTGTAATATATGTGAGAGGAATGGTGTAGGTTGTTTGTTAGGAGCGTAGTAGGAAATCACCGTGATTGCTGTATCCATTATATAACCCATGAGTATCAGGTATCTACCTTCTGGGTCTTTAATTTCTGATGATAAGGTGAATGGTGTGGATCGGTGAAATGCAATTAGAGTTCCCCTTTGCTTGGTACAGGCAGAAGCCGTGTAAATTTGTTGATAAAAAGGAGAAATATATTTTGGAGTAGAATCTTTGGTGAAGTGTGTTTCTTGGAGGCATACTATGTGAGCCTTCTTGTTATGGAAAGTACGGAAGGCTTTGGTCCTTTTTTGAGGGACATTTATTCCCTGAACATTCAGGGAAAGTATATTCAGTGGTGCCATGGCAATAGATCAAATAGTTTTGACTTACTTTTTGTTATGCAGAGCTGACTGCGCAGATCAACCTGTGTGGACTGAAGAGATGAATAGATAGAAAAGAAACCAGTGAATTCTGGAGTAAAGAGTAAACAAAAAACATATGAGATTAAATGATACATTGTATAAATTATTTTTTGCAAGTAATCACAATTTACCCGTGAAAGAGAATAAATATCTCTCTCAGGGGAATAAGTGCCTTCGTCACACTCCCACATAATATGGTTGGGAGAATGAGGAGGGCTAATGGGGGTACACGGATCTTCCGCTTACAGGAGAGAAGTGCAATGTCAAAAGACATCAAAATGATGTTTCATTAATTGGAGTGCAGAATATAGTTTTTGTTGAAATTATTTATTCCAGGGTGGTTGTATATGGTTAGTCTTGCCCTAGGCTAAATAATTCAGTTAGAAAGGTACTGTTAATAACTTTGGTATTGATGAAGATAGTTTGAATTATTTTGGGATTTTAACCCTTTTAGAGTAAACAATTACATATTTTATTCATATGTAACTGTTTAGATATGTTAACTCATAAAATTGAGGTTGTATTGCTTCAGATTAGAATAAACAAAAACATAATTCTAGGAACTAGTTAGGTAATAATATATTTGTTTTAAGAAAAGAAAGAAAAAGCTTCCATTACTTCTGGATTATTGAACATATTTGTCCTAAAAAGTAATAAATCTATTGTTATTACCTGATACTATATAACTGAACAAGAATTTCCTTATTTCACTTATATATTCTAAGGCTATATGAATCAGAAGTAATAAGAAATATAACTGGAATGTAACATGATCCCACACAGTGTGTGACTATCAGAATGCAGTTACATTCAGTTATAAATATAGGTTTTTTAAAAAGAACCATCTCTTAGTATAATAAATGAAGAGATATCAGGAATTAGGATGTCAGTCCATTGAATCTTCTTGGTCCATGGATGATGTGGCATAACGGCCTCTTTTGTGAGAATGATGATTCCCATTTTGTTCTGAAATTTTCTGGGTGCTGCCTGAAGGTGAAGATGACGCCATTCTTCTGCGTGTGGGAGAGTTGCTGCTTGTGGGTTCTGTCAGATTTAATTTTAAAAGGGTTTGTTGTAGTTCATCTGCTGATCTGCTTCTGTAAATTGTACCTTGGTAGTTAAATCTGACTGAAAAGGGGAAGCCCCATTGATACATAATGTTGTGGCGTTGCAGTTCCATTAGTTGGGGTTTCATGGATCGTCTTTTAGTAATAGTAAGTTGGGATAGGTCAGCAAAAATTTGATAATTGTGTCCTTGAAAATTAAGTTCCTTTTTTTCTCTTGCAGCAGTTAGTATTTGTTCTTTCGTTCTGTAATAATGAAATTTTGTGATTATATCACGTGGGGGTCCATCTTTCTTTTTGGCTGTGAGGGCTCTGTGTACTCTGTCCAGTTCTAAACGTTCAATAGGGATATCTGGCTTTAGTTCTTGTAATAGAGCAATAATAGAAGATTGCAGGTCTGTCACAGTTTCAGGTATTCCCCTTATGCGCAAGTTTGAACGTCTGGCTCTATTTTCGTAATCTTCGAGCTTAGTTTGAAGTATTAAATTCTCTTTTTTTAATTGTTCCAATTCTGTTATATTTTCTTGGGTTGTAATTTCAATTTCATCCATTTTTATTTCTAAGGCTGCGGTGCGGTTTCCCAGCTCTCTTATTTCTTTGGTTAGGCTGTTTGTTATTTGGTCTGAGGTTTGTTTTAAAGCCTTATGAAGCATCTTTTCAAATTGTAATAATATTACTGGGGATACTGAGGAGGCTTGTGGAGAAGTTTGTGAGAGGATTTGTTCTGTATCTGACTCAAATGGAGAGTCTTGCTGTGACATTTTCTGTCTGTGAGAGCGCCCTGATGCTGTATCTTGTGAGGTGACTGGAGCTGCTTCAGCTGCAGTGAGTGCCTGTGAGCTCTTTGTGAGGTGATTTTTATTTCTGCCACGGTTTCCTCCCAGTACCATATTTCCTGCCCAAACTTTCACAGTTTGTTCCCTGGGGCAAAAAGGTTCAAATGGATACCTTTTGAGCCTGCAGGCTCCGCTTTGTCCTTCTCTTCTCTCCTCAGCGGTGTGGAGCTCTAACAATGCATGTCTGCTCTGCTAGGCTCCGCCTCCTGCCCCTCGTTTTATATTTTTAATCCATTTGCAAAGTTTTTTTAAACAAACTTCTTTCATGTTGTCATTATGGGGTATTGTTTGCAGAATTTTGGGGAAAAAAATGAATTGAATCAATTTTGGAATAAGGCTGAAACATAACAAAATGTGGAAAAAATTAAACACTGTGAAGACTTTCCAGATGCACTGTATTTCACAGAATAAAGGAATAAATATTTTACAGACTTCATAAACCATATTTAAACACTTGGAATAAGACACATTTTTAAAATGACACACAGCAAAAGCAGCACAAAGGTACAGGGAGAGGTAATATACAGTGCCTTGCAAAAGTATTCACCCCCCTTGACTTTTTACCTATTTTGTTATATTATAGCCTTTAGTTCAATGTTTTTTTAATCTGAATTATATGTGATGGATCAGAACACAATAGTCTAAGTTGGTGAAGAAAATTAGAAAAATATATACATAAAAAAATTTTTCAGAAATAAAAAATGATAATTGGCATGTGTGTATGTATTCACTCCCTTTGTTATGAAGCCCATAAAAAGCTCTGGTGCAACCAATTACCTTCAGAAGTCACATAATTAGTGAAATTGGGCATGTTCTGTAAATTAAATGATGCAAATCCTCAAACAATCCATGTTAATTCCAGGTTGTGAGGCAACAAAACACGAACAATGCCAAGGGGGATGAATACTTTTGCAAGGCACTGTATACATTAAAAAAAAAATTGACACAATTTAGTGATAAAAGTTATGTATAAATACTTTAGTGATGTAGGTTTCTGAACCATTTTTCAGAAGTGTATAAAGCCTGAACTAAGTTAATCAGAAAGCCTGCATCTTTAATAACTTAAGTTACACAATAAAGGGTATCACTTAAAGTGCATTAATCAGTGGCTAACACAGTTTAACACCCTACTATAGAATAAAGGAATAAATGTACAGACTCCATAAACAATTTTTCAATATTTAGGGGTAAATTTAAAAAAGAAAGTTTGCATAGCTATTTATTCAGCTAAATGACTATTACATTCATTCTGTGCAAATGGGGCAAAACCAAATGCTCTCCTACTTTTTCCTTTACAGCTTGAATATCATTCAGTATTAAAAAAATAGTGGTTTGGGAAATATCCCATTATAGCCACAGGATGGAGGTGAGGATCATAGGAAATTAATATTTCATTCCTTTAATCTTTAGCTCCATCAGTGTTACAGGTACAGCTGCTGCAGAATGACTAACATTGAGCTAAAGTATGTGGGTTCATCGCATATCAGTTGATAACCTCCCACGGCTTCCAATACCACTTCTATGCCGACAACACCCAGATCTATCTCTCCACTCCTCAATTCACCCCCTCGATCTCCTCACATATCACAAACTTATTGAATGACATATCGGTATGGATGTCACATTACTTCCTCAAATATTTTGCATATGTTCTATATCATGAACTCTACGGAACCACTGTCGTATAGCGGGAGGCGAACAGTACTTCCATAGAGCTGGGATACAGAATTTGGCTGCATTACCTAGATGGATAATGATCGTAATTTTGTAAGTTTTCAGATGAATTTTATTATGGTGTAGTAGGAAGAGACTTGGGTCTTTAGGAATTGGATGATCAGTGATTTTTTGAGTAATGATGTGAACCCGATTGTAAAAATAGTTACGGTAGGGACAAGTCAAGAAAATATGTAGTAGTTCTGACTGTGGGTTGTTACATCCCAAATAAGAATCTGAAGTGTGTGGGTAAATTAAGTGTAACAATTTAGGAGTATGATACCATCAAGAAAGTTATCTATATCCAGATTCTTGGTATCGATTACTTATAGATGAGCTAATAGCTAATGTGAATATTTTAGATCTAGCCTGATTAGTAATTTTTTTTAGATTTCTCACTTTTTGATGTGCAAGTCCCGTTCTTTGCAGCAATCTACTGTGAGTCCAGGCTATGTGATGACACATCCCAATAGGATAGGTCCATGGCAGCCAGGACTCACAGCTAGTGCTTTTTTTAGTCT
Organism: Lithobates clamitans; assembly: GCA_037952925.1. Taxonomy (NCBI): domain Eukaryota; kingdom Metazoa; phylum Chordata; class Amphibia; order Anura; family Ranidae; genus Lithobates; species Lithobates clamitans. The sequence continues at coordinate 6,499,448 of JBBGZY010000637.1, forward strand.
GGACACTGTGCAACCAGGTAAATTGTGAGTATTGCAGCAAAAGCTGCATTTTTGTTCAGCTGTTGGGCAAATACATTTTAATTTATGTATTGAAGATGTAATTGTGCTTTTAGTAAAAAAAAAGAACTTGAGAAATTGACAAGGCACTGAGGGTTCGACGGGTTGGCGTGTCCCAGCAGCCCCACTCAGGTGGTGATTATCAAAATTATTCCACTGAGAAACACTTGTAAGTATGCAAATTTGCTGCAGATTTGCTGCACAGCATGTTCCTGACAGTTTTATAAGTGAACATTCACAAGGGATTCTAGGAGCATTATGGCAGGGCCTTTTTTCCACTGGGCACACTGGGCAGTTGCCCGGGGGCCCCACTTGTCTGGAGGGCCCCATCCAGGGCCGATCCTCAGTGCTGCAAACTGCTGCTTAAGTTGACTGACTGCACTAGTTGCTCACTTGCTAGAATCGCCGGCCGCCCGGCGTCTAGCTAGCAACCAGTGACATCAGACAGATGCCGCGGCCGCCCCAGCATTAATAGCGCGCCGCGGCTGCCCGAGCTGCTAGTGAACAAGCTCCGCCCATCTCTGCCATGTTCTTCAGACAGTGAGGAGAGGGAGTGGAGCGGAAAGACGGCAAATGATAGCTGGCTCTGCCTTGCTGCTGTGAGTGACACACTGTACTGCACCAGGCCGGTGGCCTCAAGTAAGTCTAACAATGTCTACTTAAGTAAGTTCAAGTTGTGCGTCAAACACAGCCACTGTCTGTGCCCCTCAAAAGCTGCCACTGTGCCCATCAAACACAGCCACTGTGCCCATCAAATCTGCCACTGTACCCATCAAACACAGCCACTGTGCCCATCAAAGCTGCCACTGTGCCCATCAAACAGCCACTGTGCCCATCAAAGCTGCCACTATGCCCATCAAACACAGCCACTGTACCTATCAAAGCTGCCACTGTACCCATCAAACGCAGCCACTGTGCCCATCAAAGCTGCCACTGTGCCCATCAAACAGCCACTGTGCCCATCAAAGCTGCCACTATGCCCATCAACCACAGCCACTGTGCCCATCAAAGCTGCCACTGTGCCCATCAAAGCTGCCACTGTGCCCATCAAAAGCTGCCACTGTGCCCAACAAAGCTGCCACTGTGCCTATTAAACACAGCCACTGTGCCCATCAAACGCAGCCACTGTGCCCATCTAATGCTGCCACTGTTCCCATCAAAAGCTGTCACTGTGCCCATCAAACACAGCCACTGTGCCCATCAAACACAGCCACTGTGCCCATCAAAGCTGCCACTGTACCCATCAAAAGCTGCCACTGTGCCCATTAAACGCAGCCACTGTGCCCATCAAACGCTGCCACTGTGCCCATCAAACTCGTGTTATATTGTCCAAACGTTGTGTTAATGTTTAAACACTGATTTTGTTGGAAGTACCAATAAATATAGCCTTATTGATAATTTTCATTTTTATTCTCGTGCGTGATTGTGTAGACAGGGCCCCAGTGCACTGTATTGCCTGGGGGCCCTTAATGCTCTTAAGATGGCCCTGCATTATGGATCTTCCAAAAAGAAAACCCAGTAGAAAGTAGTAGTGTCTCTGATCAAAAGCCGATATGGAGGAAGCAAACTAGAGGGAGCATGGGAGTAAGGTGTGTGTGTATAACTTTCAGCTAGAGCTACTGAGTTCTGTAAACAACAGTTGTTATAAAATAGGAGGTAAATAAAACTGGAAAACACATGAAATATTTTATATATGTATAGATAGATAGATATAGATATATATATATATATATAAAACTGGGCAAGGGTTGTGGGGATGAGGCCCTTGTCCCCATCAACATGGGGACAAGGTGCTTTGGACGGCTACTCCAAAGCACCCTCCCCATGTTGAGGGCATGTGGCCTGGTACAGTTCAGGAGGGGGGCACCCTCTCACCCCTCCCTCTTTCCAGCGGCGTGCCAGGTTGTGTGCTCGGATAAGGGTCTGGTATTAATTTTGGGGGGACCCCTACACCATTTTTTTTACATTTTGGTGCAGGGTTCCCCTTAAAATCCATACCAGACCTGAAGGACCTGGTATGGATTTTGGGGGGACCCCAATGCAACTTTTTTTAATTTTTGGTTCGAGGTTCCCCTTAATATTCATACCAGACCCAAAGGGCCTGGTAATGGATTGGGGGTGAAAGCAAGCCGTTTTTTTCAATGAGTTTTATCTGTATTGCTGAGACCCGACAATTCATTACAGCCGCGATCGGTTTTAAATGACTTTTTTCCTTTAGAGATGTAATTTTGTGGTATTGTTCTAAACAAGGGAAAACTGCGCCACCTTACAGGTATACTATAGACAACCCCAGGCACGATATTTAAAGGAATATTTCTTTTGTTGTTTCATTTTAAGCATTATTAAAATCACTGCTCCTGAAAAAAAATTCAGTTTTTAAAACTTTTTTTTTGCATTGACCCAGGTCCCCAAACACTTTTTATGACAATAACTTGCATATAAGCTTTTAAAATTAGCACTTTTGATTTTTCATGTTAGTGTCCCATAGACTTTAAGTGTTTTCCTTGGCTTTCAAATTTGCCACGAACATCGCATATTGTTCGGTGTGTCACCCCAAATGTAGGAACAACCAAAGTTCGGCCCGAACTTATGCTCGGGCCGAACCATTCGCCCATCCCTAGCTAGGATTACTAGTAAATCGGACACCTGTGAAAGTAGATTAGATGAAAAAGAAGCCAGACAGCGACAACGCGGATATCCTAGAGAAATGGTTCATGTTGATGGGGACAAGGGCCTCATCCCCACAACCCTTGCCCGGTGGTTGTGGGGGTATGCAGGCTGGGGGCTTATCAGAATCTTGAAGCCCCCTTTAAGAAGGGGACCCAGAACATGGCCCCCCCTATGCGATTTAGTAAGGGGTACATTGTACCCCTACCATTTCACAAAAGAAAGTGTCAAAAATAGTAAAAAAGACAAGAGACACATAGAGACAAGTCCTTTATTAAAAGATAAAAAAATTTAAAATGTCCCGCGATGTCCATTCATCTTCTATCACACCGCCAACGAGCCAAAAAAGGAAAAAAAATGCAACAGCTACCCCTGCATGGGAGACTCCCGCCGAGTAACGCTTTTCGGTGACAGCTCTTATATAGCTGAGGGAGGGGCCACCCGGTTACTTAAACGGGTGACCCCGCCTTTCTCTGACATCACGAGGCGTCAGAGGGGGGCGGGGTCCCCCGTTTACATCGCCGGGTGGCCCCGCCCTCAGCTATATAAGAGCCATCACCAAGAAGAAGCGTTTCTTTTTTCTTTTTTTGGCTCGTCCGTGGCGTGTTAGAAGATGAATGGACATCGCGGGACATTTTTATTTTTTTATCTTTTAATAAAGGACTTGTCCCTAAGTGTCTCATGTCTTTTTTACTATTTTTGACACTTTCTTTTGTGAAATGTTAGGGGTACAATGTACACCTTACCAATTCACATGGGTTGGCTGGGATCTGTTGTCCCCTTTTTAAAGGGGGCTTCCAGATTCTAACAAGCCCCCCGCCCACATACCCCCACAACCACCAGGCAAGGATTGTGGGGATGAGTCCCTTGTCATGGGGACAAGGTGCTTTGGGGGCTACTCCAAAGCACCCTCTCTATGTTGAGGGCATGTGGCCTGGTATGGTTCAGGAGGGGGGCACTCTCTCGTCCCCCCTCTTTTCCTGCAGCCTGCCAGGTTGTGTGCTCGGATAAGGGTCTGGTATGGATTTTGGGGGGACCCCAACGCCATTTTTTTAAAATTTTGGTGCAGGGTTCCCCTTAAAATCCATACAAGAGCTGAAGGGTCTGGTATGAATTTTGGGGGGGACCCCTACACCATTTTTTAAAAAAAAATTGGCACAGGGTTCCCCTTAATTTCCATACCAGACCCAAAGGGCCTGGTATGGATTTTGGGGGGACTCCCACGCAATTTTTGTTTTAATTTTTGGTTTGGGGTTCCCCTTAATATTCATACCAGACCCAAAGGGCCTGGTAATGGACGGGGGGGAAACCATGCCATTTTTTTCAATGAGTTTTATCTATAATGCCGAGACACTACAATTCATTACAGCCGTGATCAGTTTTAAATGACTTTTTTCCTTTAGAAATATTATTTTTCTGTGTTAATGTTCTAAACGCTGGAAAACTGCGCCACTTTACAGGCATACTATAGACACCCCCCAGGCACGATATTTAAAAGAATATTTCATTTTTATTGTTTCACTTTAAGCATTAAAAAAATCACTGCTCCCGAAAAAAACTTCTGTTTTTAAAACTTTTTTTTGCATTGATACATGTCCCCTGAGGCAGGACCCAGGTCCCCAAACCCTTTTTATGACAATAACTTGCATATAAGCCTTTAAAATGAGCACTTTTGATTTTTCATGTTAGTGTGCCATAGACTTTAATGGTGTTCCGCTGCTTTCGAATTTGCCATGAACACTACATATTGTTCGGTGTTCGTCTGAACATAGGAACAACCAAAGTTCGGCCCAAACTTATGCTCAGGCTGAACCGTTCGCCCATCCCTAGCTAGGATTACTAGTAAATCGGACACCTGTGAAAGTAGATTAGATGAAATGGAAGCCAGACTGCGACAACGTGGATATCCTAGAGAAATGGTTCATCAAGAACACGCAAATTTGCATTGTAATAAAATAAGAACCACAAGTCGCAGAAAGCCATTCACCTCACAATTCCACCCGTTCTCTAACCAGATAAATAATACTATTAAAAAATATTGGTCAATCCTTAATAGTAATTACCCTACTGTCCCAGAATTCTACCATCCACCACTACCCTCATACCGTCGAGGGAGAACTATCTATGATAGCTTAGTCAAATCAGACCAATATTTTACACCTAGCCCTCAAGCCACGTTTCTAGGTCCACCTAATAAGGGTTTATTCCCTTGTCTCTGTTGTATACAATGTACTAGTATGATTAAAGGTAAGAGGTTTTTTTCACCCTCATGAAGGTTATAACATGCCAATAAAGGACTTCTATACCTGCCAATCCTGTTATGTTTTATACATTATTAAATGCTCATGTGGGCTTTTGTATGTAGGAGAGACGACACAGAAAGTCAAAGAAAGGATTGCAAGACATAAGTATTCCATTAGGGATAAGTTGGATAAATTACCACTGGCTAGACACTTTTTGGAAAAAGATCATAAGGTATCACAACTGAGATATATGGTTATTGAAGGGATGCCTAAAAACAGACGAGGAGGTAAAAAAGAACTAGAGTTGAGGAAAAGAGAGGTTAATTGGATACACCGTCAAATGGAAGGGAGACACCTGGGAAAGGAAAGGCTACACACCCCAAGGTAATTTCAAAAATGGGAATTTACCCCCAAGAGTGAAGGGGCTTTCTAAGCAGCGAACGATAATGCAGATATTGTATGGTTTAAAAGGTAGCTTTATTAAACGTAGGACATTGGAGTAAAAATCATGAACTGTGTACATAAAATTATAGAAAGCACAGGAGCATATACAAAGTTATACATAAATTATGCAATACAAAAGCGCTTGGCTAGGACTGACGCATTTCGACCCCATCGGGTCTTCTTCAGAGGAAATGCATGCGATGTGGAAGAATTTTGTATACATAATGAAATAATACCAATATGATTGTGCACAGTTGTATATAATGAGAGTTTTAAACATAATTACCAAAAGTATGTGTGTAGTCTTGTCTCCTGAGCCTACAATTTTCAGAACAGCCTCAACTATCCGGTCCCAACACCAGGGCCCCCCGATCTGCCAACACCCCAAGAGAGGGAGCCAAGCAGAAGCTGCACGACTTGCGATGACTTACATCTAGGAAATACCCCGCGTTTGGCAAGGGGCAGGTGGGTCAGCAGCGCCTGTGGCCTAAACATCATTGATACTTTACAACATAAGGGGTTAAACTCAGATTTGGACTTGCATTTATTTCTTTAATGTTTTCCCCTTTTCGTATTAATACTTTTTCCTTTTTTGTATTAATACTTTTCCCTTTTTATATATATCTTTATATATTATTACACTAGGCTTTATCTGACCGTGAATATTTATTAAATATATATTAATGTGAAGAAACATGATTATATTTATTATCATATGGTTTTCTTTTTTTGCTTTTTCTTTTTTTCCATTTTTGTCTTTTTCTTTGTCCTCTAGATGTAGTTTCCGACCGACTACATCTTTGTGATGTGGGGGATTTAGTACACTTGTTAATTAATGTTGTTCCTATTTCTTGAAACATTAAGTACTGATAAGGAATTTCGTATACTCTAAAATTAATTGATTCCGGATTGTTCAATTATTTAATCATGTGATGATGATAATGAGCTATATATTTTTTTTATGTATGTGGCCATTTTTAGGTATGTGGTCTTGAAGAAGGGCGTTATCTATGTTGCCCGAAACTTCACCATGTATACCATAAGTCTTTGATGAAATTTTATATTTTCAATAAATACTTTTATGTGCAGCAATCCCATCTCTTTTTTCTATATTTTGGCCCTTGGGAAGGCCTGATTGCTTGCATATTCTACTGTGACCGACGTGCACCTCACCCTTTGAACTTTTATATATATATATATATATATATATATATATATATATATATACTGTATATATAAATTTAAAACAAACTATTCATATGCAATATTTCATAGTTACCTGACTAAAATAGATAAGGAAAATATGTACAAAGCCACTTTAAATGACTCAACACAGAAAACTGTGAAAGTTCGTTTTTTTCTGGCAGCTCTTATCACTAGGATCAGACCAAAGTGGGGGCTGAGATTTCTTTTTATAATGAGTATACGTAGAGAATCAGCCAGTGGTTTCATAAAAATATTTTGGCACATTAATTTAACAAAGTAGCCAAGTTAATCTGAGACTTCAGAAAGAAGTGCAGCAGAAGAGTTGGCATGCTACGTAAACTGTTGGCGCTAAATCCTGTATAATAATAATGTAATAATGTCTTATGTATTTATTAGCTTTATTTTTCTCTCTTGATATATGAATACATTTTTGCTTATACGTATGACATCTGGAGTTAGACTTGAAATTTTGTTTTCATTAAGCTTTGACTTGAGTGCCTTGTCTGCCTTCAGTAAAAATCATTAAAAAAAATTATATTTACATTTAAACATGATTGTATGATCTGTAGACCAGGGATGTGCAGTCAGGAGAGGCAGGTGAGGCAGGGCCTCACCTGCCATGAACATTAAAAAATAAAAATAAAAAATCGGGCTTTGAGGGTCGTAGCTCAGCGACCTGGGGTCAAATTTGGGGGTCCTACGACCTATAGTTCCAGAGATATGTGGCTCCTTGCACAGCCTATCAGAAGCTAAATACAGAGTGGTCACACACTCTGTTTGCAGCAGACTAAGAGGATGAGCTCACAGTGCCTCTCACTTCTTGTCAGAGGCACTGAGCTCAATAAACAGCTTGGAGTCTTGGACCAATAGTAAAGTACCATTGGTCCCAGCTGTCCAATACAAATGCTGCAGTGGAGGCACACCTCTCACTGCAGTGTCATAGAAGGGGCATTTGTCTAAAAGACAAATGCTCCCTTCCAGCCCAGCCCTCTTAACTACAAGGAAAAAACATGTGTTTATGAGTATAAGATTTATCCACAATCCCATGTTTTTCTCACACAGTTAAGAGAGAGAATGAGAATCTGCTGCCTGCTGAAAGGGTACTGTTATATTCAAGCTAAATCATATATTATTATACTATATGTTATAAGATAATAATAAATTATTTATCTATTTACTGTGAAATTACTGGTTGGAAGTTATAACTTCAAACTTCAGTAATTTGTTCGTTAAGCCACCTGCTTGAGTACAAATTTTGAAAATATAGTAAATTACCCTAAAAACAATATATAATGATTATTTGTATATTACTTATGGTAATTAACTCCTTGCCACCCAGGCCAATTCTGACACTTCTCTCTATGTAAATATCATTTTTTTCTAGAAAATTACTCAGAACCCCCAAACATTATATATATTGTTTTAGCAGACACCCTAGGGAATAAAATGGTGGTCATTGCAACTTTTATGTCACGTGGTATTTGCGCAGCAGTTTGGTATAGCTGGCCACAGTGTGATATTGCTACCACAATATAAGCAATAGTGGATGGTCAGCGTATATAAGTAATATATGCAAATAGTGCAGTCTCTGATGGTTGCAGTCTCTAAAAGCATGTTTCTAAAATAAACATAACATATATGAGTAGTAGTAGAGACAGCTCATGTGGAGGAGCTATAAGAGGACTCTGCAGACAATAAGGAAGAGAGAAAATGTGTAAATGTAGCCTTAGTAAATCAAGCTGTGTTCAAATCAAAAGGAGAGTGACTATTTTCCAAAACAAATCAGTCCAGGATCCCTCTATGTAAGTGTTGCCATGTTGCCAGTACATTAAAGATCAATAGTGTATATTCAGACAAAACTTTTTTTAGGGGGATTAAAACCTATGTTACCTATGTTGCCTATGTTACTGCTATCTGGGGCTCAATTAGAGAAATTTCCCTTTATTTCCTGTCCCGGAGACAACAGTTTTACCAGACAAAAAGACAAGAAGTGAGAGGAAATGCCTAACTGCAACACAGACAGTAATAAAAATGTTAACTTTAGTGGAGTAAGGGAAGGTTATTTTTGTCTGTGTTCCTGTTGCATATTTTTTTTTATTACTTCCTGTCTGAAAAACTGTTGTCAGCAGAAAAAAGGTGGGGGTAAATCTCCCTAACAGAGCCACAAATTGCAGTAAACTCCCAACATACGTTTTCCTGCTATTTGGGGTTAATCCTTCCCCATTCAATCCAAAACTAGTTTTAAAAAATTTCGCTTGACATACACTTTAATGCAAGGCATAAATATGTGAAAGGGCTGTTACAGATTTGCACAAACCCTGTTCTGTCTCTGGGACAGAGAGCTAAACCTCCTTGCTCTATAAACTTCAGCTACCATATTTCATTGATCTTAGATTAATTGGAACAAGCCAGGTGAAAATACAACTTGATAAAATAAACATCAATCAGTACAATATTGCATATAATGAGGAAACAATGCTCTATAACACAGAATGAGATAACAAGAACTTACTTTTTAAGCTCGCTAAGAGGTGATGGTGAGAGAGAGCGTAAGGACACAATAATTTTAAATAATACCTGCAATCCAAATAGACAACTAATTGAATATCCTATCTTATCTACTACCTCTCTAGCTATCAATACATACACCTATGAACATCAACTTTTGAGCCACCTTCAGGTATGAACTTAATTTTGCAAACCAACTTCCTTACTATATTAAAATAGGACCTCCTACTATATATTTATGTTATCACATTTTTTGCAGGATTTGCCTCTCGGCCTCAGTGGAGCCTCAAGCATTTAGTTTACGCCCACATTTCTTGGGCTTTTCTTTTCTTTTTGAAGAGAACAACATATATATATATACTCATGGTGGAGTACAAAAACCCACTTCTACCTGTTTACATTATCTCCAACATATAGATGTTTGTTCATATTGGAATCAAGAGCATACTGGGCAGACAGACTTTGTCACTGTCGCTGTTTTTAATCACAAATTTTATGGAATGTCAAGTCAGCCAATACAGTGTTTAATGTAAGTGTATCAGATATGAAAATTACATTATGAAATGCTTTATTGTTGGATACTCAGATATTAATTATTATCTTTTCAATATATCTTCTTTAACACAGAACTATTTAAAGCATACACTACCCCTGAGGAAGGAGTTTAATTGACTCCGAAACGCGTTGTGTAAAAAAGTACTGCTTCAAAACTCTGTATATACACGATTGTAATACTGATGGATTTACATTCCTAACAATAGATGTTACAGTTGTTGTCATATTTTATTATGTTAATTCAATAAATTATATCTGTACCAAGTATACCTCTTTTATGATTGCTACATGTGCCTGAAAATTCCACCACTAGGGGACCCCCTTTGCTGTTAGAGATTGAAGAAACAGCCTTAATGTCTTGTTGTACATTCTTAAAATAGTGGCTGACTCACTTCCTCTAGAAAATCTCCCAGAATGCACTAGTTCTTAACAACTTTTTTTTAAGAAATTACATTTTAAGAAATTACAATATGTAACTAAAACAAGCAGCTATACCAAAAAGGGACAGTAGGTGGCGCCTACGCTCTGCATGTAACTAGCTTGGAGTACATCAAGGAAATCAACATGTTATTTCAAACACATGAACACAGTAATGAATAAAGGCCCAATGGGCAGAACACTCCCCGTCTGACGTCATGTGATGCCACTAACAGAGTCTTCTGCAGAACAAGTTCAGCCACTAGTCTTAGGAATATTTTGGCTTCATTCTGCTGGAAGATCTTGACTTCAACTTTACGGACATGCTTGTCCTCACTTGGCAGTACTCTGCTATCCAGACCTAAAGGCCACTCATTCCTTTGTACCTGGCAATCTGTCATGAGCACAACATCACCAGGTTTAAGATTAGGTTTTTCAATGTGCCACTTTCTCCTTGGTTGAAGAGTAGAGATATATTGTTTCCTCCATCGACTCCAGAAGGTATTGGCAAGGGTTTGTACTTGTCTCCACTGACATTTGTAAAGGTCCTTTTCACAAAACTCTACAGCTGGAGCGCCAACAAGGCCAGTCTTTTGAGTGAGTAACATAGCAGGTGTGAGAATCACTGGATCCTCAGAGTCACTTGAAATTGATGTCAAAGGTCTAGCATTAATGATGGCTGTGACCTCTGCCATAAAGGTCACTAGGCATTCATGGGTAAGCCTTGCGGTTCCTTCTTGCAAAAAGATGGAGTCCAGAATTCTGCAAGCTATGCCTATCATCCTTTACCAAACACTTCCCATGTGAGAAGAGTGAGGTGGGTTGAAAGTCCATGTGCAGCCTTGCTTACTCAAGTATCTTTCTACACTAAAAGTTGGAAGGAATTTGCAGTTCCTTTGCTGCTCCTACAAAGTTAGAACCTCTGTCAGAGCGAATGAGTTTCACTGGGCCTCTGATTGCAATGAAGCGTCTAAAAGCATTAATGAAACTTTAAGTGTCCATTGATTCAATTACTTCAATATGGACAGCTCGGATAGACATTCAGGTGAATATGACTGCCCAGCGTTTACTGTTAGAATGTCCCCCTTTAGTGAGCCGGGTGGTGACAGACCAGGGACCAAAAACATCAAATCCAAAATTAGTGAAAGGCGGATCCATGCTGTCTGTCAGATGGTAAGTTGGCCATCTTTTGTGTCTGTAACATTCCACAAAGTTTACGGAAGATAACACACTTGAAAAGGAACCTGCTCACACATCTCTTAGCTCCAACTATCCACAGTCCAGCAGCTCGTAAAGCTCCTTCAGTAAACAGTCGGCCCTGGTGTTTTGTTTGGTCATGGTAGTGTTGAATGAGTAAGTGGGTAATATGATGGTGACCTGGAATCACTAAAGGATGTTTTTCAGAAAATTCTAACTTGCCTTCTTTTAAACAGCCACCTACACTCAAGAGGCCATTTATATCAAGGATTGGATCAAGCTTCTTTAACTAGTTGCCACCCGCCCACCGCCAAATAATGGCGGAGGTGGCTCTCGTTCTGGAACACCGTCATATGACGGTGTTCCAAAACGGCCGCACTCACGCGCCTGCAGGGTGCGCAGCGCGGTGATCGTGGCCCCATCGTGTTGCTAGGACACGGCGCGACCCCAATCTCTGTAAAGAGCCGCGTCCGCGGCTCTTTAACCATGTGATCAGCTGTGTCCAATCACAGCTGGTCACATGTAAACACAGAGATGCCGGTAATCGCCGCTCCTCGCCTCACACTGACAGAGTGTGTGGCGAGGAGAGCCGATCAGCGGCATCTCCTCACAGGAGACATCTACACATGTAATCAGGGCACTGATCATCAGTGCCCTGATTACAATAGCGACACCAGTGCCACAAATCAGTGCCAGCGATGAGTACCCACCACTGCCCAAAAATGCCACCAATCAGTGCCCATTAGTGATGCCAGTCCGTGCTGGCTTTCAGTCCTGCCTATCAGTGCTGCCCATCAGTGCCACCCATCAATGTCCATCAGTGCCCATCAGTACCGCCTATCCATGCCGCCTATCAGTGCCACCTAACAGTGCCCATTAGTGCCGCCTATCAGTGCACATCAGTGCCATATATCAGTGCCACGTATCAGTGCCCATAAGTGCAGCATATTAGTGCCTCCTCATCAGTGCCACTTAATCAGTGCCCATAAGTGCCCATAAGTGCAACCTCATCAATGTCTACCATTTCAGCCTATCAGTGACCATCAATGCTACCACATCAGCGCACATCAGTGAAGGAGAAAAATTACATAATTACAAAATTTACTGACAGAAACTAAGTAAAAAAAAATTTTCACATTTTTTTTTTTTTGTGAAAAATAAAAAACCCGGCAGTGAGTAAATACCACCAAAAGAAAGCTCTATTTGTGTGAAGAAAATGATAAAAATTTCATCTGGGTACAGTGTAGCATGACCGCGCAATTGTCATTTAAAGTGCGACAGCACTGAAAGCTGAAAAATGGCCTGGGCAGGAAGGGGGTGTGGTGCGAGTGCCCTGTAGGCAAGTGGTTAAAACACTGTCTTTACATAAAAAGGGAGTGTGGGACTTTAAATGAGGCAATTGACTTGTGGAGGTAGAGTATATAGTAATCATTTTTTATTTGTAACAATAGTATAAAAGTATTTTAATATATATATACATGCACAGTGACATACACATAATGGATACATATACATTAGCTTGGCAACACAAAAACATAAAAGATAGCAAATGTTAATAAATGTACTACAAGAGGTTTCATATTGGTAGGCATTGGTAAATCATATGCAAAAGAGCTGCTGTAAGATAGGTACACATACACATTGATAATTACATAGTACTCAATGAATTTTGAATGTATAAAAAGTATATATGGGCCAGTAAGTAGGTAATAAGTCAGACTTGCCATTCATCAGGAGTTGGGTACAGAAGTAAACTATAAATATAAATAAATATGTAATGTTAGCAAATATATTCTACCCCTTTAGAGGGAGAAAAGACCTCATGGGGTACTCTACTCTATGTATACTTTATACAAAAACACTGTCTTTAGGAACAGGTTTCTGGATAGCAATGCAGTTAATTTCTTTGGCAAAGGCTTCTCTCTGTACAGCAGAGATTATCCTGTCTTTAGACTGGTCTAGGTCAGCTACTGTGTAGACCATTTTACAGTGGTGTCAACCTCTGCAGTTGTCATGAGATAGTGGATCACTTTTGTAGGACTGAGCTATGTGGGTTAGGCAAGTGATAGCTTGAACAAGGGACTTCAGGTGGAGAACCTGCTAAAACGGTGGGTTTTAAACTGGTTGGGAAAGGTTGTTGTAACTGAGGTAGAAACCTAAAGGTGGATGTCTTGATCCTTGTCTACATCAATTAAATTAAATGTGGCAAAGTCAATAGTGTTGCAGTCTGGACTTTGCAGAAAGGTGGGACCTGTGAACTATGAAGTTCTTTTAAGGCGACTGACTGCAACAGATCTGGTTGCTAATTCTGCAGGATTGTAGTCTGTAGGCACAAATCGCCATTGTTCTGGGTAGGTGGACCTCCTTATCCTCAACACTCTGTTATTGACATAGAAACGTCTAGTTTGATTGTAAATGTAACCTAGAACTACTTACTGTCCATGTAGAACTCAGCTTCTTGAATCTGTATATTTGTCTCCATTGCAAATAATTCAGCTAGCTCTACAGCCAATACCGTAGCACAAAGTTTCAATCTAGGTGTGGTGTGTTCAGGGAGTTGTGCAAGTTTTGCTTTACCCATTACAAACCCGATATGGCATTGCCCTGTAGTGTCTATGGTCTTGAGGTAGGCTACAGCAGCAATTGCCTTAACAAAAGCATCAGAAAACATACAAAAACTTTGCATCTGAACTTCTGTAGATGGCAAGGGGGCATACGGGCGTGAAACGTTGAGGTTTGGGGCTATCTCTGTATGACCATTCTTGAATATTTTCTCCTTGAAGGAAAAAAGGAAAATTTATTGTCAAATACTTACCGTAATTTTCCTTTCCTGATGGACTCCATGGCAGCCTACGTGTGGGTTAACCCCACCTCCTCTCCAATGCTATAGGACCCCATTCCCATAAATGAGTACTCACCACTAGCTACTGCATTCCGTAACTAGCCTACTCTTTGACCAATGGGTGGGAACTCCGTCTGCCATGGAGTCCATCAGGAAAGGAAAATGACGGTATGTATTTGACAATAAATTTTCCTTTTTCCTGACAGACTCCATGGCAGCCTACGTGTGGGAAATAGCTAGCTAACCACACGGGTGGGTATGCTGAACAAAACATAATTTTAATTTGCCCTATCAGCGGATAGGATTTTCAACCCAAAGTTTATAGAGGACAGTGAAGCAGGCTCTATACAGTAATGAGACATGAACGTATTAATAGAAGCCCATGAGGCTGCTCTGCAGATGGTGTCTGGAGCCACATGTCGGGCCGCCGCCCACGAAGCTGCCATTCCCCTGGTGGAATGAGCTGTCACCGCCTTTGGAGGAACCAAGCCCTTAGCCCTGTATGCTTGCTGTATGGTCTGTACGATCCAGGCTGCGAGTGTCCTGGTTGAGGCTTTCTTCCCTATATTGCTGCCCGAATGAAGGACAAAGAGATGATCAGAACATCTAAAGGGAGAAGTAACTTTGAGATATTCTTTTATAGCTTCTCCTACATCCAGAGGGTGAGTTTCGGTGGATCCCGGGACCTGAATGTAGGTAAGACGATCTCCTAAATTAACGTGGAATACTGAAGACACTTTCAGGTTTGAACCCAGCATAGGGATGAGAACTACACGGTCCGGCAAGAATGTCAAGAAGGGTTCTTCATAACCCAGTGATCCGATCTCAGAGACCCTTTTGGCCGAAGTAACGGCCACTAAGAAGGCAACTCTTGCTGAAAAGTCCTTGATGGAGAGCAGGGAGGGCCCCGTAGTGCTAAGTCCAGAGATTGAGTCAAGGACAGGTGGAAGGTCCCATTCGGGAAACCTGGATTTCCTTTGGGGCTTGAGCCTTGATGCACCACAAAAAAATTGCCTAACCAAAGGATGAACTGCTCACGAAGTACCAGAGAAGGCCCATAATGCCGAAACTTGGACTCTAAGAGAGCTGATAGATAAAGGTAGATCTAGGCCCATTTGAAGGAAGCTGAGAACATTTTGGATTTTTGGATGTCTAAAAGACCTGCCCTGAGGAGAGCAAAATTCCACGAATTTGGACCAGATTCTTCCATAGACCTTATTTGTGCTAGTTCTTCTTGAACTCATGAGAGTGGAGATCACTTCTGAGGCACAGCCCAGGGATTCTAGCCTCTCCCTCTCAAGAACCAGA
Source organism: Lithobates clamitans (assembly GCA_037952925.1). Classification (NCBI taxonomy): domain Eukaryota; kingdom Metazoa; phylum Chordata; class Amphibia; order Anura; family Ranidae; genus Lithobates; species Lithobates clamitans. Next base: position 6,514,892 of record JBBGZY010000637.1, read on the forward strand.
CCATCAGTCTCAGCACTGCCGGACAAGGGTGCAGGACTGACCCCTGAGAAAGAAGGTCCGGTCTGAGAGGGAGAGGCACTGGGTCCCGACAGCTGAGTTGGACAAGGAGAGGGAACCAAGGCCTGTTCGGCCAATAGGGAGCTATTGTCACCACTTTGACTGCCTCCACTCGGAGCCTCTGTAGGAATCTCATCATAACTGGAAGTGGCGGAAAGGCATACGCCCTCTTGAACCTCCACTGATCCGTCAGGGCGTCCGTTCCGAAGGCCTGACTGCAGAGGCCCCTGGTGTAAAACTTCTTCAGCTTGCAATTGCAGGGGGAAGCGAACAGATCTACTTCGGGATCGGTCTTCAGTGACAGAATCCACTTGAACGTCTCCACATGAAGGGACCACTCGTTGTTGTCCAACTTGGTACGTGATAGGAAGTCTGCTTGAGTGTTTTGGACCCCTGGGACGAAGACTGCTGAGATGTCGGAAAGATTCTTCTGTGCCCACGATAGAATGGGCTCGACTTCCCGAAGGAGAGTGGGACTCCGAGTACCCCTTGCATCTTCACATACAAGACCGCCGTGGTGTTGTCCATTCTTAACAACACTGACTCCCCTATCAGGAGGCGAGAGAAGGACTGTAGGGCACACCAGGCCGCTCGAAGTTCCAAGACGTTCAAACCTGGGTTGGGGAGGCATGTGTCCCATTTGCCCTGAACAAGGTTCGAGCCGCAAAGGGCTCCCCAACCGGTACCGCTGGCATCGGTCGTGACCGTCACCCAAGAGATAGGAGCGATGGAGTGGCAAGTCAGGAGGTTCTTGCGCTGAAGCCACCAGAAGAGGCTGATCCTCATTGTAGATGTTATGTGGATGATTTGATTCTTGTCCCCTGTCTTCCATTGTTGTAAGAGACCTGTTTGGAAGGGACGTAATCTCCACAAGGCCCATTTGACCATGAAAGTCGTTGAAACCATCGTGCCAACAATTTTAGGCACTGGGAGGCTCTTAGTTGCCGGCCATGTAGGGCCCGAGAATCTCTGTCCCGAACCCTCGGGATTTTCTGTAGTGGAAGGGAGATAGTGTTTGCCACTGTGTCGAACTGAGCTCCTAGGTATATTATACGTTGAGCTGGGTCCAGCTGACTCTTTCCTAAGTTCAGGAGCCACCCGAAGCTGGACAGGGTGGAGATCACTTGTTCCCGGTGGGCCAGCAACTGCTCCCTGTTTTGGGACAATACCAACAGGTCGTCGAGGTAATGGTAAAGACGTACCCCTTTTGATCTTATGAGTGCCACTGTAGCTAGGAGAACCTTTGAAAAGACCCGGGGGGACGTTGTCAGCCCGAGGGGGAGGTAGATAAATTGAAGATGATCTGGCCCGACTTAGAAACTGAGGTATTTGTGAAACTCCTTTTCCACTGGAACGTGGAAATAAGCGTCCTTCAGGTCGATTGAAATCATCCAGTTACCTGGCTGTATGGCTCTCTGGATAGTCGACAGGGTTTCCATTTTGAATCTTCCGTGCTCTATAAATTTGTTGAGATAGGTGAGGTCTATGACTGGGCGCCAAGAGCCACCCTTTTTTTGAACTAGGAAGAGAGGGGAGTATATCTCCTGGAACCATTCGTCCTTCAGGATGTGTACCACTGCTCCTTGAGTCTTCAGAAGGTCCACATAGGACAGCAATATCTGTCTCTGATAAGGGTGGCGCTGCGCTAATCCTAATTTTCCTCACACTTAGCCAGAACCAGAAGGTAATAGTGATAGGTAGCTTAGGCAAACAAGCTGGTAGCGGTGTAATACTGAACCTAATATTCGCAAAATAGCAGTAGTGACTTGGGTGCTGTATGGGTATGGACGTTTATCTGTGGGGACAGAATAAATGATGTGTAGAACATAAAGTGTCTAGTCACTCCCCATTCGTATGTTTATAAATAGTAACCCAAAGTGTAGTGGGATAAAAAAAAAACGTGTATGGTATATATGTTAAAAATACAAAGTTACACTGGATGTCCGTGGAGATCTGCAATAGTTGTAATCGGTTATCTCATAACTATAATAAGTACTTCAAAACACAGTATTTATATTCATCAAACATTAGTATATATATAGCAGCAGCAATAAAGATTCTAAAAAGTGACTTGTGCAATCGAAGCAACTAAAATATTGATTCAAACGTGCCCTCAATTAAAAAAGAATAAATATACCATAATTGTGAAAACACTAGAACATAAATACAAATTCGGCGTGCAATATTACAATGAGTGTCCATAAAAATCCATAACAGATGTGATTTAATTTTCAAATGCCAACAGTGAGTGCAAAAACAAAAAAAACTCAAGTAAAACCTTCTTCAAAGAAAGTGACGTTGTGCAATAGTAAAGTGTCACAAAATCCAAAGGTGATCCGTGCAATTTCAAGCAGCTCTGAATGTTTCTAGAACATGCTGAGTGGTGAGGACGAGCGGCGAGCTCGTACACTGCTGACACTGTGTACGAGCTCGCCGCTCGTCCGGATACACTGCAGAATCTGTCATTTCCCTGTGTGAGTACCGATTTTACCTTACTAATAAAGCGTTTGATAAAACTACTACACTATATGGCATCCTTGTTTCCCTCTAACTACATATGTGGAGGACCTGAGGCTGAGTGAGAGACAGCGCTGTGTACAGGATACATCCCCACAGGATACACCAGCGGTGCCTGATTGATTACATGCTGTAACCTCAGGTCTATGAGGTAAGGGGCCATTACCCTACAGTGTAGGAGCATCTGCATGGAAAGCACCTTTATACACTTCACATCTCTACCTCAGCTTTATCATTATATGAAACAACTCAGTTTATATCTCCTCACCACTCAGCATGTTCTAGAAACATTCAGAGCTGCTTGAAATTGCACGGATCACCTTTGGATTTTGTGACACTTTACTATTGCACAACGTCACTTTCTTTGAAGAAGGTTTTACTTGAGTTTTTTTTTTTTTTTTTTTTGTTTTTGCACTCACTGTTGGCATTTGAAAATTAAATCACATCTGTTATGGATTTTTATGGACACTCATTGTAATATTGCACGCCGAATTTGTATTTATGTTCTAGTGTTTTCACAATTATGGCATATTTATTCTTTTTTAATTGAGGGCACGTTTGAATCAATATTTTAGTTGCTTCGATTGCACAAGTCACTTTTTAGAATCTTTATTGCTGCTGCTATATATATACTAATGTTTGATGAATATAAATACTGTGTTTTGAAGTACTTATTATAGTTATGAGATAACCGATTACAACTATTGCAGATCTCCACGGACATCCAGTGTAACTTTGTATTTTTAACATATATACCATACACGTTTTTTTTTATCCCACTACACTTTGGGTTACTATTTATAAACATACGAATGGGGAGTGACTAGACACTTTATGTTCTACACATCATTTATTCTGTCCCCACAGATAAACGTCCATACCCATACAGCACCCAAGTCACTACTGCTATTTTGTGAATATTAGGTTCAGTATTACACCGCTACCAGCTTGTTTGCCTAAGCTACCTATCACTATTACCTTCTGGTTCTGGCTAAGTGTGAGGAAAATTAGGATTAGCGCAGCACCACCCTTATCTGTCACCTTTTTCTGTCTGTAGGGTCAGGCTGGACCCTTTTCGGTGCAGGCTGCTTCTCCGTTACTAAAAGTACAGTTTATACATGGTAGCGCAGGAATAATATATATCCATTAATATCTGTCTCTGTTCCTCTGCATGAGGAAGTAGAGTGGAGACGAATCTGGGGGGCAGGAGTACTGGAAAAGGCCCATCTGTGGCCTGACGAGACTGTCCTTATGACCCAGAAGTCTGAGATCGAGGCCACCCAGACGTGCCGGAAGAGGAGCAGACAAGCCCCCACCCGGCCCGCCTGGGCGGGCGCAATCTCAAAAAGACTTGGCCTGGTTATGACCACCGGACGTCTGGCTTTTAACAGGCTTCCGAAAAGATGCCTGCCCCCTGCTCCAATTTTTCCTGTAGTCCCGGCCAGGCTTGTAAGAGCGTGCTTCTCTGGAGCGCTCCGGGCTACGTCTTCTGAACTGGGGTTTCTTGCGACCAAGCATGCGCCTGTCCTGGGGAAGGAAGCCTGACTTACCACCTGTGGCCCGCGTTATGGCATCGTCAAGCTTATTGCCAAACAGTGAGGACCCCTCGAAAGGGATTTTACACCATGCTTGCTTGGAAACTGGGTCAGCAAGCCAAGGGCGCAGCCATAGGGCTCTTTTGGCCATGACCGAAGACAGCATAATACGAGCCAGTAGGCGGATGAGATCAATAGATGCCTCCCCCAGGAAGACCGCTGCCAGCTTCAGCTCTGCGGCTGCCGAACTTCCGGCCAGTTCCTCCGACACGCCCCTGAGGAAGGATTCCACATTCTCCGTCCAGGCTTCCATGGCTTTAGACATGGCCGCTAGTGCCAGGGCCGGTTTACAGGCCATACCAGCGAGCCCATAAATTCTTTTTAGATCCAGATCTATCTTACTCTCGAGCCCATCCTTGAAAGACACTGCGTCTTCTAAAGGAAGAGTCACATGTTTGGCTAGACGCATAAGGGCGCTACATCCACAAGGGGAATATTCTCCAGACTCTTCACTTCTTCTGACTTGAAGGGGTATAATCTGGAGGTTTTATTTGACATGGAGGACTTCTTCTCCGTTTTACTCCATTCTTCATCAATGATGTCCTTTAGTTCAGGAAGGAGCGGAAAGTTTGAGCGTTCTTTTCCCCAGATGTTTAAAGAATTTTTTCTGTTTGGCTGGGGGAGTGGAAGGATCCTCCCACTTCAAAGCCTCCTTGATCGCTTTGATTAATGGAGAGACCATAGCGAAATCAAAGCCTCCGATGTCCTCTTCATTTACGGACTCGTCGTCTGAAGAGTCAAGCGAGGCAACATAAGGCTGGGAAGTGCCGGGATCATCACGGGCCTCATCAGCCGGCGGGCCAGACAAGGTAGTGGACTGGCTCATCGTGCGAGGTGTGTCCCTCTCCATTAGAGATTGATGCACCACACGTTTCACAAGAGACTCCAAACGCTGGTTTTCCGTCTCCTTTTCCCCAACTGCACGGGCAAAGCAACGGTCCCACAAGGACTTGCCCTCAGGGACTCGTGTCCTACATCCCCAGCAGGCTCTGTGGTCAGAGTGGCTGTCATGGCGGTGGGAGCGGTGTCTGGAGGAGGAGCGAGAAAGTCTCCTCTGGTGGGATCCGGACTGGGAGTCTCGTCTGGATCTGGATGATGAGTGATATTGTGGCTTGGCAAGGTCACTGACATTCTGGACCGTGACTAACGGGTCCGACCTGGAAGGGCTGGAGAAAAAACAGAAGGGGGAGGGCAAAGGCAAGACATGTTATCAGAACCGCAACATTTGCGCCCGTATTTCATCTCCTCCCCTCACGAGCACATACCTTGTGCGTGAGGGCTGGTGTCAGGAAAAGCCCTCTTGCAGTTATCCCAGCAGATTGAGGGTTAAACGAATGCCTGTGCATAGAAGCGCCATCCGGCGCTCGCGCACGCGCAATAGCGCTAATGGTGCTAACAAACGTACGCGCATGCGCAATAGCGCCAATAGCACTAACGGGCGTGTACGTGCATGCGCAATAGCGCCACTTGGCGCCAAAGATAGGCTATTTAAAGAAGACTGTTTCAATGCTGCCTTGCTGTCCGGTCTACAGCGTTTCCTGAGACCCCTGCTTCCTTGCTACCAGTTTTCCTGTATCCAGTACTTACTTGGCTTGTTCCTGACTTACCTGCTTGCTGCCCGCCCCGATCTTGGCTTGGACTCTGACTATTCTCTTGGTTTGCCCTTCTGTACCTGATCTGCCCGCCAGTACCTTGAACCGGCTTGTCTGCACCTCCCTGCTGTCTGCAACCTGCTACAGGACTACAGTGCACCTCCCTGCTATCTGCATCCTGCTACAGTACCACAGTGCACCTCCCTGCTGTCTGCAACCTGCTACAGGACTACAGTGCACCTCCCTGCTATCTGCATCCTGCTACAGTACTACAGTGCACCTCCCTGCTGTCTGCAACCTGCTACAGGACTACAGTGCACCTCCCTGCTATCTGCATCCTGCTACAGTACTACAGTGCACCTCCCTGCTGTCTGCAACCTGCTACAGGACTACAGTGCACCTCCCTGCTATCCACATCCTGTTACAGTACTACAGTGCACCTCCCTGCTGTCTGCAGCCTGCTACAGGACTACAGTGCACCTCCCTGCTGTCTTCATCTGGGTACGGGACTACAGTGCACCTCCCTGTTACCTGCACCCTGCTACAGTACTACAGTGCACCTCCCTGCTGTCTGCAACCTGCTACAGGACTACGGTGCACCTCCCTGCTGACTACAGGATCCTGCCTTCTACTTCAGTGTTCCAGTCAGGCACTTGTGCCCCTCTGTACTTTCGAGTCCCTGTTCACACCTTCAGGGGTTCTTAAGTCGGAGGCATACGAGAGGCCGTTCTCTGCATTCTGGGCTCCACCTACCAGGTACGTGACAGCTGGTCACTTAAAGGCGGTGACTCGTCCATGACCTTGGACGAGAAACGTCATGTAAAGCAGTCTGCAGAAAAAATGGCCTGAAAAAAGCCAAGGCAACAAATGAGGAGGTTTCAAAAACCCTGCTCTTTAACCATACATAAATGCACTTCTATATGTATCTTTAACGTAAATTCTAGGCCAAGGCAAAGAACCTCTCTCCATATAGCTAAATATATATTTATTTATATTATTTATATTATTTCCTCTTTTTTTTTTTTTTTTTTTATATTTGCAAACAAAAAATAAATATTGCCTTTCTTTTTCTTTTCTTTTTTTTTGTTTTTAAAGTTTTTACCAGAAAAAAAGTAATTTAATCTCACAACACAATTTTTCTCTGTGCAAAGAAAAAATATGGGACCTTTAGGCCACTCACCTGGAGACAGAGTAAACCACAGCAGGGAACCGACTCCTCCTTTCCCTGCCAAGGGAAATCCCATTATCTCAGGGCTGGAGGGCGGATTTTAAATTCCCCGCCCGTGATGTCATTGCTCTCATCGTGCATGCGCAGTAGGACGGCGCCGAACAGCGCCTGCGCGGCCAATGATAAAACCGTCGAACTGCGCATGCGTGAGCCAAGCCTCGCTCTCGAGGTGGCTACAGCGCAGGTGCTAGCAGCGGAGACGGCCGCAACCCGGAAGTGCTGTGGCAGGCTGGAACGCACAAGCGCTCCAGCCGCCATGAGGAGAAAAAACAAAAATACACTGTTCTGAGGACAGGGAGAAACTCTTAGGCACACCAATCAACATAGATAAACTGCCATGGAGAAAGAGATGAGGATACCACAGACCTTGCCAGCCGTTGATGCGTCCATCCGTCGGGCATACAGAGGCGACCACCCATCCACCAAGGGGAAATACTCAAGCCTCTTAAAGCTACTCGCCCGCCCATGGCTGGGCTCTGAGCTGCACCGCGTTAAAGGTATGCCAAATCCTGGATCCATTCAATCCTGACGCGAACAGCATGTATAGGTCCATAGGAGGACAAAAAAGGAACGCAGTAGCTAGTGGTGAGTACTCATTTATGGTAATGGGGTCCTATAGTATTGGAGAGGAGACGGGGTTAACCCACACGTAGGCTGCCATGTAGTCTGTCAGGAAAGAAGTGTTCTCTCATCTCTGGCTTTCTTTGAAGATTGTGTCTTAGGGAAGTGAAGCGTTTATATACTTGCTCCTTGTTGTTAGGCAAGCGTCGTCTTCGTGGTCTAAAGGAAAAAGGTGCAACCCAGCTATTATACTCATCTTTCTCTATGCTCTTTTTTGTAACTTCCAGGAAGAGCCTATCCTCAATGGACATTGCTACCTGATTGTCCTTCTTTGTTCTCCTGAACACTGTACATTCTAAGTTGTCTTGGACACTGTCATAGGTATCACTGTCACAGAGGGAACTTAGGAAAGGATGAGGAACAGGGTTGCTGTTTGGTAGCTCCTTTATGAGGATGTGATTTTGACAAGGCAGGAAAATGGAATGATGACCATTCTCTAGTGTACTAGTGAGCAAGTTATTGACAGATGTCAGTTTGTGTGCAACTCCCAGGCAAACATCACCTATTGTGACCCACCCAAGATCCAGTTTTTGGGCATAGGGGGCCTTGTGAGGGCCATTGATCTGCCTTCTTGCTTTGTGGGCTTGCAAGATATCTCTCCCTAGGAGCAAGATTATCTGAGCCTGATCATCTAGTTCTGGTATGAAATCTGCTATGTGATTCAGGTGAGTCTGGTGAACTGCTGCATCTAGTGTGGGGATCTCAGATCTGTTGTCTAGGATCTGATTACACTCTATTATGGTTGGTAAGGGTAGACATGTATTACCATCTATGGATTCTATTTGTAGGCCGTCAGCCCCTCTCCCCGCCGTTTCCACTGTACCTGTACAGGTCCTAAGGGAGTAAGGACTGCTGGGGCCCTTAATGTTTAGAATGTCAAAAAACACAGATCTAGCTAGTGACTTATTACTCTGATCATCCAAGATGGCATAGAGCTTGACTGCTTTGTCTCTGAGTCCTTTTGGGTAAACTCTTACTAGACAGATTTTGGAACAGGATCTGCCACCTGTAATTGCTTTTGTAGCATGGGTCTATATTCATATATAACTTTAGTTATTGAATTACAAGAAACTTAGTAATAGTTTGATGTTTAATGCATGAGACATCTGCTTCATTATGCTATGGGAAGTTGGGAACCTTTGACGAGTTTGAGGTTTGATTCAGTATTCAGGACTGAAGAGAAGGTCTGAATCAAGTTGACTATCGTCTCCAGGTATCTTATTTCTAATGAGATTGTGACTCCCCTGGATTGAATATGCTGTATTTATCCTGTATCGTATCATCTGTAATACATCTTTAATCAAAGCTAAGTAAATTTCCTTTATTACATTCTTTGTGTGTTGTGTGTTTTAATCCTTGCATTTACTGACCACATATCTGCAAGGGTAAATATATGAATGAACCTATGAATAAATGTAACACAGAAGTTAACCCCTTGTTACATAATGGAGCTGTGAGCAGGATATTTAACCCTTCCAGTGCTGGTTTGAAGTGCAGTGATTAATCCCTAGTAATACTGTTGTGAATTGTAATGTTTTTTTGACAATTGGGAAACTGTATTATTAGTGTGCACTGTGATGGGAGGTTTGTTGCTAGCTTTGCTTTGGTGGCAGTTAGTGGCAGATATGTTTGATTTAAATTGGATAAATATAGCAAAGGGGGTAGATGGCCAAATGTTTCCACTCATTGTGTGCTTAGCGGACCCCCGACGGGCTTTAGATTTTTTGAGATATAGAACAGATGAGCTGATGACCACGTTAGGTGGATGAGTGGCCCTTTCGCTGGTGCTCATATAGTTGTTCTTTGAGGTTTGAAAAAGATTGTGCCTGTGTAAAGCAGGACATTGCTGAACACCTAAGAAATGTTTAATTATGTTGAAAAAAAATAATATCCTAGTTGAAATTGTTAGTTTTTACTATGCAAACCTAGGATTATTTGAAACAAAGAAAGAAAATGTCTGATTGATGTTAACCCCATTTAAAATCCTGAATAGCTGTCATATTTATTATAATTTTATTGGTGAATGTAATAAAGTGTCAGGTTCTAGGATACAACACTAATGTTTTTTTTTTTTTAAGTTCTTTTTTCGTTAATACAGAGGGAACCAGATCTATTCCTAGAAGTTTCGTAGATCTGTATGGTATTGAACAAGAGGTTGCAATAGAAACATCAATATGAGTTCTTGTGAATGTTATTTCAATCATGGTGAATTAATGACAACTTTAAATGGACGTCCTTTAATGAAAATCCACGTGGTGATAATTAATTAATTAAAATGAGCTCAATTAATATGGGTAATAAAAAGTGCACTTATGAATAACAGAAATAATTGGCCATATGTTTTGTAGTTTGTGGAAAGTGTTGTTTAAATGTGTTTGTTGCTTTTTGTTACTTTCTAGGAGGGAACTGTAATAAAACGACACTAAAACCTTTCATTTTGTTTAGTTCCTAGACAATATTAAACAGCATCAATCTACCTGTCTGATATGGTTTGATGTCCAAGAACTAAAGATGAAGACTATAGTCAAACTGATTAATTTATGTTATTTTTGTTGTTATTGTTATGTAATATGCAAATGTACTGAAAGTTTTCATTGGAACTGATTGTAAACCAGAGCAGCTAATAATCTCGATGCTGCATGATAGATTTCTAAGGGTTTTCTCTGATTGAGTTGAATCTAAAATGATATAGAACAAATAATGTTTGAATATTGACAGCAAGATTGTTTTGATATCTGGTATTATATAATACTTGTAATGGTTTGAAGGGTGTAAGAATACCCAAACATTTACATATTGTTCCTTTCTGTGTATATGTAAGCTAAATTATGGCAGCATCTACTTCTGTGTATTCTGCCATAATTATTTTGGTGGAACTGTAAGGCATTACCACTGTGGGAGTGTGCCTGGGGTTTTACATATAAAGTACATTTTCCTACATGATTGACAGTTTAAATTTATCATCAAGTAATCATTTTGTTTATCAAGGAAAAAAAAAAGTACTTTTATGTCTCTAAATTTGCATTTAGGTTAATATTATTGCAATGAACACAATTTTTTTTTTTTTAAGTCTTTCAAAATGAGGTGTTCTAGTGGTGTATATATACGGTCAGTTATATCTGACACTCAGTGATTCTTTGACCACCCTGTTCTATACACCTGATTAAGTTTTCATAAAATTTTCATAAATGTAACACAGAAGTTAACCCCTTGTTACAGTTTTGCAGACTTCAGTGCACTGTGAAGTGATTGCTATTGTGTCTGTACTAGAGTCCGTGGCCTCCCCGCCATGCCCATTGTCACTATGGACAGGTGGGAAGGTCCTTGGAACTGGTCCTGGGTGCAAAGTTGTGTTGTGATCTGTGCTGCCACACTCTGTACACTTAACACAGCCCTTACAGTCCTTGGCGAAATGTGTTGATGAAGAGCAGCACTTGCAGCATGGTCTTTGCTCTGAAGGTTCTGCATTTCAGAAGAGGATGTGGCATCTTATGCAGAGGGCAGAACTTAGCAGGGTCACTGTCTTGATCCTCTAGCTGAGACTCTGCAGATCTGTGGAAAGAGATGTTAGTTTTGTGCACTGCTACTGGAGCTCTGTGTTGCTTAGGGCCGGAAGAAGTGACATAAGACACTGGAAAAATTAAGCTGGGATCATCTTTCATTCCTGCTTGTATGTCTACAATGTCCACAAACTCTCTAATGGGTGGAAAAGGTATACATTGTGTTTTTGTTAGTAGTTACAGCCATGAGCGATCCATCTTTTTTGCAACTCATTAGGAAGTTTTTGTGCTAAGGAGTTAATATTTATTTATATAGTGAGCTGCATGGGATCTTGGTGGTCCTCCTCTGGACCCAGTATGCTGCTACTTGATCTTGACTCACCGTAGGTAGCAGCTTCTAATGTTTCTGCTTCTGCAATGGTGGCAGCAGTGTCTCGGTCCACTGCCAGCCTCTCCATGTTAGCTTTTAGGCTAGCCTGCTGCATTTTCAGAGATGTCTTTTGCTGAGCTAGTTCAGCCCCCAGGTATACTTTTTGTCGTTCTCTCTCTCTTGCTCCATGCATATTCTCTCTTGCTCCATGCGTACTCTCTCTTGCTCCATGTGTTTTCTCTCCTGCTCTCTCTCTTGATCCTGCCTCACCTTTTCTGCATCAAGGTGAGCCTTTTCTCTTCTCATCTGCAACTCTTGGTCTGCAAATGCGGTCCTGTCCCTCGCTGCTTCAGTTTTTGAATGGGCGATTGCTGCTGCATTTGTGATACATGACTTGGATGAGCTTGCTCGCGATCGTATTTTGTAAGAAGATGCTTGACTGTGAGACATGGCTGCAGTGGAGAAGATGCCCTGCTGTGTGGAGACCGCTGTAGTGTCCAGTGCGGGGATGCTGCGTGACAGGGCGCATCTCTGTGTAGCCTGGCTGCTTGCCACACCTGCTGAAGGCCTGTTTCATCTAAGGCATCTAACTGTATGGACACTGCATAGCCCTGGGCTGTACAGTCTTCCGAAGTCAGCTTATCTTCATCTCAGAGGTCAGCAGAAATTTCACTGCAGCTTAAAAATGTCACTGTTCTATTTTTAGGACAGAGAGCTAAACCTCCATGCTCTATAAAATTCAGATAGCATATTTCTTTGATCTTAGATTTATTGGAACAAGCCAGGTGAAACTACAAATTGATAAAATAAACATCATTTAGTACAAAATTGCATATAATGAGGAAACAATGCTCTATAACACAGAATGAGAAAAATAATTTACTTTTTAAGCTCGATAAGAGGTGATGGCGAGAGATTGGAGAAACAGCCTTAATGTCTTGTTGTACATTCTTAAAATGGTGGCTGACTCACTTCCTCTAGAAAATCTCCCAGAATGCACTAGCAACTAACAACTTTATTAACACATTTTAGGAAATTACAATATGTAACTAATTCAAGCAGCTAAAGCTATACCAAAAAGAGACAGTAGGTGGCACCTACGCTCTGCATATAACTAGCTTGGTGTACATCAAGGAACATGTTATTTTAAACACATAAACACAGTAACTGAATAAAGGCCCAGTGGGCAGAACACACCCAGTTTGGGACACAGTATATGTGTGCTGATCTGCCATTCAAAATTACTGTTTCAGCTGTAACTGTTAATAAAATGGCCACTATTACAATGGAGACATCATTTTTCTTCTTCTATTTTGTCACCATTTTTTGTGTTTCTCTAGTGCTGATAATAATCTTTACATTGATGTGCGTTGTGTTTCCTTTGTGTATTTAATCTGCATATGCTTTTACATCTGCTGCATCATGCTTTCTTCCCTTCAACATCGGAAGTTGCCATCAGCACAGAATTGTGGAAACCAGTGGGACCCAGGTATACTCATCTAATGTCCAGAGAAGTGTGGCCAGAAGTCATCTTCATGGAAGAATTGCAGCCAAAAAGCCATAACCCCGACATGGAAACAAGGCTAAGCGACTCAACCATGCATGAAAATATAGGAAGTAGGTGCAGAAAAATGGCAGCAGGTGCTTTGAACTGATGAGTCAAAATTTGAAACGGTTGCAGCAAGAAGCAGTTTGTTGCCGAAGGTCTGGAGAGCAAGGTAGAGATTCCTTGCAAGTTTCGGGCTGCATTCTGCAAATAGAGTTGGAGATTTAGTCAGGATCAATGATGTTCCCAATATTGAGAAATACAGGCAGAAACATATCCACCATGCCATACCATCAGGGAAGCATATGTTCAGTCCCAATTTTGTTCTGAAGCAAGACAATGACCCCAAACATACAGCCAATATCATTAAGGATTATCTTCAGCTTAAAGAACAAGGAACCCTGGAAGTGATGATTTGACTCTCACACAGCCCTGATCTCAATACCACACAGCCCTGAGTCTGCATGGGGTTACAAGAAAAGACAGAAGGATTTGAGGCAGTCTACATCCAGAGAAGATCTGTGGTTAGTTTACCAAGATGTTTGGAGCAACCTACCTGCTGAGTTCCTTCAAAAACTGTGTGCAAGTGTACCTAGAAGAATTGATGCTGTTTTAAAGGCAAAGGGTAGTCATACCAAATATTGATCTGGATTTCTCTTCTGTTCATTTACTTTTATCCATTTTGTTAATGGACAAAAATAAAGTATTACCACTTCTATTTCTGAATCGGAATTCTTAATTTATGGCATTTTTTTTACACCTGCCTAAAACTCTTGTACAGACCTTTAAATAAATTGTGGCAGGAAGAGGCCATGCCACTGTGTAAAATGGCAGTCTAGACCAGGATTTGTAGAAAACAGGCAACCCAGCACACACACGGGTATGTGCTGGGTTGGGCCGGATTTCCCACAAGGCCACCGAGGCCAGGCCTCGGGGCGGCAGTGGTTCAGGGGCAACGCCGCATGCGCTGCCTGGAAATCAGCGCTGAAAACCCCCACTGTCTGTCACAGAGTCAGCCGGCATGAGCAGCATGCACATGCAGTGCCAGTGCTGCTTTTTATTTGATCATGGAGAGGGCCACGGGTGAGTGAGTCCTTGAGCTCCACTGACGCTCTGGCCCCGCCCCTTGCTATGATGCCTGCAAGCAAGTGTTATCAGACTTGGAGGATCAGAGGCCTCAGTATGAGGAGTCTGACCGTGGTGCGGAGTGGAGTGGGGTCAAGTGAAACTGGCAGCAGCAGTGTGGAGGAATTGATCAGATTCGGAGCAGAGTTGGCCAGGAGGACAAGGTAGATCTTCTTTCTCCTCCCCTGGCTCCCACATACCATGTGTAGAACTGGAAAAGTAGAAAGTTTTAAAATTTAATGGGCACAATGGCTGCATTTGATGAGCACACTGGCAGCATATGATGGGCACACTGGCAGCGTTTGATGGCAGTGTGGCAGCATTTGATGGGCACAGTGGCAACATTTAATGGGCACAGTGGCAGCATTTGATGGCACAGTGGCAGCTTTTGATGGCACAGTGGAAGAGTTTGAGGGCTTAATGGCAGCGTTTAATGGGCACAGTGGCAGCATTTGGCACAGTGACAGCATTTGAGGGCACAGTGGCAGCATTTGATGGCACAGTGGCAGCGTTTGAGGGCACAGTGGCAGCGTTTGATGGGCACAGTGGCAGCATTTGAGGGCACAGTGGCAGCAGAGCATTACCCTCCTCTGCGCCGAATGCGCGGCCAGGAGCGGGGGTCTCTGAGACTGTGACTAGTGACGTGACTCATGACCTTAGAAGAGACAAGTCACGAGTCAATTACAGCCAGTTATTTTCAGTGTTCTCGTGTGTGGAGATATGTTTTTAATTGATCTATTGTAGCAGTCATCGATAAAGGACGAGAATGGTGGTGTGTGTGTGTGTGGGGGGGGGGGCGGCATTGAAGGACCTGGCCTTGGGGCGGCAAAGTGAGTAAATCCGGGCCTGTTTATAGTAGTGTCAGAATCAGAGTCAGTGTATGACTGCAAGGGAGCAGAGAAAGGTGCATGTCTGCACCGTAATGTCTGGGACAGGACAGAGGCAGGCCAGTGCCTGAAAGACAGAGTAGGCAGCAACTGAACATATATATTTATATAGAGAGAATATGGAAGTCCGTACTACTGTTCCCAATTTTTGGAGAGACGGTAGGGTAATTACTCAGTTCACTTTTTGTTATATAAAACAAGAATGACCATCAGTCCTTGTTAGGGTGCACAACTGGAAGATCTGGCTGTGCCAAATATGTTTATGTATATCAAGGAAATCAGAACAGCTAAACAGCTGTAAGAACTATTTAATGCTAATATAGCTCTTAATAATTTTTGACAGATTTCCCTTAACACTTAATATTGTTTTTGTATTTTGTTTATTTATTTTTTTCTATGTGTTTGATTACTCCCATGTCTAAATGACAAGATTGTAGAAGCTGATTTTGGAGCCAGAACACTAAGGAGATAAAAGAAAAGTGATCCACCTCTGGGAGGTTATGTTTCTCAAGCACTCAAAAAACAGCTCATACTTTTTTCAGAGCAGAAACATTTTAATTTCCATTTGCTGTAATTTTGCCGTGTATACAGGTCCAAGCCACATAAAACAGTATTATTGGTTATTTTATAAACTTCTTTCTGCATTGGATAGCAGTGTAGAGAGAAAACTGTCTTGGTGGTAATATTAGGCTGACAGAGCTCAGTTCAAGGCAGGAGAAAGAATAATGGTGTTGAGGAGCCTTTAAGAATGTACTGCACAGCTAAATTCCTTAAAAACTGGAATGAATGGATCTTACATACTAGGGCTTCAGAATTTCTGAAAAATTCTAAGAACTATTACATTTGCTTCTGAACCATTATCTTCTCCAATGTATTCTGATTAATAAGGTAACTTCCAACCACCTCCATTTTCCTTCCTTCTCTTCCTTTCCTTTCTCTTCTTTCTAATACATTAAGCTACAATCCTTTAGGGTAAACAGGGATATATAAATGTTTAAACACCTTAATGCCCTGTACACATGGTCGGACATTGATCGGACATTCCAACAACAAAATCCATGGATTTTTTCAGACGTATGTTGGCTCAAACTTGTCTTGCATACACACGGTCACACAAAGTTATAGGAAAATCCGATCGTTCTGAACGCGGTGACGTAAAACACGTACGTCTGGACTATAAACGGGGCAGTAGCCAATAGCTTTCGTCTCTTAATTCATTCTGAGCATGCGTGGCACTTTGTGCGTCGGATTTGTGTACACACGATAGGAATTTCCGGCTTTTGTTGTTGGAAAATTTATAGCAAGCTCTCAAACTTTGTGTGTCGGAAATTCCGATGGAAAATGTGTGATGGAGCCCACACACGGTTGGAATTTCCGACAACCAGGTCCTATCACACATTTTCCGTCGGAAAATTCGACCGTGTGTACGGGGCATTAGAGTTTCTAGTTTGACTATAGTTATTTATAGTAACTTAATTTAAGCAATTCTTTATTTTGGAATCCTATACAGGTATCTCTGTGACAACACTGTTTCAATATGGGACTGGAATATTCTTGTTTTACTTTTGAAAATGCAATAAAAATCTTCTATTGATGAAAAAAAAAAGAATGAATTGCAAAACACTGAAGTGCACATATAAAGTGCATTTCAGTAAAAAAGACTTCGGTTTTAACCGCTTGCCGACCACCTCACGCAGATATACTGCGGCAGAAGGGCTCGTACAGGCAAAACCATGTACCTGTACGTTGCCCTTTAAGAGGCGGCCAGCGGGCGCGCGCGCGCCCGCGGCAAGCTCCGTGAGTCGGGTCGTGGGTCCCGCGGACTCGAGAAGAATACGTATCGGCCTAAACTAAGGAAAAAATATTTTTTTTTATATATTTTTGGGGGATATTTATTGTAGCAAAAAGTAAAAAATAATGCGTTTTTTTTCAAAATTGTTGCTCTATTTTTGTTTATAGCGCAAAAAATAAAAACCGCAGAGGTGATCAAATACCACCAAAAGAAAGCTCTATTTGTGGGAAAAAAAAAGACGTCAATTTTGTTTGGGAGCCACGTCGCACGACCGCGCAATTGTTAGCTAAAGCGACGCATTGCCGAATCGCAAAAAGTGCTCTGGTCAGGAAGGGGGTAAATTCTTCCGGGGCTGTAGTGGTTAATCTCTTTTATGTGTTTATAGGTGTCTGAAGTCTTCTTCATTGGGAAGATTTCATCTCACTTTCTGCGCTGGTTGCAGAGTTCTAAAGGAACAGGAAGTAACAGAAAGCTCCCCCTAAAGAGATGAGCTATTTCGGGACCTCCATAGATGCAACCTCCCAATGTATGGAGGAAGATCATTTTATTTTTCGCTCTACAATTACATAGTTAATAAGGATGAAAAAAGACCATCAAGTTGAAAAAAGACCACCAAGCCCGAAAAGTCCCTCAAGTTCAACTGTTGCCAATTTGGTCACGCAAGAGGAAAATTATTTATTCCTGACCTCCAAAGGAAGTTAGTTTAATTCCCTGGATCAAAATATTGTGCCCTTGGCCTTTCGAAATTATTATATATATTGGATATTACTACTTGCAAGAAAATTATCCTGTTGCTTTTTGACATTACTACCTCATGCAGTAAAAAGGATGGAAAAATCTTCTTTCTTCTTTCATATGCAAGTTATATTTACTTGTCCTTTGATCAGTCTATGGGATAAAAGCTAATTTTCTCCAGCTTCTTTCTGACTTTGCTATATTTAAACATATTGATTAAGTTACCCTCACATACTTCGTTCATATTTAACATATCCAACTTTTCTAATCCCTTCATAGTAAGTAAGATTTCCTATCCTTTTATTCACTTGCCATTTTTAAAATAAAAAAATATCCTTAATACTTTAAACATTTTGTTGATCAAAATGGGATCACATATTCTTGATATGGACACTATACTGTGTTAAAGTGGTTCTAAAGATTAAAAGTTTTTTTTTTTACCTTAATGCATTCTGTGCATTAAGATAAAAAAAACCTTCTCTATCACAGGAGGATTGCCCCTCCATCCCCTTATTTTTACCTAAGCCCGATCTCAGTCCAGCACTGTGCCCGAGAGCAGCGGCTCTCTATTCTCTCTCTCCTCACTGGGCAGATTGATAGCAGCGGGAGGCTTATACAACCCAGCAGTGCCATAGCAATGTCCATACTTTTTTTTTTTTTTTTCAATATCTTTATTTATTCAAACAGTTTTCATTTTTAACATTACAACACCAACAATAATAGAAACAATCATACTAGGAACACATATACACCATAGATAATGATTATTTTCTATGCTCTAATCCATCACTGATCACCTATGCTCGAACATCATACATCCTAACAGTCGATCCCATCCATTTATTCATACTATGTCATTCATACCTAACCCAAAAAAAAAAAAAAAAAGAAAGGAGAGGCATATATTCCGATATCCCTAAGGGTACCTAACCTCCTACGGATCACATAGTAGTTCTGCCGAGGCGCTATATGTTACCCACCCCTTCCAAATATCCGTTGTCCGTTTAATCTGTTTGTTGGATCCTTCCTCTCTCACCTTTCTTTCTTCCAGGGTCCGCATCTCCGTCATCTCACACTCCCACTCTACCATAGAGGGTGCATCTATACATTTCCATTTTCTGGCTATACACGTACGGGCAGCCGTTAGGAAATATTTTAATGGGCCTTTCTTTATACTTTTCAATGACCCGGGGATCATGGATAATACTGCCATTTGTATATCTGGATATATTTCCCTCGCTGTCATGGCCCTAAAAATGTCCATACTTTTTTTGTTATATTTCATATATACTCTTGCCTATCTCCAAACTGTTAAATATGATTTTAAAGATGAGATATACACAAAGATAAAATAAATGCTTCTATTCTTGCATAAACATTAAAAATATATTTTAACAAAAAGCAAAGATTACAAAATAAATATTTTAATAAAAAATATGAATAACAATGTAAAAGGGTATAGTTAGGTTCTTAAAAAAATTACTTGTTTAGTTTTAGGTTTAACCTAATCAAAAGATATCACAATAGATATATAACATTCATAATTTATATACTTTCCAAACACTTTAATTCTCAATAGTTTATTCTGCAAAATCACACCCCCCTCAGTCTAACCCATGGAATTAGAATTGGGTGGGGTTGTTCACCTTCAACTTATTAGTGTAAAATGGTGAGCCTGGGATCACCAGCCAGCGGCTTACAACAGTAAACAGTCTTTAAACAGTCTTTATGATAGCTGCAAATCAAGAAAACAAAACAGCTTTATTCAGCAAAGTACACACAAACAGTCCATAATTCTGGTATAACTCAAACTTTTGGCTCACCATCTGAAAACCTGTTTTTTAACAGGGTTATGTCCCTGTCTGCCCCAGGGGTTCCAAAGAGGAGGGTTCCATAATAGTTTAAGATCCTCCTGCCAATATAAATAATAATCTATGAACATCATTAGTAATATAAGGTTGGCCTTATATAAGTCATTTTTATTTTTAGTTCAACCAGTAGGTTGAATGAAAGAAAATAACTAGATTCCCCCATGCAATGAGCCTGCACTTCATAGATCCTGTGCATCTTTGGCTCCATTTCAGGTCTGAATTCAGGCAAAAATTCGGGCCTGATTCATCCCTGAAACGGAGAATAGGGACACACCAGACCCCTGCTGTGAACACTAAGTGTGAACCCAGCCTTAATGTAATAGAAAAAATAATACAGATCAGGAGTGTAGTCCAAAACAGAAGCCAGGGTTAGAAAGCCAAAATGGGTAATCAGACAAGATTGGGAAGCCAGGAATCAGCGTTGTCAGAAGCCAATGATCAGAATCAGGAACCATAATTTGCCATAAATCGAGACAATCAGGAGGTGGCATTAATGGCGCTATTGTGAGCAAACTCCACGCAAGGTAAGAGGTCTGACCAGTTGTTATGGTGGTCAGAAATATAGCAATGTAGGAACTGCTCAAAGGCTTGGTTGGCCCATTTTATGGCCCCATTAGACTGTGGGTGATATGCAGGAGGAGAAGGAAAGCTGAATTTCCAACTGTGCACAAAAGGCTCTCCAAAACCTGGACACAAACTGGCTACCTCTGTCTGAGATGATAACCTTAGGTAACCCATGTAACCGAAAGACCTCCCGAGCAAAAATAAATGCCAGTTCTTTGGCGGAAGAAAATAGGACATTTCCGAAAACTGGTCAACCACCATAAGAAAAATGCCCCGTACACACGGTCAGATTTTCCAACGGAAAATGTGTGATAGGACCTTGTTATCGGAAATTCCGACTGTGTGTAGTCTCCATCACACATTTTCCATCGGATTTTCCGACACACAAAGTTTGAGAGCAGGCTATAAAATTTTCTGACAACAAAATCCGTTGTTGGAATTTCCGATCGTGTGTACACAAATCCGACGCATAAAGTGCCATGCATGTTAAGAATAAATAAAGAGATGAAAGCTATTGGCTACTGCCCCGTTTATAGTCCTGACGTACGTGTTTTACGTCACCGCGTTCAGAATGATCGGATTTTCCGACAACTTTGTGTGTATGCAAGACAAGTTTGAGCCAACATCCGTCGGAAAAAATCCTAGGATTTTGTTGTCGGAATGTCCGATCAATGTCCGACCATGTGTACGGGGCATAACAGTGTTGCCCTGTGAGTTTGGTAAACCCACAATAAAATCAATAGATAAATGGGCCCAAGGCCTCTCTCCACTGGGTATGGGGTGTAGGAGACCCACTGGAAGGTGTTGTGGTGTTTTATTCTAAGCATACACGGTACAAGCAGCTACGAAAACATTTTCATCAGCGCGGAGACTAGACCACCAGAATTGTTGAGATATATACCAAATGAGTTAATTCTTCCCTGGGTGCCCAGCTCTCTAAGGAGAATGGTAGGTCTGGAGCAAAGTAGTGCTGAGATTCTCTGGGACAAAGCAGCGAGCAGAGGAGAATGGATCTGAGAGTCTAGAATTCTCTCATCCAAAGGGGAAGTGAGACTAGTGCGAATATTGGCTAAAATGCGATCTGGAGGTATCACGGGAGTAGGAACCGACTCCATCTTTGAAGAGGAGGAAAACGGCCACGACAATGCATCAGCCCTTATAGTCTTCGCACTGAGTAAGAATGAGACTATGTAATTACAGCTTGACAGAAAAAGGGTCTGGGAGATAAGCCTTTTGCCTCAGACAAAAATGTGAGATTCTTATGGTCAATCAAAAAGCGGACCGGCACAGTAGTACCCTCAAAAAGATGCCTCCATTCTTTAAGAGCTAAAATGATGGCTAATAATTCTCTGTCCCCAATCTTGTAATTGCATTCTTCAGGAGACAATTTCACAGGGATGCATAGAGCACTCAGATGTAGGACGTTGAGACAGGAGGGAGCCTACTCCAGTCTCAGACGCATCAACCTCAAGAATGAAGGGTAATGTAGGATCAGGATGTGCCAGCACAGGAGCTGTAGCAAAAGCGGCCTTGAGGGACTCAAAGGCTTTAATGGAATCCAGCGACCAATTCTGTGGGTTGCTGTGGGTCTTTCCTGGTCATATCAGTCAGGGGTTTGACCAGAGAAGAGAAATTACAAATACATTTTACATTTTTTTTTCTATAAAAATTGGAGAAGCCAAAAAGATGTTGTAGTGACTGTAGACCTACTGGTCGAGGCCACTGTAAGACTGCAGATAGTTTCTCTGGGTCCATCGAAAATCCGACAGTAGAAATTACATAATCCAAAATTGTAACTTGTTCACGATGGAATTTGCACTTCTCCAAACTTTCAATATAGGTCATTTTCTCTCAAACTCTGTAGCACACGGGAGACATCTGTGTGGTGGTTCTTCAGGGATTTTGAATACATGAGAATATCATCGAGGTTAACACTTCGATGCAGCATATCTTGGAGGACAACCTTAATAAATTCCTAAAGGGTTTCTAGAGCATTGCAGAGACCAAAGGGCATTACGAGGTATTTGTAATCTCTGGTCCTAGTATTAAACATCTGTCCCCAGATGAAGACACGTGATCATGTCGTAATGCGTAGGGAGTATCCGGAGCGAGACGGAGCGAGACGTACACCAGGAGGAAAAGTGAGAGGGCGCTGAGAACGCCACACTGTCAGTTCTTATTCCATTTGCTTTATACTTTTTGTTACCATGTAAGAGTCCAATTTTAAGAACTCAATAAACTTCCCTTTACTGATTTAACTTTACTACACTAGTGGAGCCCCCTGTTTTTCTCCCTTCTTTCCTCTATGCCACTGTGGTGGTAACACCGGAGTCTTTAGGTACTACGGCAGAGGATACTCAAAGAGAAATCCACCACTAGCCGCATTAACTGCATTCAACAATAGCAAAATCGATTCACTTGAACCTGCAGATGCAATTATCAACCATTCTAAGGTGAGAGTTTTGGGAGACCGCACCTAGCAAATTGCATGGAGTTGTATATGGACAACATCATTGCAGTTTACTATAGAGGAGTCACCTATTGGATTATCTTTGTACACCCATGACTGTTAACCATATTTAACCCACCAAGTGGTCCTAGCTTCTTCATTCATTCACTTTTGGACTATTAACCCTTGATGGCACTTTTTCATTATTTGTGCAATATTGATTACTATTAATATATTTTTGTATATTTAGACACTTTTTGTCATATATAATTCATCACTTGTTTACCCTATTTGTCACTATTTTCAAGAATTTCATTATAACATCTTATATATATATATATATATATATATATATATATATATATATATATATATATATATATATATTTATTTTAGTATCTCACCATGTTTTTTTTTTTTTATGCACTACTGCACTTTAGTATTTCACCTTGAATGTATTTACCACTAGATGCCTAGAGGAGGTCCCTCAGGTAATTAGGGCACTGCGCGACATCTGCCTTTCTTTTAGTATTAAACATATTTTTCCATTCATTGCCCTACTTAATCCTCACGAGATTGAATGCCCCTCTCAAATCGAGCTTAGTGAAGACCGTTGCTCCCTTGAGGTGGTCAAATATTTCTGTAATCAATAGGATTGGATAAATATTCCTAACTGTAAAGAGATTGAGACCCTTACGGTGTCTTGAAAAACTATTCATACCCCTTGACATTTTTCACATCTTGTCATGTTACAGCCAAAAATGTAAATGTATTTTATGTGATAGGCCAACACAAAGTGGCACATAAAAAATAATAAATGGTTTTCAAAATTTTTTACAAATAAATATTTGAAAAATGTGGGGTGCATTTGTATTTAGCCAACTTTACTCTGATACCCCTAACTAAAATCTAGTGGAACCAATTGCCTTCAGAAGTCACCTAATTAGTAAACAGTCCACCTGTGTGTAATTTAATCTCAGTATAAATAAAGCTGTTCTGTGAAGCCCTCAGAGGTTTGGTAGAGAACCTTAGTGAACAAACAGCATCATGAAGGCCAAGGAACACATCAGACAGGTCAGGGATAAAGCTGTTGAGAAGTTTCAAGCAGGGTTAGGTTATAAAAAAAATACCCAAACTTTGAACCTCTCACGGAGCACTGTTCAATCCATCATCCAAAAAAACCTACCAAGACATGGCCGTCCACCTAAACTGACAGGCCCGGCAAGGAGAGCATTAATCAGAGAAGCAGCCGAGAGGCCCATGGGGGAGCTGCAGAGATCAACAGCTCAGGTGGGAGAATCTGTCCACAGGACAACTATTAGTCGTGCACTCCACAAATCTGGCCTTTATGGAATAGTGGCCAGAAGAAAGCCACTGTTGAAAGAAAGCCATAAGTAGTCCCGTTGGCAGTTTGCGAGAATCCATGTGGGGGACACAGCAAACATGTGGAAGAAGGTGCTCTGGCCAGATGAGACCAAAAGTGAACTTTTTTGGCCTAAAAGCAAAACGCTATGTGTGGCGGAAAACAAACACTGCACATCAGCTTGAACACACCATCCCACCATTAAACATGGTGGTGGCAGCATCATGTTGTGGGGATGTTTTTCTTCAGCAAGGACAGGGAAGCTGGCCAGAGTTGATGGAAAGATGGATGGAGCCAAATACAGGGCAATCTTAGAAGAAAACCTGTTAGAGTCTGCAAGAGACTGGGGCGGAGGTTCACCTTCCAGCAGGACAACAACCCTAAACATACAGCCAGAGCTACAATGTAATGGTTTAGATCAAAGCATATTCATGTGTTAGAATGGCCGAGTCAAAGTCCAGCCCTGATTCCAATTGAGAATCTGTGGCAAGACTTGAAAATTGCTGTTCACAGACGCTTTCTGTCCAATCTGACAGAGCTAAAGCTATTTTGCAAAGAGGAATGGGCTAAAATTTCACTCTCTGAATGTGCAAAGCTGGTAGAGACATATCCAAAAAGGCTTGCAGCTGTAATTGCAGTGAAAGGTGGTTCTACAAAGTATTGACTCGGGGGGAGGGGGTGTTATAAATACTTTTTCAAGGTACTGTATAATCGATACAAGGTCTCAGTTACCCACTCTTCTTTTGTCACAAAGAAAAAGCCAGCACCGGCAGGAGATGAGGATTTGCGGATGAAACCCCAGGAAAGTGAATCTGTAACATAGTCATAGTCCTCCATGGCTTCTGAAGAAGAAAATTGAGCAGGCGAAACATGTTAACCGACGGGTACACTACTTGCAGTCTTTAAGCACTTTCACAGGATGACAGGAGATCAATGAGATATGGAAAGGAAACGCCTGCCCTCAAAACAAATCTGATCCTTGAGAGCCATAGAGAGCTGTAGAAAACCCTGTAACAGGCTGACTCCGGACTGACAAGTGATCTGTCCAGCTGAGACATCAAAGTCATCGAGCTGAGATATCTGTGCATGAACATTTCATCTTTCTCGCTACCTTCCACTAACTGTGAGTCGGCTATATGTTAAATCATCATCTACAGATAACATAGCTGTGACCGCGGAGTGTATGTGCACAATTAGACTGTATTGTAATCAGAGGTGAGGATCGGAGCTGAGGGATACAGTTATTCCCGTCCGAGCATCTCAATTTTTGCTGTTCTTGATATTTGCTACAGTTGAGCATCTGTGCCTAACACATATGACACAGTCCTTGTTGCGCAGTTCACATGCATGAATAGACTACACTGATATCGGCTGAGAAGATCACAGCTGAGGGAGAGAGTTTTGTTTCTGTATGAGCACTTTTCAATTTGCTGATGTGGGTGGTTGTCACAGCTGAGGATCTACATTGTCTTGTTCATCATCGGATTGTTCTCTCTACTTCATAGGGCTTGCTTCCATTTCTCAGCCCCTACCTGTGTCTCTAAGCAGAGGGTTTGGTCTAATATATATCGCTACACTAGATGATTGTATAGATACCTGTCTTCCCTCAGATCGATACTCTTTTTGAGCGGGTGATCCACTGCCTATGTGTGGTGTTAGAGGATATACTCACCCACTCATATGAGTTTGTGCTCTGTATGTGTTACATTTGAAATGATTTAATAACAATGTTATTTGCGGTGTTTGGTGGAGGTTTTGAATTGACTGTTCTTGTCTTTTTGCAATCAATGTTTTATGTCCAATAAATCATATATATTTTGATAGCATTCTGTCTGGGGTCACTGTATACCAACCTTTTGGGAACCTGCCCATCTTTTTACAGACAAAGGGTAAAACTGACTATGGCAGCTGTTGTAGAGTCATGTCCATAAATGGCAAATGAAAACTCTATTCCAGGAACAAAAGAGAAGAAAGGAGAGAACAAGAAGAATAAGACAAATAATAACAAACTGCAAAACTTGAAAAGTCATTATTGATGTCGGTAAGATGGCACAGAAGACAGTCCATGAGTCTATCTTCAGATATCAAATATACAGTATGTAAACATACCAGAGGCGTAACTAGAACCTTCAGGGCCCCGGTGCAAGAAACCATGATGGGCCCCCCTTCCATCCAAGCCCCGGGCTTCCAATTTTGCGAGGGTGTCCATGGACATCCTCCCAAAACAGTGCTTCCCACATGACCCCTGGGACATGCATCCAGCGCAATCACATCGGCCCTTTACCATGTGATCAGCTAGATCACATGTATACAGACTGGTTATCCACAGCCCTTTCCTCACACGCTGTGTCAAGTGAGGACTGCCGTTAACTGTCTAGAATGTCAGTAAATTGTTTACACTGATAATCAGTGCCCCAATCATCAGTGCCATCTATCAGTGCCCATCAGTGCTGTCTATCAGTGCTCATCAATGCCACCCATCAATGCCCATCACTTCCACCTACAAGTGTTACCTATCAGTGCTCATTAATGCTGCCTATTAGTGCCCATCAATTCTGCCTATCAGCACCACCTATCAGTGCTCATTAATGTCGCCTAACTGCATCCATCAGTGCCACCTATCAGTATTCTTCAATTCTGCCCATCAAAGCCCATCAATACTGCCTGAGTTCTGCCTATCAGTGTTCCTCAGTGCCCATCAGTACCACCTATCAGTGCCCATCAATGCCACCTATCAGTGCAGCGTATCAGTGCACATTAGTGCTTCCTATCAGTTCTGCCTATCAGTGCTCATCAATGTGGTCTATCAGTGCTCATCAGTGTCTCCTATCAGTGCTCATCAGTGCCTCCTATCAGTGCCCATCAGTGCCTCCTATTAATGCCCATAAATGCCTCCTATCAGTGCCCATCAGTGCCTTTTATCAGTGTCCATCAGTGCCTTCTATCAGTGCCATCAGTGCTTTCTATCAGTGCTCATCAGTGCCGTCTATCAGTGCTCATCAGTGCCTTCTATCAGTGCTCATCAGTGCCTTCTATCAGTGCCTTCTATCAGTGCTCATCAGTGCCTTCTATCAGTGCTCATCAGTGCCTTCTATCAGTGCTCATCAGTGCCCATCAGTGCCTTCTATCAGTGCTCATCAGTGCCTTCTATCAGTGCCTTCTATCAGTGCTCATCAGTGCCTTCTATCAGTGCTCATCAATGCCTTCTATCAGTGCTCATCAGTGCCCATCAGTGCCTTCTATCAGTGCTCATCGGTGCCTTCTATCAGTGCTCATCAGTGCCCACCAGTGCCTTCTATCAGTGCTCATCAGTGCCTTCTATCAGTGCCCATCAATGCCTTCTATCAGT
Organism: Lithobates clamitans; assembly: GCA_037952925.1. Classification (NCBI taxonomy): domain Eukaryota; kingdom Metazoa; phylum Chordata; class Amphibia; order Anura; family Ranidae; genus Lithobates; species Lithobates clamitans. Next base: position 6,542,053 of record JBBGZY010000637.1, read on the forward strand.
GCTCATCTGTGCCTTCTATCAGTGCCCATTAGTGCCTTCTATCAGTGCTCATCAGTGCCTTCTATCAGTGCTCATCAGTGCCTTCTATCAGTGCTCATCAGTGCCGTCTATCAGTGCTCATCAGTGCCTTCTATCAGTGCTCATCAGTGCCTTCTATCAGTGCTCATCAGTGCCCATCAGTGCCTTCTATCAGTGCTCATCAGTGTCATCTATTAGTGCTCATCAGTGCCTTCTATCAGTGCTCATCAGTGCCCATCAGTGCCTTCTATCAGTACTCATCAGTGCCCATCAGTGCCTTCTATCAGCGCTCATCAGTGCCCATCAGTGCCTTCTATCAGTGCTCATCAGTGCCCATCAGTGCCTTCTATCAGTGCTCATCAGTGCCCATCAGTGCCTTCTATCAGTGCTCATCAGTGCCGTCTATCAGTGCTCATCAGTGCCTTCTATCAGTGCTCATCAGTGCCTTCTATTAGTGCTCATCAGCAGTGGCAGAATTACCGGGGTCACAACAGTCGCAGTTGCGATGGGGCCCAACATTCAGCCACTGTGGGGGGGGGGCCCAGCGGGGTTGCTCTTCACACACGGCTTTGAGCGGAGATCGTGTGTCATAGAACAATAGCACAGAAAGACACCGGCGGCATTAATGTTCTATTTGTCAGTCCTTTCTGGCACAGATGAGAGAGGACATACAGCTGATCTCACGGCTCCCCCTTCTCCCCCCTCCCCTCTCCTGTGTGCTCCGCAGGAAATGTGAGCTCCTTAGTTTCACACTTGACTGCCCACGGAGCACAAAGGAGAGGGGAGGGGGGAGAAGGGGGAGCCGTGAGATCAGCTGTGTGTCCTCTATCATCTGTGCCAGAGAGGACCGACAAATAGAACATTAATGCCCCCGGTGTCTCTCTGTGCTATTGTTCTATGACACACGATCTCCGCTCAGAGCCGTGTGTGAAGAGCAACCCCGCTGGGCCCCCCCCACAGTGGCGGAATGCTGGGCCCCATCGCAGCTGCGACTGTTACGACCCCGGTAATTCCGCCACTGAAACATACCCTATCTTATCTATACCTACCTTATGTATTTATTCATGTTTATGTATTTAATATTGGAAGTTTCCATACTCTTGATAGGGTAGGTCTTACATGTATTTGGAGTTTCACACATTTATTTATTTATTTTATATTTTTTACACATATTTAATGATTTCATTATTTATTAATTGAACAGCTGACACCCAAGCTTTTGGAGACTATATAGCGCAGATAGCTATTTTGGATTTTTTGTTTTAGACAATTTGTCTTTTAAAAACTGCAGCTTAATTACATTTTAGATTTCCTCCTAGTAGGTGCAGACCCCTTTGCTTTTTTCTTTGGAGAGAGGTGGACAGAGAGGTTTGGACTCCCCAAAGGATAAACATGGATCATTTTCAGTATCTGCAATTCTGCCAATGAACTCACAGAAGTAGGAAAAAGGAGGAAAGGAAACTTTACAATATTTCCTTCCTTGTACCTTGATCAAAGTGATGCCATAAGGTAATTCAGAGACTACTTGGATTAACCCCCAAGTGTTATCTAGGTAACTGAGGCCAGGTAGGTGGGTGTCAGCCTTGGTGAGTTAAAACTCCAAGAGAAGGTCACTGAGCTCTTGAAGCTTTAGATTATCTTTGCCAGATATTTTTGGGAAGTTTTGCAACCTTTAAAAAAAGCATTCTCAATGGCTTCTGGGCATCCAAAGCTATGCTGAGGCTGTCCCAAGCAGCATTAGGACCTGTGGCAGGATTATACTGTGAACAACTTTAAAGTGGAGGGCCACCCTGAAAAAAAAATTGCACCAAAAATCCTAAAAAAAAAATTAAAAAAAAAACATTTGAAAAAAACATTTTTTTAAACTTACCTGAGCCCTTGTTGCTAGGCAGTCTTCCTAATCTGCCTGTTCCTATTCCGCGGCATGTTCTGCTCCTAGCTGAGCAGCCCTGTTGCCTTCTGGGAACTGTGTGTGTTCCCAGAAAACCACGGGGCCATTCACAGATCGCCGCGCCACTCGCACGTGCGCAGTAGGAAACGGGCAGTGAAGCCGCAAGGCTCACTGCCTGTTTCCCTTACCTAGGATGGCGGTGCCGGGACCCGAGAGCCGAGGGACGGGTCGGCCTCGGGCGGCCGACATTGTGGGCTCCCGGGACAGGTAACTCTACTTATTTAAAGTTAGCAGCTACAGTGTTTGTAGCTGCTGACTTAAAAATTTTTTTTTAGCTGGCCGGAATCCCGCTTTAAGTCTATTGATACGTTCAGCAGATTGGGGACCTAGCCATCTGATAAGCAGATCTAGTTCTTCTATAATTGTGATGTCTGGATATGGCCTTGAAGGTGCATTTCCATCCTCTGTAGTTTTCAGGTTTGTCATCAAACTTAGTGAAATCTGACTTGGTAAGCTCTTTGTTAAGCTGGTGTTTAGCACACTGTGACATGTCTGTGTTTTCAGACTTTGGATGCACAGCTGCATGTGGAATAGCACTGGTGTGCTGAGATTGAGTGACTTTGGGAGGTATGAGGGTGCAAATGCATTCATACCTGACTCAGAGTTGATTGCCGTGCTGGGTTGCAGCTGGGGAGCAGTGTACTTGGTAGGAGGAAATTGACTAGCCTCGCGGTAAGATGTATTGTCCATCATCTGCATACCAGTGTCTATAGTTTGCTGTGCTGTACTGAGGGATGAGCAGGCTTGCTCTATAACCTTTACCTTGCCATGGCTATGGCATTGCCAATGTCAGGTTTCTATGGTAGTGAGTCCCAAGTCGGGGTTCCCCAGGTTATGGAGTCTAAGCCCCAGACTGATTCTTCAGCAGGGCCCTTGATGGTGGGGATGGACCTGCAGCACACTGGAACCAGTTTGCAGCCCCCAGGTATGCCCGGCTGACAAATTGGAGACCACTCATGTGTGCAGACAGAAGAGAAGCCAGGAAACAAGCCAAAGTCAAGGCAGGTGGCAGGCAAGTGAAAACAGTAGACAAATCCAGGGTTGGTACACGGGTAGTCAGGCACAGAATACAAGTACTACAAAGCAAACCGGAAGCATAGAGAAACTAGGAAGTTGCTCAGGCAACTCGAGATGCACTGAGCATGTCTATATATTGGGAAGCAGACTTGGAGGTGGGCCAGTAAGTGAAAGAAGGGAAAGGAATATAAATCCACAGTAAAGCAGACAATGCCCAAAGGTGAACAGAGAAGCCAGCAGCACATGTAAATGAAATCACAAATCTAACCAGGGCAACCTTTAATATTGATTGGACGCTGGGCAAACATTTTCTTGGGCACCCCACCACAAATGCAATTTGGTGTCCACTCCAACAATGTATAAGGCTCCGTTCACACCTAGGTGATTTAAATCGTGGGCAGAATAGCTGCGATTCTGCACGCAATACCAAATTGTGGCAAAACGCGGGGCATATTTGCAATGCTAATACTTCTTAATGGCACCCAAATCGCGATTTCGCCCGCAATTCAAATCACCTAGGTGTGAACCGAGCCTTAGAGAAGGGGAGGCATAGAAATATTACATAGTGGGGTATTTTGAAGAGTGGGGCCACCATACCTGGAGCAGATGAGGAAGTAGTACTGTGGTAAGGATGGGGTATACTGCAGTGGGCTGCAGTGTTATAGAGAACAGGCTCTCCAGTACCAAGAGAAGGTAGTATGAGGTGGGGCAGAGTAAGTAGAAAGGGGTGCAGTGTTCTAGAGAGCGGTGCTTCTTAGTACTACTAGTAAGCAGAATAAGATTGTGCGATTGGGCCAAGTTCGTAAGGGGGTACAGTTGAGTAGGGCTCCCAATACTAATGGGGCATGTGGCTGGGTACACAGTAAGGGGTGCAGGGTTATGCAGAATAGGGCTGGGAGAGTAAAAGGTAGTAGTGTGTAGTGTAGTATTTAAAAGAGTGGGGTCCCCCAGTAAAAGAAGAGGTAGGGTACATAATAAAGAAGTGCAGGGTTATACAAATTGGGCCTTCCCAGTACTGAAAGTGGCTGCATAGGGTGGGAAGAAGAGTGCATAGTAATAGGTGCAGTGTTATACATGGGGATGATGGGTGCTCCTTTATACAATCAGGTGAATAGTGAGCGGTACAGTGTTATACAGTTTGGGGGCTGAGTAAAAAGTGAGCGGAGCAGAGTTTTATAGAGTAGGTCAGGGTGTATAGTGAGGGGCGCAGTGTTCTATGAGGTGGGGCAGGATGTATAGTGAGGGGTGCAGTATTCTTTAAGGTGGGGGCAGGGTGTATAGTGAAGGTTGCAGTGTTTTATGAGGTGAAGACGGGGTGTATAGTGAGGGGTGCAGTCTTTTATAAGGTGGAGCAGGGTGTATAGTGAGCGTTGCAGTGATCTATGGGGTGGGGGTGGGGTGTATAGTGAGGGGTGCAGTGTTTTATAAGGTAGGGCAGGGTGTATAGTGAGCGTTGCAGTGATCTATGAGGTGCGGTGTAGAGTGAGGGGTGCAGTGTTCTATAAGGTGGGGGCAGGGCGTATAGTGAGATGTGCAGTATGCTATAGGGTGGGGATGGGCTGTAAAGTGAGGGGTGCATTGTTCTATGAGATGGGGCAGGGTTAACAGGAAGGGGTGCAGTGTTCTATGGGGTGGGGGCGGGGTGTGTAAGGAGGGGTGAAGTGTTCTTTAACCACTTCAATACAGGGCACTTATACACCTTCCTGCCCAGACCAATTTTCAGCTTTCAGCGCTGTCGCATTTTGAATGACAATTGCGCGGTCATGCTACACTGTACCCAAACTAAATTTTTATAATTTTGTTCCCACAAATAGAGCTTTCTTTTGGTGGTATTTGATCACCTCTGGGATTTTTATTTTCTGCTAAACAAATATAAAAAAGACCAAGAATTTTGAAAAAAACGTTTTAATAAATATAGTAAATAAGTAAGTTTGCTCCTTCACTGATGGGCACTGATGGAGCTGCACTGATGGGCACTGATAAGGCAGCACTGATGGGCACCGATGAGGTGGCACCAATGAAGTGGCACTGATGGGCACTGATGATGGGCACTAATATGCTGCACTCATGGGACACTAATAGGCGGCACTGATGGGCACTGATAGATGGCACTGATATGCAGCACTGATGGGTACACATAAGTAGCACTGATGGGCACTGAAAGGCAGCACTGATGGGCACTGATAGGAGACACGGATGGGCACTGATAGGCGGCACAGATGGGCATTGATAGGCAGCAGAGATGGGCACTGATAGGCGGCATGGATGGGCATTGATAGGTGGCATGGATGGGCACTGATAGGTGGCACAGATGGGCACTGATAGGTGGTACTGATGTACATTAATGGATGGTACTGATGGATGCCAATCAGTGCCAAACAATGCCTGCCAATCAGTGATGCCCATTGTGGGCACTGATTGGCATCCATTGTGGGCACTGATTTACATCCCTGGTGGCCATGTGTGGCATACCTGGTGGTGACTAGTGGTGGGTATCCCTGATGGTCCTGGTGGCGTCCCTGGTGGTCCATTGTGGGCATCCTCGTGGGGGGGGCTGCGCTGATAATGAATCAGCACAGATCCCCCTGTCAGAAGAGCAGCCGATCGGCTCTCTACTCGCATCTGACAGACGCGATTGAGGAAAACCGATCAACGGCTCTTCCTATTTACATCATGATCAGCTGTGATTGGACATGACTGATCACATGGTAAAGACTCTCTGTCAGAGACTCTTTACCTAGATCAGAGTTGCGGTGTGTCAGACTGAGGCACCGCAACAATGATCGCTGTGATGCGCGCCCCCCGGGGGCGCGCAGCAGCTTGATATCCTGGTGATGTCATATGACGTCTGGTCAGGATATCGCAACCATTTTGCTGACATCATATTGCTATATGGCGGACGGAAAGTGGTTAATGTGGGGGCAGGGTGTATAGTGAGGGGTGCAGTATGCTATGGGGTGGGGACGTGGTGAAAAGTGAGGGGTGCATTATTCTATGAGATAGGGCAGGGTAAACAGTGAGGGGTAGCGCATAATAAATATGTGTATGATCAAAGCCAAAAAATTCCTAATTTGTACTTCAATCTAAAAAATAATGGTGAAACATCAGCCAAATGGCATGTGATAAACATAAAGTCAATGGATAAATGTTTGTATGCGGGATATATGTCCCACTGCACAAAAAGGTGGATGTGCTCCAGAGGATGATGGTATTCAAATGGTTGTCAGAAGTTTGACTTCACAAAGAAAGGACACATCAGCGAGATGAAGCAATCATGGAAAAGATGGTGTGTAAAAAACTCTTACCAGATCCCGTGGATTCCCATGTCAGCGACAGGGAATCGCATGAGCAGTGTGCCACCAAGGGCGTGAATCACGCTTTTATTGTAAAAGGTTTTTTAGAAATAAAAACAGGTGTGCAGGTAGATGGGAGGTGCAGGAAGAGGAGAGGGCTCCTGTACAGGGTCAGGAGAGGAGTAGAGGGCAGAGGACAGTGTCGGAGGAGACCCCAGATAGCTTGTCATTGAGGGAGCAGCTGGTACTTACAATTTCGGCAGCAGCGGAGCCCATTCTCTTCCTGTACTGCAACCGCTTGACTGGGGGGTAAATCAGCACCATGAGGGAGGGACCCGGGAACCAGGACACGCCGGAGGGATCCAGGGACATAGACACAGCCAGCCGTGCACTGTGCTTGTGCCCTGCCCCCCATTCACTTCTGATCTGCTGCTGCTGCTCCATGCCTGTCTCCAAGAGCCAGGCACAGCCCCGATCACCGGAATCTACCATCCCCGACCCACAACTCCATCCACTGCACTACCCCACTGCCAGCCCTGCTCCTCCATACACTGAACTATTGGGCCCCACAGCAATTATTGGGCCCGGGGCAACTTCCCCTTTTGCCCCACCTTAAAGATGGCCCTGGATCTAGCAGAACCACTGCAGCAAGGAGGTAAGGATTTCAAAAATAGAAATGTGCATGCTAGACTGTGACATATTGTTTCTCTAAAGCTTCTATGTCTGCTCTCTTGCATGTAGCTTCTGCTTTTGCCTCTGCTTCCATCCGTGCTTTCTTGCATGCAGTTTTTGCCTCCATCTCTGATTTCTTGCGTGCAGTTTTGGCTTCTAGATCTGCATTCTTGCATGCCATTTCTGCTTCCTTCTCTACTTTGTTTTTTTCTGTGCTTCCTTGCTTGCAGTTTCTGCATCTTCTGCTTCCAGTGGCGGCTGGTGTTTTTTTTGGGGGGGGCAGCAAACAATAGACCCACATCCACCCCCGGGTTGGTCGGGTCACCTGCTACCCCCCCGTGGGTTGGGTCAATTGCACCCCCCCCAGCCAGTTAGTTACCAGCCCTGCACTTACCCCATCTATGGCGCGGGCAGTGCTTCCCTTCGGGAGACGGATGGAGGCTTCTCCTGAGTCTCCTCTTTGCCATCACAACCAATAGGATCACTTCTCCTTTCAGCCAATCAGGATATGGGTCTCAAGACCCACTTCCATATTGGCTGGAAGGAGAATCAGTGTGACAATAGCAAATATTAATTCGCTATTGTGTCCCCCTGGACAGGCCGCATTTCGGAACGGCAGGAGGGCTCTGTGATTTGCCCTCCTGATCACATACAGATTATTTGCTCAAAAAATCTGTTTGTTGTGTTAGCTGCTAACATTGAGCAAGCGCAGGGTTTATATTTGAGTTTTATTGTTTGCCCTCCTGATCACATGATGGCTCTGTCCAATCACACCCATCATGTGATGCAAACACAGCCTGGGGAACGTCACACGATGCGGGATCGAGTGGCCGAGTGCCTGCGCAGTGGCGCAATCCCGATGTACCTGTGTCCCCCAGAGACAGGGCAACATCGCTCAGCAGGAGGGCTCTGTGATTGGCCCTCCTTAACACATGACAGCTGTGTCCAATTACAGCCGCCATGTAATGTAAACAGAGAGCCATTGCCAGGCGATCGGCTCTGCTTCTCCTCACATATGGGCTGTTTGTCCCCAAACAGTGAAAAACACCAAAACCTGTCCCACATCTGTCCCAGTAAACATCTGCCCCACTGAACATCTGTCCCACTGAACATCTGTCCATGATCATCTGGCACATCTGTCCGTGATCATCTGACACACCAGTCTGTGATCATCTGGCACATCTTTCACATCTGTCCATGATCTCATCTAGCGCACATCTGTCCACGATCATTTGCCACATCTGTCACATCTGTCCGTGATCATCTGTCCGTGATCATCTGGCACATCTGTCTGTGATAATCTGCACACATCTGTCTGTGATAATCTGCACACATCTGTCTGTGATAATCTGCGCACATCGGTCCCTGATCATCTGTGCACATCTGTCCGTGATCATCTGCACACATTTGGCGCACATCTGTCAGTGATCATCTGTGCACATCTGTTCATGATTATCTGGCACATCTGTCATGTGATCATCTGGCACATCTGTCCATGATCATCTGCGCACAACTGGCAGTGATCATCTGCCACATATGTCTGTGATCATCTGCGACATATGTCCGTGATCATCTGCCACATCTAATTCCATTGTCCTGGTACTCCAGGGCCTTCAAAAATGTGATAGGTACTCAGGAAAATAAATGTGTAATTTAGCTTTTAGCCTGCTACTTGGATGTTGGGCCTCTGTATGTTGCCAGGCTGTGTAAAAGTTTCACACATGTGGTATCACTATACTTTGTATTTTGGAGTGTAATTTTTGCTATGTACATGCTATGTGTTAGAAAAATCTTATAAATTGACAACTTTGTGTAAAGAAAATATGTTTTCACTTTCTTTCCACATTTTCCAAAAACTTGTGGAAAAAAATGACATGTTCAAAAGACTCATTATGCCTCGTAGAATATGCATTGGTTTACTTTCTTTCCAAAACTGGGTCATTTTGTGGCTAATTCCATTGTTTTGGTGCTCCAGGGCCTTCAAAAATGTGATAGGTAGTCAGGAGACTAAATGTTTACTGTATATTTTATTTATGAACACCTGATGGTGCCTCTTGCATGTTGGGCCTCTCTATGTGGCCAGGCTGTGGAAAAGTTTCACGCATGTGATATCGCCATACTCAGGAGGAGTAGCAGAATATATTTTGGGGTGTAATTGCAAGTTTATCTATGCCATGTGTGAAAGATAACTTGTTAATATGACAATTTTATGGAAAAAAATATAAATTCTTAATTTTCCAAACTATTGTTGGCAAAAAATTGTAACTTCAAAAAACTCACTATGCCTCTTACTAAATACCTTAGACCAGTGGTTCTCAACCTTTCTAGTGCCGTGACCCCTTGATAAAATTTCCCAAGTTGTGGGGACCCCTAACAGTAAAATTATTTTCGTTGGTCGCGTTTGATGGCACAGTGGCGGCGTTTGCTGGCACAGTGGGCACAGTGCTGACAATTGATGGGCACAGTGGCTGCACAGTGGGACGTTTGCTGGCACAGTGGCGACAATTGATGGGCACAGTGACTGCGTTTGGCACAGTGGCAACAATTAAAGGGCACAGTGGCTGCGTTTGATGGCACAGGTGGCGACGTTTGCTGGCACAGTGGCGACAATTTATGGGCACAGTGGTTGCGTTTGGCACAGTGGCAACAATTAAAGGGCACAGTGGCTGCATTTGATGGCACAGTGGCTGCGTTTGATGGCACAGTGGCTGCGTTTGATGGCACAGTGGTGACAATTGACGAGCACAGTGGCTGCATTTGATGGCACAGTGGCTGCATTTGATGGCACAGTGGCGACGTTTGCTGGCACAGTGGTGACAATTGATGGGCACAATGGCTGCATTTGATGGCACAGTGGCGGTGTTGCTGGCAGTGGTGACAATTGATGGGCACAATGGCTGCATTTGATGGCACAGTGGCGGTGTTGCTGGCAGTGGTGACAATTGAAGGGCACAGTGGCTGTGTTTGATGGCACAGTGGCGACAATTGATGGGCACAGTGGCTGCACAGTGGCAACATTTGCTGGCACAGTGGCGACAATTGATGGGCACAGTGGCTGCGTTTGGCACAGTGGCAACAATTAAAGTGCACAGTTCCTGCGTTTAATGGCACAGTGGCGACAATTGATGAGCACAGTGGCTGCATTTGATGGCACAGTGGCGGCGTTTGCTGGCAGAGTGGTGACAATTGATGGGCCCAGTGGCGACAATTGATGGGCACAGTGGCTGCACAGTGGCGACGTTTGCTGGCACAGTGGCGACAATTGATGGGCACAGTGGCTGCACAGTGGCGACGTTTGCTGGCACAGTGGCGACAATTGATGGGCACAGTGGCTGGCACAGTGGCGACAATTGATGGGCACAGTGGCTGCGTTTGCTGGCACAGTGGCGACAATTGATGAGCACAGTGGCTGCATTTGATGGCACAGTGGTGGCGTTTGCTGGCACAGTGGCGACAATTGATGGGCACAGTGGCGACAATTGATGGGCACAGTGGCTGCACAGTGGTGATGTTTGCTGGCACAGTGGCGACAATTGATGGGCACAGTGGCTGCGTTTGATGGCACAGTGGCGACAATTAATGGGCACAGTGGCTGCACAGTGGCGACGTTTGCTGGCACAGTGGCGACAATTGATGGGCACAGTGGCTGTGTTTGGCACAGTGGCAACAATTAAAGGGCACAGTAGCTGCTTTTGATGGCACAGTGGCAACAATTGATGGGCACAGTGGCTGCATTTAAAGGCACAGTTGCAGCGTTTTAATGGGGGTTTTTATTTTCAGATTTTTTCAGTTTGTTTGCGCCCCCACCACTTATTTATATATAAACGTCCCGGTTGGTTCCTCAAAAGTGGTTATTCTGTGCCAGTGCTAGATACACAAAGTGTATAGCACCCAAACATGTATCTAGCACTGGCACGGAATAAACACTTTTGAGGAACCAACTGGGACATTTATATATATATACGTTTATATATATATAAATGTTAAGTAACATAATGAAAAAAATGTTATCTTGTCAGCTTCTCCTGTGTGTCTGACTTACCAGATGTCACAGTAACACAGGTGTTCTTCTTCAGGTGTGTCGTTGCCTCCCTCTTGGTACACTCATCCACAGCAAGCGGACTTCGGTGGGTGTAACAAGATGTCCGCTTGCCGACTTCTAAGTCTAAGCATTACTGTGGACGAGAGTACCAAGATGGCGGCGACGGAACGTCACTTCCGTGCAGTCTCTCCTCTGCAGGAAGTGACATCCCGCTGGCCGAGACGGACGGACTCCGGCAGTAACTTCGGGTCCGTCTCGGCCAGCATCTCAGGCAGCATCTCGGCCAGCATCCGCGACCCCCTGGAGAATCGGCAATCGACCCCCCAGGGGGTCGCGACCCCCAGGTTGAGAACCGCTGCCTTAGACTATCTGCTTTACAAAAAGGGGTAATTTGGGGGTTATTTGTACTGTCCTGACATTTTAGGGCCTCAAGAAATGAAATAGGCTGTCAGTACATCAGTATTGATCAATTTTCAATGATACATAGCATAGCTTGTAGACTCTATAACTTTCACACAAACCTGTTATCATACACTTTTCTGGATTTTTTTTACCATGTAGCAGAATACACTCTGGTCTAAATGTATGACGAAATTTGATTTTATTGGATTTCTTTTAAAACAGAATGTAGAAAATATTGGGGGCTTTTTTTCAAAGTTTTTGCTCTTTTTTCGCTTATATCACAAAAAATAAAAAACCCAGTGGTGATTAAATACCACCAAAAGAAAACTCTATTTGTGTGAACAAAATGATAAAAATGTTATTTGGGTAGAGTGTAGCATGACTGAGTAATTGTCATTAAAAGTGCAAGAGCATTAAAAGCTGAAGGGAAGGAAGAGGGTGTAAGTGCCCAGTATTGAGGTGGTTAAATAATATTCATGGGGGTAGTAATAAGTTGATAGTAACCAGCAGTTTTTCTTTGTCAGACTCATAATTCTGTTTAACTTTCCAATCTGGTTTAATCAAGTATTTATCTGGTCTGCTTAGTTCCTGATCTGAAAGGAACTGTGGTTCTTGTTGTGTTTCAGCTCCCACAAAACATGTAATGTTTTGCTGGGACATTGTGCTGACAATGAAATAGTTAATCGGCAGTTTTTGAGATATGTATCAGTTGGATAGCTGTCAGAGCCTGAACTTGAACCTGGGATCTCTGCTGTGTCTGGCTCTTCTCGCCGAGATACCTAAGATGCTGGACAGTGTCCTGTCTGATCCATTGGACAACCCTGTCTTGTACCTTGACTTCTGCTGAACCTTGAACTCTCTGCTACTTCCATGAACATCCTGATTTAGGCCATGGCTCTGCACTTCCTGTTTGCCAGATTATTGTGCACTTCAGCCATTATCTCACTCTCGTCTTCCCTGCTGCTGTCCATATTGTGCTACCACTCGTTATTGACCCTTGGCTTGTTCCTCGACTACGCTTCTGCCTGATCCCAACCTGTACTACTCGTTACTGACCTTTGGCTTGTTTTACTGACTACCCTTCTGTTTGATCCTCACCTGCTTATCTGCTTCTGGACCCTGGCTTGCTCCCCTCTTGGTGGGCTGATTCTGAGGACAACGACCTCACTGGTTGCTAGAGGTTACACAGCTCACTGGTTAGTTGCTAAAGGTTACAGCACATGTTTCCTGCTTGTTAATTGGTTGCTAGAGATTACTGTACATCAATACTGCTCACTGATTGGTTGCTAGAGGTTACAGCACATCATCTCCTCACTTCCTGCACACCATGGACTGGGGTGGTGAGGGGACCCATCAATAGACAGAAAACTCCTAGGGATCCTAGAACTCTTGGGACCAGTGGCAGTACTGGAGGGAGGGGAGGATTTGATCAATGGCAATGCTGATTTTTTTTTACAGACTACCAATATAAAGAGGAGCTTCAACACTGACCACCAATGTAATAGGGGTTAACACTGACCACTAATGTAATAGAAGCATTCATAGTAACCACCAATGTAAGGAGGGATTTACACTGACCACCAATGTAAGGGAGGGGCCTTCACACTGCCCACTAGTGTGAATGAAAAGATTGTACACCAAGCCCCAATGTAATGAGAAGATTTACAATGACCACCAATGTGACTGAGACATTTAGCCTGCGTTCACATTTGTGTGTGTCAGGAACGCATGCAAAGTCACTTTCCTGACACCACAGAAATGTGCTGCCCTTTAGCAGATGCACAGCAGTGCCATTAATTGTTAATGACACCCTCATGCATCTGCTGACCTGCTGTTGAACCATGTGATTTTGAAAAAGCGTTAGGGACTTTCTTTTTTCTGCATTTCTAGCGCATAAAGCAGCCCATTGAAATGAATGGGCTGCCCTACACATGACTTACATCTTTATCCACCCTGTCAGTACACCTATGCATCCTAAAACCTCTGCTAACCTCTGCACCCCAAATCTCCCCCATCCTCTCCACTCCAACCTTCCACCCCTTTAACTCTACCTGCCTCCTCTGGTCATCTTTGCACCCACCTTCCTTAATTCTACACATCCCATCCTTGCTTACCTGTGCACACAGACTGTAATTCCTTCTCTGCCTACCTCTGCACACCCCACCAACATTCCCCCCCTCCGTCCACAAATTTGCTTACCTTTGCAGAATAGGCTGATGTTAGGCTTAATGACAACCGTTGCAGGCAGGACTTTTAAGCATGCCCCTTTACCTTCCCAGTGGGCAGCATTCAGTATAGGTAATGGTGGCTATGACCTCAGGGGGCCATGATATACATGAATGTCACCTTTATTTACATATCAATGCCTCCGGTCCATGGCTATTTGCATATGAATACTATTTACATATCAATGCAGGTTATTTACATTGAAACACAGGGTCTGCAGGTTAGTCATCTGTACACAACAATAGGGCAGAGCTGGGCAGCATTAGTAGCAGCACTTCACACTGAGATATCGGGACACAGCACAGGATTAAAACTTCAAGGACAAGAGAATTTAAACTGGGATAGTTGGCAAGTATGAGGCAGCTGCTTTGGGCCCCAAAGCAATGACAGGGCCCAGGGCAGCTGCCCCTTTTCCCCTGCCTTAAAGACGGCCCTGCCTCAGATGAGCCTGCGTCATCCGCCAGGGTGATTGCCTGTGTATCTATATTGCTGGTCAGTGGTAGTCCCATTACTGCTATAGCAACTGCTATTCGAGTCTGTCCCTTGATCATGTCATTATCTTTGTGCATGTTTGTGGAGCACAGACTGCTTTCTGTATCACTTGTTTGAAAATCTGTTATAAGCAGAAATCAGAATGGCATGTTGTAATGCAGGCAGCTTCTACTGTATACATGTATATTGCTACTGATAGAGTATCCAGTGTTGCTACTCATTCAATACAGCATTAGTAGAGCTCATGTGTGCCCGATCTGCAGTTGCATAGCTGAGAATAATTGTCCATAGAAGTGTTCCATAGTGAGTTGACACATTTCAACTTACATGGCTTTAATCATAACTAGTACTGCAACATGAAACAACAAAATATATAGTAGCAAAAACAAAGGCTATCTACCTATCAATTAACTCATTAGAGAAAATAATTGCAAAAACTAAACAGCTAATATGGTCTCTACAGAGCCCACGTGTAAGCTGCCATCATTTACAGGCATACATTATAAGAAAAGATACAAAAAGATTAACAAAATGTATGACTAAAAGGTTGTATATTTAAAAAATGGAGGTAAGGGAGTAGAATTCTATACAAATTAGACCATAGGAAGAGAGGAAAATTCAATGTAGGTGTAAATCCAAATCCCACTGGGGGGATTGAATGCTAATTAGGATGCATTTAATCTCACCCACCATCAGACCTGTGAAGTAGGTTACATAATTTGCAAAAGACAACAGAAGGGAGTGTTACAGACTCTAGCTGCTACAGGAAGTGGCTGTGGAAGGGACAGAGTGTATTAGCAGGATATACAGAGTGTCAGAGGATACAAAGCCACAACTAAACCCAGAATATGAGGGGATCTGCAGACAACAGAGGAGCATGGTACAGAGGTACGATCTATGCTGGGAATGGTCATTCCATTTAGTTCTAGTAAAAAGATAGTTGAAATTCATCTTTAACTAGGTAAAACTATTTCATTGTTGGCAGGAGAGCTAAGTGATTACTGACCTTGAGTATGCTTGATATCTAATGCCAAGCTCTGGGCACAATAAAACAGGTATTATGAAGGTATACATTCCATTGACACAAAAGCACCCCACCCCCATTATCCTGGTTTTACTCTAAATATCGCTAAAATCTATTTATTTATAGGTTGGGATTAGTATAGTTCTTGCAGTACTTCTTGTCCACTCAGATGTAAGGGCTGCAGGTCTTATAAACCCCAGTGCTATGGTCATGTCTCCACCTCCTATTCCTCCTAGCCATTCACAAAATGAAGTCTGGGATGGAGACACCAGCATAGAGCTGGGGTCTAGGATACCTGCAGCACTTCTTACACCTTAAATAACTGGTGCACTCAAGGACAATAATCTTTGGTCTCACCTACGAATGATGACATCACATATGACGAAACACCTAGGGAAGAACCATTACACGCGATTCTGCGCATGCACGAACCAGTCATGGCCATCTTGCTTTTGGGAAAATTAACCACACACATGGTTTGAATTGCTTGCCTAACATCTATCAATTGTGCAAGAGCGGAGGCATACCGGAAGTGACATCAGTGTCTATACGAGTTCTGCATTCGTGGATTTTTATGCGTTTGTACTATTTTAAATGTGAGTAATAGCTCCTTTATCTTAATAAATCTTTTAAAATGATATTACACTATGGGAAGTCTCTTTCACATTCACATAATCACAGATGTTATAGAGAGAGGATACCCAGGATTACCATAGAGGAGATCTTGTTTGCCATAGAGATATGCGGGCTGGGAAGGACCAACAGAGGACCCCTAGAGGTGAGCGGAGATAAAAGTACCACCAGTACATGCCTAATTAAAGCTGTACTAAGGTGACAGGCTAGAGAGCACAGAGGTGTCACAATGGTCAAAAGTGAAGACATTACATATTATGGACATACACATTCAATGATGAAGGGATAAACCATTGACAAAAAAGGATTTTTTAGAGCACATTTGCACAGTTTGATTAGTCACTAAAAATTCATGTTATAATTTTTTTAGCACCTTGATGATTACATTATGTCTTGATATACTGTATCTTATTTGCGGATTTGTACATGATTAAATTGGTTTTAATTTTCACAGGATTTATCTACTTTGCTGTTTTTGCACAGTACGCACAGCACACTGCACATTTACTCTAACAGCGCAGCACTATTCACTTTATACTATTCACTCATGCAAATAGCTACGGCTAGGCTACTGAGAGCTCACAAGAGTTGGACCCCCACCTGCCCATTCTACACACAGTGATAGCATGGGAGTAATCACTATACATCGAAAGACAAGTAATAGATACAAATAGTAAAGAATTATTGATGCGCTCTAATCAAAAATACCTTGTGTACAACTCAAAAATATTGTAAATAGCGCTAAATGTATAAATCAATGTGAACGATGTGTTCATCAATATGCACCTTGGTGAGAAATAAACAAGATAATAACCATTGACACTTTGGTGAGAAATAAATAAATGGAACAGTATATAAAATTATATGTAACGAGTAATTAAATGTGCGACTGGAAAAGAAAGGAATATAACCTCTTAATCAGAACAATAATCACCAAATAAGACAGTCTCTAGTAAGGGCAATCATCATCCATTTAAATTGTTGAAAGATGCCGGAGTATCTTTTTTTAAGTTAGGGAGAATGATGGCTTGCGTTTTTCCACAGACAGATCATGTAAGAAAGAGACAAATATATCATTGCGCAGAGGTCAAACAAAGAATGCAGCCAAGGGTAACACAGAGACCGATACACTCACATATCCTGGCATGTGTTAAGGCATGAATGGAGAAAACAGTCAGCCACTACGAGCGCAGCTCCTACAAAAGCCGCTGCTGCTCTACTCAGATCTCGTAACAGCAGTGCTCATCACTAGCTCCTCCCACGCGTTACATCACAGACCACGTGACTTTCTCAAGGCTGTGTTTAATCTCTGATGAAAAAATAACTCAAAAAAACACCGCGCTTGCTCCAACAAAGCAGCTCACACACAAAAGGAGATTTTGTAAACCGTATGCATATAGACAGTGTAGCGCTAATGTTAAATCATAAACAAATCCCAAAGGACATAGTAATCAATTTGAACCCCCAAAAAATAAAAGAATGGTACCAAAAAAGACCTGAATCGATATCTATTCTCCTGAGGGGATGTATAAACCAATAAAGGTTCCAGTAAAGTGACAAAAGCAGTAGGAAAGAAAAAAAATTATATATGTAACCATTTAGTTCCCAACACTATATATCCTCAATGGTTTTTGCATGTCCATAAATGTCTATTTATATGGAAGCTGGGAATAGTAAGGATCCAAGGTAGATGGTGATATCTCTACGTCACATAGGTTGAAGACAAATGATGTATAATGGTGGAGGCTTACCAGAACCGTTGGACTCACAGAGACGTATATCCCTTGAGTCAGAAATGCTTAAGTTGCCACCGGGCAAGTAGGTGAAGTATCACACTGGACAGATCTGAAATCCGGATGCTGTATCCAGGGCTCCCAGCAAATTTCTTTCTTGTATGGCCCAACTCAGTGATGGCTCATGAAAAAGTAAAGAAGGGGGGCCACATAGTGTGATATCGTTTAAAAGAAATAAAATTTATTGTGGTAGAAGACTTACATGTTCCATGGTAAAAAAGCGCTTAAAATAGATTAAATGGCAGGCAGTGGAGTCTTCAACAGTAACAATGGTCACGGCGGACCCGAGGTGTACAGCTGCTGGATGGGATTCCCATGAATCCCATGAAGAAGTCGATCCATGACGAAACATGTCGGGGCGTGGCTGTGAGTTGTGACGTACTTGCTGTCGGCCACACAGGAGAATAGGATACGAGCGCACGGAGGGACGGAGGTATCCCGAGGGAGGGGTGAGAGCACATCCAGCAGCTGTACACCTCGGGTCCGCCGTGACCATTGTTACTGTTGAATCCACTGAGTTGAAGTTTGTTGTTTATTACACGTTCTGAGCCTATTCAAGTTTACACAATGTGAGTGCTATGTGTGAAGTTTGCAGTGATTTTAATAAATTGTCGTTGCTGAATTACACTATTGGAGCATTCATTCTCTTTTATGTGGATCCATTGAACACCATCCTTGTGAACTTCGTATACAATATTTGCCCAGGAGTGTGGTAAAGAGAGCTTGTTTTGCCTTGCATGAGAGTGCTGGCATTTTATTTCGGTGAGTGCATGTCTGGAGAGTGCGATTCACTAGCACGGTGGTGAGGTGGAAGAAGCACGGAGTTACTCATCATTTTGACATTTACCACTGAGGAATCATTTGTGTGGGACATTTGATTGATAATTTTCATCGTCACCAGTTTAGATCACCTACAGCCTTTACTAAAGGCTGGTTCCATTCATGGACTGTCTTTGGAGTTTTGAACTTTGCAGCATGAATTGAACTACATGCACGATTTTCATATATATTTTATATTGCTGTCACTTATATATGTTTTTACACCACTTTTTTTCACAGTATAGAGATTGTATTTTAATTTTAATTTTTTATTTTATGCTTGCAGGTTTTTATATGTGTGTGGTCCGTCATTTATCTAGTGTGTCATACACAGATAATTGATCCATTAGTAGAGGGTGTCACCATTATTGTATACCACTAGTTATACCCTGATCAATCACACCTGGTCAATTTGCTGACTAATAGGGGTGTGATACACTTAGATGATCGATTCACCAAATAGATCACATCACCATTATATTTTGTGTTAGCACATTTTGTCATGTTCTCATTTACATGCACTTCTGAGGCATGTTGTTAATTTAGCGTGTTAAACTCAGGTCACTAATTTATTATTAGAGGGTGTCACCACTATTGTATGCTGCCAGGTATACAATTTTATTTGAAAAAATTTTTTGCTTATTAGAGGTGTGTCACATTCAGGTGATTGATTCTTTGATAGAGGGCATCACCATCATTTCACATTGCAGATACACCGAGATATATATATTTCACACATATATATATTTTATATATTCTTTATATCCAGGGAACTTGCTAATCACCAGATATTGTCATAAATATTGGTTCAGCCAGTTACATCTGGAGTGTTTCTGAGCGCCTTCTATTTTACCCTATGTGTCGGCTCACCATTTTTTGGTATATAACCGATATTTAGGATTAAATTAACCATTGTGTCAATGGTTATTATCTTATTTATTTCTCACCAAGGTGCATATTGATGAACACATAGTTCACATTGATTTATACGTTTAGAGCTATTTACAATATTTTTGGGTTGTACACAAGGTATTTTTGATTAGAGCGCATCAATAATTCTTTACTGTTTAAATGGGTGCCTGAAACACTTTTTCTGATTGATTGCAGCTTAATCCCTTTATTAACCCTTGTTTATTTATCATTATATGATTATTTATCTATTTATCTCACCGTTTGACTATCTTACACATCTAGTTGATAATTTAATCATCTCTGAAACACTTTTGGAGTGATTGCAGCGGTATTTTACATATTTCTCCTATAGTAACCCTTTTTATATCACTATATGATTACTTATTTATTTATCTCACCGTTTGATTAATTTTACACATCTATCTGATAATTCAATCATCTCTGAAACACTTTTGGAGTGATTGCAGCGATATATATTTCATTTCAGCGCTTGGGTATTTTATTCTACACATTTAATATATACAAATAGTACTTTGTAAATGAAAAATAAGTGACTTTTAAAAATAAAGTTTTGGTAGGACTGTTGTTGATTCAGCTAACAAGAACATTATTCTAAGGAAGTCAGACCCCCGAATAACATGTCACCAGTTGCAAGAACTTTACCCATGGGAGTGCTGTTGTTTGAAGCATTACAAATTTTGCAGGAAATATTAGCTGAGACATATATAAGACACAGTCCAAAAAATTATTAGAGCTTTGAACTCTTAACCCTCTGGCCAAGTTTATTCCCTTGTGTGTATATGTTTTTAAGCTCTGTGTAGCACCTAGCAATGTGCAATCAGTTTCCGAGCTATATGGCTTTTAGATCTAATTTCAATGAATTTTCAAATCTTTTAAATATAATAAATAGTAAATAAAAATATACACAGATATAAATATAATATAAATCTAATGTATAATAGCAAAGTGATACTATTTTCCTAATATATACTTTGCATGAAGTTACTTGTGATTTGGTTTGAAAAAAATATTGTAAACATCATTTCCCATGTTAAGAAAACAGTTACATTACTTGCACAAAACATTAATTTGTAAACTGATTTCTATGTACTTTTAGATAGGGAACTTGTACTGTAGACAGAAAGTTTAACATTTATACTATTTAGAGGATTCAAGAAAAGAGTAGGCTTCCAACCTAAAAACATTAATATGGTAGTGTTAAAATGTTAATGTTTAACTCCCCTTCATAACAAATTAGAAGGATCCAACAGGACTAAAGGACTAGTGTTTTTTTTATGCGTTTGTACTACTGAGTCTTTGTTCTTTGTTAGATAATACAAACAGTGCCAGTTAGTCCTGGAAGATGTTGTTCTACAAGCAAGATTGTGCTGGAGGTAGAAGGAGAAGTGTATATACGGACTGTGTATAGTTGTGTCCCTGAAGAATTCTTTGCTGATCAAGTGGGCATCCCATAATACCCTAAATCCTATCCAAGTTCAATGCCCCTAATAAAATACAAAAACAAAGCTGCAAGGACTGATTCTTGACGACCAGTGTGTGGTGGAAAATTCTGTGCACCTGGCTGTGCAGAGGGGCTCCTGTGGGGGTAGCGCTACATGTACTGTACATGCTCAATGGTTGCCAGATCTCCTCCATAATAACTGAGATTAAAGGAGAAGTGCATCCAAAGCTTGTTTCCTGTGGATCACAGGAGTGCAGTTCATTCTCAGCTGACAGTGGACACACAGAGCCACTCCTAGCTGGGGAAAGATCGTGAACATATGGTCGGGATTTACCCAGGACCCTGGAACGGCACCTGGTACAGCCTCTCAGAGAACCGCTGAGAGGCTGAGGCAGCTGCTCCCGCCCCCCTAAACAGCCCAGCACTCCAGTGAGCGCAGGGGAAAAAGAGCAGAGAGCTACTGACTGACAGTCATTGGCTCTCTGCTCAGAGCAGCGTGGGGAACTGAGTGATCAGCTTGATCAATATAAATGTATATAGCCATGCTAATTAAAATAAATTACATCATCTTATTATAAAAATGAACACCACTATATAATGTGCTCATAAATGAGTTAAAAAAATTTCCTGTCATGCAAACATATATAATTGCTGGTGCGTAATCACTCTTCTGTGATTTAATATCTCAATTCAGTATCGTACATACTATTCATCACCAGTATAGTGTGTAATCCTTCACTATCCAAACTACTCACTAGATAATAATCAATAATAAGCGTTATTATCCACTCCACCAGGGAAACTGTATCCACTATGATCATCAATTAAAAAAACGTGATCCCCCAATCCCCCAGGGTTCCTGTGTGCTATATTGCACTCCTCTTTCGCTCAACCATATAATAACAAAAAATGCTATCATTGTGCAGCATGTTTATTCAGTATAAAAATATCCCATTTCAAAAACAACAAATGCCAACTCACATGTAAAAGTGCCCTCTGACCGCCACTAAGTCTATCTAGCAAACCAAGTCTGCAAACGTCACGACGCTCCGTCCATTGAAGATGGCGTGCTTTCCAAATCTCAGCTGCGCTATTAACAACAGGCAGGAACTGACATGTCCATTGCGTCACTATGCCTCAATATGTTTTGTATGCTCAAGGCGTCATCAGGAAGCTAGTGTTTGATCGTTGTTTGATCGCTCAGTTCTCACTCTTAGAGATGGCAGGGGACAGATGCAGCATTGCATCAATACCGCATCCACCTAGACAAGCAGGGCCACTGATAAGCCAGTACAACTGGCCCTCTTGTACCGGGCCCGGCCAGCAGGGGGGCCTGGGCAAACTGAGCAGAGAATGAAAGAGAAAAATAAAAAGTATTTCTCCAGCCAGCACCCCCATCTGACTACCAGAGAGGTGAGGAGCGGTAGGCACAGCAGCGCCACCCAGAGGCTGGAGAGGAGGAGAACACTTTCTGGATGATAAGAGAACTCAGGGCAGTGGTTGGCTTCAGTTCAACAGCACTGACAGCAAGCAGCCTGCATGTGTGACTTGCTCACTATACACTCACATCTCTACTCATGTCCCTTGTGTCAGTGAGGAGAACAGCACTGCAGAAGCCTCTCCTACACTGCTATCTACATATTTTTGCCTCCCAGCAGAATGTCTGACTGCTAATTCTCCTGAATGTAGCTGGAAGCCAATTGGTCTTCTGCTCTGTCACTCAGACCTGCACCTGCCTCCTCCTGCCGTCCAGGTTGTGTGGGAAATACAATGTGCAGCCTGGAGATTTAAATGTCTGCTGGAGCAAGAGTGGTAAGAGCCAGTGACCTCTCTTGTTAGGCTTCATGCCCATGAATGTTTTAAAAAACGAGCTGCAAAGCTAGTACTGTCGCAAGGAAAAAAGCAGCATTAAAAACGCAATTTTTTTTTAGTTTTGCATTGGCGTCAATATCTGTTTAGCCACGCTAGCTTTCAGCCGCGTTTCTCTGTCTCTATACAAAATCAATGGTTCCCTATGGGAGCCCATTGATTTGAATAGAAGTTTCACCAGAAGTCGGATCAAGATGATCTGACTTGCGGTGCGACTTGTGTGCTGAGAATCTTGAAGGGGAACCCCGACAAAACTTTGCATGAGGTTCCCCCCAAGATCCATACCAGACCATTATCCAACCACGCAGCCCAGCAGGTCAGGAAAGGGGGGGGGCGAACGAGCGCCCCCCTCCTGGACCATATCAGGCCACATGCTCTCAACATGGGAGGTGGGTGCTTTGGAGCAGAGGGTGCCCCTGTGCCCCCCACCCCAAAGCACCTTGTCTTCATGTTGATGAGGACAAGGGCCTCTTCCTGACAACCCTTGCCCGATGGTTGTCCGGGGTTTGCGGGCGGGGACTTATAGTGATCTGGAAGCCTCCTTTAACAAGGGGACCCCCAGATCATGGCCCCCCACCCTAGGTGAATGAGTATGGGGTACATCGTACCCCTACCCATTCACCTAATAAAAAAGTGTCAAAAATAAACACACTACACAGGTTTTTAAAGTATTTTATCAAAGCAGCTCCGGCTCTTCTCCTCTCTCTATGCTATCTTCTGCTCTTTTGCTGGGTCTTTTCCCCTCTCCGGTTCTTCTCTTCTCTCTCTGCTATCTTCTGCTCTTTTGCTGGGTCTTCTCCCCTCTCCGGTTCTTCTCCTCTCTCTCCGCTATATTCTGCTCTTTTGCTGGGTCTTCTCCCTCTGTTCTTCTTCCAATGTTGACTCGACGCTATCTCCCGGTGTAATGCTAGGTCCGCCGTGTGCAATGACTTATATTGGCATGGGGTGGGACCACCTGATAATGTAAGTTAGAGGACACGCCCATTGTGATGTCATTACCCCATAATGCCCCGGGTTTTTTTTGGAGCTTAAAAACGCCTATGCCACTTACAGCTCAATAACGCCATGGTGGGCATGAGGCCATAGACTAACATGGAGAGGCGTTTTTAAGCTGCAAAAAACGCTCAAAAAAGTGGCTGTAAAAACGTGGGCATGAGGCCTTATAGTTGTACACTGAACCCTGTTTACCATCAATGGTGAACATGTGTGCAGAGGGGTGCAGTGAGGGAACATGTGTGCAGAAATGACACATATGTACACGGGGGTACTGTGATGGAACATGTGTGCAGAGGGGTACTGTGATGGAACATGTGTGCAAAGGTGTACTGTGATGGAACATGTGTGCAGAGGTGTACTGTGATAGAACATGTGTGCAGAGGTGTACTGTGATGGAACATGTGTGCAGAAGTGTACTGTGATGGAACATGTGTGCAGAGGTGTACTGTGATGGAACATGTGTGCAGAGGTGTATGGTGATGGAACATGTGTGCAGAAGTGTACTGTGATGGAACTTGTGTGCAGAGGTGTACTTTGATGGAACATGTGTGCATTAGTATAGGCTTGTATAGGAATAACCGCCCGCTGTCAGACAAAGTCCCGCCTCCTGGACCGGCATTGGACCAGTGTGCTGTCTATTAGAGTAGCTGGTCTAGGAGACGGGAATTCATTTGACAGCGGTGGCTATTCATATACAAGCCATGTCTCAGCGGGAGGTCTCCAGTCTGTGTCATCCGGCCGGCAGATCCTCCTGATTCCTCCCTGATACATTGCTGGGCACTGATGATGCTTCACGTATGGGCAATGATAGGCTGCATTGATGAATACTGATATGCTGCACTGATGGGTAATGATAGGCTTCACTGATGGGAAATGATACACGGCACTGATGGTTAAAGATAGGCTGCATTGATGTATACTGATATGCTGCACTGATGGGCAATGATAGGCTGCACTGATGGGAATGATACGCGGCAATGATACGCTGCACTAATGAGCAATGATATGCTGCACTCATGGGCAATGATACGCTGCATTAATGAGCAATGATATGCTGCACTCATGGGCATGGTTAGGCTGCACTAGTGGGCACTGATAGGCTGCACTGATGGGCAATGATACGCCACACTGATGGGCAGTAATAGGCTGCACTGATGGGCAATGATACGCCGTACTGATGGGCAGTAATACGCTGTACTGATGGGCAATGGTAGGCTGCACTGATGGGCACTGATAGGCTAAACTGATGATCACTGATATGCTGCACTGATGGGCAATTATAGGCTGTACTGATGGCCACTGATGAGGCGGCACTGATGAGGCAGAACTGATAAGCTGCACTTATGGGGCTGCACTGATAAGCTGCACTGATGGGCGCTGATGATGCTGCACTGATGGGCACTGATGAGGCTGCACTGATGGGCACTGATGAGGCTTCACTGATGGGCGCTGATGGGACTGCACTGATGGGCACTGATAGGCTGCACTGATGTGACTGTACTGATGGGCACTGATCGGCTGCTCTGATGGACACTTATGAGGCTGCACTGATGGGCACTGATATGCTTTATGTTGACATTGTTAAAGTTGTTGATAATATTTATTTTTGGAACTTAATTCTGCATAAAACATTTAACAGTGTAATTTCATGACTTAATTTACGAGGGCGTGTTTAGGGGCGGACTTAGGGGGCGGGGCAGGGTAGGGGTTAAAAACAGATTAGAAATTGCTAATCAGACAATGGCAGCTTGATCCTTCTATTAAGCTTTTGCATCAGGTTTCTCAAACCTTTGCATACCTGCTCTTTATATGATGACTAAGCCCCTCCCCTTCATGACATTGTCAAAAAGGGGCAGAGCATGGGTGACCTTAAAATGATGCCCCCCCCTGAAAAAAGTTCTGCGGACACCCATGGTTGTCACCTCTATCTATGGAGGAGCAACAGAGTCATTCCTGGACAGTGTATTGTCTAGAGAGGGTAGAGTTATATGGACTAGTAGATTTAGATGGACTTTACATAAATATCTAACAAATTAAAGCTTTTTTTTTCCAGCTACAGAAATGCTTTTTTTTCCCTTTTGGGATAAAGGTTTTAACCAAATGCATAAAAGTTTACCATTGTTAGTATTTCTGTCAGTGTTAAATGGTTTGTCTCAACCCACTGTTTTCCACTTCTGCTTCACAGCTTGGTCTGCTAAAGGAACTTGAAAAATAGCAGCAGGATCAAGAGGCAAAAAAAAACTACAGTACTGTGCAAAAGTTTTAGGTAGGCGTGAAAAAATGCTGTAAAGTAAGAATGGTTTCAAAAATATATATTTTGATTGTTTAATTTTATCAATTTACAAAATACAAAGCGAGTAAACAGAATAAAAATCCAAATCAAATCAATATTTGGTGTGACCACCCTTTGGCTTAAAACCAGCAACAGTTCTTATGGCCCATACACGTGATCTGATTTTCCGATAACAAAACCGTGGATTTTTGTCCGAAGGTTGTTGGCTCCAACTTGTCTTGCATACACACGGTCACACAAATGTTGGCCAACAATTACGAACGTAGTGACGTACAAGGCATACGGCAAGATGATAAAAAGGAAGTTTAATAGTGATGCGTGATTCCGAGCATGCGTGTTTGTACTTTGGACTTTTGTCCAACGGACTTGTGTACACACGATCGGAAAATCTGACAACAAACATTTTTTGCCAGAAAAATTGAGAGCATGCTAGCCACCATTTGTTGGCTGAAAGGCCGCCAACAAATGTTCGATGGAGCATACACACGGTCGGACTTTGCTGCCAGCAAGTTCACATCCAACATTTGTTGTCAGAAAATCCGATTGTGTGTACGGGGCATTACACTTTGTACAGTTGCACAAAGTCAGGGATTTTGTAGGATTAGAATCAGGTGTATGATCAACCAATTATACCAAGCAGGTACTAATAATCATCAGAAATGAATAATTATTAGTGTTGCTCTGCTTTCTGCCCCAAAAAACAAAAACAAAAAAAACCTCCCTTACTAGTGCGTAAATTAAAACGGCATAAAATTGTGCAGTTCAGGGAAGGTGCATGCGCGGAGGCACCTACGATGGCCGCAGGCTGTTAGTGCTCCGCTCCACCAGGACCTGGCGAGCCAGATGACCGCGGCGGGCCCTCCGCTCAGCTACGGCAAGCTGGCGGTGGCTCCACGAGGCCCACACACACAGGAGGAGATGGAGCTCTCGAGGGGGGAGCAGGACTCTCAGCATCCACAACCACCACAGTCTCCAGGTGAGGACTATCCATCCTTTCCCCTAGCTGCATCCCCAGCTTCCACGGAGTCCCTCCTGGGCAGGATGGGTCTGGGCCTTCCCTCAACACCAATGTTAGACCCTCATACAGGAATGTTGTTATCAGCTCCAGAAGCACATCCTGATATCCCTGTACCATCGGACTTCCCCTCCATGATGGAGACATTCTCCCATCTCCTTTCAAAAAGCCTGGCCCAAAATGCAGCACACATTACCTCATCCATCCATGCTGACCTGCAGCAAATAGGGATGAGGATGGACATGATTGAAAAGAAAGCTGACCAAGCAGTTTCTCGCATTAACCAAAATACAGCAAGGATACAAGATCTGCATGATCAGCTGGAAAAAGCATTTGCCAAAATCGACGACCTTGAAAACAGATCGAGACGCTATAACTTCCGAGTGCGAGGTCTACCTGAATCAGAAAAAAATGTTCATGCTGCGGTAAAGACCCTTTTGCAGGACCTTATACCGGATATCACGGAACAACAACTGGAACTGGACAGAGCTCACAGAGCCCTGCAACCCCCCCCATTCAGATGGTCTCCCTAGAGACATCATTGTGAAACCCCATTTCTATTCCATTAAGGAGGAAGTGATGAGAAGATCTAGGGGCTCTGAAAATCTAACACTGATGGGACACAGGATCCAAATTTTTGCAGACTTGTCACCATATACTGTGCAAAAGAGACGCTCTCAAACCTTTACTCCAACCACTGCTTGACAAAGAGATCACATACCGTTAGTCCTTCCCACTTCGATTACATTTTTCCTATAGAAACAAAAACTACGGCTTTTCCTCATTCGCCGAAGGGGAACGTCTGCTTCTACAATTGGGTTTGATCCCCCAAGATCCTGCTTCCTCACAGAATAGCAGGAGCTCCTCATCATCTACAAAAAGGCCCCCACCAGCAAGTCCGCTGCAACACAACTGGCTTAAACAGAGCTCCAAACGCTCCAAAGAAAATCTTCCACCATGACGGGCTATCCTCCATTTGGTTCCAGAACCTGTTCCGGGGATCCCTGATGGACTTATCGGGTTAACGATAACTCTTCTGGGACATTTCCTCTTGCTCATTTAAACGTCCGCGGCAAGGTTGCCGTTTGACAGGGGTGCTCCATTCCTTTGTAGTGGCCCCCACTACTGCTGCCATCTCAGATCTCACGGGCTCTGTAACAGCAGACCCTGTGAAATCACAGGGTTGTAGCAGAGATGGGAGGAAGTCTCTTATTTTCTCATATGCTATTACATATATGGCCATATCCGGTCTTTATACAGTTCTGATAGGCCCATTTAGATACTAGGGCTTGTTGACCTCCCCCTCACCAGCGCACCCCACAGTTGCACTTATTTTAGTTTACTCTCTATTTTGTAACACTTTGATCACCTTTTAGGGTCCGATTTCTCCGGCAGACCCTACTATTTAGTTATCCCTGATATCCCGCTGGAGTCCTGAGGTCAGGTTAGGACAGTATAACCCTATCTTACACACAACCTTTAGATGAAAGGGTTGCTCTGTTTTATTGCTCTCCTTAATGTTCTATTAGGTTTTTTTCTTATTTTATTTTCCCTTTTTTTTAGTTTTTTGAAGTAATATTAGAAAGTTTACAACTCATTAAACATAAGGTTTTAGAGGCGGAGGGGCCGTGGTAGACTTAGTGCACCTCTAGTTGAATCCAAGTGCACTGATCGTGCATTTGGTTTCTTGTCCGGTTACCCCTTGGTTGGTTACCGGCCCTCTCAGGTGAAGGGGTAGGAATGGGCAGCTCATCCTACCCGGGGGTTGGGGTGGGGGCAGGGGACCCCTGTTTTTGTAAGTGCTGCTCTTGTTACATGTATGACAGATCTGTGAACCAGTTTTTTTGCAACATGTCTAATCTCTCTATTACTTTTTTTCACCCCTCTCCTTTCTCTTTCTCCTTTCTCCCACTCGAGAGTCTCCAGGTTCTGCGCTCGCTCATGGCTTCTCCTCCCAGGTCTTTTGCGCCAATTGAGCTTCCTCCAAGTGATCATCGAGACGAGTTCTCCCACAAATTCAGGTAAGACCTTTCTTATAAGCAAAATCCCACGACATACAAGTCATGGCTGATATCCTCAAAGCTCACTCAACACTTAATTTTATATCACACAACACTCAGGGAATGAACTCCCCCATTAAGAGGAGGAAATTGTTCCAAGTATACCAATCAATGCACACGGATGTTCTCTTTTTGCAGGAAACTCATTTCCCCATATCATACAAACCTACATTTCTCCATCGCAACTTCCCCCAATTTTTTATCTCATCCGCTCCCAACAAGACAAAAGAGGTGGCCATATGTTTTGCTAAACATATCAATCTCTCTCAACCTCACATGATTATAGGCCCTATGGGACGTTATTTATTAGTTTCGGGAAATATAGATGGTGCATTATACACATTTGTCTCCTACTACGCCCCTAATAAAGGCCAAAGGGCATTTTTTGAATCCATGCTACACAAACCCCGCCCACATTTCAAGGGCACAACTATTTTGGGGGGAGACTCAAATTTAGCCTTTGACTTCTCATTGGATAAGTCAGGAGATGGACTACAGAAACTTAAGCGCCCTACTAGACAGAGCATTAAAGTAGCTAAGCTGCTACATGAAGCGGGATTGGTAGATGCCTGGAGGGAAACTAATCCTCGTACTAAGGATTATTCTCATTTCTCTGCACCCCATAATTCCTATGCCAGGATTGACCACATCTTTATATAGGCCTCTGCGATCCCTGTGATTGTAAGGTCGCGGATCATAGACTCCCCTCTGTCGGACCACTCAATGGTTACTCTGTCCATCCATAGATCATCAGGCCATAGAGAACGCAACTGCTGGCGCCTGCAGGAATCTATTCTTAACGATCCCATACAGGCCACTATTAGAGAGAAATCTATTGAAGAATACTTTAACCTAAACACCACAACGGATATTACCCCGTACACAGTCTGGGCTGCTCATAAAGCGGTGATCAGGGGGAAAATAATGCAATTACCAGCTACACTGAAAGCGGAACACAAAAGCGATACGATCAAATTGACTGCAAACTTTCGTGATCTCGCAAAAGCACATAAGCTTAATCCTAATGCGGAGTCCCTCAGAGTCTCAGTTGGATAGAGCCCGGGCCCTCCTCAACCTGAACCTGACGACAACGGCGGAAAGGCACCTCAGGTGGACAGGGGCGCGTTTCTACTCCCAGAAAGATAAGATAGGAGCGAAATTGGCGGTAAAACTTACTCCTAAACCTCGCCAACTGGCATTCCCTGAAATTAAATTGAACTCAGGTGACCTGACCCAGAATCCTACCAAGATCATGGAAGCTTTTCAACAGTTTTATGCGGAACTTTACAGACCGCAAAGCCAACAATCAGGACTATCACGGAATGACTTCTTTGACTCCCTGCCTATGCCTTCATTATCCCTAGAACACAGGAACCTACTTGAAAGCCCCTTTTCAGTTCCGGAGGTTCTGGATACCATTAATACCTTGAAGCTTGGCTCCTCCCGTGGACCGGATGGGTTTTCCACCGGATACTATAAAAAATTTGATGAAACCTTAGCCCCACGTCTCACAAAGCTCTTTAACTTTCTTAGGGAAGGTCATCCTTTGGGATCTGATCTAAATGCAGCATACATTTTTGTGATCCCCAAGCCAGGGAAGGATCCGAGTGAAGTCGGTAATTACAGGCCTATCTCCTTAATCAACAATGACATAAAGATTATGACCAAGATCCTAGCCAACAGACTAGCCAGTTTCATCCCCTTATACATAAATAACGACCAGGTAGGGTTCATACC
This sequence comes from Lithobates clamitans, assembly GCA_037952925.1. NCBI lineage: Eukaryota > Metazoa > Chordata > Amphibia > Anura > Ranidae > Lithobates > Lithobates clamitans. The sequence continues at coordinate 6,572,779 of JBBGZY010000637.1, forward strand.
TGGGAGGCAAGGCCCGGATCAGATTATAAGAACTATAGATGTAATTTCTCTCCTTAAATCTAGCTGGGATGGAAGTGCCCCCCAAACAGGATTTATTCTTTCTATTGACCTCCACAAGGCGTTCAATTCAATCAACTGGAACTACCTTTCTGAAACCCTTATGCCGCGTACACACGGTCGGAATTTTCGTCTACAAAAGTCAGACGGACGCCGACGGACTAAAGCTGGCTGACAATCCGATCATGTGTGGGCTTCCTCGGACTTTCAGCGGACTTTTGCAGCCTCAAATCTGACAGACTTTAGATTTGAAACATGCTTCAAATCTTTACGTCGTAATTACGCCGGACCCAGAAATCCGCTCGTCTGTGTGCTAGTCTGACGGACAAAAACCCACGCTAGGGCAGCTATTGGCTACTGGCTATCAACTTCCTTATTTTAGTCCGGTGTACGTCATCACGTACAAATCCGTCGGACTTTTGTGTGATCGTATGTAGGCAAGTCCGTTCATAAGAAAGTCTGCCGCAAGTCCGCCAAAAGTCCGTCGAAAGTCTGTCGGACAGGCTGTCGGACTTTTGTAGCCGAAAAGTCCGACCGTGTGTACGCGGCATTAGAAGATGGAGCTTTGGCCCCCATTTCCTAAATATAATTAATTCCATGTACTCTAACCCCTCTGCCCAAGTACGGTTGATGGGAAGATACTCTACCTCCTTCCCAATTGGGAGAGACACTAGGCAGGGCTGTCCCCTCTCGCCCCTTCTCTTTGCAATGGCCATTGAATCATTGGCCATAGCAATTAGATCAAACCCTGATATTAAGGGGGTGACTTGCGGTGACCAGGAGCACAAATGCGCACTTTATGCGGATGATCTCTTGCTATATATTACCTCCCCTTTAATAACCACCCCAAACATTTACAAGGTCCTGAACTCATTTAGCAAAATCTCCGGCTTAAAGGTTAATATGTCCAAATCCATAGCTTTAAATATAACTGTTGCTCCCGACATAGTGACACAACTAACTAATAACTTTGAATTCTCCTGGGCCCCCATGACCATCCCTTACCTGGGGATTAATCTAACCCCAGATGTAAATAACCTCTTTAAAGCTAATTACCCCAACATTCTCAAAAGGTGTAGGGGGGAACTACAAAAGTGGTCAAGGTGTGGCCTATCCTGGCTGGGACGAATTCACACTGTGAAGATGACTCTCCTTCCGCTCTCTACCAATCCGCTCTCTACCAATCCCGCTTCCGAGGAATGTTATTCGCAAGTTTCAATCAGAGATTACTCGTTTTGTCTAGGGCAATAAGGGTTATAGATATCCCTCCAAAATACTATATCGCCTTAAGACACAGGGAGGCTTAGGCCTGCTGGATCTATGGAACTACTTTCAAGCGGCGCAATTGTCGCAAATCTCTATAGTTTTTTCTAAAGGCCCAAAACCCGAGTGGCTTTCAATGGAAAGAAGAGCTACACCCCACAACACCATTGATTTCCTCCTGTGTTGTGATTCTACTCTTAGACCAGCTATAATGGCCCCCACACTATCTCACTCCATAGCAACATGCACTAAACTATTGCAACACCCCTCCCTTACATCACAGCTCAAGCCTTTATCCCATCTATTTCATAACCCAAAATTTACTCCGGGAGTAAATATCCGAGCTTTCCGATGGTGGACTGACAAGGGCCTTTATCGGATCGGACATTTCCTAACTCTAGCCGGCCCCCTTACTATATCCTACTGCAAGCGTAAACTAGAAATGCCGGATACGGAACAGTTCCGATTTACACAAATCTCACACTTCTTACACTCTATCTGGACTAACAAACCGGAACCTCCCTCAATAACTCCATATGAACATTGGTGCTCGAATCTTACGGAACAAAAGGGAGGAATCTCCTTGATTTATACTGCTCTACAGACAAACCTGGATAAACCGTCTTACGCAGAGACCTGGGAGGAGGATACAGGCAAAGTTTGGCAGACGACAGATTGGTTCAAATCCTGGACACGCTCCTACAAAGGTATCTGTAACATTTCCCTTATAGAGGCCAGTCTAAAGGTTTTATCCAGATGGTTAAATAATGAAGAAACTCCTGCACTGTCAGAAATACCTATGCTAAGGGGCACTGCTGCAACACCTAAATGGCTGATCCAAACAGACAAAAGTGGTGTGAATAAAGTAAGTGGTGATTGCGCTGTGATAAGTGGGGAAGGAAGGAGGAGGGAGGGGAAGGGGCTAGCTCAAATGTATAGAGATGTGAATGAAAAATGAAAAAATTATACAAAATATAAAGGTATAATGAGCATGAGGGCTACTATCATACTAGCACATAAAAAATATCATGTAAATACTGAAACACAAGAAAAGAAAAATCTCAGTGCAAAAGGGCTAGTACCATACTAGCACATATGTGGTAACTCAGCAAATACTTATCAAAAGAAAAATCTCAGTGCAAAAGGGCTAGTACCATACTAGCACATATGTTGTAACTCAGCAAATACTTATCAAAAGATAAAACTCAGTGCAAAAGGGCTAGTATCATACTAGCACATATGTAGTAACTCTTATGAAGTCACGTGACGTGACGATACGCGTGAGGTTTGGAGCACGGGAACTGTCACAGACTGATGATAGGATATGAGCTCGGCGCTCGTGGATGTTTTTTACTATAGCCTTCTGCTAAATGTAAGTGTACCATGTTGTTTTTAACCTAATAAACTGATTTATATACGGGATCACGCTATGTGCACTCTCTTTCAATACTCTACATATATGCATCCCATTGTGACGAGCATTGAGGAAATGGGGACGGTTTGAAGACACCCTTTTTGAGGTATACGAACTCGGCGTTCGATGGATTGACGCCCACACTCATTTTACAAAAGTGAGTGCACCCCCCTTCTGTGTCCTGTCCCTTTTTTCCACTTTAGCCGCCACGGAGTTATACTATATACTGTCTGCTTATGTTTTTTATATACCATCCTGCACACCCACCACCCGAATCGCCTGAACTACTGGATGGGACCCTTGCTTGCTGGTGATTTGTTACTGGATTACAAGCTGTTGTCTTGCAGCAGTAAGGTGAGCTGCTTGCGAGCACAGAGGTGTCCCCACTGAAGACTTTGTTTCCCTTTCCTGTGGCTTGTGGACTTGCCTTTTTGGAACTGATGACTCATTGTTTGAGCACTTTGTACTACAAGGTGGTGGGACTGTTCACCATTTATTTATTTTTCTTGGAGTCACTAATAAGTATTTGCTGAGTTACCACATATGTGCTAGTATGATACTAGCCCCTTTGCACTGAGATTTTTTCTTTTCTTTTGTGTCAGTATTTACAATATTTTTATGTGCTAGTATGATACTAGCCCTCATGCACATGGACTTTGTTTGATTTATATATTTTATTTTGTTAAATTTTTTTTGTACCCACACTGTATTTGTCACTCATTTCATAGCTTTTTATACGCTTTAGACTATTTTGTTTCTTCAGTTTGTTCGGATTTAGTGCTCATTAGACTGCACTTTATTACATTTCATCACACTTTTATATTTTGTATAATTTTTCCATTTTGCCTTTTGAAACTGATGACTTATTGTTTGAGCACTTTGTACTACAAGGCGGTGGGACTGTTCACCATTTAGTTATTTACTTGGAGTCACCATTAAGTATTTGCTGAGTTACTACATATGTGCTAGTATGATACTAGCCCTTTTGCACTGAGTTTTATCTTTTGATAAGTATTTGCTGAGTTACCACATATGTGCTAGTATGGTACTAGCCCTTTTGCACTGAGATTTTTCTTTTGATAAGTATTTGCTGAGTTATCACATATGTGCTAGTATGGTACTAGTCCTTTTGCACTGAGATTTTTCTTTTCTTCTGTTTCAGTATTTACATGATATTTTTTATGTGCTAGTATGATACTAGCCCTCATGCTCATTATACCTTTTATATTTTGTATAATTTTTTCATTTTTCATTCACCTCTCTATACTTTTTATCCAAATGGTATTATGTTCCATCCAAACTAGCATTAATATACCCCGGTACCTCTTCTCTTTGTTTTCGAGGTTGCGGCCTAGAGGGCTCCATGCTTCACATTTGGTGGACTTGTCCCCGCATCAGAGCCTTCTGGAAGCTAACTTTTCGTACAATTAGCAAACTGATTAAGGTCTCGGTTGCCCCCAATTCACATATAGCCTTATTTAATCATGATATACCCAATACACCTAAACACTTACAGGCATTATCCTACTTTGTTTTGTTGGGTGCGAAAATCACTATAGCAAAAGCCTGGAAGAGAACCATGGTCTCCTTCCAGGCTTGCAAGAGGAAAGTGTCCTGGATCATGTCCCAGGAACGAATAGTCGCGAAGCTGAATGACAAAATCGAAAAATTTAATACCATCTGGGAACCTTGGGCCACATTTTGCAACATATCTCTTATACCGGGTATGGAACCTGACGCAATTTTAGCCTCTGTTATTAAATAAACCTCTCTCCACCTTTTCCTTTCCTTCTTATCCCTTTTTTTCACACGTTTTCTGTCTTCCCTTTTTGAGACTGATTAGACCCCGCTATTTCTCAGGTATAATATGATTTACTTGAATACTGAGAGGTGTATTTGGGAGTTTGTTACTCTGGGTTTCCGTGGGACCTTTTCCCCCTCTCAGGAGGACGAACAGGCACCTCGGTAGTAAAATGGAAGTGGGGGGCCTTGTTCTGTTAGCCCCTCAGCCAATTTATAACATTCCTGGGAAGTCGGATGGAACGGGGTTGAGCCTGACCACACCTACAGGAAGATCCCAATGGGGGGGTGTGTAAGGGCTCCCGGGATCATCCGACGTCCTTCCTCAGAGAGCGAATCCCTACTTCTGCCTGTCCACCTGGGTTGGAGGGGTCCACCGGACACCTCTGATTAGTACACACAGATCAAATGATCTGTGCTTACATTGAGATGTCTTGAGACTCCTGAGGAACTTTTCTAAAAGTTTTGCACCTGTTAGCATATCCTCATATGGTATTCCTGAGACCCAGGAGACCGGGATGAGTTCTATATCAAACAGGACTATTGGTACTCGGTTCACGAGAATCTTTATGAATTTTCATGGATAATCTTTTTTTTTTTATTTGAAATAGTTATGTCATATATTTTTACCTTTTACTCTGTGCTTCACAGAACAGTTCAATTCTATACTGAATCTCGGTTAATCACAGGTTACAACAGAGATGTTTATAACAGCCGAGAACTAATTCGGCAATGACAGTTTTGCCTCTTTTTATTTGGATTAGATTGTAATCTTTGCTCATTTCCATATAACACATTATAGGTTATGTCTCCTCATTCTTCGGAAATGTACGCATTCTCATGTATGTCATGTTAAAAAACTAATAAAATGTTTTAAAATTAAAATTGTGCAGTTCAGTCAAAGCATATAAAATACTCTCAGGATCTGTTAACTTCCTACTTTCAGTTTTCGGCTTCTGTGATGGGAACTGATCTAAACCCATCCCCGCCCGAAGTTTATGGAAGTTCATATAAGTGTGCATTACTTATTGGAGTCTAGCCTTTTTAATAAACATATTGGACTATTAGTGATTTCTGCCTTGTTTTGAGTATGGACTCTAGCCACTATCAGTAGAATGTGAGCCTTAAGGGGACCTGCATTCCAGACATTTGGGTACTCGACATCCGATTGATGTGAATGAGATCCCAGTATTATTGAGCTAAATGCTTTTAGACCTGCTTTATGGGTTATACTTTGAAGTGAGTGTGCAATCTTTCTGCTGGTGGAACACTTTAAGTGGAGTACAGCACCGGCAAAAACAGTTATCTTTGTGGCACTGGTGGAGTTGGTGGCACTGAAATTTGAGGCACTGTTAAGCACAATTCCTTTTATTAGGATATATTGTGGACTCATATTTATTTGAAATATAGACATTTTAGCGCTGTTTTATGTTTATAACCCACATTGGAAGTTGATTTTTCTTTATTGTTTGTTATTGCACACACTTTGCACTTGTTTTCACATTGTGGGTGGGTGGCTCTGTAGAGTGTTCACGTTTATTATATATGTATATAATAAAAGAATCCCAATATTAAGTTAGTGGTTTTAACCTCTTTGGGACTGCCCGCCCACATTGTACTGTGGATGGGTGACTCCTACAGGCACAGCAACATGCCTGAATGCCACTGGCCTTTTCCAGGCACAGGAAGTGTGCCCCTCCACACGCCTGCCCTTACCGACTCATGCTGTGATTAGACAAAGTAGGATTTTGTCAGCAGTTCCTGGCCATGAATCATTGGCTGTCCAATCACAGCCCAGAAATCTGTGTTGACAAGCAACACCGGGCTCTGTACAGAGGGAACAATCTTTACAAAGCAGGGAGAGGGGGCAAGGAGATTTTTTTGTAAAAAAACAGCACATAATAGACACATTAACACTTGTTATGCACACACTTAATCCTTTGATTTTGATTAACCCAAGATGTTAACCCCTTTCCACCCAGTTTCATTAGTACAGTGACAGTCTATAGTATTATCACTGATCACTTTATTAGTGTCACTGGTGATGTCAGTGCCAGTTAATCAGTTTGCACACAGTGTCAGTTAGTGTCAGATTGTTTGCCGCACTATCACAGTCCCACTATAAGTCCCTAATCACCATCATTACTAGTATTAAAAAAAAAACCTAAAAAAGTATATATACTATAGTTTGTAGATGCTATACCTTTCACGCAAACCAATCAACATACACTTGTTGGGATTTTTTTTTACCAAAGACATGCAGCAGAATACATTTTGGTGTAAATTTATAAATAAATTTGATTTTTTCTTTTTTTAATGGATATGCTTTATAGCAGAAAGTAAAAAAAATATATATTGTTTTTATTTTCTGTCTTTTTTTGTTTATATATTAAAAAAGAAAAAAATCCAGTGGTGATCAAATACTACCAAAAGAAAGCTCTATTTGTGTGAAAAAAAAATGATATAGATTTTGTTTGGGTTTAGCGTGGCACGACCGTGCAATTGCCAGTTAAAATAACGCAGTGCCAAATACCAAAAATTGGCCTGGTCATGAAGGGGGTAAAACCTTTTGGAGCTGAAGTGGTTAAGATTTGATTTATAACAGTTTATGGCACAGCTTTATGTTATTAGACATATGCATTAGTAAGTGGCTCTGTAATGTGTTTACATTTAGTATATATATAAGAAGAATAACAAATTAAGAAGGTGGTTTTGATTTACAACTGTTTACAGCACAATTGTATGCTATCATAATTACGAGAGCAGCGGAACACCATTAATTATTACTTTCTGTTGGCTGGATGTGGAAACACATTTTGGTGGTTACAGCTGCTCAGCTGTTTCCTAAATGTTTTTAGATTTTACATTTTATATCTTATCCTGAGTTTGGTGAATAAATTCTTGGCAGCGCAGGAGATTTTGGATTAATCCTGCTAATAATCTTCAATTTCATATGTAGGTTGAAACACAGTCAGTAAAGTGACTGTAAAGGATCACCTTTTTAAAACCAGTCATTTAGTTTAAAACAGAAATGAAAGGCAAAACATCTGTGTATGGATATAAAAAACATTATAAATACCTTTTTTCCTGTTCCTTAGAAGTGATCACAAACCTCTGTTCCCTGTGTTCTTAGCTGCATAAGAGGAGGGGGAAGAGAAACAGCTGCACACTGAGCTTCACAGTGAATGGCTGTGCAGGGGGTGTTTGTCAAGACAAGTCTGATCATTGTAGAAGAGTACACTGAGTTCCCAGCATAGCTATAGAACTGATCACGGTGTGTTATCCTGCTTAGTGTGGTCAGTCTTAAATTGGAAAGCAAAGGGACTGGCAGGAACACCAGGGATTTCACACAAAGGAAGCAATACAAAGTGAACAGGATACTTCCTCACACAAGTACATGGTACAGCAGGCACATATCTGGAATATGAAATGTTGAGGTAAAAAATGCTTTAAATGAAACAGCTGTGTAGGAGGCATAAAACTGGGTGAGGAACAGTCAAACTAAGGTGAGGTGGTGGAAAACAGTTTCATGTCACAGGTCATCAGGGCAGGACTTAGGGTGGCCCCTGGGCTTGAGTCACTTTCGTGCCCTACCTTCTATACACATGCACAGCTCTATAAAACATAAATAGAAAAGGACAAGGTGCGCCAGACTCAGTGCAGTATTAAAGAACTTCTGTTTAATTGGACAAGACAAAACAGCCAAATGGCTACTCACAAGTAGATAATATATAAGCGTATAAGTGGGGGATACTGTACTGGTATTCGTCCTGGGTCCACGATTAATAAAAGCAATAAAAATGGATAAAATGATAATTATTGTATTTATGGGCATATAAAATGCGCCGGCGTATAACATGCACCTCAAGTTTAGGAGGGAACTTTAAGGAAATAGACTTTTAGGAGGGAAGTTTAAGGAAAAAAACTTACATTTAAATGCCCATCAATGCAGCCTTATCAGTGTCCATCTGCAGCCTTGTCAGTGTCATTGCAGCCTTGTCAGTGTCAGTGTAGCCTTGCCCCAGTGTCATTTGCAGACTTGTAAGTGTAGCCTTGCTCCAGTGTCATTGCTGCCTTGTCATTGCAGCCTTTCAGTTTAAAAATGGTGCCGCCAAGATACAGAGCTGGCTCTCTGTGGCTCTCGGTGGCTTTTGGCAGCTCTCGGTGCCTTTCGATGGCTTTTGGACGCTCTCGGTGGCTTTCGGAATGGGCAGGGCCCGCAGGGCCCCCTATTGGCCGGGGCCCATGTGTTTGAGCCCCATCAAGCCCAATGGAAAGTCCAGCCCTGACGAGACTGTCTGTATAGTATATAATAAATACACTGCAGCTAACTGAATAACCTGCCTGCCTGAATTATTTTAGAAAAAGTACACCAGGAACGGCCTGCAGTCAGATATAGCTAAACTGGATATAGTGTGTATATATATATATATATATATATATATATATATATATATATATATATATATATATATATAGGCTCGTGTATATATATATATATATATATATATATATATATATATATATATATATATATATATATATATATATACACGAGACTGTCTGTATATATATATTAAACACACTGCAGCTAACTGAATAACCTGCCTGCCTGCTCAATCTAAATGACACTCTCTCTCCATCCACGCCAACAACACACTACACGGGGCCGACGTGCAGGCAGCCTTATATAGTGTGGGGCATGGACTTAGTCCCCCTGGCCAGTCATGGCTCTCTTAGCTGAGGGCACTGGGATTTGCCAAAGCATGCAGGTCATGGTGCATGCTTTGGGCAATCATCATACAGCAATGCACAGCGTTCCCGCGGTGCATTATGGGCCGTTATGCGCCAATCTGGCGCAAACGGCCCATAATGTTCGGTTTTCGATGAACGGGCGAACAGCCAATGTTCGAGTCGAACTCATGTTCGACCCGAACAGAAAGCTCATCCCTATATATAGATATATATATATATATATATATATATATGAACACAGACAAATCTCCTCCATTTCTATTGCAAAATTGCAGGTTAGTTACCAGACATGAGTCTGTGGCTCTCCTCTAACTATGTCTCTATGCCTCACATAGGCACCAAAAGTAAGTAAAAGTCATCGAGAGTATGCTATAAGAAGTGGCGTAAAACACTCACTTTTTCACCATGAAAATCGGGTGCAAATAGCGTTACGCCAATACTTCAATTTTAGCTGCCTCGGAGGGGACAGGGAGGGGGGACGGGACGAGCGCCATCAGATTATGTACAGTAAGAATCTCCTGTTTACTTGGCGGCCTCTGTAATAGGAAGTCCCCTCTCTTGGGCTACCATTGGACCACTGTTCTGTCTATAATAGGAGATTCTCACTGTATGTAATCTGTCAGCGCTCATCCCGCCCCATTCCCTGTCCCCTCTAGGCTGCAGAAGGGCATCGATCAGGCTGCAGTGATGGCAATGGTGAGGCTGCTGCATTGATGGCAATGGTGATGCTGCTGCATTGAAGGCAATGGTGATGCTTCTGCATTGAAGGAAATGGTGATGCTGCTGCATTGAAGGCAGTGGTAAGGCTGCTGCATTGATGGCAATGGTGAGGCTGCTGCATTGATGGCAATAGTGAGGTTGTTGCATTGATGGTAATGGTGAGGCTGCATTGATGTGGACTGATGAGGCTGCATTGATGGCACTTGTGAGGCTGCAGATGGGCATTGATCAGGCTGCATTGATGGCAATGATGAGGCTGCAGATGGGCACTGACCCAAAGTTCCTTATTTAAAATTAAAGTTTTTTTCCTGAAACTTCCTTCTTGAAATGAATGTGCGTGTTATAGGCCTGTGCGTGTTATACACCGATAAATACGGTATTTGACATTTTGCAGAGCAGTGTGAAAAGGGTTAATTCATAATTTTCAGCTGGTAAATCTGAGCACAGACATTTCTCCTCGATTCCATGCATGTATAGTCAAAGGACAGCTGGGATATGTCTGTAGTTACCTCATTGATGATTGGAAGTTACAAGTACATAGGTGGCATGAAAGGTGGACATTTCTTATGCACCTTAAATTGTGTAAATGATTACAATGGACCCATTCATGAGGGTCCTACTTCTAGCTATTTGGAAGTGGACAAGCACTGTGTATTCAAAGCCTGCTGAATAGAGGGCGGAAAGCAATATGTAGCAGAGCAGAGGTCTGTCCTCCGCTGCAAAAATTAAAAGCCAGCAACTACACATACTGCAGCTGCTGGCTTTTAACAATAGGACACTTACCTGTCCTGGAGTCCAGCGATGTCGACACAGCAACTAATGTTTCCATCAGTTGTCAGGTGCTGCCGTTGCCATTGAGGGTAAGGGAACCCGGCAGGGTAGCCTTACAGCTTCATGCCGGTAACCCTACTGCACATGCGCAAGGCTCCGCTCCTCTCTCCTACTGGCTCGGCGGCAGGGGAAGGAGGAGGGAGGAGGAGGGAACCCCAACAATGACATCAAAGGACATGGCCCAGACTTCCGAAAGTGGTATGAGGATACCTGTGAAAGACAGGTATCTGCTCCCCCCTCCCCCCCAAAAGGTACCAAATATGGTAGCAGGGGGGGAGCAGGCAAATGAGCGGAAGTTCCACTTTTGGGTGGAACTCAGCTTTAAGGATCTGCCCAGCTGGCCTACACGTCCAATGAGCCCTAATCATAATGATACCGCAAGGTTGCAGTGCGCCAACAAATAGCTAACATTGATTTAATCACTTAATCTTAGACATTTCCAGATGATTCACTTCCAGTCACTATTGGGCTTTTATATTGCCACAATACATTTTGTGTGTCTGTGCACGATTCTAAAACGGCAGTTATACATTCTGTATTGTTGCAGTTTGCAAAACTGTATGCATTGCAAGACCAATATTGCTACCAAATATTACTGTGGTTCAGAAGAAGTGGAGGGTAAAAGGAAATTGGTACTTTCTCTACCCCTCCCATTCAAAAAACAATGATTATAACAACATAATGCCTGATTGAAATGCAGTTTGTGATTTGGTTTTCAGCTGTTAAATAGACCCAATCCCAGATTCACCCAAACTGCCTGCAGAAGGCATTTTACATAACTTGGCAATTCCGCTTTACTTTATGTAAGATAACAGAGAACAGAGATAAGTAGAAACTTTTGACTTCTAAGTTAGTACTCTTCTGCACAGAACACTCATCATTTGAGACAGTTTTATCAACACAAGAAAATGCTATGTGGCTAATTTAGGTATGTATATTACAAAGATCCTCTTACATTTCCATAGAATTGAAAAATAGGAAGTGAATAATAACTCCTACACTCTGTTTAAATGGAATGTCATTTCTCTTAGCCTAAGATTAAGAGTTCAGGGACTTGGCTTGTTTACCATAATCCAGACTAACTGTGATCACGATTATTATAACAGAAATTCATGCATTCAATATCTATATTTTTTTCCAAGAAGAGTTGGTGCTCTGAAGAACAATGTAGAGAAACCAGATACTATCCGATAGGGATGAGCTTTATGTTCGGGTCAAACATGAGTTCGACTCAAACATTGGCTCTTCGATTGTTCATCAAAATACGAACATTATGGGGCGTTCATGCCAAATTCGATATCGCAGTGCATTGCTGTCTGATGATTGGCCAAGCATGCACTATGACTTGCATGCTTTGGCCAATCACAGCGCCATCAGCAAAGAGAGCCATAATTGCCCAAAGGCAGGGTGCCTTTGGCCAACTATGGCTCAGGGGGTTAAGTCCAAGCCCCACACTATATAAGGCCGCCTGCACGTCGGCCCTGTGTAGTGTGTTGCTGGCGTTGACCAAGAGAGAGTGTCATTTCATTTAGATTGAGCAGGCAGACAATTCAGTTAGCTGCAGTGTATTTAGTATATATATACATCCAGGCTTGCATATATACATATATATATTTATGGTCGGAGCCCTATATCCGATATGGACATAGATAACATTTATAGTTAAGATAAACTTACCATTGGAAATAGACCTGGAAGTGTGGACTTACCATATGAAATGGACCTGAAAGTGTGCCTTGGTCTAATGGCCGGTATGCCAAAAAAAGGGGGCATACCCTGGTTTTAAGAAATGATTATTCTGTAGAGAGAAATGAGATGAAATGAATGAAATGAAATAAATGCCTTGAAATGGGGATGGGAGGGTGGGTATCGCGCACAGGAAACCGACAAGCACCACAGGTGAGCGGGCTGCTTAAATACCCCCCGGACTCCTCCCATAAATTCAGGCCACCATACTGGCCTTCCTACTTATGGTCGGAGCCCTATATCCGATATGGACATAGATAACATTTATAGTTAAGATAAACTTATCCTTGGAAATAGACCTGGAAGTGTGGACTTACCATATGAAATGGACCTGAAAGTGTGCCTTGGTCTAATGGCCGGTATGCCAAAATAAGGGGGCAAAAACATTCAGGTAGGGTTATAATTTTATTGGTTTTCAGTTATTTATTGAGCCAATTTGGAGAATGCCTGTGCCATCTCTGTTTGTGGATTGGGGATATACCGGGCGAAGCAGCCTGATTTCCACCTGCCTAGTCTTCTGATGATGTGGTCTGGAACCCCGTGGCGGGACGCTGCGGAGGCTGCTCCGATGCGGAAGGAGTGTCCGGAATACTGACTAGGGTTAAGGTGAAGATTGCGGAGAAGTATTCTTATGTGTTTCACAAACTGAGAGGCGCTTAAGGGTTTAACTGGGAATGGTAGAAGGGGACTAGTGTCTGGTTGCTCAGGCAGGAGTGACCGGAGTCGATTGAGTACAGCGACTGGACACCAGTTGTTGTTAGTTTTGTAGAGGTGAATGTTCACTCCTGAGCCCGTTTGCTGAGTTTTAGAGACCTCGAGATGTAGGATGAAATGGTCTTGGTATTGAAGCAAGTGCCGTCTGCATAGTACTCGATCCGTGGGTTTGTAAGAGGTGAATTCACCAGGTCGCAGGAACCCATAGTAAGCTAAATATATGGCTGCTTGTAAGACCGTGCTGGGAAGCAGACCAAATGGCGAAGTAGCCAGAATAGTTGACATGTCCCTAAAGACCTAAAGATGGGCCCCGTAATGGGTAAGCGCTTGGTGCTGATGACTGGTTGTCGTTTCTGAATGCCCCTTAGAATGGCTCGTATAGCGTGTGATGAAAACAGTGAAGATTTCGTGGGGTCTTCAAGTGCCATGAAATGTTGAATGCCGGCTAGGTATAGCCGAATGGTATTGTAGGATAAGGCCAGCTGCGTGTGACAGTGTGCAGTGAAGGCCAGTACCTGTTTGATATCTGTTGGTCCTTTACGGCAGGACGTGAGGAATTTATTGAAGGCCTTCCAAGCTGTCTGGTAGGCTTTGAATGTGTTGTGAGAGAGCGAATGATTTATGAGTTGCGTAGCTCCGTGTAGATGTTGAACTAGTCCAGGGTCAGTTGTGACCAGACAGGGATAGGGGCCGACATTGGTTCGGCATCGGGAACCTGTTTGAAAAAGGAGGTATAATTAAAACGTGACAGTGCGCAGTGCGTCAGCTGCTGAGTTGAATCTGCCGGGAATAAATGCACAGTGTATATTGAACTGATGCTGTAAAGACAGTTGTACCAACCTGCGCAGGAAGGACATGACTGCTAGGGACTTGGACCTGCCTCTGTTGATGATGTCTGCCGTGGCCTGGTTGTCGGTGGTGAAGACTACGGTTTGTCCTGTCCAGTGGTGGCCCCAGAGTTGTGCAGCTGCCACTATGGGATAAAGCTCAAAGAGGGCAGATGTTTGAGAAAAGCCGGGTATCAACAGTATCTGTTGAGGCCAGGGTCCTGAAAACCAATGATGGCCAAAAATTGCCGCGAAACCTGTGGAGGCTGCAGCGTCTGTCACCACCTGGGGTGAATGGACCGAAACCATAGGTATAAATAGAGATATGCCATTCCAGGCGGACAAGAATTCCTCCCACATAGATAGGTCCGCTATAGCTGCGGAGTCTAGATTCAAAATCTGATCGGGGTCTTGAGTTTCTGACAGAAATCTAAGCAGGCGTGATACAAAGGTGCGGCCTTGTGGGATAATTCGCATAGCGAAGTTGAGCATACCCAGGAGAGACTGCAACTGTTTTTTGGTACAGCCCTTGGTGTGTGTAAACTCGTGAAGGACTGCCCTAATGCGTGTTAGTTTGTCGGGGGGGAGACTGGCTTGCATCGCGCAGGTATCCAAGCTGACCCCGAGAAAGGTGATGATGTGTGCTGGGCCGTCGACTTTGTGCTCATGGATGGGAACATTGAGGTTTCCAAAAATCACTCTAAGTTTGTCGAGGTCTCCTGGGGGCTTGCTGGGCGGTTCTATCAGTAGGAAGTCATCCAGGTAATGGATGACTTCATGACATTGACCCTTGTGTAATAGTATCCAAACGAGGGACTGAGCGAACGTGTCGAAGAGCCACGGGCTACTCTTTGAACCGAAGGTGAGTTTTGTGGCAAAATAATATGCCTCCTTCCATTTGATGCCATGCCAGCACCAAAGGGATGGGTGGATGGGCAGGAGCTTGAAGGCATCCGAGATGTCGGCTTTGGAGAGCCAGGCACCTGTACCTGCTTTGATGATCGCTTGTATTGCCATGTCGACGGAGGAATATTTTAGAGAAAACTCTTCGGAGGGGATCAGGGAATTGAGACTGGGTATGTGGGAAGAATGAGGCGCAGACAGGTCGTACACCAAACGCAATTTATTTGAGAACTTGCCCTTGACAAGCCCAATAGGGCTGACTCTCCATGTGCTGAAAGGGGGGCAAGTGAAAGGGCCTATCACGTAGTCTCGATCTACCTCTGCTTGTAAGAGCTGATCTATGGCTTGTCCGTCCATGGCTGCTGAACGAAGATTGGCACATTCGTGAGTACTGTGGGGTAGTGAAATGAGGCCGGTGTGAAAGCCTGCTGTGAAGCCTTGGATAAGGTAGGTGGCCAGGGAAGGGGTGGGATGTGAAGTGAGGTACAGTCCTAACCATAAGAGGTTGATCCGGCTTAGTCATGCCCTCTTGTGTTGTTTGACTTCACACAAATTCCTTGGGTGTGCTCTTTGGCATAAGGTGCAGATGTGAAGTAGACGGCACTGGCTGAAGTTGCAGGACCCATAGTTAAAATTGTTACAGATGGCTGCCCCTCCCACGGTTCGGACTGGGCGTCCGAGTTTGTCCACCTGAGGCGTTAGTTCAGGGGTCGACTGACCCTGAATTGTACCTGAGGTAGAGGGAAACTCGAAGGGCCGTCTGATCGCCGCATTGGCGCACCAGGTGGCAGTGTGGGTGGAAGACTGACAAATCGCACACAGAGGTGAGCGTAAGCCGGCAAAATGGCGGCAGAAGAGCTCTGTGTCCGTGAGACTCCAATCTGTCGTAGTCTGGAATTGTGTGAGTCTGGCGGCGGCCTTAGCTGAAAAGGAACGATGATAGTCGTAAAAAGCAAAACCTCCATACTTGTAGCCCAAGTCTACTACAGTATGGAGATACAAGTCCAGTTCTTGCCGCCTGCTAGGGGTGGCTGAGCACAGGACATCTCTGAGCATGCCAAAGGCCAGGGTAAATTCTGGGACTGATAGTTTGCGGTTCAATCTGGGGTCTTTGGCTTTAAGGACCACCGATATGTCTCCCCAGGAGTAGGCCTTATTTTCTGCCAAATCGTGCACGGAAATAAGGAGAGAGGCCAGGTTGATGTCCTTGCCGTCCAAAATGTCCTTCCTGATACTGGTTGGGACCAGATGGGAGGGGAAGACAATGGGGCTTGAGCCTAAGGTACCTGCAGGAAGAAGTGTCAAGGTTTGAGTTGCAGTTGGGTCGGGGACAGCCATGGCCGGTCGAGCCTCCAGAAGTGCAACCCTGGTTTGGACGTCTGTAACTGAGGTGGATAGAGATGACACCATCGTGTGTAATTGCGAGATGGCTGATGATATTGACTGGAGGGATGCCTGTTGGGAACTGGGTCCTGCTGCTGGTGGGGGAAAGAGGAGTTTGAAGAGCTCACCTTTCCTCGCTGTGGCGGGGAAGGGGACACCTCTGCGTCTGAGCTCTGCCGTCAGTTTGGGGATAGTCCATCCCCTGAGGGACTGCACGCTGCCGCTCTCTGAGACCGGAGAAGGTGACAGAGGGGCCGTGAAGTCTTCGCTGCCGGCCTGGCACATAGTTGCTCTGGTGAGAATCTCTTGAGCTTTATTTCCTGGTTGACTGTAACCTATTGGGGGTGACATGAATTTCAAGTTTTTCCTATGATCCGCTGAGTCATACTTACCCGACTTATTCTCCCATTCCCCTTTTTCTTTTTCTTTTTTTTCTTTTTTTTTTTACCTGGGGGGATATCGTCCAACCTGGTGCAGGGTGGACCTACTGAACTTTGACTGACCTGAGGAAAATGAAAGGTGATAATTCGTGAAGGGTTTGCTAACTAACTTGAAGCAACGATTTGTATGGTGCTTGCAATCTTTGTGACAATGAAATGATTCAAAATGTTTGCCTTGATTATGAAATGAATGAACTCCATGACAGAGGTCCGGCCTGGTTGTGTCGTGACTGATTCGACCATGAACCGGGCTCTGGGGCATGTATTGAAATGAGGCAACTGAAAACATTGGTGCACACCGGGACGAATCGGTGCCTGTTTGATGCATCTGGATTTGAATCGGAGCGCAGTATGAAATGAATGAGAGAAATGATTGCCTTGACCGAGGCTCGAGTTGGTTGTGCCGTGTTCTGCGACTGGCAACTAACCGAGCTCTGGTATAGGTATGGATACGGTTGAAACAAGCGAGGCATTCCGTGACGAATCGGTGCATCTCAGATGCGACTGGTTTCGAAACAGTGATGCGTTGTGGGAGTGAAATGGTAGTAATTGCATGACAGAGATACGGATCAGTCGCCCGATATCTGCGACTAGCTATGATCCGGACTCTGGAGCATGTTTCAGAAATAAGGCCAAGCCCTGGGGCACGCCGTAACGAATCGATGCATGGAAGGTGCAACTGGATTCGAAGCGGAGCGCGGTAAGTGCAGGTGTAACATATCAGTTGCCATGACGGAGGCTCGAATCGGTCATGCTGTTGTAGCGACTGACTACGAATCGGACTCCGGAGCATGTACTGAAATGTGGCCAATCCTGGGGCACGCCGAGACGAATCGATGCATTTCCATGCGACTGCATTCATGTCGGAACGTGATACGTGGAAATGAAATGATAACCATGACAGAGGTACGAATGACTGATAATAACGTAACTCTGGAGCATGTATAGAAATGAGGCCAATCCTGGGGCACGCCGAGACGAATCGGTGCATTTCCATGCGACTGAATTCATGTCGGAACGTGATACGTGAAAATGAAATGATAACCATGACAGAGGTACGAATGACTGATAATAACGTAACTCTGGAGCATGTATAGAAATGAGGCCATAATAACTGGGGCACACCGGAACGAATCGGTGCATCTTTTTGGTGCGACTGGATTCGAATCGGAGCGCGGTAGGTGACTGAAATGAGAAATGTTTGAAATGATTTGAAATGTCAGAAATGAGTTTAGAAATGTTTCAGAAATGAGAAATGATTGGTATCGAACTGACTTGATCCGATAAATTGCAAATTGCGACTCGCTATGGCTGTCTATAGACGCATATTTAAAATACCGACATGCTAGAAATGAAGCGACGTCTGCGTCGCGGTGCTTTGTCGAGTAAGACGAAAATGGTAACATGACGATGGTACGAGCGATATACATTGCAGTTATGTTTTGTGAAATGCGAGTAATACGTAAATTTGAAATCACGGTTTAGTGACATGATATGAAAAACGAAAAACAAAGTCCGACGGGGCCCTACCTGCGACAGCCAAGCCAGACGCGTGGTACGAACTACGAACGGTAAACGCGGACTTCGAAAGTTTTGAGCACGGAATAACGAATACGGGAACTTGCGAGGCAAGAACTTGCGGACGCTGGTATTCGAATAGTCGGCCTAGTGACGTATATCGCGCACAGGAAACCGACAAGCACCACAGGTGAGCGGGCTGCTTAAATACCCCCCGGACTCCTCCCATAAATTCAGGCCACCATACTGGCCTTCCTACATATATATATATATATATATAAAATATATTTATATATATATATATATACACACACTGTATCCAGTTTAGCTAGATCTGACTACAGGCCATTCCTGGTGTACTGTTTCTAATATACTTCAGGCAGGCAGGTGATTCAGTGAGCTGCAGTGCATTTAATATATATATATATATAGAGTCTCGTATATATATATACATCCACTTTATCCAGTGTAGCTAGATCTGACTGCAGGCTGTTCCTGGTGTACTTATTCTAATATACTGGCAGGCAGGCAGGCATACATATATGTATCCACTGCATTCCAGTCTAGTCAAGCCTATATCTGACTGCAGGCCATTCCTGGTGTATGTTTTCAAATATACTTTCAGGCAGGCAGGCGATTCAGTGAGCTGCAGTGCATAAAATATATATACAGTCTCCTACATATATATATCCACTGCATTCTAGTCTAGCCAAGCCTATATATGACTGCAGGCCATTCCTGGTGTATGTTTTCAAATATACTTTCAGGCAGGCAGGGGATTCAGTGAGCTGCAGTGTATAAAATATATATAAAGTCTCCTACATATATATCCACTGCATTCTAGTCTAACCAAGCTTATATCTGACTGCAGGCCATTCCTGGTGTATGTTTTCAAATACACTTTCAGACAGGCAGGCAGGTGATTCAGTTTTCTGCAGTGCATAAAATATATATACAGTCTCCTACATATATCCACTGAATTCGAGTCTAGCCAAGCCTATATTTGACTGCAGGTCATTTTTCTGCCCCATGGTTCCAGCAACCATCGCCAGCATCTGATTTACATGGTGCAGGAATACCTAGGGGCAAGATCAGACTTGGAGACCTTTCTAACCGAAAATCCACTGAGGTTTTGAGGATGGATCACTGGCCAGAGCTTGCACAATATGCAATTGAGCTACTGGCCTGTCCTGTATCCAGCGTTCTTTCTGAACGCACATTCAGTGCTGCTGGAGGCTTTGTAACCGATCACAGAGTGCGCCTGTCTACAGACTCAGTTGATCAGCTCACATTAACAAAAATGAATCAGTCTTGGATCACCAGCTACCAAGCACCTGATGCTGATGTAACCAAATAATTTTTCTATGAATGTAAGATCCCTTGAAGACTGCCTATGCTGAGTGACTATCCTTTTCCTCCTCAATGTTCATGTTGCTAGCTTCTAAGAACATTTTTGTTTCAGGGAACCACCACCAGTGCCTAAGGCCAAATTTTCCTGCCCCTGTTTAACAGGGACGTATAATTATACTTTTTTCTGTAATATTTTGAAGCAGGGCTTGTTCTTGCACTCAAATAGAGTATCTGTGAGGGGTTGCAGTGTTGTGGCACCACCACCAGTGCCTAAGGCCCAATTTTTCCGCCCCTGTTTAACAGGGGCGTGTATTTACAATTTTTGCGATCACCGGCTCTTCCTACTTACATTGTGATCAGCCGTGATTGGACACGGCTGATCATGTGGTAAAGAGTCTCCGTCAGAGACTCTTTACCTAGATCGGAGTTGCGGTGTGTCAGACTGACACACCGCAACTACGATCACCTCAGCGGCTTAATATCCTGATCACGTCATATGACATCCGGTCAGGATATTGAAACCACTTTGCCACCGTCATTTTGCTATATGGCGGGCGGCAAGTGGTTAAATACTTATTCTATCCTTCACAGTGGTAGTAAACTCCGCTTTTGAACTTTTACCTACAGGTAAGCCTATAATAAGGGATACCTTCCCAGAGTAATGCAGTATCATTATGGTGACTAGGGATGGGCCGAACGGACCCCTGTTCGCACCAGAATTTCCAAACACCGCGAAAGTTCGGACCCAAATCACGAACCCCATTAAAGTCAATTGGATCCGAACATCAAAAATCAGAACTGCCCATTTTAAAGGCTTATATGCAAGTAATTGGGCATACAATGGTTATAGGGGTCCGGGTCCTGCCCTGTGGGATATGTATCAATAAAAAAAAGGCTGTAAAAAACATCATTTTTAAATGAGCAATGATGTTTTGATTTTAAAGTGAAAGCCTAAAAATGAAAAATTCCATCCAATACAGTGCCTGGGGGGTACCCTTAGTCTGCCTGTAAAGTGGCAGATCTGTACCATGTCTAGAATCTGCTGCAACAATATTTGCATTTATAAAGCCAAAAAATTTTCCCTGCAAGCTGCCTTTATTTTGCTCAGTAACAGCTGGGGAGCCAGTGTGTATGATGAGGCCACAATGTAGTGCACTGGGAACAATATTAGAGATTTTTTGGATACATTCTGGTGTCACTTTGACTTTGTATAGAAGTAATGGGTGCGTAAAAATTGGTCTTTGGGTGTCGGTGGCGCCTTCCCACCATAACCCAAGAGAGGTAATCTTGATGAAAGCAAGAATTGGCCTTGCTGTAAAAAAATGCAATGATGTGCACCTGTCAAACAGGTGCAGAAAAATGACTCTTTGGGTGTCGAGGGCGCCTTTCCACCGTAACCCTATAGAGGTAATCTTGATGAAAGCAAGAATTGGCCTTGCTGTAAAAAATTGCAATGATGTGTCCCTGTCAAACAGGTGCAGAAAAACTGGTCTTTGGGTGTCGGTGGCGCCTTCCCACCGTAACCCTATAGAGGTACTCTTGATGAAAGCAAGAATTTGCCTTGCTGTAAAAAATTGCAATGATATGCACAGGTGCAGAAAAATTACTCTTTGGGCGTCGAGGGTGCATTCCCACCGCAACCCTGCTCTTGAGTAAGGCAAAAAAAATTGCAATGATATGCACCTGTCAAACAGGTGCTGAAAAATTGGTCAGTGGGTGTTAATTGTGCCCATGAAACCTATACAAAAACATTCTTCCAGATGAAATGAGTGAACACCCTCAAAGCTAGACAGCCTTGAAGTCCTACAGAGATTCCACATCCCAAAAAGTCTTAATCCGTGACATCGGCATCAGAAGCTTCATAGCTGGTAATCCAGGACTGATTCATTTTTATAAAAGTCAAACGGTCCACGGAGTCTGTGGACAGACGCGTTCTATGATCAGTAATGAAACCTCCTGCAGCACTGAATGCCCGTTCTGAAAGCACGCTGGATGCAGGGCATCCTAACAACTCAATAGCATACTGGGCAAGTTCTGGCCAGTGGTCTATTCTCATGACCCAGTAAGTCAGTGGATCATTAGCTGGAAAGCTCTCCATCTCTGTTTTGGCCCTGAGGTAATCGTCCACCATGTGATGCAGACGCTGCTGATGGGATGTGGAAGCTGACAGCCCTGGGCGGCTAGGACTAAAAAAATTCCGAAATGCCTCACTTAGGTGGATGCCTTCTCCAAAGCTCGTCTCTTGACCAACAGAAGACTCAAAACAACGTTTTCCACGACACTGTAACCTACTGGAGTCAAGAAAAACATTCAATAACTTTAACGTGTCCTCAAGAGATTTTATCTTCTGCACTCTCTGCCGGGACGGGATGAGTTCTGAGACCTTCCCCTTATAACGGTGGTAAAGGAGGGTTGCCAACCAGTAATCATCCTTCTCCTTTATGCCATGTATTCTTGGGTCCTTTTGGAGGCTTTGAAGCATGAGGTTGCCCATGTGCCTCAAATTTGCCAAGGGATGAGAAACAGACTCCTCTGGGTCATTTAGGATGACAGCATCTGGAACATCCTCCTCCCAGCCACGTACTATTTCCAAGGGTCCTGGGGTTGGAAAGCCATCGCTTACAGATTGACGCATGTCTTCCTCTTCTTCGAAGCCTATGAAAGTGCCAGAATCCTCCTCCTCATCCTCCTCCCCTCTCTCCTGTGTGTTGTGTGACATAGGTATTATGGTGTCTGGATAAAGTGAACCTTGAGAGGAAAGGAAGTCCTCCTCTTCCTCCTGCTGCTCTGCCTCCAGTGCCCTGTTCATAATGTCACTGATGCATGCACTGTCACGGCTCACCATCCTTGCGGCCTCCTCAAATGGTGACAACACAGTGCATGCATCCTTAATGATCAGCCATTGGCGTGGGGAAAAAAAGCTGAGGCAGCCTGAGCTTGTCGTTGTGCCGTATTCACACAGGTACTCGTTGATGGCCCTCTGTTGCATGTATTGACAAAGTCGAGTTCCACCTGGTAGGCATGTTACAAATCGGGCGGTTTACGGGCAGGTGGATTTCCCGCTGAATTTCAGCCAACTGAGGACTAGCTGTGTATGACCACCTGAAATGGCTACAGACTCTTCTGGCCAGCTTTGGCACATCTTGCAACCCTGGGTACGTATTTAGGAAATGCTGCACCACCAAATTGAGGACATGTGCAAGGCATGGCACATGTGTCAACTTTCCCTGTCAAAGGGCAGACAGGAGGTTTGAGCCATTATTGCACACCACTATTTCTGGCTCCAGCTGGTGTGGTGTGAACCACCTCTGGGCCTGTACCTGCAGAGCTGCAAGAATCTCTGCTCCTGTCCCCTAAACACACCAGCTGAAGCACTGCATGGCACCTTTTAGCCTGACTCTGGGAATAGCCCTTTGAACGATTGTCCTTTGTTCATAGGACAATTCTGCAGAGGGGGGCATGGAGGTGGCAGAGGAGGAGGAGGAGAGGGTAGAGCTCACAGGTCTGGCATCATCACCACCAGCTGTATGGAGATGTGGGGGCACAACAAGCTGCAGCATCGAGCCCTGTCCTGCATCCTTTCTAGTTGCAAGCAGATTTATCCAGTGTGCTGCGAACGAATATATCATCCCTGTCCATGCTTGCTGGACCATGTGTCAGGAGTAAGGTGGATTTTACGCCTAACTGTCTTGCCCAATGATGCCAGAACATTCCCTTCAATGTGATGGCAGAGAGATGTTACAGCCTTACGTGAAAAGTAGTAGCGACTGGGAACCTGACATTGTGGTACAGCACATTGTGCAAATTCATGGAAGGGGGCAGAATCCACCAGGCAGAAAGGCAGAAGTTGGAAAACCAACAGCTTTGACAAGCTTGCATTTAAACAACATGTGGATGGCAGGGACTGTATTTTTCTTTTCCACTGCAGTAGATGGGACAGAGAAATTTGCCGGCTACAGTCTACAGCTGGTGGTGTGCTGCTCGCAAATGTGCTGCTAGGACCTGGGACACCCTGTGCTATACCATCATCCCTGTCAGTGGAGGCTGCTGAGAGGTAATGACTCAGTATTGCAGGGGCAGACTGAAGTGAGTAAGGAGTAGGAGGAGGAGGGACAGATTTGTGCCTCTTTTGTGTGGCTTTTAGGTGCTCTTGTCAATGGGCTGAGTGGTTGGACGTTACATGCCTTGTTAAGCATGTGGTACCCAAATAGTTGGTGTTTTTGCCACGTTTGATGTGCCTGAGACACAGTTTGCAGATAGCAACAGTGCAATCTGCTGCAGATGTGCTTAAAAAGGCCCAGACAGCTGAGCATTGGAGAGTGAGATAACAGCTGCAGAATGCTTTCTTGATGTCGGCCTCCTTGGGGTTGTGCCGCCTCACCTTCTGTTTCTTCTTCTGCTCTATCTGGCACCCAAGTCGCATCAGTGACCTTATCATCATAATCATCATCTCCATCTCCTCCATCTTCATCATTACCACTGGAAACAACTTGGCAATACGTTGCGGCTTGGGAAACATGAATGCCAATTTGTCTACCAGTGTTCCTCCCTCTCTCTAAGCTCATGTTCCTGCCATCCTCAACCTCAGGACCAACATCTGAATCCGGTAATGGCTGGGCATCATCAAGGAGCAAGTGGCTGATGCTGTGGTCAAATAACTCAGCTGACTCCTCAATGGCTGATGTTGGGGCTATGGCAGGAATAGATTTGGACAAGGAGGCAGGTTTATCCACTCTGGCAACTGCAGGGGACTGCACACTTGTCTCTGCTTGCGTGACAGAGGATGAGGAGGATGAAGAAGGTTTAGTAAGCCAGTCCACCACCTGCTCTGTATGCTATGGCTGGATAGCACAGGCAAACTCACTTAACAGAGGAAATGATGCCCTGCCTGAGGACTGACCACCACGTCCACCTTTGCCTGTGGACACATATGTTGCTGGCCCCCTTACAGTGCCAAGGGAATGTCTGCCTCTTCTTGTTGTCCTCCCAGACATTATTGGGAGGGAGGGGGCAGTTCTTATAAGCAAATGTAAAGAAGAAGTTGAAATCTGTATGTAGATGCACTTTAATCAATGTAAAGAGGTGTTTGGTGCACTTTAATCTGAGTACTCACACTACACAGACACACTCCATGAATACACTATAATATACTGCAATATAAAGTGCCAAATGTACAATGACGCACAGAAATATATGGCGTTAAACTGGCAGTAACGCACACAAAAGTAAAAGGTGTTAAACTGGCAGTAACGCACAAAACTATATGGCGTTAAACTGGAAGTAACGCACACAGAACTATATGGTGTTAAACTGGTAGTAACGCACACAGAACTATATGGCATTATACTGGCACTAATGCACAAAGAAGTAAATGTCGTTAAACTGGTAGTAACACACACAAAAGTAAATGGCGTTACACTGTCAGTAACGCACAAAACTGTATGACGTTAAACTGGCAGTAACTCACATAGAACTATATAATTAAACTGGCAGTAACACACACAGAACTATATGGCTTTAAACTGGCAGTAACTCACACAGAACTAAATGGCATTAAACTGGCAGTAACGCACACAAAACTATATAGCGTTAAACTGGCAGTAACGCACACAAAACTATATGGCGTTAAACTGGCAGTAACGCACACAGAACTATTTGGCGTTAAACTGGCAGTAACGCACACAGAAGTAAATGGCATTAAACTGGCAGTAACACACAAAACTATATGGCGTTAAACTGGCAGTAACGCACACAGAACTATATGGCGTTAAACTGGCAGTAATGCACACAGAACTATATGGTGTTAAACTGGCAGTAACACACAAAACTATATGGCGTTAAACTGGCAGTAACGCACACAGAACTATATGGCGTTAAACTGGCAGTAACGCACAAAGAACTATATGGCGTTAAACTGGCAGTAACACACACAAAACTATATAGCGTTAAACTGGCAGTAATGCACACAAAACTATATGGCGCTAAACTGGCAGTAACGTACACAGAACTATATGGCATTAAACTGCCAGTAACGCACACAGAAGTAAATGGCGTTAAACTGGCAGTAACACACAAAACTATATGGCGTTAAACTGGCAGTAACACACACAGAACTATATGGCGTTAAACTGGCAATAATGCACACAGAACTATATGGCGTTAAACTGGCAGTAACGCACACAGAACTATATGGCGTTAAACTGGCAGTAACACACACAAAACTATATGGCGTTAAACTGGCAGTAACGCACACAGAACTATATGGTGTTAAACTGGCAGTAACGCACACAAAACTATATGGCGTTAAACTGGCAGTAACACACACAGAAGAAAATGACGTTAAACTGGCAGTAACGCAATCAAACAGATGGTGTTCAACCATCACTACACTGACACTATCTGAACTGTCCCTACTCTAGCTATACACTAATGTAAAGATTACTGACACAGTCTCACTACACTACACTAAAACTATCTGAGCTGTCCCTACTCTACACTAATGTATGTATGAATGACACGGTCTCACTATACTACAGTGAAACTATCTGAGCTGTCCCTACTCTAGCTGCACACTATGCAAAGCTGAATGATGGTCCTCCTCGCTACATTTACACTAGCCCTAGACTGACACTAAACTAATATTCTACACTGACAATCGAAACAAAATAGCACAGTATAGCAGACTAACTAACTAATAGAGCCCTGTTCTATCTCTCTCCATGCTGAAATCACACTGAAAATGGCTTCCATTGAAAGAATACTTTTATACTGTAGGGAATGAGCCATGATTTTTTTTTTTTTTTTTTTTTTAAATTCAATGCTTTTTATTCGTGTTCATACAAAATACATCACATCATACAATATACATATATCATCATAACAAAAGAAAAACAGAGAAGAAAAAAGGAAGAAAAAACCACCTTCTTTCTTATCCAATGTATGTATCACTTCTATAAGAGGTATTTTCTCAATTTTTCTCCCATTTTACTCCATCGGGTCCTAGTCTATAGTCAAGTATCCAGCCCACTCTCAATCATAATTACCCTACGTACATACTTCTACCAATATATAAAAACTACATCTTCCCTTTCCTCTCTAAACTGTCTTCACTACTTAGGGTGGTTCATCTTCATAAGCCAGGGGTTCCACATTTTCTCAAATTCCTTGATGTTCCCTCCCCTTACATAGACTATCCTTTCTTTCCTTATTGTTTCCCACACCGTTTTGGACCAGTTCTCTACTGTAGGGGGTTTCTCTGCTTGCCATCTCCTCGCTATTTCCTTTCTTGCCTGGTAGAGGCATCTCCGTACTGCATTTATTTTCGCCCTCCTGCTACCTAGATCTCCCCCCACCCCCAATATACACATTTTCGGGTTTGCGCTAAGATCTAGGTTAAAGACCTTGTTTATGGACTCAACTACTTCCATCCAGTAGCGAACTAACTTGGGGCATTTCCATAACATGTGCATCAAATCTCCTGTATATTGACACCTGGGACATTTGTCATCTACCCTTCTCCCATACTTAAACAATTTTTCTGGAGTATAATATGCCCTATGTAAGAGCAGTAAATGTGAAAATTTCTGAGCGGGTGAGACCGAGACCTGGTGACTCCCCTCCAATATCTCTTTCCATTGCGTATCCTATATTGTCCCCAGGTCCGACTCCCACTCTCTTCTACATTTAAGTTTAACTGGTTCCTCCCTGCTG
Organism: Lithobates clamitans; assembly: GCA_037952925.1. Taxonomy (NCBI): domain Eukaryota; kingdom Metazoa; phylum Chordata; class Amphibia; order Anura; family Ranidae; genus Lithobates; species Lithobates clamitans. The sequence goes on from JBBGZY010000637.1 coordinate 6,600,210, forward strand.
TATCGGCATATATGTTGGTAAAACTCTGCGATTAATCCCTTTGATCCCTCCACACTCTCTAATTTTTGGAAGATGGGAGATTGACTCCATTTCGGACCTTGCTCCCCAAATTGGGCCTGCAGAGCATGCCTAATCTGTATATAGTTAAAGTATGAGTGACTCGAGATACCAAATTCCTCCCTTAAGGCGGCAAAGGTCTTTAACATGTTGCCATCATATAGTTGTTCCAATTTAACTATCCCCTTTGATTCCCAAGTCATAATTTTACCTATTTGTGACAGTTCTTGATAGTTCTTATTATCCCAAAGAGGACTACACCTCCCTTCTCCCTCCATGCCCTTCATTCCTTTAATAAAATTCCATACTTTTGACATTAATTTGACCGTGGGGGTTCTATATACAAACGAATTTGCCTCCAAAACCTCCAAAACCCGCCTATGGGGCGCTCCCTCAGTCATTATTGCTGTATTGTTATTACCCATAGGACCGTGACCCGTTCTCAGGTGTTGCAGCTGAGCTGCCAAAAAGTAGCTACGAGGGTGTGGAATCGCCATACCTCCCTCAGTCACTGCCAGCTGTAATGTTTGTAAACTAATCCTGGAGTGTCCTCCCTTCCATATCAACCCCCTAAACAGCATGTCCATTTTTTTGAACCATTTACCATTGATCCATACTGGTGAGTTATACAAAATGTACAATAACTGGGGCAGCCATAGCATTTTGATTAGGTTGCACCTTCCAGCTACCGACAATGGGAGTCTCTTCCATATATCAATCTTTTTCCTAAATTTCACCAATAAGGGGACTAAGTTATTATGTAAAAAATCCTCCGAGTCTTTAGTTATATGGATGCCAAGATATTTTGTTTTCTCCACTATTTTTAGCGGGGTTTCTTCCAGAAAGGGACCTTGCTTAATTGGGTCTATTGGTAACAAGATCGACTTCTCCCAGTTTATGGAGAGACCCGAGACCTCCCCAAAATCTGAGAATACACCCATCACCTGTCTGAGCGATCCCTCCGTATCCCCCAGGAAGATAAGTACATCGTCCGCGTATAACGCGATCCTCTCTTCCCTCATCCTTCTCCTGAAGCCTTCCATATTTCTATTTTGTCTTACCGCAGCGGCCACTGGTTCCATTGCCAAAGCAAAGATCAGAGGTGACAAGGGGCACCCTTGTCTTGTACCTCTCTCCAGGCAAAACTTACTCGAGAGTACATTATTGATTCTGATCTTTGCTTGGGGTCCATTGTATAGAATTTTTACCCATTTACTGAAAGTGGGACCAAAGCCATATGCCTTCAGTATATACCAGATAAAACCCCATTCAAGGCTATCAAATGCCTTTATAACATCCAACGTTACTACAGCTCTGGAACCCGAGTTTTCAGTTGGAATTTGTAAATTTAAAAAAAACCGCCTAATATTTTCGCTTGTTGATCTCTGTGGGATGAACCCAGTTTGATCCGGATGAACTAATTTATGGATTATTTTTTGTAGCCTAGTGGCGAGAATCTTAGCCAAGATTTTTGCATCTGAACACAGTAACGAGATGGGTCTATATGATGCAGGTTCCAGGGGGTCTTTCCCTTCTTTAGGTATCATTATTATTGTGGCCTCAGTCATTGATTCAGTTAGTTTCCCCTCCTGGTATGCCCACTCAAACACCCTGAGAAGCTCCGGTAATAATATCTCCCCATAGTTCTTATAAATCTCTGCAGGGAGACCATCAGGACCGGGAGATTTTTTATTGGCCAGTTCCTTCACGGCCATTTTAATATCTTCTAATGTTATCGGAGCTTCCAGTGCCTCAGCGTCCAACCTCGACAAGGAGGGCAATTCTATTTTCCTGAAAAATTCGTCCAATGCCAGCCCACCCGCTGTCCCCCGGGACTTATATAATTCCTCATAATATATTTTTTTTTTTCAAATTATAAGTTTATTAAAGAGCAAGAGAGGACGTAGGTCCAACCTGGTAACATAAGGCATGTACATACATTCTTTTTTGAGGACACAGCCTCCAATGGTATAAAATCGCTTTATATATATACAGTAATGAATATTTCTTTGTAAGTAAACCATTGTGTAACATTAATAAGCCTTATATGTATGACTAAGACAAAATATGTGGGAGGAAACGAACCTCTCCGTTTCCAATTTTATGTATCTAATCCTATTAAAACTATAGAAAGAAAAAGAATCTAAATAGAGACAGAAAGATAGGAGTTAGGAAGAAAGGAAAAGGGGGGGGGACAGGGGGGGTAGGGAAAGAGGGGAGGGAAAGGAGGGGACAGGTAGACTGCCATCTCGCACATTCCCTGGCAGGTTCGAGACTGATCAACGCTGTACGTTTTTCGCGAATGGAAGCATATCATAGGTGGTCTTTCCTAATCGGGTGAGTTCCCTTCCAGAAGCGTCTGCCCTTCATCTGAAAAGATAAACATGTTCCACCCGGACCAAGTCCTGGAAAACAGTTCGCTTTGATTTCTAGCGGTCAAGATCAGATCTTCCATTCTCTTGATGTCCTCCACCTTTCTGATCCACATACCAACTGAGGGGGGCTGTGTAGATTTCCAGAGCAAGGGAATACATGCCTTGGCAGCATCTAGTAGATGCCGGATCAGTGATTTTTTGTACACTTTACTAGTCGAGGTGGTGGCGTGGAGCAGAAATAGGGCGGGATCATTTGACATTGTTCGTTCAGAGAACTTCTGCATAATGTTTTGGATGTCCCTCCAGAACCTCTCCAATAATGGGCATGTCCAGAAAATGTGGAGGATGGTGCCAAGATCACTAAGGCATCTCCAACATCTATCCGATGTGGAGGGGAACATCTTATGTAATTTTACAGGAGTATTGTACCACCTAGTGATCAGTTTGTAATTAGTCTCCTGCATTTTCGTGCAGATCGAGGATCTGTATGTGAAATGGATTATATTCTGCTTCTGACGTGACGTAAATTTACATTGTAGGTCCCGTTCCCAGGAGTCTAAGCTTTGCAAACTGAAGTTGTCTGGGGGTGTAATTAACAATTGGTATGTGGCTGATAAGGTATGTGGCATGGGATCCTCTTCCGTGCAATATGTTTCGTATGTTGTCAGAGGCTGGTTGAAGCTATTGGGGGGTGGTAGTGTTTTGAGGAAATGATCTAGTTGAAGAGCTCTTAAAAAATCTAACTTAAAAGGGCCAGCTGGGTTCCTAAGTTCCGTTATAGTAGGCCAGTTTCCGCCCAGGAGAAAGTGAGAGGCCTGGAAGTGATTAGAACTCTTTAGGGATATAAATAATGGATCTGTGTACCCTGGAGTGAACTCTGGCGTGCCTAAGATTGGACGGATCGGGGATATTGGTGATGTAAGGTGGAATTGTACGAATAGGGTTGAGCATATGCGCGTGGTCACACCTATAAGGGGATGTCTTTTCATGTAACTTGGAAGTAAATTGTAGCACCATGGCGCTCTGATAAGGGGTATGTCACATTGTAATTGTTCCAAATTGGTCCAAAGTTTAGTAGACTGATGTCGATTCCAGTCTATGAGTCTGACCAGATGAGTTGCGTAGTAATACTTACGGAGGTCTGGTACTGCCAGACCACCGTAAAGTTTGGGTAGGGTAAGGAGCTTCCTGGAGAGTCTGGGCTTTTTATTGGCCCAAATGAAGTCGGAGAATAATTTACTAGTTTGGGCAAAATATGTTGAAGGGATCTGAATTGGTAGAGCTTGTAACAAATATAAAAATTTGGGGAGTATACTCATCTTGAGAATATTGCATCTCCCGAACCATGAGTGTAGACCTGTCTGCCATTTGGTCAATAAGGACCGGATCGTATGTAATAGCGGGGGGAAATTTAGCGCAAATACATGAGATATTTTGGAGGGGATGTGAGTACCCTAATATTTCAGAGCCTTAGTTGTCCATTTGAAACTGAAGCTTTCTCTAAGGGATATAAGTAGTCGGGAATGTAGTCCTATGCCCATAGCTTCGGACTTGGTAAGGTTAATTTTCAGGTTGGATATATTACTATATTCTCTAAATTCCTGCAGAAGATTTGGGAGGGATATCATCGGGTCAGTAAGTGTGAACAACATGTCATCCGCGTACGCGGTTACTTTCTGTTGGGAATTACCTATCTCAACTCCATTTATGTTTTGATTAGCTCTTATAGTGCACAGGAAGGGCTCCAGTGACAGGGCGAAGAGAAGTGGGGATAACGGGCACCCTTGACGGGTTCCGTTTTTGATCGTAAACGAGTCGGATAAAATCCCATTAGCTCGAACCCGGGCCGTGGGATCTGAGTAGAGTGAGTTTATCCAGTTGAGCATCGTGTTTCCCAAGCCCACATAGCCCAAAACGGAGGTCATGTAGTGCCAGTTCACCCTGTCAAAGGCCTTCTCTGCGTCTATACTCAAAAGAACACATGGAGTTTTATTCTGATTAACTATGTGGACAAGGTTCAGCACTTTAATCGTGTTGTCCCTAGCTTCTCTGGTTGGGACGAATCCAACTTGATCCAGATGGATCAAATCTGGGAGGTATTTTTGGATCCTGTTGGCTATAATTTTAGTAAAGATTTTCAGGTCTACGTTGAGGAGAGAGATAGGCCTATAACTTCCGCAGGCCGAAGGATCTTTCCCCTCCTTAAGTATCACTGCTATATGGGCGGCTAGAGTGTCCCTAGGGATGGTCGTACCTGAGCCTAATGAGTTAAAGAAATTAAGCATAGGTTCTCCCAGGGATTGGAGCAGGATTTTGTAATATTGCACTGTTAACCCATCAGGTCCCGGAGCTTTTCCCGATTTACTCGCACTTATCGCTACCTGTAGTTCTTCTATGGTTATCGGTTCCTCTAGGGACTCCCTAGTTTCAATGGGGAGTGTGGGTAGACCTGAGCCGTGAAGGTATGCGTCAATTTGGTCTTGTGGAGAGGGAGGTCGTTGTAGATTGTATAGTGACGCGTAGAAATCTCTAAATTCTTTAGCAATATTTCGGGGTAGTGTAACTTTCTGGCCTGAGGGTGTCATGACTTGGGGGATGTAATTCGCTAACACCTGTTCTTTTAGGGAGTTAGCTAGGAGTTTACCGCACTTGTTCCCTGATTCGTAATTTTTGCGTCGGCAGATCTGAATCGCCGCTTTGGCCCGAAATAACATGAGGTCCGTAATTTTATTACGTAAAAGTAGGATTTCTGCCTCATTGGAGGGTGTTTGGGCGTGTTTGTGTCTAGCTTCAACTATGTGCAACTCATCCAAAAGAGCTTTCATTTGGGTTGTGCGTTGTCTTTTAACCCGTGCCCCGTGTTTGATTAGGACACCACGGATTACTGCCTTGTGTGCCTCCCAAATTATGCCGGGGTCACTGTTTGGGGCGATGTTGGTCTTAAAGTAAAAGTCTAATTCTTTAATTACATCCTTACAGATGTCTTCGTCCTGAAGGAGACTTTCATTAAGTCTCCACGTCCGAGTTTTGGAGGAAAGGTTGTCAGTCAGGGCATATGTTAACATTATTGGAGCATGGTCTGACCATGTAATTGATTCAATCGAGGAACTGCGGACAGCGTGTAGTTGGGGATGAGGGATTAGGAAGTAATCTATTCGGGAGTATATTTTATGTGGAGGGGAGTAGAAAGTGTAGTCCCTCTCAGTTGGATGAAGAAGTCTCCAAACATCAATCATTTGGGCTTTGTGTAGAGAGCGTGCAATACGCTTCCGGGTAGCTGGTGTGATTGAGGAATGACCTGAAGAGGTATCCCCTGCCGGGATCAACGGAATGTTGAAATCCCCACCCAGGATTAACTGACCTCTCCGGAATTCCATCAAGGCTTCTATTGTTTTATTTATGAAATAGTCTTGTTGACTATTAGGTGCATACAGATTGGCCAGTGTTACTTCTATCCCCCCAATATCTCCTCTGAGGAACAGATAACGTCCCTCTGGGTCAGTTTTTGCTTCCGCGCATGTCCATGGGACCGAGCGGGAGATGAGGATGGAGACTCCTCGTGATTTAGCCTCAGCAAAAGTGGAGTGATAGGCCCACGGGTACAATTTGTTTTTCAGGATTGGGAGGTTGCCACTTTTAAAGTGAGTTTCCTGTAGGAATGCTACGTTAGTTTTATGTCTACGAAGATCATTGATCAACATCCTCCTCTTTTCAGGCACATTAAGGCCCTTCACATTTAACGAGAACACATTTATCGTCTCCATGTTCCCCAGCTGAGAGTTATAAGGTGGGAAGATATGTGGGTTCGGGTTTAGGAAGGGGGAGGGGGGGGGGTGGGAAGAAGAGGAGAAAGAGAGAAAGGGAGTAGGAATAAATCAAATAAATAATAGATAGAAAAAGATATATTAAGTTTGCACTCTTCAGGTGCAGTAGTGTTGAACTAAAGAGGTAGCACAATAGTGCTAATACGCTCACCAGTTAATCACTGGTAAACGAGCGTAATCCTAAGTGGAGGTGTGGGAAGCGACAGTCAGATTGGAACTCATCGACCTCTCTCTCCCAACTCACTGTAATTAGGTATGATATTATTGGTATATATACGGCTAGAAAACATTTTTAGGTAAGATTACAAGACAGAATAGAACATTAAAACAACCTGTCACAACGGGATGAAGAACCATGTGTTGTGTTGCCCTCAGGCAGTCACTTAACGTTCCCGACTAGATCCTCCGCTAATTTTGGCTGAGCCCATAGAAGTAGTGGACCTACCCCCCCGTGTATAGGTAAGTGTGTTATTCCCCAGTGTAGATTTCGGTTCTGTTTACCTTAAGCTGTAGTCTGGGAAGATAACACTTCTAAAAACTGTGGCCATTTTCCTATTAGATTCCTCATAATGAGGTTGTAATCTTTTCCTATTTTCTATCACCACCTGAGTCATTAGGAGTCCTGTGTGATAGACCTCTCTGTACAAACATCTTTTGTAAAGGCATGCATATATCAAAAGTACAGACATTTAAGAATATCAGAGAATGCTTCTAATTCAGAGCATATAGTGTCCAGCTTGCTAGTGATAAAGATACTTTACGGTCTGCAAATGAACCTGTTCACCGCGGTCATAGAAACATGGGGAGTTCTAAGGACAGTATCTCCTTCTGGCAAAGCAGGGAATTCTCTAGGATCTGTAAGTATAATCCAGTCCACGACCTTCACTGATGTTCTGGCTTTGAATTTGAGCCCAGATAATCAATCTAGGAATCAGGGGGGCTAGTCAGGTCCTGAACATATTCCATCTGCCATGTCCCGTGAGCTGTTTAAGCGTATCAAGTGGGGTGTTTGGCTGGAAATTTTTTTGGGGTGAGTAAGACTGCTGTCATTTATGTGGGGGTCTATTGGGTAAGCCGAGATCAAGGGTTCATTCTAACAAAACAACTGGGTGGTGAGGATCAGTTCAGGACAATTGATATCAGGGAAGCTACGTTACGACTCACGTGTACCCTCGGCTGAGATCGCCCGGTTTCGTCCCCTGGATCGTTGTTGGCGTGGAAGCTGAAAGTTCCGTTGGGAGGAGGAACTTGTGCGATCCGTTCTTCGCGGGAGTAGGGCCAGCCAGTTAGGAACCGGAATCGGTTCCGTTTCTAGGAAGGCAAAGAGATCTGGCAGATCTTGGGGAGAACGTAAGTTGAAGGTGTTGGGTCCTTTACGGAAATTCACCGCTAAGGGGTATCCCCAGCGGTATGTGCATCCCTGCCGGCGAGCCATATCTAGGATTGGTCTCAGCTGTGCCCTTCTCTGCAGAGTTGCTCTCGAGAGGTCCGGTAGGATCTTGATCGTCGCTCCATCAAATTCCACCGCTCCTTGGTCCCAGGCCTTGCGCAGGATAAGTTCCTTCTGTGTGTAGCGGTGAATCCTGCAGATCACATCCCTCGGTCTGTCCGGATCCGTTGATCTGGGTCCCAATGACCTGTGTACGCGGTCTAATTCCAGTGAAGCCGGAGGGGCTCCTAGTACCTGTTGGAAGATGGCGGTTACTGATGCCTCCAGGTCTTCTGCTCCTGTAGCCTCAGGAAGGCCTCGCAGCCGCAGATTGTTGCGGCGGCTGCGGTCTTCCATGTCCTCCAAATGCAGTTGGAACTCCACTGCTGTAGTCGCTTGTGAGTCTTGGGAATGTTCTAAGGCCGCAACCCGTTGTGTGAGAGCAGATAGAGAGGTTTCCCCCGAGTCCACCCTCTCTGTAATTGTCTGGAGCTCTGCTTTTATTTCCTGTACATCGCGTGCGTGTGCCTCCTCCACCCGGGATATGAGGGCCTCAATATCTGATCTGGTGGGCAAGGCCCCAATGTCTGCCTTGGTAGGAAGAGCACATAAGATAGCCCGCAGCTCCTCCGGGATTTCGGAATTCCTTTGTGATGTGCCTGCCATAATAGAGCCAAGGATCGCTGGTGTGTCTGATAGACAGTCTGAAGACACAGACGTAGTTGGGGATAGAGGTGAGGCTAGCACGTCCGAGTCTGCCATAAAGTGTCCACGTGGCGCTGCAACTATGGCGCCTGGTGATCTCCTCTGTTGACCGCGGAAGTATCTCCGAATACTGCTCCGTGGGGTAGCTATCTGGCCTCCGTTTGTTGCAGATCTTGTTCTGTACCTTTTGGGGGTTAGCATTCCGTCTTCATATATTATTTAAGCCGTTAGGTTCGTGAGTGGGAGAGGGGATAGTCAGGAGCTCTTTGGAAGTACGTCCTCACTCCGCCATCGCTAGGCCACGCCCCCCTCATAATATATTTTAAAGGTTTCATTTATTTTATCTGGTTGGGAAGTAATCTCACCAGTCCTAGTTCTAATAGCGGGGATCGTCGGGGGGGGGAGAGTCTGATTTAACAATGTGGGCCAATATTTTTCCTACTTTCTCTCCTTCTCCAAATATTATTTGTTTTTGAAATAGCCTTTTATTTTCAGAGTTCCTAGTCAATACCTCTTTATATACTGACTGTGTATTCTCCCACTTTTGTTGGTTTTCTGGGGAAGGGTTTCTCACGAGCTCCCTCTCTGCTACTTGTAGCTCCTCCCTGGTCCTCTCTTCCCCCATCCTTGAAGCATTTTTTATTCTTGAAACCTGCTGAATCAATAGACCCCTCAGAAACGCCTTCAAGGCGTCCCACATCACCCCTCTTGCTGTAGATTCCTCATTTAGACTAATGAACTCCCGTAACCTAGTTATAATCACAGTTGGGTCCTCAAACAACTCAAGCCAAATTGGATTTAATTTCCAGGGGCTACGTTGTTTATTTTCCCCAGTTGCCATCCTGGCTGTCACCAATGAATGGTCTGAAATACCCCTAGGTTGGTGAATTATATCACTGACAATATGTGCGGCCAAGACATTACCTAGGACAAGGTCTATTCTTGAAAATGAGGAATGTGCACCTGAGTAGCAAGAATATTGTTGCACCCCCGGATTACTCATCCTCCAAAGGTCACACATCCCGGCCTCCTCAAGAAACTGGCCCATGCGGCTGCCATACGAGCCCTGCCACTCCTTACCTGGGGGAAATCTGTCTATTTCTTTATTTATTGCAACATTAAAATCCCCAACAGCAATGACAGGTATGTTCGGTTTATCCACAATAAAATCCAGCAAGCTATATAAAACTTCTAGCCTAAAAGGTGGGGGATTATAAATATTCGCCAGTACACATTCCTGACTCCCTATAATGCAGTGCAAGAAAACATACCTACCCCCAACATCTATATTACTTTGTCTGCAGACGAACGCAATCTCTTTCCCAATTAACACCGCCACCCCCCTGGAATAAGAGGTGTGTACCGCGTGGTACTGATGCCGATATTTTTTACTTTTAAATTGAGCTATGGTATCCTTTGTCAAATGCGTCTCCTGCAGACAAGCAATATCTACTCTAAAAGAATCTAGCATGTCAAATACCAATGCTCTCTTAGAGGGAGTGCCCATCCCCCTAACATTCCATGACCCTATCTTTGATCCCATTAGTTAAACTAAGATCCAGGTACTATAATGGGGAGGAAAGAGGAAAGAAGAAAAACCAACCAAGCTCAGTCTAGGGTACCCCCTTATATTTTTAAGGAAGAAAATCTTCCCTATACCTACTAATTTATTGGCTTCCTGTTGTTTTGGTATTCCCAGCCTCTCCAACCTCAGTTCTCGCTTAACCACATTTACCCAGGTGTCGGAATATTTACCATCTACGAAAAATGATAACTCTGTGCTAACCCAAATAACAAATGCAATTCTATACAAATCATACATATCCCAGTGTGTTGGACATTAAATCCACTGTCTCATTACAACCTTTAAATTTTATCCCCATATTTATCTGTGTCCTTTGTGAGTTTGTGTGATTAAATGTGTCATTGCTACTTTTTTCCATGAGTGTGTGACTTAATACCCTATATTGCATTCTAGTATTCCCAAAACTCATCCCCTTAACCCACCACCCCCACCCTCCCCTACCCCCCCCCAACCCCCAATCCCCCCCATACCATTCTAGGTACCCCCTAGGGGCATTTTTAATGGCCAGCCCATACCCACCTACCCTTCCATACCACACCCTCCCCCCCAACCACTCCACCCCCCTCCTCCCCCCACCCTCCCCACCCTCCCCACCCCCCCAACATTCCAAGCAAAAACAAAAAACAAAACCTAATATACCAAAGTCCCCTCTCGAGGTTGCACCCATTTCCCTTCTCTCATTACCACCCTGCTCCTTATGTGAAATAGATATAACAAAATAATTATAAACCTTGTGCCCTGTCTCTATATACTAAATTCAACACCTTTCTTCCATTATTTCCTGGGCAATTGATCCTTCTTTTCCTCTAACCATGCCAGTGCACTGTCCGGGGACTCAAAAATCTGACTTCCCCCCAGTGCGTTTATCCGTAGTTTAGCAGGGTAGAGGAGAGCATACGAGACATTGAATTTCTGGAGGCTACGTTTAACCCCCAGGAACCCAGCTCTGCGTTTCTGTAGGTCTGGGGAGAAATCTGGAAATATTGATATCCTTACATCCTTATACAAGACCTTCCCCATCTCTCGGGCTTTACGCAAGAGGGTTACTTTGTCCCTATAATTTAAGAACTTTACTAAAATTGGTCTCGGGGGGCTACCGGGGGGGGGGGGGTCTGAACGGGACTCTATGCGCTCTTTCTATTGAGAATTGTTGAGTAAATGTCTCCCTCCCAAACACCCCCACCAACCATTTTTCCAGGAATACTACCGGATCTGGACCTTCACTCCCCTCGGGGACCCCCACCACCCTCACATTGTCCCTGCGAAGTCTATTTTCCATCTCATCAAACTTCCCCACCAGGGTCTCAATTTTTCCTCTCCAGATCTTCACTTCTTGCTTCAGTGGTAACAGCTCATCTTCAATTACACTAATTCTGTTTTCCGCTTCCACCACCCTTTCTGCTGTTTTCTTGAGATCATTTCGTACTAGGGTCAGGTCCTCTTTAATATCCTTCATTTGATCTCCTAAAACCCCTAAGGACTGCTTGCATGCGTTTATTGCCAATAAGATATCTTTTAAAGAGGGTTCCTCTTCTGTCATACCCATTGGAGTAGCTGAGGCCTCCATTCCTTTACCAGAGGTGCCTGGCCCTTTTACAGAGGAGGTTTTTGTTCCTGTGTGGAGACCCGACTGTCCTTGACTTTTCCTGTCCATTGCTGACTTATTCAGGGCTTGCTGTCCCCCTTTATTCGGGGTATGCTCCGCAGCCAGGACCATTTTTTCTAACTTAGCGGACGCTGCCACCGCCGCTGCAGTTGCCCCTGCCACTGTAGGGTAGAGTCCCTTTTCCTTCTCCTTTTCTTTTGCTGACCGCAGGGACTGAGTTCCCATAGTGTCATGATTGGGATGCTCTTCTCCCTTCCTTCTTCCTGACATGATAGTTTTACTCTTTATGAAATTGAGCCTTATACTGCGTACACAGTCCTTATCAGAGAAGAAAGAAAGGGTTATTAGCCCAGCTCCACCCCCGCCACCTCCTGGTGTGACTGCTGATATCTAAGTGATTCACACCTCTTCGCCCCCGGGGCTATACTTATATTACCAAGCAGCTTACACCTTTTATTGATCTGCACCCATGGGGTTCCAAACAGCCCACTGAATATACGATCCTACCAGGGGGCTCTCAGTATGGTGCACAGCAGTCTATGCAGTTAAATCAGAGACAGGACATAACGGTCAGCAAGCAAAGTCAAATATAATTAATACGATACCGCACTGCAGCAAGAGTATCCCCTCTATTAAAGTAGGCAGTCCCAGAAGTTCACTTCTACAGTCACCACGGTTATTTGAAACAGGTCTCCACAGCACTGATTAGCAGCCACCTCTTTTCTCCTCTTACCGTCACCTCCGCCTGATTCCAATCTCCGCGCCGGCACTTCACCTAACCCCAGTACTGTCTGCACCGGGTGGTGTTCCTGCTTCCGAGGGCTTCTCAAACACAGCGTCCTCCTCACCACACACTTCCGCCGGCTGCCGAGCCCCGCTCGTCTGTCTCCCTCCACTGCCTCCTCCACTACGCTCCGACACCGCTCCGAGCTCCAGAAAAACAGTACACGGCAGTACACGGCAGTGTGGCTAAACGGCACAGCAGGGGGAAAACTGGATAGGCACCAGCATTCTATCACGGGGAAACCGGGCTGTTCACAAGGTTTTCAGGCACCTGGAGCAGGGTGGACACAAGCGCTCACTCCACCACACACATCTCCGTCCGCTTCCGGCCACGCCCCCTCCTACCAACCTATCGCCATGTGTTCATCTCTAGAGGGAATGAGCCATGATTGGATAAAGTCATGATGACAGTGTCTAATCATGACTCTGACAGTGCTCTGTGCCCTGATTGGCTAAAACTTTCACTGCTTCAGCCAATCAGGGCATGCAATGCACTGTTCAGCACCGCAATGCATTGTGGTTGGTTCGGGGGGCTGAACGACCTGTTTGGCTGTTCACCGAACGTCCGAACGGCGAAAGTTTGGCCCGAACTAATGGTGACACTGTGCTACTCTGGAGACAGTATGTAAAAAAAATATAAATGAAAAAATAAAAATTGTCACGAAAAAATATATATAGTTTTTGGGTGTTTTAACATACTGTCACCAGTCATGTCCATAATCACAGCCACCCACTCACAGTGTCCCTAATCACCACCATACCAGTTGTAGCGTGTACGCTGTACCCCATACTCATTCACATAGGGTGGGGGGCCGGGATCTCGGGGCCCCCTTATTAAAGGGGGCTCCCGGATTCCGATAAGCCCCCCGCCCGCAGACCCCGACAATTAATGGCCAGGGTTGTCGGGAAGAGGACCTTGTCCTCATCAACATGGGGACAAGGTTCTTTGGGGAGGGGGGGGCCGCAGGGCGCCCCCTCCCCCAAAGCACCCACCCCCCATGTTGAGGGCATGCAGCCTGGTATGGCTCAGGAGGGGGGACGCTCGCTCGTCCCCACCCCTTTCCTGACCGGCCGGGCTGCGTGCTCGGATAAGGGCCTGGTATGGATTTTGGGGGGCCCCCACGCCCTTTTTTTCGGCGTAGGGGGTTCCCCTTAAAATCCATACCAGACCTAAGGGCCTGGTATGCCCCCAGAGGGGAATTCCCTCTCGCGCTCACCGCAGTAGGAAAATGTGTTTTTCCTATTGCAGCCAGCACGAGATGTACAGTACCCTGTCGCCGAGAACCAGCGCGACCGTGGCCGTGTACTGTAGTTTGTACAAAAGTCCGATGCCTATGTGTACACACGATCGGACTTTGCTCCATCGGGCTTTTGTTGCCGGAAAGTTTGTCCGTTCGCACAGCCAACAAAAGTCCAATGGAAACAGAAAAAGTTTGTCCGATGGAGCGTACACACGGTCGGATGTTGCTCCAAAACAGCTCATTTGCATGTTTGTTGTCAAAAAGTCAGATCGTGTGTACGGGCCTTATCGATCGACTTCAGTACAACCAGCATGTCAGTTTTTTTTCCCGTACGATTATAGCTGGCAGCTGTCAGAATGCAATAGGGCAGCAGGAGGGATTCCCCCATTAACACTGACTTTGTCGAAGGGAGAACCAAACAATTTTCTTTCCTTCAACCTGTGGAAAGAAAATTGCTTAGTGTATGGTCAACTTTACTCTGAGCAATTAATATCTACAATTTAGAATTTCCTTTTTTTGTAGTGAAAGAAAATTAGAATAGTGTGTCATTTATTTACTCAAATGGCATGAATTTAGAATCCTCTTTTACTTGAGCCAGGGGAATTAAATAATATTGCATAAACCTTTTACTGGGAGAGTCAGAGGTCACAGCTGAAACATCACTGGGGAAAAAAAAAATCAGTTTTTAATTTTGTGATGATAGTATAACTTCACAAAAGACATTTATTTGTCAGAAAATGAGACAACCAAATAGCTGTGATCACTTTCAGATGTATTTGTCAAAATAACAGCCAAATAAAACACAATTGGATATTGTTAAATATGAAATTCTAGGGAAATTCAAGGGGAAAGTATGCCTTCCTCTTGAGTGCACTCATTTAGTAGAGAAGAACAGGATACAAAAACGCTATGTCATGCCAAAAAGTCATGTCAGCATGATTCTCTGGCAGTGCCTGCCTTATCATAACTATTATGCCTCGTACACAAGATCAGATTTTCCGACAACAAATGTTGGATGTGAGCTTGTTGGCGGAAAGTCCGACCATGTGTATGCTCCATTGAACATTTGTTTTTGGATTTTCCGATCGCGTGTACACAAGTCCATCGGACAAAAGTCCAAAGTACAAACACGCATGCTCGGAATCACACATCACTATTGAACTTCCTTTTTATCGGCTCGCCGTACGTCTTGTACGTCACTACGTTCGTAATTTGGCCAACATTTGTGTGACCGTGTGTATGCAAGACAAGTTGGAGCCAACAACCTTCAAACAAAATTCCATGGTTTTGTTGTCCGAAAGTCCGATCGTGTGTATGGGGCATAAGTCTCAAGAAAGCAGATATACCTAGGAAACAATAATATATGTTCTATTTTCAAGCTAGAAAGTGCAAAAACCCAGACATGCTCCCAGGTGCTGACCAGTGGAGGTCTTCCGACTTCTACCTCCCCTGATCAGGGCCGGATTAACATAGGGGCTATTGGAGCTGCAGCTCCAGGCCCTTTACCTCAACCACTTCAGCTCCGGAAGATTTACCCCCTTTTTGACCAGAGCACTTTTTGCGATTCAGCACTGCATCGTTTTAATTGACAGTTGCGCGGTTGTGCGATGTGGCTCCCAAACAATATTGACATCCTTTTTTTCCCACAATGCTTTCTTTTGGTGGTATTTGATTACCTCTGCGGTTTTTATTTTTTTGCGCTATAAACAAAAAAATAGCGACAATTTTGAAAAAAATGCATTATTTTTTACTTTTTGCTATAATAAATATCCCCCAAAAATATATAAAAAATTTTTTTTTTCCCTCAGTTTAGGCCGATACGTATTCTTCGACATATTTTTGGTAAAAAAAATCACAATAAGTGTTTATTGATTGGTTTGTGCAAAAGTTATAGCGTCTGCAAAATAGGGGATAGTTTTATGGCATTTTTATTAATATTTTTTTTTTTTACTAGTAATGGCAGCGATCAGTGATTTTTATTGTGACTGCGACATTATTGCGGACACATCAGACAATTTTGACACATTTTTGGGACCATTGGCATTAATACAGCGATCAAAGATAAAATTGCATTGATTACTGTACAAATGTCACTGGCAGTGAAGGGGTTAACCACTAGGGGGCGGGGAGGGGTTAAGTGTGTCCTGGGCAGTGATTGCAACTGTGGGGGGGATAGGCTAGCAGTGACATGACACTGATCGCTGCTCACTAGGCAGAACGGTGAGATGCTGTTTACATCGGCATCTCCCCGTTCTTTAGCTCCATGACACGATCGCGGGTATCCCAGCGGCAATCGAGTCCGCGGGTCCCCCGGGAACGGTCACAGAGCCCGCAGCAGGTACGTTACTTTGCCCAGCCGTGCCATTCTGCCGACGTATATGTGCTGACAGCGGTCGGCAAGTGGTTAAGATAGGTCCATTTGCCGAAAAAAAAAATTGATCGACTTTGAGGGTCGTGGCTCGGTGACCAGGTGTCACAGAGATCCCAAATTTGGTAGCTGAAGACCTACTCCACCACTGGTCAAAATTCGGGGTTCCTATCATCTATGGTTCCAGAGATACGGGGCTCCTTGCGCAGCCTGTCAGAAGCTACATACAGAGCGGCCAGTTTAACCTTTTTCTAATGACTAAGCCTATTTTTGAAATTTGGTGTTTACAAGTTAAAGAGAAGAGAAGAGTAGAGAATCTAGAGAATAAAATGGAGATTGTTGCAATATTTTATATCACATGGGATTTGTGCAACGGTGTTTTAAACGCAAATTTTTGGGAAGAGGGACACTTTCATGAATTTTAAAAAATCCAAACAGTAAAGTTACCCCAATTTTTTTGTATGATGTGAAAGATGAGTAAATAGATACCAAACACGTCACGCTTTATAATTGCACGCACTTGTGGAATGGCGAAAAACTATGGTATCTAAGAATTTCCATAGGCAACGCTTTAAATTTTTTTTACGGCTACCAGGTTAGCATTACGGAGGAAGTCTAGTGCTAGAATTATTGCTCTCGCTCTGACGATCGCGGTGATACCTCACATGTGTGATTTGAACACTGTTTACATATGCGGACGCGACTTCCGTATGCGTTTTCTTTGCTGCGCGAGCTCGCAGGGACGGGGGCGCTTTAAAAAAAAAAATTTTATTACTATTATTTTATTTATTATATATTTATAAATTGTGTTAAAAAAAAATTTGATGACTTTTATTGCTGTCACAAGGAATGTAAACATCCCTTGTGACAGTAATAGGTGGTAACAGGTACTCTTTATGGAGTGATCGGGGGTCTAAAAGACCCCCGATCCCTCCTTTGCACTTCAAAGTATTCAGATCGCCGAAAACAGTGATTCTGAATACTGTGTATTTTTTTTAAATCGGTGCCATTGGCAACCGAGTAAACGGGAAGTGACGTCATGACGTCGCTTCCGCATTTACAATTAGAAGGCTGGAATGAAGCCGCCCACAGCTTTGTTCCAGCCCGCCCCCAGCCGCCGGAGACAGCCGACTGGCCACTGGGCCTACCGAACGAACGGGAGGCCCGGTAAGAGCGGTGGGAGGCAGCGGGAGGGGGGGAAGTCCCCTCCCGCTGCTCCGGTATAACAGCCAAGTGGCTTTTAGCCGCATCGGTTGTTATACTTGGATAGCCTATCGCCGGCTCTAAACACCGGTACTGGGATGATGCCTGCAGCTGCGGGCATCATCCCGGTATAACCCCGGAAAGCCGAGTACGCACATCTGGCACATCTGGTTAAATTCCATCTGGCACACTCTGTTTGCAGCAGACTGAGACGATAAGCTCACAGTGCCTCTCCTCACTTCTTGTCAGAGGCACTGAGCTCAATAGACAGCTTGGAGCCTGCAGAGTTTGACAGGTAGCATCGCCTATCAAACTCGCCTATTGATTTTAATGGGACCACTCTACAACTGCAAGCCAAACTCGCTCGCAGTAGCAGCATAGTCCAACAATGTAAAAATACCATTCAGCAATGTAAAAAAACAAGGAGGCGGCAGTAGCACCTCATGAATGCCTGTCAGCTGCTGCTATACCACTCTTTGAAAAGCAATCCACCACAGATCACTTTTCAGAGGGCAGTAAGCATTACCGCAAGTATGAAAGAAACTTGAAACACATCATCCATTTCACACTCCCCACAAACCAGTCCCCAGCCACTTCCCATGTTAGCCACCTCCCTTCAACTTATATCACAGATGACCATTTCCCAACAAGCAGATGACAGACTCTACTCCAAAAGATATCACTCCCGGTTACTCCCGCCACCTGCTGATTGGTATCCCTCCATGACCACCTCACACCCCCTGCTGACAGACCTCTCCCCCACACACCCTCTCACCTGCTGACCTGTGGATGAGGGAATCACTCCTGCAGTGTTATTGTGTTCTGTCAGTGGGGAGCCTTCCCTACCCACAGAATACAATGATCAGTTGCCAACCTCTAGCTGGCAGCACTGATTGTTTCGGGAAAAAACGGACAGGCTGGTTGTACTCAAGTCAATTAATAGATTGTCCAAAATCTGACGCGTTTCAAGCCTAAGCCTTCATCAAAGGCATAAAAATCTGACATTAAAAACAGGTATATATAAAGAAACAACCCTTCTGAAATGATAGGGGCAGTATTAGTATAATTACTTCAATATCAGGCACTTACATCCCCTTCCTGCCTAAGCCAATTTTCAGCGCTGTCGCTGTTTAAATGACAATTGCGCAGTCATGCTACACTGTACCCAAACAGAATTTTTATCATTTTGTTCCCACAAATAGAGTTTTCTTTTGGTGGTATTTGAGCACCTCTGCGTTTTTTATTTTTTGCTAAACAAATAAAAAAATACCTAGAATTTTGAAAAAAAAGTTTTTCTTTTGTTTCTGTTATAAAATTTTGTAAATAAGTAAGTTTTCTCATCACTGATGGGCACTAATAAGGCGGCACTGACGGGCACTGATAAGGTGGCACAGATGAGGTGGCACCAATGAGGTAGCACTGATGGGCACTGAGGATGGGCACTGATAGGCAGCACTGATGGGCACTGGTAGGTGGCACTGATTGGTGGCACTGATATGCAGCACTGATGGGCATTAATAGGTGGCACTGATGGGCACTCATGGGTGGCACTGGTGGGCACTGATAGGCGACATTGATAGGCACTGAAAGGCTGCACTGATGGGTACATATGGGTGGCACTGATAGGCAGCACTGCTGGGCACTGATAAGCGGCACTGCTGGGCACTGCTGGGCACTGATATGTGGTACTGATGGGCATTGATATGTGGCACTGATAGATGGCATTGATAGGCATCACTGATGGCACTGGCAGGCATTGGGGATGGGCACTGATTGGCAGCTGCCCTGGCACTGATTGGCATTTCCCTAGTGGTCTAGGGTGGCATACCTGGTGGTCCATTGTGGTGGCAATCCCTGGTGGTCCAGGCGGCTTCCTGGTGGTCCTGGGTGGGCATCTGAGGGGGGGCTGCACGGATAAACAATCAGCACAGACCCCCCCATGAGGGGCGCACCGATCGGCTCTCCTCACGTCTGTCAGACGCGAGTAAGGAAAAGCCGATCAACGGCTCTTCCTGTTTAAATCTTGATCAGCTGTAATTGGACAGGGCTGATCATATGGTAAAGAGCCTCCATCAGAGGCTCTTTACCAAGATCGGTGTAGCGGTGTGTCAGACTGACACACCACACCACCGATTGCCGTGATGCGCTCCCCCACGGGCGCGCGAGAGCCATCGTTCTGGAGGGCCGCCATATGGTTAATTTAAAAAATCATTTAATTAATTGGTTACAGATGGAGATGATCAAAACCTGGGTCAAATAATCACATCTCACAGGGGGTTAAAACAGGAATCACAAGATGTTAAACAGTTCAATCTATGGAATCAAACACCAGGGTGAACCAAATCAAATCAAACGTGCTGCCACCTTAAGAAGAACCTGCTTACCAGCTGGCAAGCAGAGACGGGCAGATGGCTTAAACCCAGCCAGGGCCTTTGCTTGTAAAGAAGATCAGCTGATGGGCTAAAAGCTGGATGGTTAGATGAATGCTCAGAACGCTCCTGACACCACACGACCTTGATCAGAGCCCCGAAACTTAAACAGAGGGAAGAAAACCATCCATAGCGTAATATTGTCATGTCTAATAGTTTAATAAATTAAGTATTGCACTTACATAAAAAGGTTTAAAACATCGCATAGAAATAGCAGAGCCGGCTGGCTACAAACGATAACCCGTCCTCCTAACACAAAAGCGTGGTGACGTCAGCACCTATCCTCCTCCAGACGCGTTTCATCATAAATGACGTTATCAATGGGCAATCAATGACGTCACCTGAGGACGTCAGGTGACGAATCGCGCACGACGGACCTACGCTCATCACATCACTTCCTGGCAGACAAGTGGGTGGAACACAGACATTTTCATCTGACCGTCACTTCCCCCAACTTGTACCTGCATTGAGTACAGTGACTGTGCCTGTCATCCAAGCTAGCATCTGAGTATCATCCCTCCCCAGTGGTCACGGGGCGGGTGAACGAAGTTTATCTCTTGGATGTTTTCAATTTTTCAATGTATATTTTTTACCTTGTGTTTTTGGATTTTAAAAATTTTGTTTTTAAATAAACATTTTGTTGGGACTTTATCACACTATGGAAGCCCTTTTTTTTCTCTGATGCATGACGCAGTATGATCCACCGGGATACCATTGGAGACATCTGAGGTCTAACAGCAGTGAGCAGAAAAGCCCTTGTATTGCACTACAGGCCTGATACCCCTGCAGGGGTTCCGACATTTGGTGAGTGAGCAATTTGAGGGGGGATCACAGAAGTCACCATTCAACCCTGTACACATAAGAGTCACTCTGGGGAATATCTTGCCTGGCTGTCGTATGAAGTGCATGGGACTATTACACATTGCTCTAATCGCCACAGCATATGAACGGTACAAACATTGAGATATATATGTATATATGCCTATGGTAGATGCAATCTTTCCTTACAGGAATTATATAACTGTATTTATATATGCTTTCTGCTACACATAGTATGCTTTCTCTCATTTTGCAAACAGTGGTGAATATAGTTCCTGATTTGGAGAGTGAACATTGATCCATCAGGAATATATGGGGTGTACATAAGTTTTTTCTGACATGCTTTATACACTACTCTCCATGTAGGATGCATGCAATCATATGCTGACCCACACATATGTATTCCAGCCATTTTTTATTATTTTATTATTTTTTTCTTTTAGTTGTGACAACACTGAATTTTTCTTCTTATATAGGTTTGAGGATCCTATATATATGCAAAAAAACGTTTGTTTAATGTTTCCTGTATATGCTTAGCCAAACTGGTTTTCCAGGTAGCGCCGTTTTATCCCTAAATATTTCTTTATATATCTTCATTATGAATATATTTAATGTCAATTTTAAATTTATTATTTTATATAAATTTTATCTTATCTAAGACCTCATTCTTTTCATATAATTTTCACTATTTTTAGTTTTAGTTTTTATATTTGTTGCCATTTTTATTAGGAATTAGGCAAAATATTCACTTAGTTTATAATATTAATTTATAAATATTTTCTTACTCCATATATTGATCTACTTTTCAATATAGTAGGTTCACTCTCTTTCTTGCTCTATTATCTTATCACATGCACATTCACACTTTAATAACAAAAAAACAAAAACATTTTTCCATTATTGGTTGTGTGTAATTATGCACTCCATTTTTCACACACTGGATTTCCATTTAATCCAACATGGATCCCACATATTTAATAATGTTTAAGAGTCCCTGGTCCATCCGGGTATTTATCTACTTCCTGGTACTATTTATATATTATTTCTTTCACATCCATTATTAATAAGATTCATATAGTGAAAATCGATTTATTGGCCATTTTTGCATTATTAACACTGGCACCTAGTTTGAGTTGGCATCTCTTTGGTGCTAAGTTTTTTCTTTTTCTTTTCCTTTTCGCTTAAATAAAAAAAAAATTTCCCACACATTACTTGTAAATTAGGATTGGTTGCCCATGCCTAAGATGGCGTCTTGAGATTCTGCCTATGGGACTCAGAACAAGGCTTGGTAGTATGTTACAAGGTGGTGGTTCAGCACGCTTCCTGTTTCCCATTGATAACGTCATTTATGACGAAACGCGTCTAGAGGAGGATAGGTGCTGATGTCACCACGCTTTTGTGTTAGGAGGACGGGTTATCGTTTGTAGCTGACCGGCTCTGCTATTTCTATGCGATGTTTTATACTCTTTTATGTAAGTGCAATACTTAATTTATTAAACTATTAGTAGTGACAATATTACGCTATGGATGTTTTTTTTCCCTCTGTTTATGGCTGGGTCTCGGGCTCTGATCAAGGTCGTGTGGTGTCAGGAGCATTCTGAGCATTCATCTAACCATCCAGCTTTTAGCCCATCAGCTGATCTTCTTTACAAGCAAAGGCCCTGGCTGGTTTTAAGCCATCTGCCAGTCTTTGCTTGCCAGCTGGTAAGCAGGTTTTTCTTAAGGTGGCGGCACGTTTGATTTGATTTGGTTCACCCTGGTGTTTGATTCCATAGATTGAACTGTTTACTGATTTATCCACGAGCAATTGTATGGACTTTCCATTTATTAGCGCAGCTTCCCGTTCCATATCTTTATTTGTGCTACCACACAACAAGCTGCTGCTTTTTGGACTACGCGTTATGATTTTCAGTTATTTGTGATTTTTTATTTTATTTCACTTAATTTTCAAATGTTTAACATTTTTTGACTAAGCGCTGTTTTTTTCCTTTTACAAAATAATTCATATATTTCAAAGACTTATTTCAAAAACAGGCTAACATCCATCCTATTGTTCATACCCAAAGGATAACCATTGTAATGTTCTGAAACCCTGATTCGTAAATAACGAATGGTACACCCCACATTCTGTGTCTGATAGGCACTATATTCCACTACATAGATCACTGATTTGGAACTGCAGTTAATAGAATAGTTAAGGGTGTGTTTTGCCTGTAGAAAAAGAGGTGGCAGTTTTAATCTTTCTGTGTCTTCTGCATTGTCTACACGTTGTCTAGCCATGTGCGTGAAGGCTGATGTGAATGAAATGTGGGGTGTACCATTTGTCATTTACGAATCAAGGTTTCAGAACATTACAATGACACTGCTAATCCAAATGCCAAAAACGTTTCAAATGTATCAAAACATTTTAAGACATTGCATGGAGGTAACCTTAACACATTTTCTTTCTTCGGTCTAGAACAAATCAAACAATCTGCAAGAGGGGGGGACACCCATCGCACCAATGAGAGGTGTAGTGGATACACACGTTAAATACCAGGATGCCGTTGGGTATAAACAATAGGATGGATGTTAGCCTGTTTTTGAAATAAGTCTTTGATTATTTGACCCAGGTTTTGATCATCTCCACCTGTAACCAAATAATGAGATTAGTATTTTAATCAAGCTAATACTGCCCCTCTTATTTCAGGAGGGTTGTTTCTTTATGTACACCTGTTTTTAATGTTAGATTTTTATGTTTTTGATGAAGGCTTAGGCTGAAACGCGCCAGTATTTTTTGATGATGTTGCTGCTATAATGCTACAATGACATTTTCTATGGAGAAGCTGTTGAGTTCTGGGCTTGTGCTTGTTATGGATTCTCTGTGAACTCAATTAGCCAGAGCACCGACCACTCTGCACACTAACTACATTATACAGAGGTAGAGCTTGGGTGAGTTTTCTTTTACTAATTAATAGATTGACTTGTGTACACAACAAGTTAGCCCATACATAGATCGACTATGGCTGGTCTCTGCTTAATTGGCTTAATTTCAATCCATGTATGGCCCACTTAACCACTATGAGGTCCCTAAACATCCTTCCACAAACCTTTACATTTTTCCTTCCCAGATTCCTTCATCCTCCTCACTTGTACAAAGTGCTCGCTCTCATACCATGCACACTCCTCTCCTGTACATACTGCTCACTGTCATACTCTCCACACTCCTCTCCTATACATATTGCTCTCCGTTATACCCTCTACATTCCTCTCATGTGCCTACTGCCCACTGTCATACCCTCCATGCTCCTCTCCTGTACATACTGGTCATTGTCATACCCTACACACTCCTCTCCTGTACATATTGCCCACTGTCATACCCTCGACACTTCTCTCCTATACATAGTGCCCACTGTCATACCCTCCACATTCCTCTCTAATACATACTGCCCACTTTCATACATTCCTCTCCTGTACATACTGCCCACTGTCAGACCCTCCACACTCCTCCTGTACATACTGCTCACTGTTGTACCCTCCACATTCCTCTCTTGTGCCTAATGCCCACTGTCATACCTTCTGCACTCATCTCCTGTACATACTGGCCTTTGTCATACCTTTCACACTCCTCTCCTGTACATACTGCCCACTGTCATACCCTCCACACTCTTCTCCTATACATACTGCTCACTGTCATACCCTCCACATTCCTCTCCTGTACATACTGCTCACTGTCATACTCTCCGCACTCGTCTCCTGTACATACTGCCCAGTGTCTTACCCTCCACACTCGTCTACTGTACATACTGCTCACTGTCATACCCTCCACATTCCTCTCCCGTGCATGCTCCCACTGTCATACCTTCCACACTCCTTTCCTGTACATACTGGCCATTGTCATACCCTCCATACTCTTCTCCTGTACATACTGCTCACTGTCATACCCTCTACATTCCTCTCCTGTACATACTCCTCACTGTCATACTCTCCACACCCCTCTCCTGTACATACTGCTCACTGTCATACCCTCCACACTTGTCTCCTGTACATACTGCCCATTGTCATACCCTCCACACTCTTCTCCTGTATATATTGCCCACTGTCATATGCCCCACACTCTTCTCCTGTGCATACTGCTCACTGTCATACCCTCCATACTCCTCTGCTGTACATACTGCTCACTTTCATACCCTCCACACTCCTCTCCTGTACATACAGCCCACTGTGATACTCTCCACACTCCTCTCCTGTACATACTGCCCACTGTCTTAGCCTCCACACTCGTCTCCTGTACATATTGCTCACTGTCATACCCTCCACACTCTTCTCCTGTATACACTGTTCATTGTCATTCACTCCACATTCCTCTCCTGTACATACTGCTCACTGTCATACCCTCCACACTCCTCTCCTGTACATACTGCCCACTGTGATACCCTCCACACTCCTCTCCTGTACATACTGCCCACTGTCATACCCTTCAAATTCCTCACCTGTACATACTGCTCGCTGTCATACCCTCCACACTCTTCTCCTGCACCTACTGTTCACTGTCATTCACTCCACATTCCTCTCCTGTACATATGGCCCACTGTCTTACCCTCCACACTCATCTCCTGTACATACTGCTTACTGTCTTACCCTCCACACTCGTCTCCTATACATACTGCTCACTGTTTTACCCTCCACACTCGTCTCCTGTACATACTGCTCAGTATCATACCCTCCACAATCCTCTCCTGTACATACTGCCCACTGTCATACCCTTCACACTCCTCTTCTGTACATACTGCCCACTGTCTTACCCTCCACACTCGTCTCCTGTACATACTGCTCACTGTCATACCCTCTGCACTCCTCTCCTGTACATATTGCCCAATGTCATACCCTCCACACTCCTCTCCTGTACATACTGCCCACTGTCATACCCTTCACACTTGTCTCCTGTACATACTGCTCACTGTCATACCATCCACACTCCTCTCCTGTACATACCGCCCACTGTGATACCCTCCACACTCCTCTCCTGTACATACTGCCCACTTTCATAAACTCTTCTACTGTACATAGTGCCGGCTGTAATACCCTCCACACTCCTCTCCTGTGCATACTGCCCACTATCATACCGTCCACACTCTTCTCCTGTACATACCACCCACTGTGATACCCTCCACACTCCTCTCCTGTACATACTGCCCACTGTCATACCCTTCAAATTCCTCACCTGTACATACTGCTCACTGTAATACCCTTCACATTTCTCCCCTGTGCATACTGCCCACTGTCATACCCTCCACACTCCTCTCCTGTACATACTGCCCTTTGTTATACCCTCCACACTCCTCTCCTATACATATTGCCCACTGTCATACCCTCCATACTCTTCTCCTGTACATACTGCTCACTGTCATACCCTCCACATTCCTCTCCTGTACATACTGCTCACTGTCATACCCTCCACACTCCTCTCCTGTACATACTGCTCACTGTCATACTCTCCACACTCCTCTCCTGTACATACCGCCCACTGTGATACCCTCCACACTCCTCTCCTGTACATACTGCCAACTGTCTTACCCTCCACACTCGTCTCCTGTACATACTGCTCACTGTCATACCCTCCACACTCCTCTCCTGTACATACTGCCCATTGTCATACTCTCCACACTCCTCTCCTGTACATACTGCTCACTGTCATACCCTTCACACTTGTCTCCTGTACATACTGCTCACTGTCATACCATCCACACTCCTCTCCTGTACATACTGCCCACTGTCATACCCTTCACACTCCTCTCCTTTACATACTGCCCACTTTCATAAACTCTTCTACTGTACATAGTGCCGGCTGTAATATCCTCCACACTCCTCTCCTGTGCATACTGCCCACTATCATACCGTCCACACTCCTCTCCTGTACATACCACCCACTGTGATACCCTCCACACTCCTCTCCTGTACATACTGCCCATTGTCATACCCTCCACACTCCTCTCCTGTACATACTGCCCACTGTCATACCCTTCAAATTCCTCACCTGTACATACTCCTCACTGTCATACCCTCCACATTCCTCTCCTGTGCATACTGCCCACTGTCATACCATCCACACTCCTCTCCTGTACATACTGCCCATTGTCATACCCTCCACACTCCTCTCCTGTACATATTGCCGACTGTCATACCCTCCATACTCTTCTCCTGTACATACTGCTCACTGTCATACCCTCCACATTCCTCTCCTGTACATACTGCTCACTGTCATGCCCCCCACACTCCTCTCCTGTACATACTGCTCACTGTCATACTCTCCACACTCCTCTCCTGTACATACCGCCCACTGTGATACCCTCCACACTCCTCTCCTGTACATACTGCCAACTGTCTTACCCTCCACACTCCTATCCTCTACATACTGCTCACTGTCATACCCCCCACACTCCTCTCCTGTACATACTGCTCACTGTCATACCCTCCACACTCCTCTCCTGTACATACTGCCCACTGTCTTACCCTCCACACTACTCTCCTGTACATACTGCCCACTTTCATAAACTCCTCTACTATACATAGTGCCTGCTGTCATACCCTCCACACTCCTCTCCTGTGCATACTTCCCACTATCATACCGTCCACACTCCTCTCCTGTACACACCGCCCACTATGATACCCTCCACACTCCTCTCCTGTACTTACTGCCCACTGTCATACCCTCCACACTCCTCTCCTGTACATACTGCCCCATCATACCCTCCACACTCCTCTTCTGTAAATACTGCCAACTTTCTTTTTCTCCACACTCCTCTCCTGTACATACTGCCCCATAATACATTCCACACTCCTCTCCTGTACATACTGCCCCTATCATACCCTCCACACCACACTCCTCTCCTGTACATACTGCCCCCATCATACCCTCCACACTCCTCTCCTGTACATACTGCCCCTATCATACCCTCCACACTCCTCTCCTGTACATACTGCCCACTGTCAACCCTCCACACTCCTTTGTTGTGCATACTTTCCACTGCCGCACCCTCCACACTTGTCTCCTGTACATAGTGCCCACTGTTATACCCTCCACACTCCCCTCCCTCACCTGCACATACTTCCCACTTTTATACCATCCATACTCCTCCCCTATGCCTCTTACCCACAAAAACAGTTCTCTAAAATTATTTTGAATATCCTCAATGTTACTAGCTCTAGAATGGGCACACTTTTGTTACAACTATACACTTGGTCAGTAGGGGACCCCATGAGAGGCTCCTGGTATCCTGTGATATTAAAGCGGCAGTAAACTTTGCTTACATTACTACTTTTTAGAGGCCGTAAAGTAGGTTATGCCATAATGTACAAGTATGCACAGCCTAGTAGCACATTAGGGTACACTTACCTGTCAGACTGAGCCCCCTAGAGCTGCGCTGTGATCAATCTGGCGGGTCCTGGGCGCTTCCATCTTCACCCGGTCTTCCTTCTGGGTTCTGTGCCTTTGGTCACTTGCCTTGGCTGGGCTACGTTGACGTCACTCCCACGCATGCTTATGCGCATCCTCTCTCTCTCTCACCCCCCCTCTCTCTCTCATCCTCACTCCCTTACCCCTCACCCCTCTCTCATCCCCCTTCTCTCTCTCTCATCCTCCCTCTCTCTATTTAATTTAATTTGTTTATAACAAAAAATTGTTTGCATTTTATTTTTTTATAAAAAGCCCCACCTAAATCCTCAGCTCCATGCCCATGATGTTCTTAATCCGGCCCTTGCCCTGATCATCTGTTGCAAATGAGCTACAGGCTGCTCCAGTTTAACGCCTTTTCACAGCTGCTTGGCTATTTCTGGCACAGTGCAGTCCAGCCATTTGTTATCAATAAGTTTTTGGGGCTTAGCTCTCTCATGCCAGAGAAAGCCAAACTATTCAAAGTGTAGCAGCAAGAAAAATAGACTGTTAATTTTGCAAAAGAAGTTGCACTTGCAATGGGATTATCCTCAGAGCTTAAGCCGACCATAGACAGTTCAAATCCCTGCTGAACCAGCCGAGATTTGAACCATGTATGGGCAGGCTGATTGTACCCAAGTTGATCGATCGATCAGCATGTCGTATTTATTCATGTGATTATTATCGGCGTATTGTATTGATGGGGGGAATTGTCTCAGGAAAGAAAATGGCTGGCTTTAGTGAAAAAGGTGAAGCTCTGCAGACTTCCGTCATTCAATCACATGCAGGTAAAATTGCTATTTTTTTTTCCTTGCACGTGATTTGGTATTCTTTGCAAAGTAAATTCTTTTCTTTTAGAAATTCAACCCCGGTAGTAAATGAATACATAGGGACAGTAGAGGGGGGAGGATGACGTGAGACGTCAGAGGGAAGGGGAGGGTCCGGAGGTGTGCCAGTGAGTCAGCGCTTCAGCGGTATCCCTCTGACGGCATGACAGCTGCACGAGGCGGGCTTGACGAGAAGCGAGGAGAGCTGAAGAGAGCCGTGCGCCGCGCTCGTATGCCGACATCATAGCGAGAACGGCGGAACCGGTGAGGTGACGGCCCCTCTTCTCCCAGCGGTGGCATACCGCGTTCTCCCCCCCCCCCTTTTTTCACCGAGACTGGGCTGCAGGACGGGCGGAAACCGTCAGTAGACGCCGTCAGACTGAACCAACCAAACCGACAGCATACCTTGGCCGAATCACTCATACAGCTGACATTGGAACAAAGGGTGAAGACGCTCAGGTGGCGGTAAGATACACACTCCCTACCCACGCCTCAAAGGTAAGATAAGGATCTGAAATCTATCTTTAAAAAAGAAGAGAAACATTCAAGTTCTGGCAGAAGTAAAATAAGTTGTTAAAGAGATACTTTGTGTGCGGCTACATATACCATAGAAGACACGCTAAATAACATACTAGACTGCCTATCTTTGCTATTGCCATCACTGTGCGTTATATACCTGAATCAATTGAAATAACCTGCAATATCTGCAATGTCCGCACCGACACTGATATATGGGAAATAAGAGCGACAGGGTGTAATTACGGTGCTAGGGGAGTACACTGTGGACCACCTCGGTTATTTGTCCCTTGTTCTGCTTGGCATTCAGGTACGCCAATAATAAATAGGTGAGGTGATGCTGATCCGCGCAGATATTGGCCGGGTAATGTTCTAATTGAGACCCTATCTCCTGGCGGTTAATTTGAAAAGGTGGATCAGTGGTTTAACTGTACTAAGGTACACGGAGGAGCGCACATACACATCTGTTCAGTGGCGGGGTTGCAATACCCCTGGTTCTGAAAGGTCGGAGGTGATTGCAGCAGTGCTAACGGATTGGTGAAATTTGGGGGTTAAACGATAAGATATATTACCTTGAAGAATACCAGTCTCCATAATACCATCACTTTGATAGTATCACCTAACTATTACCTCACGATATAACAGGGGAAATTCCAGCTCCCGGATATGTACTTGTAAAAGAACAGGTAATTGGTCGAAGGCTTG
Source organism: Lithobates clamitans (assembly GCA_037952925.1). Classification (NCBI taxonomy): domain Eukaryota; kingdom Metazoa; phylum Chordata; class Amphibia; order Anura; family Ranidae; genus Lithobates; species Lithobates clamitans. The sequence goes on from JBBGZY010000637.1 coordinate 6,630,093, forward strand.
AACATAAAAGTAGTCCTTATTGTCTTAAAAACAAACGGCCCAAAACCCAATAAGTTAACAAATCGGGGAAAACGATGAGCAGAAACTTAAACAAAACTGGGAAAGGGGGACCACCAAAGACACCAAAGGATAACCCAACCGGCAGTGCCACAGGTAGCACTATTAAACAATATTTAACCAGGGGGGGTAGCCCGGGGAGCGACCACCAAGGCTCCCAAATGCCAACAATGGGGGACAAAAAGAAAAAAGGACAAAATGGGAAGGGAGAACAGACCCCCGTCCAGTCAAGAGAGTCGTCATTAATTGAAAATGCACCTGAAACCTCTAGAATTGCGGAACATAGACAAGACCTCGACCTCTCCCTGAAAAATGAAATCGCAGAGATGTTCAAAGAACTAGAATCCTCAATTAAAACAGAGATAAAAAAAGAGATAAGTTTGCTGAGGACAGACCTAGGAAATCTTTTGGCCAGAGTCGAGAGAGCAGAAGACATAGCAGACCACCAAGAGCGAGAAATTGCTGAGCTAAAAGAACAAATTAAAATAACCCAACAAAACCAGATAAAAATATGTTACAGGTTAGAGGACCAGGAGAATAGAAGCCGCAGACAAAATCTGAGAATCCGTGGGGTACCGGAAAAAAGGGGTGAAGATCTGAGGAAGACCGTAGCGTCTATTTTCTCCCCCCTCTTGGGTCCAGATCGAGAAGATTTCCCAAAAATTGAGAGAGTACACCGGATTGGAAGGCTGGACACCAGCCGAACAGAAAGAAGCCGTGACGTTATTGTAAGGTTTAGGTTCTATGAAGACAAAGAAAAAATATGGGTTAAATTAAGAGGTCAAACACCACTCCATTTTGAAGAGGCAAGGATCCAAGTATTTGCAGACTTAGCCAAGGACACGCTTGCGAGAAAACGCCAGTTAAAGCCCCTTGTGGAACAAATGGTAAACCAAAACATAAAATACACATGGGGTTTCCCTGCCTGCTTGCTGGGTAGTAAAGATGGCAGAACAGCTAGGCTAAGATTTCCAGGGGAGTTAAAAGAATTCTGCAGGAAACTGGGTCTACAGGTCCCCGCAGCAATGGACTGGTCCAACGAGCGATGTTTAGAACTGGGGGTGGGGGCGGTGTGGGGGGAGGGGGGTGACAGGGGGGAGAGGGGGAGGGGGGGTAGTTAGAAGATGAAGATAAGAAAACTAAACAGATAGAAAAGATAATAGATGGAGAGATGCTAGAAGTTTAACAAATGTGATCATTAAAATATAATCAATAGACGAACTGGCACACCAATGGCCCCACCTTTGGAGTTGGAGACCAACGGAGGGCCACGAGTTTTGTGACCCACTTTGGCCTAAGGGGCTAGTCAAGACCAGGGGGGAGGTAGTTGAGGGAGGAGAAAGTATGGGGGGGGAGGGAAGGGGGAGGGATAGGAGGGGGGTTTACACTTTAGTTGTAAAAATGAAGATGTGGGGTATCTCTCCAAGGTCTAAGGTAAAAGGCGGGTGGACGGAAGCTGAAAAATGAGCCCTGACACAATAAAATGCATAACATACAACGTCAAAGGCTTAAATATGGCGCATAAGAGACGGAGCATTCTCAACGAGCTTAGACTGCTCGGACCAGATGTGGTATTTCTCCAGGAAACGCATATTTCACATCAAACAAGATTGAGATTGTTCTCGGGAGAGTACCCGGTCTGGTACCAAGCAGATACTATTTCAAGTAGAACACGGGGGGTGGCTATTGGACTGGCAAAAAGAACTAGGTTTGTGCTGGAGGAGCGTTTGGTGGATGTAGAAGGTAGATATTTATTCCTGCGAGGCAGATTGAACGAAAGAGAATATACACTGGCTAATATTTATGCTCCAAATAAAAACTCAATGAAGTATGTGGCAAAAATCCTGGAAAAATTAACGGAGTTCAGGAAAGGACATATAATATTAATGGGGGATTTTAATTTTTGTTTGGATCCGGACCTAGACAGTACCGCCCGGACACAGGGGAAAAGGAGTATACAAGTAAGAAAGTTTAAGCAAAAACTTGCCAGCCTTCAGATGGTTGATATATGGAGAGTGCAGCACCCTCGAAAAAGGGACTATACGTTCTTTTCCCCTGTGCACGGGTCATACTCCCGCATTGACTATGGACTGATCGACCACAGAGACATTGACAAGGTGGTGGATTCTTGGATAGGAAACATAACTTTTTCAGATCATGCCCCAATGTCCATGGAAATAACAATAGGAGAAGAGGGCAGGCCTCCAGGGCAATGGCGCCTAAACGAAGAACTGATAAGAGGGAAAGATGGGCTCAATAGAATTAGCAGAGAACTAGAGGCATACTTTATGGCAAATGATTCCGGAGAGGTTTCGGGGTCTACCTTATGGGAGGCCCATAAAGCCTACATAAGAGGAGTCCTTATCGAAATGGGAGCAAGGAAGAAAAGAGAAAAACGCGAGGAAATGCAAAAATTAACAGAGGAGTTGGAAAGTTTAGAACAGAAACACAAGAGACAACTGGGACACCTCACTCAAAAGATATACAAACAATTAGTAATTAAAAGGGCGGAATTGAGAACATTAATGGAACATGAAGCCAGAGCAAGACATGGTAGGATAATACGGGAGAGATACCGCTGGGCTAACAAATCAAGTAAATTCTTAGCAAAAATAGTACAAAAGGTTAAAACTAAAAATTTCATAGAAAAAATTCAGACTAAGGACGGTAGCCTAGAGTACTCTTCCAGAAAAGTAGCAGAGGTCTTTAAGAAGTACTATCAAGAGCTATATTCAGCGCCTAAACAAGATACCCAGGTAAATAGTAAGAGTGAGAAAAACAACAAATACTTAATGAAGATAGCATTGCCTAAAGTCACAGACACGGAAAGAAAAGTAATGGAATCTTCAATTTCTGAAGAAGAAGTTAGGAAAGCAATAGAAGGAATGGCCTCTGGGAAGAGTCCTGGCCCAGACGGATTCACTCTAACTTACTACAAAACGTTTAAGGACTTGTTGATCCCGAGATTGTGCCGGTATTTTAATGGACTGGGAGAGGAATATGAGATGAGCAGAGAGGCATCAATGGCCACCATTACGATCATATTGAAAGATGGAAAAGAGAAAATATTATGCTCAAGCTATCGCCCTATCTCCCTCCTTAATACCGACACAAAGCTCTATGCAAAGATACTGGCCGAGAGGTTAAAGGGATCAATGAATTCCCTGATTAACCCCGACCAGGTGGGGTTTGTCCCGAAAAGAGAGGGGAAGGACAATGGGGTGAGGACATTGCTCCTGCTGCACAGAACGAGGGAGAATGGGCCCCCAAGCCTTCTACTGTCGGTCGACGCCGAAAAGGCCTTCGACAGGGTGGACTGGGGGTTCATGTTCCAAACTTTGGGGATCATGGGTCTTGGACCCAGAATGATACAGAGGATTAAAACCCTGTACCGCCACCCTTTGGCAACGGTGGGTGTAAACGGAGCGATGTCCCGGCCATTTGAAATGGAAAGGGGAACCAGACAGGGATGTCCCCTGTCCCCTTTACTTTTTGTTCTGACCATGGAACCCCTCTTGGCAACAATACGCGCAGACCCAGACATTAGAGGTTTTAAGATCGGCAAAGACGAACATAAAGTAGCAGCCTACGCCGATGATGTGTTATTTTACATATCAGACCCAGAATCTACTATGCCCAAATTAGTGAAAGCCCTCTGGGAATACGGGGAGGTCTCCAACTTTCAAATTAATATGGGAAAATCAGAGATATTAAATATAAACTTAAACAAAAGAGAAAGAGAGAAATTAAAAACAGTGTACAGTTTTAGATGGACTAAAGAACTAAAGTACTTAGGAATTAAGTTAGCTAATTCAAGTGAGAAGATGTTTACTATAAACTATCTACCCCTACTAGATACAGTCAGACTTGATTGTAAAAACTATGCCGGGAAGGCCCTCTCTTGGATAGGTCGTATAAATGTCATCAAAATGGTCCTACTCCCCAGGATCACATACTTGTTCCAGATGCTCCCGCTCCCCCTTCCGCTATACTACCTAAGAAAGTTAAAAAAAATAATTATGAGCTTTATATGGAAAAACAAAAAACCAAGAGTTTATTTTAGAATTCTAAAACAAAAGAAAATAAATGGTGGCCTAGCAGTACCAGACATCCAGATGTATTATAAGGCCATAGTTCTGTCTAGAATGGTTGAATGGGCAAAAAGAGAGAATGAAAAAAGGTGGGTAAAAATAGAGGGAAACCTCAGTAAAGCTTCACTTGGTAGAATGATTTGGAACCCTCCACACACTAGAAATTTAGATAAGAGCACACATGTAATAACACGTAATGTCTTCAAAACTTGGGATGGGGTATACAAAAAAATTAATGGAGAATATAATTCACCCTTATTATCGCTAATGGAGAGTAATTTTTTCTATCCAGGGTTAAAGGGAATGAGTGGAAAAGAAGTTTTTTGGGGTGCGACACAATTAAGACACATCATTAAAGAGGGTAAAATAATGACACTGAAAGAATTAAGATCAGGGAGAGGGACACGGGGGATAGATGAGTGGCGGTACCTCCAGCTGTGTCACTTCGTAGGCAAATTATCAAGTCCGATAAGAGCAGGGGACAAACTTACGGACTTTGAGAAGCTATGCGACACAGAAGATCCAAGAAATTTAGTATCCAAGGTCTATAAAATACTTATGAAGACGGATCAGCTGGAGATCCCCCCATATATAAGTAAATGGGAGAGTGAATTAGGCACTAAAAAAGATGTAAATACAATTAGACGAGTTTTGAGAATGATTGGTAACTCAACAATAGATACACAAACGACAAAAATGAGCTATAAATGCATAAGCAGAAGCTATTTAACCCCAGAAATAACAAGTAAATTTCAAAAAGGGTCGGCGTTCTGCTGGCGAGGCTGCCAGGAGATAGGAACAATGGCACACCTTTGGTGGCTATGCCCGAAAATAAAAAACTTCTGGAGGAAGATACTTATCCTGATCAGGAAAATAACAGGAAAAATAGTACTAGAAGACCCTTGGGAGGTTTTGTTTCATGGGGGGAAGGGGGACATACACAAATACAAGCAGTCACTAGTTCCCCACCTCCTGAACGCCGCAAAGCGAATAATACCGAAGAATTGGCAAAGAAGGGAGCCCCCTGAAATCTGGGAGTGGATAGATGCAATAGAAGAAACTTATAGCATGCAGACAGGGGCTGGTTTAGTAGGGGATTCGAGCAGGGTGACCCTAGGAGAGTGGGAACAATGGAAAAAATTTAAAAAAACGTGGAGCTATTCCGAAGACTTGACAGCCTCATAGTAGATCAGGGGAAACAGACGTATTAGACCTTGGAGAGATGGGTTTTGGGGTGGTGAGGCGGGGCGGGTTGGGTGGGTAAGGGGTTGGCGGGGACTTTTTCTACTTTATCTATTGCAAAGAGTCACGATGATGAGACAAAGATGAGAGGGAACGGAACTTAAATGAACTACAAAGTTGATTTGTGCCCCTCAAAATGGTCGTCTGATGTGACAAAAAAAAAAGAAGAAAAAAAAAAAAAAAAAAAAGAAATTCAACCCCATAGCATCTTTTTTCAAATAACTGACATGCTTATTAGCAAATGCAGGAAACAGTTTACCTATTCCATCTGAAAGTGCCCAGGTAGAGAAGGCAAAACTACTGTATAGTCAACGTGATACATTTTAACATCTAAGTAAAACTATTTTTTTTAAATACAGTAAAACCTTGGATTGCGAGCATAATTTGTTCTGGAAACATGCTTGTAATCCAAAGCACTTGTATTTCCCCATATAATAGAAACTCAGGTGATTCGTTCCACAACCATTTATTCATAGGTCCTTCAGTTTATAGTCCATATAAAAAGATTATAGCAATGTGACCAGGTTGTGCAATTATAAAATGTCCATTCACAAATGGCAGCCTCCACAAGGGGATTAGAAGCAAAATCCAGCAGGAGCTCCAGAGTATAAAGGAGGAGAGAGGCGCCTCTAAGTGCAGCAATATGGTTACATTTAATGAAGGTACAATATTTAGCAACTCATATGGTTGATGATTAAAACAGGCACATCTAAGTATGCAGGCATCCGGGGTAAAGCTGTTCACATAGACCAGTTGTAGGCAACCTCAGCCCTCCAGCTGTGGTAAAACTACAAGTCCCATGAGACATTGCAAGACCCTGACAATCACAGGCATGACTCCTAGAGGCACCGATGGCTCTCACTGCTGTCAGTCTGCAATCGTGAAAGCGAGGCTTGAACCGCTCATGGAGCGCAGCATGGAAGGGATGACGTCAATGGTGGTGCGGAGGAGCGCATATCAAGACACTGTATATCAAGTCAAAATGTATTTAACCACTTCCCACCTGGCCTATAGGAAAATGACGGCCGGGTGGAGGTTCAGTTATCCTGACTGGGCATCATATGACGTCCAGCAGGAGAACAGCCGCCGTGCGCCCATGGGGGCGCACATCGCGGCGATCGGTGGTGTGGTGTGTCAATCTGTCAATCTGACACACCGCTGCACCGATCTCCGTAAAAAGCCTCTGACTGAGGCTCTTTACCACGTGATCACTTGTGTCCAATCACGGCTGGTCACGATGTAAACAGGAAGAGCCATTGATTGGCTTTTCCTCACTCGTGTCTGACAGATGCGAGTAGAGAAGAGGCAATCGGCGGCTCTCCTGACAGGGGGGGTCTGCGCTGATTGTTTATCAGCGCAGCCCCCCCACGGATGCCCACACTGGACCACCAGGGAAGCCGCCAGGACCACCAGGGAAGCCCCCAGCTTGTGGATGGCCAGGTATGTACCCCATGGCCATCCACATTAAAAAAATATGCCCAATACATGCCAATCAGTACCCACAAATGACTGGCAACATTATGGATCAGTACAGACAAGTGATGGCCAGCAGTGCCACCCATCAGTGTCCATTAGTGCCACCTCTCAGTGCCCATTCATGTCCATCAGTGCCCACTTATCAGTGCCCATCCATGCCACCTATCAGTGCCACCCATATGTACCCATCAGTGCCACCTATGAGTGCCCATCAGTGCTGCCTATGAGTGCCCATCAGTGCCACCTATCAGTGCCCATCATCAGTACCCATCAGTGCCACCTCATCAGTGCCACCTCATTGGTGCCACCTCATTGGTTCCACCTCATCAGTGCCCATTGGTGCTGCCTTATCAGTGCAGTCATATCAGTGTCCATCATTGAAGAAGAAAACTTACTTATTTACAAAAAAGTAACAGGAAAAAAAGAAAAACTTTTTTTTTTTCAAAATTTTCGGTCTGTTTTTATTTATTGTGCAAAACATAAAAATCGCAGAGGTGATCAAATACCACCAAGAAAGCTCTATTTGTGGGAACAACATAAAAAAAAAATTGTTTGGGTACAGTGTTGCATGACCGCGTAATTGTCATTCAAATTGTGACAGCTCTGAAAGCTGAAAATTGGCTTGGGCAGGAAGGTGTATAAGTGCCTGGTATTGAAGTGGTTAAACATTTTGCTTGTCTTGCAAAACACTCTCAAACCAAGTTACTCTCAAACCAAGGTTTTGCTGTACAAGCTTTTGGAATGCTAGGCTTTTCTTGAATATTATGTACTGACAGATATGTATCACTATTTATCCCCTTTAGCGTAAAACAGAGTAATCAGAAATCAGAGTAGCTGCAATAACTCACAATGTGATGCAGCCTATCTATTAAAGTGCAATTTATTATATTCTATATATATAGAATCTACTCACTTTAATGAGATACTATATGTATATATATATATATATATATATATATATATATATATATATATATATATATATATATATATATATATATGTGTGTGTGTGTGTGTGTGTGTGTGTGTGTGTGTGTGCATATATATATATATATATATATATATACATATATATATATATATATATATATATATATATATATATATATATATATATATATATATATATATATATATTATCTCATTAAAGTGAGTAGACCCCTCACATTTTTGTAAATATTTTATTATATCTTTACATGTGACAACACTGCAGAAATGACACTTTGCTTCATTGTAAAGTAGTGCGTGTACAGCTTGTATAACAGTGTAAATTTGCTGTCCCCTCAAAATAACTCAACACACATCAGTTAATGTCTAAATCGCTGGCAACAAAAGTGAGTACACCCCTAAGTGAAAATGTCCAAATTGGGCCCGAAGCGTCAATGTTTTGTGTGGCCACCATTATTTTCCAGCACTGCCTTAACCCTCTAGGCATGGAGTTCACCAGAGCTTCACAGGTTGCCACTGGAGTCCTCTTCCACTCCTCCGTGACGACTACACGGAGCTGGTGGATGTTAGAGACCTTGCGCTCCTCCAACTTCCATTTGAGGATGCCCCACAGATGTTCAAAAGGGTTTAGGTCTGGAGACATGCTTGGCCAGTCCATCACCTTTACCTTCAGCTTCTTTAGCAAGGCAGTGGCCGTCTTAGAGGCGTCTTTGGGGTCGTTATCATGTTGGAACACTGCCCTGCGGCCCAGTCTCCGAAGGAAGGGGATCATGCTCTGCTTCAATGTGTCACAGTACATGTTGGCATTCATGGTTCCTCACTGAGAGCGATAACACCAAATTTAACACATCTGCTCCCCATTCACACCTGAGACCTTGTACCACTAAGGAGTCACATGACACCAGAAAGGGAAAATGGCTAATTGGGCCCAGTTTGCACAGTTTCACTTAGGAGGTGTGCTCCTCTCTGTCCTCCTTTCCTTTAAAATAATCCCATATACAAATTCTCAGTAAAGGACTCTCTTTTTCACCAAAGCAAAATATGGAGTTCACAGTTTTTAAGGACATAAATCTTTTTCTACGCAAGGTCTTCTTTAGATTCCTGCATGAACGGAGGAATAGTAGTCCCGCAACTTCTGAAATTCTTCAGGAGGGTGACAAGAAGGAGATTGAAAATCTCCTGGCTCTTCTTGATGAGGGATCATATGATGCTGACTCACAGATAGATGAAGATAATATGATCCTTAGACATGTTGATCTAAAAATAAAATCTAAAAAGATGTTACCCCTTTGTAAAAATAAATTAAAGTGGGGGTTCACCCACACCGCCAAAAAAAAAAAAAAATTAAAAGCCAGCAGCTACAAATACTGCAGCTGCTGACTTTTAATACATGGCCACTTACCTGTCCCAGGGTCCAGCGATGTCGGCAGGGGACGCCGAGAACCCGCTCGGTTCTCGGCAGCTGCCGCCGCCATCCTAGGTGAGGGAATCAGGAAGTGAAGCGTTGCGGCTTCACTTCCCGGTTCCCTACTGCGCATGCGCGAGTCGCGCTGCGCGTCCAAGTGGTCCCCGCTCTCTCCTGGGAGCTGTGTGTTCCCAGGAGACAGCGCGGTGGGGACAGGAAGAGGCATAGACTCCCATGGGAGTCTATGCCGGAAGTGGGTGCAAATACCTGTCTTAGACAGGTATCTGCACCCCCCTCCCCCCTGAAAGGTGCCAAGTGTGACACCGGAGGGGGGGAGGGTTCCGAAAAGCGGAAGTTCCATTTTTGTGTGGAACTCCGCTTTAATTGGTCAATTTTTTCATCTTGTAAACAATGATCTGAAGAAACTGAATTGGGAGGATTTTAGTCGAGATAATATGAACAAACAAGAGAGGGTTGCACTCAATGAACTAAAAAATGCTAAGGGAATAGTTATCAAAAAGAGCGCCAAGGGGCAATGTAGTTTTGATGAGTGAGGAGAATTATGGTAAGGAGGTAAAAAGACAACTAGGCAACCCAGACATCTATCTGAGACTTTCAAGTTCCCCTCTCCCTAATGTGGTCATGCAATTGGACCACAAGTTGACTTTGGCACAGGAAGAAGGTCTAATTACAAAAAAGAAACTTAATTACTTACAGGCTTTTGATTATAATACTACGGTTCCTTATGTCATTTCAAACTCCATAAAGATCTAAAGAACCCCCCAGGAAGACCTATAGTTTCTGCAATCAATGATCCCCTTGAAAGGGTCGGTCAATATGTAGATGGGCTTTTAAAGACAATGGTCCCTGCTCGAGTCATATGTAAGAGCTACTAAGGATGTTCTCAATAAATTAAATGACATTGATGTTGATGATGTCGGAATCAACGTGGAGTCATTGTATACATCAATACCTCATCTTTGGATTTAAAAAGTGTGGAGTATTATTTACAGACATTTCCAGAAATGGCCCATCAAAATGAATTTGTATTTAATCTTTTGAACGCCATAACAACTATTTTGAATGCAAAGATGTTTACTACCAACAGGTGTCAAGCACCTCTATGGGGGCCCCCTGGGCGCCCTCATATGCATGCCTGCACCTAGGCACATGGGAGGAGTCCGAAGTATACACATTGGGGTCCTATGGGAGGTCTGTGAGGGCTTCGATTTGTTATATTGACTATATCCTGGTGGTCTGGAAGGGAACTGAGACGGAATTGCATGAATTCATTCATGAGCTTAATGATAACACACGCAATATCAGACTCACATATGGTTTTGATCCGATCTCTATTCCCTTCCTTGACCTCAGGATCACCAAGAAGAGTGGCTCTTTGGTTACCTCAACCTTTCGAAAGCCAACAGTGGCTAACACTCTGCTCCGGGCAGAAAGCTATCACCCTAGGTCTCTAGTGAAGGGCATCCCAATGGGACAGTTTCTCTGTATTCAGAGAAACTGTACAGGCAATGAGGAATTTAAAAAGAGGGCCCATGACATGTATGCCAGGTTCAGAGAAAGAGGTTATAAGCATTAAAATCCTCAGAGCGGCAAAAAAGAGAGCAATGGCTCTGGAGAGGTCCTCCTTAATAGAGGAACGAAGTCCCCCTTCACCGCCCCCTTTGGGTCGTGTCACTCAATATGAACCAGTGAGATTTATTACTCAGTATGGTTCGCAGTGGCCAGAGGTGAAGGGGATTGTTGAAAGGCATTGGTCTAATATGTACCGTTGTCCTACTCTGTCCGTCATAGTGGGGGAATACCCACATATGACAGCACAGAGGGCACCAAATCTATCTGACATGCTCACTCAATGAGAATATATCAGGTCATCTGATGATTCTTGGTTAACGTCCTTCCCAAGATCTAGAGGGATGTTCTCATGTGGGCATTGCCAGATTTGTCGTTTCGTTGAATGTACCGAGGTGTTCACCAATGCTGACAATACTAAAATCTATAAGATTAAAAGCCTTATCAACTGTGCCACTACAAAAGTGATTTACAGCTTACAATGTCCTTGTAATAAGGCTTACATAGGTGTAGCAATAACTCTCAGTGGAGCTGCTGGTTTAAGCGGGCCTGTCCTCTTTGCTCTACACCCTTCTTATATTGTTCACTCTCCTTGACACAACTGTAGTGCAGTGTTGAAACAATATGAGCATTAACTTTAACCCACGATATACACTTACAATTAGGGTTACCTCTACCTGGGTGCTGGTAGCTCCACCTGTAGGAGAAATGACAACACTGAACACAAACTTCAATAATGACCAAAAATAACTTCTTTCTTTGAGTAAGTAATATATTTATATAAAGAGTTATTTCAATGAATATACTATCACACCAACGTAGTGTGATAGTATAAGAATTGATTATGACAATCAATAACAATCACAGAAATGTATATGTAAATATTGGTATGAATCTATACCCGGGAGCTCCCCCTGCTCTAGATCCTAAAGTCACTATACTAAAATGCAGGGCCCTGCAAATGAAAAAAAGAAAAGGTAGTCCAGACGTCTTTAGTCTTCGCTAGCTTTTATAATTGTAATCCGCAAAGAATTCCTCCTGGGTGTTGCGCAGTGTAGTATAACACACTAAAACAATTGCAATCCAACAGAGTGACTAAGTGTCTTTATATGAAGAAACAAACATCTAACATCCGCTCTTGAACACTGAAGTGTATTCGGATGTAATGCTCTCCGACTTAACTTGTTCCGTGGGACTATCAGTCCCAGCAACACTCTGTACAGTTCTAAAGATGTGTGTGTAATACTCAAATAAACTTCTGGGTGTCAACCCTCTCACCATACAGAATCCAAGCAGGTGGATGTCTCCGGCTCAGCAGTTCTCAGTTCCGTATGGAGGCACCACCACGCCGTCACACTGTTCCGTTCACAAATGACCAGGAGTCCTCGGTTATCTCCCCACGGGTCTTCCGGAACAATCACGTCTCTTGTCCAGCAAACTGCGATGCGATGGCAGGATACTACAGCTGCTCTGCTCCTTCGCCAGGTAGGCCGCAACCCTGAGTTCTGCTGGCAGGCCACGCGTCCCAGGAACAAGAGACCTAAAATGGCCGCTGCTTAACCTTTTATATCCCCCCACAATGTAGTTCAGTTCTGACTTTGTCCAGGAGCATTGTGGGTGGGTCAGAGCTACAGTTCCAAAGTAAACAATGAATCACTTCCCTGTCACTAAATCCTGAGACATAAACTTATTGTACTTTATCAATTGTCCACAAGATGGCACTAACACGAGTATTGTACTGAATAATACACATAGAGTTAAAAACAACAGTTGTCAGCGTTTCATAGGGAAAACAAAGTGCCAGTTGTTTGCATCGTTGAACATCTCTATGGTATTAAACATAATTAGAGTGGTACTGTGGATACGATGCTAATTTATAATTATTTTGCCACGTCCCGATATTCAGAATATATGAAAAAAGTTTTGGATGATGGACTTTTTAGGCAGAACACATTCTTTATAAAATTTATGGATATTTATTGAAATTTAAAAACAAGACAATTACATACATTTCTCATATATTTTCCATTCACATAAATTAGCCTATGAGCATAAATGACACACCACCTATAGACAATCAAGACAAAGCCCGGAGGACCAGGCTTATCACTCTTGAAATGATAAGGATTGATGAGGTAGCGTGTCATAAGGTGCTCAACTCTGCTCTACATGTTACGCGTAAGGAAATGCTTCTTCAGGAGCTTATGGCAAATTCTATAAACAAAAGAAGTTTTTTACTATCGAGTACATCACAATTTTACATATTGAATCAGAGTTAGCATAAAATATTGCTATTGCCCCAGTGAATTCAGAATTAAAACACTCCCCTGAGGGTGCTGCAGGTACAGATGGGAAGGGGGGGAGGGGGAGGGGGAAGGAGGGAGGGGGGAGAGGGGGAAAAAGAGGGAAAGAGGGGGGCCCAAAAAGGGGCCTTATGCCTAGAGGTATATATGGTTATATTTGTACTTACATTTAAACATAGGTAGAAAAGAGAAGCAGAAGAAATGAGGCAGAGAATAATATCCTCAGTGGTGGTAAAAATTTACAGTAATTCAAAGGCAGGTGTTGTTTCAGGAACATTCTAGGTTTATTCTGTATATATATATATATATATATATATATATATATATATATATATATATATATATATATATATATATTAGTATTGATATTATTAAATACCAGGAAATATTAGAGAGATTGTACTTCTAATACCTTACCTACCGGGTAATTCTATGCCACTGTCAGCTATTAGAGAGTGGTCTTAGGATGAAAAGTGGTGAGAGGGGCTGCTATTAAAGTTCTGACTTGTTTAATGTAGTCTTCTCATTATATCCATGCTTAGTTTTCCCATAGACATTGATCCCTGCAGAGTGACAGGAAAAGTGCACCTGGTTAATAGAATTGTTTGGGCTGTTTTTAGATTCGATTCCCTTCATAGTACAAGATATTTACCTTCAACACTGATTTCCTAGCAGGGTCTCCTCCTGACAACCATACTGCACTGGTAACAAAGATTGCCGCAGAAGACGCTGACTCGGAGCATCTATTTATATCTGTATTTCTGTCCTCCCAAGTACTATAGGCAATGTGAGCCGGGAGCCAACGGGACATCTAGCGCAGGCGCAGACACAGTAACAGGAGGGAGAACAGCCGCATCTCCCTTCTGTAGCCATAAGGCACCGTCCGACAGCTACTACAGCTGAATCAGATGGCGCCTATCAGTCAAATAATCCACCACATCCTAAATCACCAATACTGATGGCATAGAGTTTAAAAGGCAGGGGGAACCAGAAGAAGGGAGAATTGGAATTAACTGGAACAAGGGGAAAAGGAGGGAAAGGAGGGGAAAGGGTAGATTTAGGGTAGAATTACTTTTAGCATCATATCAACAGTACCATTCTGTGGAGATACGACAGGGAAATAATTTTTTTTTTAACTATACTAAATTTGGGGTGGAAGCACACAACTAGATTAAGTGGTTCATTGGATTTAAAAATCCCCTTTGTGCGAGACTGATCAATCTTAAGAATTTAACTTGGAAGTATAATTCTCCCCCCCCCCCTCTTTTTTTTTTTTTTTTATGTGATTATGGACTTCGTAGGCACAGCCTGGATGGGCTACATGAATGAAATAATGAAATACAGACCAATGTAAATGCAGACACAGGGCCTGAAATTAACATTAATCAATATATGAGCGAAAGGTTGCTCAAAAAGAAATCTAACTTATACTGGCATGCTGATTTTTTACAACAATATGTATGGGAGAATATCAGCCCAATTGGGCTGCGAGTACAACTCTATCCCTCCTTTCAGAACTACACCCAGGATTTCAAAAAAAAAAGTTCTGATACATTGTAGTATGGAATTGATGAAACCTTTAATAGCTCAATATCAATCAGAACTCAACAATCTTGTTACAGTCTACTAATGACTCGATTAAAAGACATGCTCACTATGCCAAACGATGGCAAGAAGTCAAAGATTACATCACCAAAATCACCAAAGATATTATTTTCAAAAAACAAAATAAACTACAGAAAGATAGAGTGGCCTTCGTGGAGGGTTTTGCATACAGATGGCAGAACCCCCATCAAGGACGTGGCTCAAAAAAACATTCAAGGGAACAATATATGGGTAATGATTTTGGTTTTACTGAAGATGATACTGAATCCGATTCATCTGTCTCTCTACCATTTCTTTACTGTCATCTAATAGACGAGGAGCGCCTGTACCCAGTAAAAGCAATCCAGGATCACGTAAGTGGGGTCATGGTGGTGGGTATTACACGCCCCGTTCAAAAAAGGAACGTTCCTCTGGTGGTAATACTAGTTATAGGAATCACACTCAAACAATAGAACAATCAGGTAATGTTGGTGGTGGGTCTATTTCACAAACCAATTACATGGGAGCCATAGCTTACAAGGCTGCCCAAATACTAAATATACAACCTCCCAACCCGAAAGCTCCTCGAACATCAGCTCCAGTACCTAACCAGGCAACAAATCCTTCAGTAGTTCCAGTATTTAGCCAGGTAATAAACCCTTTGATGGTATCTACATCAAATACCTCTGCATTTAACACATCGGTAACAACATCTCTACCTAACTCTTTACCTTTGTCCACACCATCTTTTCATCCCATCACATCTACCCCCATACAGATGTTCACTAAACAAAGTACTCTGGATTCTCATCTGACACAACTTGGCCTGCCATCTTCAAATTTTCAAGTTGTGGGGCCTCACATGCCTCTAACCTAGAACTTGATATAGTTAACCTTACACCCTACCAATTTTCGGCCAGTGAATTGGAAGTTTTGAGACTTGGGTTGAGTTTTTGTCCATCTACCAATCTAGACAAATATGAACTCATTAAGGATGTCTATATGTTTGCACGTGGCCTGACATATAGATATATGTTTGATAGAGATAGGGTCAGAGCTTAACAAGAACGAGATTTTTCGGAGAGCATCAAACACTACACTATGGAGGACTTTCGAGCCCTCCGTGACTTGATGCTATTACTAGAAGAAAATAATTAAATCACAGACCCTATGGACAATAATACACAAAAGATACCACAAGAATCCCCTATAACTACAGGGCTGCCTCAAGGAAGTACTGTTACGGCCCTTCTTCCAACAGGCACAACCTCTACCAGTGTCAATAAATTCAAACCCAAATCTCGGAGATTCCCTGACCTGTCCACAAATTCATTTATTTGGGCATTCTTGGTAGGTGTAATAAGCGACATCAAACATATGCAGGCTATGCCTCCTCACAATAATCTTACAGCTGCTCAAATCCAAGCAATTTCCAAACTTAGCAAACACCCTGACCTGATCATAAAAGCATCAGATAAAGGGGGCAATGTTGTCCTAATGACCAAATCCAATTATGAAACCATGTGCCTCAATATATTGTCTAACCAAGAGTGGTATCAGAAAATCCCCCCCTCACGTATCCCAGCCTTCAAACTGGAATACCTTAATATCATCAATGATGGTTTTCAAAAGGGCCTTATTGATCAGGACACCTATTACTATCTAAACAATAAATATCCCAGAGAGGCAACGTTTTATTCACTACCTAAGGTCCATAAGAATTCAGTGTTCCCTCCTGGTAGACCAATCATATCCGGAATCAGTTCATTGACTGAAAATGCTAGTAGATTAATTGACTCAGTGCTCATGCCTCATGTCACGAGCCTATCATCATACACCAGGGATACATTAGATCTCCTTACTAAAATTGAAGGAATGGCGGTCCCTCATGACGCCCTGCTCGTGACATTGGATATAGAATCCTTATATTCAAGCATCCCTCACGAACAGGGCGTCGGGATGGTTCGCACCTTCCTATATGAAGAGCCCCATACTCAGTGGAATTACAATGAATTCATTCTAACTTTATTACAATTTGTCCTTACTCACAATTGGTTTGTGTTCAAAGAGTCCCCCTACCTCCAGGTGCAAGGCGTCGCTATGGGCACATGTTGTGCGTCAGCTTATGTGAACTTGTACTAGAAAAGGCAAGGGACCAAGGAGAAGCACAAGGGAGTGGTCACCCTTGGTCCAAAGATGGTTACCATGGATATGGTGGGCAGTAACGGGAGAATAGTGTGTATAAAAAATTTTTATAAAAGTTTATTGGGTAGTCTAGGATATACAAAAATAACACCGACAAATAGACACAAAAATACAGCTGATCCACCAGACACAAATAAATGGGCCCATCCGGTGCAAGCAGCACAGGGTGTGCCCATTCACCAGAGACACAAAAACAACAGACAATCACAAACATATAAACACTTAAAAACACTTAGCGTGCAGGCGCCTATACTCCCACAGATGCATAAGGTCCCTATGGCCAATCGCCAAATCAAAATATGTGAAATATGTATGAATTATCAAAGAAACCTTATGCATGCGTGGTCCCCCGGGGAAATGGGGAAAGTGGGATTGGTACAACCTGGAGATTGCCTAACTCAGAAGCCTCACTGGATGGCATACACATCTACTCCTTAGGTAGACGGGTAAGGGGGACTTTCACGGTGTATATTGCATGCGCATGCCCAGAATATTTCATTTCACCAAAGTCCGTACCTGGAGTATATTAGGTATATCTGCAATTCAGAGAGTCTCTATGGAGTATAGGGAGTAGTTAAAGCATAGTTTGTACGATCATCACCAAATACAAGCCAAATACAAGTCACATAACAACACAAAGTGGCTGGATGTTGCCCGGAACTGTTGATGTGTTATAAAGTATGTCATAAACCAGTGCGGGACAGAGTATCCCTGTATGCTGTCCTAGAGTCCGCATTGAAAGTGGAGATACCAACTGTATACAGGAGCTAAAGGGGTTACGTTACCACCTCTCGGTTGTGTGAAGATCAAAACAGCATCTTATTTATTTCGGCTGCTCCGCTGCTCTGTGATTTCTCCGTCTATGTAGTGAGTGCTGACTGTGACATGCTGTATCCTATGAGGACGCAGTAGGCGGCACTCCTCTTGTCCACAGGTGTGGGCTGCAACTGTGCTCGTACGGCAGGTCGCTTCTCAGTTCGTATGGCGGTTCCAGGATTCAAACTTCCACTGTGAGGAATCCCCGTCTCCAACTCACTAGGGGAGATGACTGAGTCGGCGTCCGCACATCTTGATTACGTCGACGCATTTTGCAACGTCATTGTTACGTAGCTTCAACAGGACGTACACACTATTCTCCCGTTACTGCCCACCATATCCATGGTAACCATCTTTGGACCAAGGGTGACCACTCCCTTGTGCTTCTCCTTGGTCCCTTGCCTTTTCTAGTATGCTTCTTTGGGGTTACGGATACAGCCTCTATAATTGAGGAGAGGCATTGGGTGAGAGATTGTGATTTATGATAAGGCATGTACTATTAGGGTGGTCCTCCTCCCCTCTTTTCTTATTATGTGAACTTGTACCTGGGGGGGTGGGAACGACACATTTTTACTGATGAGGGATTATCTATGTATACCGATCAAGTATTGTGCTGGATGCGATACATAGATGATATTTTCTTAATTTGGATGGGTACACATGCTATGCTTTTGGCCTTTGTTGAAGCATTAAATCAGAACCCGTTCAATTCCACAATTCTGAAGGAGATGGGAGGTAAGGGCGTGAGAACGTAGCGTCCGTCACGGAGGGAGGGGTCCCAGTGTGTCAGGGAGACGCCGCCTCGAGGAACGCTGTGTGAAGCCGCCGGCGCTTCCCGGTGGAAACAACGATAAGAGTGCACAGCATGCTTGCAGAGGAAATGCTTCAAGAAAACCGCCAAGAGGAACATCTTAAGACACCGGAGAGCGGCAGAGTGGCAGAGCGTGAGCGAGAGCTGTGAGCGATCTGTGAAGCAGCAGAAAGTCCCCGGCTCCTACCCCCCCTGCCCGCCCCCCCTGCCTCCCGAGCTGCCGGTCGGATGAATCATCAGCTACAGAAACCCTTAGTCATGAATAGTGGAGGAGTCTAAAGGGGCCACCTGAGACATAGGAACTTGAAGAGGTGGAGAGGGTAAGAGATGGATGGATGAGAGCTATGTGGATCAAGGGAAAACAGAGAAGATCAGAAGTCAAAGGTACTGTGTAAAGTGTGATGTTTAATTCTTTGCGGAGATAACTCGGCTACAGGGCAGGGTAACATGTGAGACTACCCAAAAAAAAAAAGGAGGCTAACTGCAATACACAAAAGCGTTCAATAAATCATATAGTCCTATGAGGAAGGACGGATATTGAAATCATTGGGCGAACTGGGTAATACTGAGAAAATTGGTAAAAAAAAAAAAAAATAGATAACGTGATTAAGAACAAAGGACTGTTCTAAAGCCCCGGTGAAATATAAAAGGAATATATGTGATTGCCAGTATTATCAGTATTACCAGCACAGAGAACTGGTGTGTGGACCCTGAAGGAATATATATATGTTTAAAGGATAAATGGTTAAAACCGCTAACAGATCTGAGTCGGGGGAGGGGTGGAAGAAAGAGGAAGAATCGTGATTAGAAGAGCTAATAACCACCAGAAGTATAATACTTGAAAATATAACCAGTTTGTAAATAATCAATTACTACACAGTACAATAGGACTGACGAGCGGGGAGTCCCAGGTTAGGGGTAGACTCCGGAACAGCTATCGTATCCCTCACTACCCTTGCTCTCACCATTTTTTGATCTGTCCCTCCTACCCATCCAGAGGCACTGCTCCCCCTAATTAAGGGAGAACAAAGAATTAAGGCTGGGTAAACGGATAAGAGGGATAAAAAAAGATAAAATGAGTAAAAGTACAACTAAAACGACAAGAGGGGGCGCCCCCAAATCCCCAAAAGATAAACCAGCAGTCAGCACGCTCAAGCAATATATGACGCAAGGAGCCAGCCCAAGAAATATGGAATTGGAGAGGCAGGGGCAAGCTAAGGTGGAAAAGAAAAAAGGAGCAGACAAGAAAACAGGCGAGACCCCAGAACACTCCAGGGAAGACTTTGTATCAGAAGGAGATCTGGAATGTAGTGGGGGGGAGGGGAGATCATCTGAGTCCTTCCCCCCACAAAAGGAGAGATGAGCGAGATGTTACAGAGGCTGGAAAATTCGATAAAAACAGACATTAGCATACTGAGAGGGGATCTGGGAAGCCTTCTGGAAAGGGTAGAAAAAACGGAAAAAACAGCAGAGGACCAAAGACAAGAGTTGGAAACCCTTAACCACTTGCCGACTGCCTCACGCCTATATACGTGAGCAGAGCGGCACGGGCAGGCAAAATCACGTACCTAGTACGTGATTGCCTTCCCGCGGGTGGGGGGTCCGATCGGACCCCCCCCCGGTGCCAGCTGCGGTCGGCATTTGGTTGGGAGCGATGACAGACGAGGGGGAGACCATCCGATCGTGATCGCTCCCAGGCACTGACAAACATCCCCTGCCTCTGTATAGTACACAGAGGCAGAGGATGTGATGTCATCTCTCCTCGGCTGTCAGTTTCCGTTCCAGCGCCGAGGAGAGATGACATGTAAGTAAGTGCACAACACAAACACACACAGTAGAACATGCCAGGCATACATTACACCCCCGATCCCCCCCCGATCGCCCCCCGATCCCCCCCCAATCACCCCCCCCCCTGTCACAAACTGACACCAAGCAGGTTTTTTTTTTTTTTTTTTTTTTCCTGATTACTGCATAGTGTCAGTTTGTGACAGTTAGCAGTGTTAGGACAGTTACTGTAACCCCCCTGTAGGTCTAGGGTACCCCCCTTACCCCCCCTAATAAAGTTTTAACCCCTTGATCACCCCCCCTCACCAGTGTCGCTAAGCGATCATTTTTCTGATCGCTGTATTAGTGTCGCTGGTGACGGTAGTTAGGGACGTAAATATTTAGGTTCGCCGTCAGTGTTTTATAGCGACAGGGACCCCCATATACTACCTAATAAATGTTTTAACCCCTTGATTGCCCCCTAGTTAACCCTTTCACCACTGATCACCGTATAACCGTTACGGGTGACGCTGGTTAGTTCGTTTATTTTTTATAGTGTCAGGGCACCCGCCGTTTATTACCGAATAAAGGTTTAGCCCCCTAATCGCCCGGCGGTGATATGCGTCGCCCCAGGCAGCGTCAGATTAGCGCCAGTACCCCCCCTAATAAAGTTTTAACCCCTTGATCACCCCCTGTCGCCAGTGTCGCTAAGCGATCATTTTTCTGATCGCTGTATTAGTGTCACTGGTGACGCTAGTTAGGGACGTAAATATTTAGGTTCGCCGTCAGTGTTTTATAGCGACAGGGACCCCCATATACTATCTAATAAATGTTTTAACCCCTTGATTGCCCCCTAGTTAACCCTTTCACCACTGATCACCGTATAACTGTTACGGGTGACGCTGGTTAGTTAGTTTATTTTTTATAGTGTCAGGGCACCCGCCGTTTATTACCGAATAAAGGTTTAGCCCCCTGATCGCCCGGCGGTGATATGCGTTGCCCCAGGCAGCTTTAGATTAGCGCCAGTACCGCGAACACCCACGCACGCACCGTACACGCACCATACACCTCCCTTAGTGGTATAGTATCTGATCGGATCAATATCTGATCCGATCAGATCTATACTAGCGTCCCCAGCAGTTTAGGGTTCCCAAAAATGCAGTGTTAGCGGGATCAGCCCACATACCTGCTAGCACCTGCGTTTTGCCCCTCCGCCCAGGCGAGCCCAGCCCACCCAAGTGCAGTATCGATCGATCACTGTCACTTACAAAACACTAAACGCATAACTGCAGCGTTCGCAGAGTCAGGCCTGATCCCTGCGATCGCTAACAGTTTTTTTGGTAGCATTTTGGTGAACTGGCAAGCACCAGCCCCAGGCAGCGTCAGATTAGCGCCAGTACCGCTAACACCCACGCACGCAGCATACGCCTCCCTTAGTGGTATAGTATCTGAACAGATCAATATCTGATCCGATCAGATCTATACTAGCGTCCCCAGCAGTTTAGGGTTCCCAAAAACGCAGTGTTAGCGGGATCAGCCCAGATACCTGCTAGCACCTGCGTTTTGCCCCTCCGCCCGGCCCGGCCCAGCCCACCCAAGTGCAGTATCGATCGATCACTGACACTTACAAAACTCTAAACGCATAACTGCAGCGTTCGCAGAGTCAGGCCTGATCCCTGTGATCGCTAACAGTTTTTTTTGTAGCGTTTTGGTGAACCAGCAAGCACCAGAGGCCTAGTACACCCCGGTCGTAGTCAAACCAGCACTGCAGTAACACTTGGTGATGTGGCGAGTCCCATAAGTGCAGTTCAAGCTGGTGAGGTGGCAAGCACAAGTAGTGTCCCGCTGCCACCAAAAAGACAAACACAGGCCCGTCATGCCCATAGTGCCCTTCCTGCTGCATTCGCCAATCCTAATTGGGAACCCACCGCTTCTGCAGCGCCCGTACTTCCCCCATTCACATCCCCAACCAAATGCAGTCGGCTGCATGAGAGGCATTTTCTTTATGTCCTCCCGAGTACCCCTACCCAGCGAACCCCCCAAAAAATATGTTGTGTCTGCAGCAAGCGCGGATATAGCCGTGACACCCGCTATTATTGTCCCTCCTGTCCTGACAATCCTGGTCTTTGCATTGGTGAATGTTTTGAACGCTACCATGCACTAGTTGAGTATTAGCGTAGGGTACAGCACTGCACAGACTAGGCACACTTTCACAGGGTCTCCCGAGATGCCATCGCATTTTGAGAGACCCGAACCTGGAACCGGTTACAGTTATTATAGTTAGTTACAAAAAAAAGTGTAAAAAAAAAAAAACACAAACAAAAATATAAAATAAAAATAGTTGTCGTTTTATTGTTCTCTCTCTCTCTATTCTCTCTCTATTGTTCTGCTCTTTTTTACTGTATTCTATTCTGCAATGTTTTATTGTTATTATGTTTTATCATGTTTGCTTTTCAGGTATGCAATTTTTTATACCTTACCGTTTACTGTGCTTTATTGTTAACCATTTTTTTGTCTTCAGGTATGCCATTCACGACTTTGAGTGGTTATACCAGAATGATGCCTGCAGGTTTAGGTATCATCTTGGTATCATTCTTTTCAGCCAGCGGTCGGCTTTCATGTAAAAGCAATCCTAGTGGCTAATTAGCCTCTAGACTGCTTTTACAAGCAGTGGGAGGGAATGCCCCCCCCCCCAACATCTTCCGTGTTTTTTCTCTGGCTCTCCTGTCTCAACAGGGAACCTGAAAATGCAGCCGGTGATTCAGCCAGCTGACCATAGAGCTGATCAGAGACCAGAGTGGCTCCAAACATCTCTATGACCTAAGAAACCGGAAGCTACGAGCATTTTATGACGTAGATTTCGCCGGATGTAAACAGCGCCATTGGGAAATTGGGAAAGCATTTTATCACACCGATCTTGGTGTGATCAGATGCTTTGAGGGCAGAGGAGAAATCTAGGGTCTAATAGACCCCAATTTTTGCAAAAAAGAGTACCTGTCACTACCTATTGCTATCATAGGGGATATTTACATTCCCTGAGATAACAATAAAAATGATTTAAAAAAAAAAAAAATGAAAGGAACAGTTTAAAAATAAGATAAAAAAATAATAATAATAAAGAAAAAAAAAAAAAAAAAAAAAAAAAGCACCCCTGTCCCCCCTGCTCTCGCGCTAAGGTGAACGCAAGCGTTGGTCTGGCGTCAAATGTAAACAGCAATTGCACCATGCATGTGAGGTATCGCCGCGAAGGTCAGATCGAGGGCAGTAATTTTAGCAGTAGACCTCCTCTGTAAATCTAAAGTGGTAACCTGTAAAGGCTTTTAAAGGCTTTTAAAAATGTATTTAGTTTGTCGCCACTGCATGTTTGTGCGCAATTTTAAAGCATGTCATGTTTGGTATCTATGTACTCGGCCTAAGATCATCTTTTTTATCTCATCAAACATTTGGGCAATATAGTGTGTTTTAGTGCATTAAAATGTAAAAAAGTGTGTTTTTTCCCCAAAAAATGCGTTTGAAAAATCGCTGCGCAAATACTGTGTGAAAAAAAAAAATGAAACACCCACCATTTTAATCTGTAGGGCATTTGCTTTAAAAAAAATATATAATGTTTGGGGGTTCAAAGTAATTTTCTTGCAAAAAAAAATTATTTTTTTATGTAAACAATAAGTGTCAGAAAGGGCTTTGTCTTCAAGTGGTTAGAAGAGTGGGTGATGTGTGACATAAGCTTCTAGATGTTGTGCATAAAATGCCAGGACAGTTCAAACCCCCCCCAAATGACCCCATTTTGGAAAGTAGACACCCCAAGCTATTTGCTGAGAGTCATGTTGAGTCCATGGAATAATTTATATTGTGACACAAGTTGCGGGAAAGAGACAATTTTTTATTTTTTTTATTTTTTTTTGCGCAAAGTTGTCACTAAATGATATATTGCTCAAACATGCCATGGGAATATGTGAAATTACACCCCAAAATACATTCTGCTGCTTCTCCTGAGTACGGGGATACCACATGTGTGGGACTTTTTGGGAGCCTAGCCGCGTACGGGACCCCGAAAACCAAGCACCGCCTTCGGGCTTTCTAAGGCCGTAAATTTTTGATTTCACTCTTCACCGCCTATGACAGTTTCGGGGGCCATGGAATGCCCAGGTGGCAAAAAAAAACCCCAAATGACCCCATTTTGGAAAGTAGACACCCCAAGCTATTTGATGAGAGGTATAGTGAGTATTTTGCAGACCTCACTTTTTGTCACAAAGTTTTGAAAATTGAAAAAAGAAAAAAAAAATTTTTTTTTCTCGTCTTTCTTTATTTTCAAAAACAAATGAGAGCTGCAAAATACTCACCATGCCTCTCAGCAAATAGCTTGGGGTGTCTACTTTCCAAAATGGGGTCATTTGGGGGGGGTTTGTGCCACCTGGGCATTCCATGGCCTCCGAAACTGTGATAGGCAGTGAGGAGTAAAATCAAAAATGTACGCCCTTAGAAATCCTGAAGGCGGTGCTTGGTTTTCGGGGTCCCGTACGCGGCTAGGCTCCTAAAAAGTCCCACACATGTGGTATCCCCGTACTCAGGAGAAGCAGCTAAATGTATTTTGGGGTGCAATTCCACATATGCCTATGGCCTGTGTGAGCAATATATCATTTAGTGACAACTTTGTGCAAAAAAAAAAAAAAAAAAAAAATTGTCACTTTCCCGCAACTTGTGTCAAAATATAAAACATTCCATGGACTCAACATGCCTCAAAGCAAATAGCTTGGGGTGTCTACTTTCCAAAATGGGGTCATTTGGGGGGGGTTTATGTCATCTGGGCATTTTATGGCCTTCAAAACCGTGATAGGTAGTGAGGAGTAAAATCAAAAATGTACGCCCTTAGAAATCCTGAAGGCGGTGCTTGGTTTTCGGGGCCCCGTACGCGGCTAGGCTCCCAAAAAGTCCCACACATGTGGTATCCCCGTACTCAGGAGAAGCAGCTAAATGTATTTTGGGGTGCAATTCCACATATGCCCATGGCCTGTGTGAGCAATATATCATTTAGTGACAACTTTTTGTAATTTTTTTTTTTTTTTTGTCATTATTCAATCACTTGGGACAAAAAAAATGAATATTCAATGGGCTCAACATGCCTCTCAGCAAATTCCTTGGGGTGTCTACTTTCCAAAATGGGGTCATTTGTGGGGGTTTTGTACTGCCCTGCCATTTTAGCACCTCAAGAATCGACATAGGCAGTCATAAATTAAAGGCTGTGTAAATTCCAGAAAATGTACCCTAGTTTGTAGACGCTATAACTTTTGCGCAAACCAATAAATATACACTTATTGACATTTTTTTTACCAAAGACATGTGGCCGAATACATTTTGGCCTAAATGTATGACTAAAATTGAGTTTATTGGATTTTTTTTAGAACAAAAAGTAGAAAATATCATTTTTTTTCAAAATTTTCGGTCTTTTTCCGTGTATAGCGCAAAAAATAAAAACGGCAGAGGTGATCAAATACCATCAAAAGAAAGCTCTATTTGTGGGAAGAAAAGGACGCAAATTTCGTTTGGGTACAGCATTGCATGACCGCGCAATTAGCAGTTAAAGCGACGCAGTGCCGAATTGTAAAAAGTGCTCTGGTCAGGAAGGGGGTAAATCCTTCCGGGGCTGAAGTGGTTAAACAGCAAATTAAAACAGCACAACAAACCCAGAAGGAAATCCTTTATAAACTGGAAGATCAGGAGAACAGAAGTAGAAGACAGAATATAAGGCTACAATCAGTCCCAGAAAAGGAGGGAGAAGATCTAAAGAAAATGAGTTCAATGGTGCTGGGCCCCCTTATAGATAAAAGGGGGAGAGGAACCCCTAAGAATAGAAAGAATACATCGAGTTGGACACCGGCGAAACTAAGCAGAGAGACCACGGGACATTGTTATCAAATTCAGATTTTATGAAGATAAACTGGAGATTTGGAAGAAACTAAGAGGAAAACCACCATTGACATATGAAGGAGCTGAGCTCCAGGTGTATGCTGATCTGTCCCAAGAAACCCTGGCAAGAAGAAGACTTCTTAAACCACTTCTAGAAAAGATGAGACAGCAAAACATTAGATATAGCTGGGGGTTCCCAGCCTGTTTGATAGGATACAAGGAGGGGAGATCGGTGAAAATGCGCTTCCCCGAAGAATTAGAAGGGTTCTGTAAAAAACTAGACCTGCAGATACCAGACATGCCAGGCTGGACAAGGGAGGACTAAAACGTTCTTAAAACCCTTGGTGGGGGGATACCTACTATGAGCATTCTATGGTGGCGGGGCCTCTGGCGGGGGGGGGGAGGGGTAAATAGAGGAATATTAAAATATAGGTTACTCAGATCACGAGAACAGAGGTTGGCAGGTCTACCCTTCCTCAACATTCAATCTGAGGAAAGGGTGATGGGGCACACTGGGCACCACACCTTAAGATAAATAGGTTCGTTGAGGGCTTTGAATATCAGGGCACTCAACGAGCTAGGGGCCCATATAGGGCCATTTGGGGGGATGGGGGGATGGGGGGAAGGGGAGGGGTGGATTGGGGAGGGGTGGGGAGGGAGGGTGGATGGGGAAAGGGATGGAGGGGGGGACACATTGTGCAAATGCTATGATAGAACAGGAATAACTCGATATAGGCTAGAGGAACAAAAGCAGGTAGGAATAGAGGGAAAATTACAACACTTAAATTTTTATCCTACAATGTAAAGGGATTAAATTCACCTTCGAAAAGACACAAAATCTTAAAGGAACTGCAGGCTTATGGAGCAGAGGTGGTGTCCCTACAGGAGACCCATTTAACATATGACTCAAATATTAGATTATGGTCGAGAGAATTCTCGAATTGGTACTATGGGGATGCAATATCAAAAAGAGCAAGGGGAGTGGCGATAATGCTGGCAAAAGGAGTACATTTTAAATTAGGAGGTATGATGCAGGACCCAGAAATGAGATTCCTGTTTCTTAAAGGTACACTCGGGGAGACAGAATGCACCCTAGCGAATATATAGGCCCCCAATAAAAATTCAACAAAATTCCTGAAGACTTCATTGGAGAAACTAATGGACTTCAGGAGTGGGGGATTAGTAGTAATGGGAGACCTTAATATGTGTCTAGATCCAGAGGTTGATAGTACGTCCGGGGCACAGGGGACGAATAATGGTCAGCTGAGGAAGATAAAACAGGAAATATATAAAAACCAACTAGTAGATATATGGAGGATTATGAACGGTAAAACACGAGATTACATGTTTTACTCCCCTGTGCACCGGACGTATTCTAGGATCGACTATATATTGGTGGACCACAGACTTTTGGGTAGGATAGAATTATTACATTATCAGATCACGCCCCTATAGAGATGGAGATGCAAATTCCCAGGGCACAGGGACAACAGTCACTATGGAGAATAAATGAAGATCTACTGCAAAATGAAGATACCGCAAATAAGGTAGAGAGAGAGCTAAAACACTACTTCGCAACAAATGAAACAGGGGACATCTCTGGGTCAGTGATATGGGAAGCACATAAAGCCTATATAAGGGGAATCATAATACAAGAAGGAGCAAGGAGAAAGAAAGAAAGGAAAAATAAAATGGGAAACCTTACAACAGAAATATTTAATTTAGAACAAGAACACAAAAAACACAGAGGACGCCACCAAGCAACATATTTAATGCTGGTGAATAAACGCGAAGAACTAAAAAAGCTGATGGAGCAAGAAACAAAGGAAAAATTCTATAAAATAGCTAAAGAAAGATACCAGTGGGGAAATAAGACGGGAAAACATCTAGCCAGAATGCTCAGGAAAAAAAAAGGCTTAAATTTTATAGGTAAGATACAAACTAAACAAGGAAAGATGGTTTACGAAACTAAAGAGATAGGTGAAGTATTTAAAAACTACTATAGTGAATTGTATACGGGGGGGATGAACGGGGGTCAGATAAGTGAAAATACTAAAAGCAGGAAGATAAATGAATTTTTAAAGCAAGCCAAATTACCTAAGATTACGGAAAATCTCAGAGAGTCCCTAGAGAAACCAATTACAGAAGTAACCCCGGGAGTTAAAATATTAAAACAATACGGCGAAATAACAAATTTTAAGATTAATATGGGGAAATCGGAAATTCTGAATATAAATGTGAGCAAAGTAGAGGAGGAAAAGCTGAAGAGGGATTTCCAGTTCCGCTGGAAAAAAGAGATAAAATATCTGGGAATAAGGCTTGCTAACTCCCCAGAGAAGATATATAAGAAAAACTATATCCCTCTATTGGAGAAAATAAAGAGGGAGGGAAAAAAACTTCAGATAAAGCCACTTTCTTGGATGGGGCGTATTAATGCCATAAAAATGATCCTCCTGCCAAAGATCACGTACAAATTCCAAATGTTACCAATCAAATTACCACAGGAATATATCAGAAAGTTAAAATCAATAATATCTAACATCATATGGAAAAACAAAAAATCAAGAATATCGTTAAAGACCTTAAAACAAGATAAAGATAAAGGGGGTCTTGCGGTTCCTGATATTCTAAAATACCACAAAGCAATAATTTTATCAAGCGCGATAGAACGGGCTAGGGATAACCAAGAAAAAAGATGGGTAAACATAGAAAAATTTTATAGTAAAACACGTTTAGGATCTATTGTTTGGAATCCTCCGAATCACAGAATGGTAGACGAGAACACACACTATTTGACACAGGTAGTCTTAAAGACATGGGATGTAGTATATAAGCAATTGGATAAGGTTTATAATTCTCCCTTGATTGAAATAAGGGAGAATGAATATTTTGCACCAGGGAAAATAAGTATAGGTGGGAATTGGATAAAAAAAAGATAAAGTACAACTTAGAGAAATATTAAAAAAGGGGAAAATAGTCACATTTCAAGAGTTGAAACAAAACACAGACACATGGGTGATAGATGCATGGAGGTACATGCAATTAGATCTCTTCGTGAAGAGCCTACCCCAACCAATAAGATCAGGAGAAAAACTGACGGCTCTAGAAAAACTATGTCTTTCAGAAAATACAAAAAGTACTATATCAAAGTTATATAAATTGTTATTGAAAGAAGAAGAAGCAGAGGTACCTACATTCATTAAAAAATGGGAAAAGGAACTTGGAACACAAAAAAATATAAGCACTATTAGAAAAATGTTAGACCTAGCCCACAGCTCAGCAGCAGATATAAAAACAGCCGAGGTGAATTATAAATGCTTGGCGAGGTGGTACGCAACCCCAGATAAGACTTGTAAATTCCAAGAAGGGAAATCGGCAGATTGTTGGCGGGGTTGTGGAGGAGTGGGCACAATGGCCCACCTATGGTGGAATTGTCCGATTATCGAAAAATTCTGGAAAAAAATCTTGGTAACGATTAAAGAGATTACTAAAATTGAGGTAAAAGAAGACCCATGGATAGTTCTCTTCCACGGAATAGAAGGGAATGTGAAACAATATAGAGCGTCTCTGGTCCCACACTTATTAAATGCAGCAAAAAGATTAATCCCTAAAAATTGGTGAGGAAAAGAAAGCCCCGAGATATGGGACTGGATAAAAAAAAAAAAAAAAAGAACCTGTTCAATTCAAAGTTTACTTTGAATTGGAACCTTTCCAGAATTACATTTTTGGATTTATCAATCTTCAAAGATGAAGACGGTTGTCTGGCTCCCAGTCTTTATCGGAAAGAAACTGCAGGGAACACTTTGTTGCATGCAGGTAGTGCACACTCTGCATCTTTAATTCACAGTATCGCATACGCACAATATATAAGACTGCGCAGAAACTGCACACATCTAACAGATTTTATTAGTGAAGCCAAACAACTTTGTGAATGTTTACTGGCCCGTGGCTATAGTAAATCATTGCTACGTAAGGCCTATAACAAGGCCCTAAGACAGTCAAGAAATACCTTGCTTTACCATAAAAGAGATCCTACAAATGAAAGCCAGCCCACTTTGAGATTTATAACACGTTTTTCATCCCAACATCAGGAGATCAGAAACATACTGAGTAATCATTGGCACATACTACAGCAAGATTCCATTATTAAAAAACATATTGGTTTTCAACCTGAACTAACTTTTAGACGGGCCAATTCCCTACGCGATCGGCTTGTGTCTAGCCACTATTCGGTGACCCCACATGGTGAGGTTGCTGATAGAGGCATACATAGATGTGGCAGATGTGAATTTTGTCCTTGGCTACACCAAGGCACCTCTTTCAATCTCCCCATTGGGGAACGCTTTTGTCCCAAATTCAGGGTGGACTGTAACAGGGGTTGTATACCTGATGTCCTGCATATGTGGATTTTTTTTATGTTGGGAAGACAGCCCGATGTTTTTGGCAATGCATTAAAGATCATGTCTATTACTCCAAAAATGGCAAAATGCTGACTCCGGTCAGCAGACATCTGGATCTTTATCATAGGTTCGATGTGACATGTGTCTCGTTCATTGCTTTATCAGTTATTCCCAAAGACCCATGTGGGGGTAATTGGGATAAAAAGATTTTGCAAAAAGAAACATTATGGATTGAACGATTGGATGCTACTCAAGCTCCAGGCATCAATGAGACACAGTCTTATAGATCTTTTTTATAATACAACTAACTATACTCATTAATTTATTTTATATGTTCAGTTTAGTGGCATATCAAGTTAATGTCTATCTGGGTTATTTATATAAAACATAGAGGCCCTCTAATCCAACATGAATTAGATATGTAATCCAATAGTTATGTTTTTTTTTTGTTTGTTTTTTTGTTTTTTTACAAGTTAAATCCCTATTTAAAATTACAAATTGATTTGAATTTGTTTATATATTATACATGTCATTTTTTTATTTTATTATAAAAAAATGTAAACTGGGGATTTTATCCACATACTATTTATGTCATTTGGAATTTAATTGACATGTGTCTTTTTTTCTTTCCCTTTTTTCTTTTGGTTTTATTATGATATTGCCCCTGTATGATTCAGTGGTTGCAGTGCACTAATGTACCCCCCCCCTTTCCCTCCTTTTCCCCTTCTTCCAGTTAATTCCAATTCTCCCTTCTTCTGGTTCCCCCTGCCTTTTAAACTCTATGCCATCAGTATTGGTGATTTAGGATGTGGTGGATTCTATGACTGATCGGCGCCGTCTGATTCAGCTGTAGTAACTGTCGGACGGCGCCTTATGGCTACAGAAGGGAGATGCGGCTGTTCTCCCTCCTGTTACCGTGTCTGCACCTGCGCTAGATGTCCTTTGGCTCCCGGCTCCCATTAGCTATAGTACTTGGGAGGACAGGGCATGCGCAGTTTTATTCAGCTGGGCAGTGGATCGTCATATCCGGCTAAGCCGGGCTGATGTCAATGCCGAAATACAGATATAAATAGACGCTCCGAGTCAGCGTCTTCCACGGTAATCTTTGTTACCCATGCAGTGTGGTTGTCAGGAGGAGACCCTGTATACAAAAGATACGCTGCGCTAAGGTGAAAATGTCAATCTGGAGATCATTAATGCATATGAAGTATACTGAAAATATCACATAAGCGGCTTATCCAGCCACAGCAAGGCACAAAGGATATATGTTTTTTTTTTTTTTAAATTTAAAATGATAATAAGGTGCAATGTGTAAATAATATACTAGATGTATACCATTAGAATAAGAGTAGCAATGATTAAACTACTAACTGTATATATAATTAATGAAAAATTATTTATATAATCTGAAATTTACCGTGTAAAAAAATATATATAAATAATATCACAGTGATAAGTGCAAAAAACACAACAAAGTGCCAAGTGCCACACAATGAGTGTGAATATCATATCCAAGATGTGATACGTGGTTATTAAAGTCCAATTTATGAAAGAAATGCACATAAAGTCCATAAAAACAGTTCATAAAAAATCCAACGTGCTTGCATTAATCTTAGTGCTTAGTGCTCAGAATTCCATGCTCAAGTGCCATCCAGTGACCCCCCCCGGGGACAGCCGCTCACCTCAGAGCGTGCGACTCAGCTGTGAGACTGAATATAAACACGCTTATGAGCCATCCCACGGCTCAGTGATGGAATCCAGATACACAGTTTTCAGCAGCAGCTCCACAGTTAGGAATAAAGGAAAAGAAAAACTGGATAGTGTGATATCGTTTATAAATGTTTATTGGAATAAAAGCTCCCCACATTAGGGTACTCACATTTGCAAGGTGCGTGAGTGCCCCAATCTGATAACAGTCTCCAAAGTTTGCCTTAAAGTTTGCCTGTCAAGAGGGATAAGCTGTGCATCTCATCTCAGTGGAGTGAAAGGCTCCGTGCTCCGTCCTGGCCCCTCCCCTACGCGTGTCCGACACGTGACCCTAAAATCCTAAATATCCATAAATTTTATAAAGAGCATTAAACATAAGGAGCCAAAGAGCCCTCTGGCTCAACACTTCCTTTTGCATCATCAGTCCAAACCAGATGGACTGAGAGTTAAGGGAATATATGCCCTACAACTCAATAAAAGACGGGGTGACTTTGACTTTGAGCCCTGCTTCAAAAAGAAAAATTCTGGATATTTAAATTGAATACTATGGTTCCATATGGACTTAACAGAGAATTAATGTTACAGGTCTTTCTAGATTATTAATTATAAATTCCCTGTATTGTTATTGTTTTTTCTTTCTTCTGTTGTTTTCTGGTTTTGGTATTCTTATTTAATTTATTTTATTGGTTTCCTGTGGTTTGCGTTTGTACATATATTATTTATGTACTGCCAACAAATGTTTGACTTTGTGTGTGTAACATAAGTCCAATCCTTGTCTTTTACTATTTACTGTTTATTATTAGGATTTTTCTAGATACCAAATTTATTTAGTTAATCTTTCCCCTTGTTTGTTGTGGGTGCGCCATCTAGAGTAGAGATACTGCCTTCACGATGATTTTCCCTTGCTTTGAGGGTTAATACTATTCAAGACACACTTCCTGTCGGGGTAAAACACGTGTGTGATCTGATTTTGTGTAAATTATTTGTTGAGACAAAAAGTTGAGACAAAAAAAGTGTATAAAAACTTGTCACAGCCAGGGGGCGTTAGTCTTGAAGAAGCTGGGGTTTTCCCAGTGAAACGCATAGACGTCACTCCTCTGAGCATCAGACACCTTCCCAAGCATCTAGCTGATACCACTGCCTCGCTTCCATGCCGGCCAATGGAAGTCATTTAAAACTGCTTGCAGCTTTAATGTAATGTCTGGTCCCAGCAATATGGATGAAAATCATTGAGAAAAATGGCATGGGTACCCCCCCAGCCCAATACCAGCCCCTTTGGGTCTTGTGTGGATATTAAGTGGAACCCCACACCCAAATTAAAAAAAGGAAAGGTGTGGGGCCCCCAGGCCCTATATACTCTGAACAGCAGTATACAGGCGGAGGACACAGTACACTAACTGTAAATACTGCAGCTGCCTGCCTGTGGTATTAATAGGATCAGAAGAACACCAGCAATTGTCTTCAGGTATCTTTAGGTGCATACTGTTCAGAGGACCAAGTACACTAACTGTAAATACTGCAGCTGCCTGCCTGTGGTATTAATAGGATCAGAAGAACACCAGCAATTGTCTTCAGGTAGCTTTAGGTGCACACTGTGCAGAGGACACAGTACACTAACTGTAAATACTGCAGCTGCCTGTCTGTGGTATTAATAGGTTCAGAAGAACACCAGCATTTGTCTTCAGGTAGATTTGGGTGCACACTGTGCAGAGGACACAGTACACTAACTGTAAATACTGCAGCTGCCTGCCTGTGGTATTAATAGGATCAGAACACTAGTAACTGTCTTCAGGTAGCTTTAGGTGCACACTGTTCAGGGGACAGAGTACACTAACTGTAAATACTGCAGCTGCCTGCCTGTGGTATTAATAGGAGTAGAACACCAGCAATTGTCTTCAGGTAGCTTTAGGTGCACACTGTGCAGAAGGACACAGTACACTAACTATAAATACTGTAGCTGCCTGCCTGTGGTATTAATAGGATCAGAACACCAGCAATTGTCTTCAGGTAGCTTTAGGTGCACACTGTGCAGAGGACACAGTACACTAACTGTAATTACTGCAGCTGCCTGCCTGTGGAATTAATAGGATCTGAAGAACACCAGCGATTGTCTTTAGGTAGCTTTAGGAGCACACTGTGCAGAGGACACAGTGCACTAACTGTAAATACTGCAGCTGCCTGCCTGTGGTATTAATAGGATCAGAAGAACACCAGCAATTGTCTTCAGGTAGCTTTAGGTGCACACTGTGCAGAGGACACAGTACATTAACTGTAAATACTGCAGCTGCCTGCCTGTGGTATTAATAGGAGCAGAACACCAGCAATTGTCTTCAGGTAGCTTTAGGTGCGCACTGTGCAGAGGACACAGTACACTAACTGTAAATACTGCAGCTGCCTGCCTGTGGTATTAATAGGATCAGAAGAACACCAGCAATTGTCTTCAGGTAGCTTTAGGTGTACACTGTGCAGAGGACACAGTACACTAACTGTAAAAACTGCAGCTGCCTGCCTGTGGAATTAATAGGATCAGAAGAACACCAGCAATTGTCTTCAGGTAGCTTTAGGTGCACACTGTGCAGAGGACACAGTACACTAACTGTAAATACTGCAGCTGCCTGCCTGTGGTATTAATAGGATCAGAAGAACACCAGCAATTGTCTTCAGGTAGCTTTAGGTGCACACTGTGCAGAGGACACAGTACACTAACTGTAAAAACTGCAGCTGCCTGCCTGTGGAATTAATAGGATCAGAAGAACACCAGCAATTGTCTTCAGGTAGCTTTAGGTGCACACTGTGCAGAGGACACAGTACACTAACTGTAAATACTGCAGCTGCCTGCCTGTGGTATTAATAGGATCAGAAGAACACCAGCAATTGTCTTCAGGTAGCTTTAGGTGTACACTGTGCAGAGGACACAGTACACTAACTGTAAAAACTGCAGCTGCCTGCCTGTGGAATTAATAGGATCAGAAGAACACCAGCAATTGTCTTCAGGTAGCTTTAGGTGCACACTGTGCAGAGGACACAGTACACTAACTGTAAATACTGCAGCTGCCTGCCTGTGGTATTAATAGGATCAGAAGAACACCAGCAATTGTCTTCAGGTAGCTTTAGGTGCACACTGTGCAGAGGACACAGTACACTAACTGTAAAAACTGCAGCTGCCTGCCTGTGGAATTAATAGGATCAGAAGAACACCAGCAATTGTCTTCAGGTAGCTTTAGGTGCACACTGTGCAGAGGACACAGTACACTAACTGTAAATACTGCAGCTGCCTGCCTGTGGTATTAATAGGATCAGAAGAACACCAGCAATTGTCTTCAGGTAGCTTTAGGTGTACACTGTGCAGAGGACACAGTACACTAACTGTAAAAACTGCAGCTGCCTGCCTGTGGAATTAATAGGATCAGAAGAACACCAGCAATTGTCTTCAGGTAGCTTTAGGTGCACACTGTGCAGAGGACACAGTACACTAACTGTAAATACTGCAGCTGCCTGCCTGTGGTATTAATAGGATCAGAAGAACACCAGCAATTGTCTTCAGGTAGCTTTAGGTGCACACTGTGCAGAGGACACAGTACACTAACTGTAAAAACTGCAGCTGCCTGCCTGTGGAATTAATAGGATCAGAAGAACACCAGCAATTGTCTTCAGGTAGCTTTAGGTGCACACTGTGCAGAGGACACAGTACACTAACTGTAAATACTGCAGCTGCCTGCCTGTGGTATTAATAGGATCAGAAGAACACCAGCAATTGTCTTCAGGTAGCTTTGGGTGCACACTGTGCAGAGAACACAGTACACTAACTGTAAATACTGCAGCTGCCTGCCTGTGGTATTAATAGAAGTAGAAGAACACCAGCAATTGTCTTCAGGTAGCTTTAGGTGCACACTGTGCAGAGGACACAGTACATTAACTGTAAATACTGCAGCTGCCTGCCTGTGGTATTAATAGGATCAGAAGAACACCAGCAATTGTCTTCAGGTAGCTTTAGGTGCACACTGTGCAAAGGACACAGTACACTAACTGTAAATACTGTAAAAACACCTGCCTGCCTGTCAGTATATTAGGAAGAGAATAACAGGAACTGATCTAGCTAAACTGAATACAGTGTATATATATATATATATATATATATATATATATATATATATATGTATATATATATATATATATATATATATATATATATATATATATATATATACAACACCTAGGATGCATATATATACACTGTAAGTGCAGCTAACTTACTCGCCTGCCTACTCTATCTAACTTAAATCAAATGACACTGTCTCTCTGTCTATCTCTCTCCGCCGCTGCAACACACTACACAAGGCCACCACGCAGGCGGCTGTATATAGTGTGGGGCGTGTACTAAACCCCCTGAGCCATAATTGGCCAAAGCCAGACAGCGCTGTGATTGGCCAAGCATGCGGGTCATAGTGCATGCTTGGCCAATCATCAGCCAGAAGTGCGCTGCAATGCCACAGTGAATTATGGTCCGTGACGAGCCACTCGAATTTGGAGCGAACGGCCCATAACGTTCGCAATTCGACGAACATCCGAACAGGTGATGTTCGAGTCGAACATGGGTTTGACTTGAATGCGAAGCTCATCCCTACACAGCACAATGCCACAGATGTCGCAAGTTTTGAGTGAGCATGCAATTGGCATGCTGATTACAAGAATGTCCACCAGAGCTGTTGCTCTTAAATCTAATGTTCATTTCTCTACCATAAGCTGTCTCCAAAGGCATTTCAGAGAACTTGGCAGTACATCCAACCAGCCTCACAACCGCAGACCACGTGTAACCACATCAGCCCTGGACCTCCACATCCAGCATCTTCCCCTCCAAGATCCAGAAACCAGAAACCAGCCACCCGGACAACTGCTGCAACAATCGGTATGCATAACCAAAGAATTTCTGCACAAACTGTCAGAAACCTTCTCAGGGAAGCTCATCTGCATGCTCGTCGTCCTCATCGGGGTCTTGATCTGACTGCAGTTCATCGTCGTAACTGAATTAGTGGGCAAATGCTCACATTAGTTGGCTTCTGCCACTTTGGAGAGGTGTTCTCTTCACGGATGAATCCTGAGTCCCATTGTTGTGCTATTCATCCACGACCATCACCTCATGTTGCAGCATGATAATGCATGGCCCCATGTTGCAAGGATCTGTACACAATTCCTGGAAACTAAAAACATCCCAGTTCTTGCATGGCCAGCATACTCACCAGACATGTCACCCATTGAGCATGTTTGGGATGCTCTGAAATGGCATATACAACAGCGTGTTCCTGCCAATATCCAGCAACTTCGCACAGCCATTGAAAAAGAATGGACCAACATTCTACAGGCCACAATCAACAACCTGATCAACTCTATGCGAAGGAGATGTGCTGCACTGCATGAGGCAAATGGTGGTCACACCAGATACTGACTGGTTTTCGGACCCCCCTCGACCCCCCCAATACAGTAAAATTGCATATTTTAGAGTAGCCTTTTATTGTGGCCAGCCTAAGGTACTCCTGTGCAATAATCAAGCTGTCTAATCAGCATCTTGATATGCCACACCTGTGAGGTGGATGGATTTTCTCGGCAAAGGATAAGTGCTCACTAACACAGATTTAGACAGATTTGTGAACAATATTTGAGAGAAAAAGGCCTTTTGTGTACATAAAAAAGTCGTAGATCTTTAAGTTCAGCTCATAATAAATAGGGGCAAACACAAAAGTATTCCGTTTATAATGAGTGTATATACAGTACTGTACATATACAGTATATGTGGTTTGTTTCCTTTTAATAAGGACCAGGTCCCACTGCTGGATACTCCAACACCGTCTCTCAAAGCATTACCGAGAGAGATAAAGAAGAACTGCCATAGTATATTACGGTGTATAAAATCTCTTTCACCTTTTATTAAAAATGCACTCATATGAACATTAAAACTTTTCCACATGTCACATAGGGTACACTATACTGCTCCAGTCATTCTGAAAGCTACCTACTTAGGGTTTTGCTCATGATGTCACTAGGCTCCACCCTACACATTGCCCCATGACCCTTGTGGCTTCATCAGGTGCCCCAGCAGCAATATTGCTAATATTGTTTATCTCTAAAGTTGCTGACAACAGTTGGGAGATGGCCTGGAGGCTTATAGTACAGAGTCTAGCTGGTGTTGAATGAGGTCAAATCAAGTACACAGAGTCACAATAGTGTTCACTTGGGGAGTTCACCCTGAAGAGTCTAGCGATAGCCAGAGAGTGTTCTCTGTCACACTGTCACACTTTGGATATATATATATATATATATATATATATATATATATATATATATATATATATATATATATATATATATATATATATATAATATATATATATATATAATGTAGATAAAACACTCATGCTAGGAGAAAAGGGAAAACAGAGAAACAAAACCAACACAGAACAAAGGAAAGAGCAAATGGGGAAACCAAGAGGGGGAAAGAGAACACCAGCAATTGTCTTCAGGTAGCTTTAGGTGCACACTGTGCAGAGGACACAGTACACTAACTGTAAATACTGCAGCTGCCTGTCTGTGGTATTAATAGGTTCAGAAGAACACCAGCATTTGTCTTCAGGTAGATTTGGGTGCACACTGTGCAGAGGACACAGTACACTAACTGTAAATACTGCAGCTGCCTGTCTGTGGTATTAATAGGATCAGAACACTAGTAACTGTCTTCAGGTAGCTTTAGGTGCACACTGTTCAGGGGACAGAGTACACTAACTGTAAATACTGCAGCTGCCTGCCTGTGGTATTAATAGGAGTAGAACACCAGCAATTGTCTTCAGGTAGCTTTAGGTGCACACTGTGCAGAAGGACACAGTACACTAACTATAAATACTGTAGCTGCCTGCCTGTGGTATTAATAGGATCAGAACACCAGCAATTGTCTTCAGGTAGCTTTAGGTGCACACTGTGCAGAGGACACAGTACACTAACTGTAATTACTGCAGCTGCCTGCCTGTGGTATTAATAGGATCTGAAGAACACCAGCGATTGTCTTTAGGTAGCTTTAGGTGCACACTGTGCAGAGGACACAGTGCACTAACTGTAAATACTGCAGCTGCCTGCCTGTGGTATTAATAGGATCAGAAGAACACCAGCAATTGTCTTCAGGTAGCTTTAGGTGCACACTGTGCAGAGGACACAGTACATTAACTGTAAATACTGCAGCTGCCTGCCTGTGGGGCGTGTACTAAACCCCCTGAGCCATAATTGGCCAAAGCCAGACAGCGCTGTGATTGGCCAAGCATGCGGGTCATAGTGCATGCTTGGCCAATCATCAGCCAGAAGTGCGCTGCAATGCCACAGTGAATTATGGTCCGTGACGAGCCACTCGAATTTGGAGCGAACGGCCCATAACGTTCGCAATTCGACGAACATCCGAACAGGTGATGTTCGAGTCGAACATGGGTTTGACTTGAATGCGAAGCTCATCCCTACACAGCACAATGCCACAGATGTCGCAAGTTTTGAGTGAGCATGCAATTGGCATGCTGATTACAAGAATGTCCACCAGAGCTGTTGCTCTTAAATCTAATGTTCATTTCTCTACCATAAGCTGTCTCCAAAGGCATTTCAGAGAACTTGGCAGTACATCCAACCAGCCTCACAACCGCAGACCACGTGTAACCACATCAGCCCTGGACCTCCACATCCAGCATCTTCCCCTCCAAGATCCAGAAACCAGAAACCAGCCACCCGGACAACTGCTGCAACAATCGGTATGCATAACCAAAGAATTTCTGCACAAACTGTCAGAAACCTTCTCAGGGAAGCTCATCTGCATGCTCGTCGTCCTCATCGGGGTCTTGATCTGACTGCAGTTCATCGTCGTAACTGAATTAGTGGGCAAATGCTCACATTAGTTGGCTTCTGCCACTTTGGAGAGGTGTTCTCTTCACGGATGAATCCTGAGTCCCATTGTTGTGCTATTCATCCACGACCATCACCTCATGTTGCAGCATGATAATGCATGGCCCCATGTTGCAAGGATCTGTACACAATTCCTGGAAACTAAAAACATCCCAGTTCTTGCATGGCCAGCATACTCACCAGACATGTCACCCATTGAGCATGTTTGGGATGCTCTGAAATGGCATATACAACAGCGTGTTCCTGCCAATATCCAGCAACTTCGCACAGCCATTGAAAAAGAATGGACCAACATTCTACAGGCCACAATCAACAACCTGATCAACTCTATGCGAAGGAGATGTGCTGCACTGCATGAGGCAAATGGTGGTCACACCAGATACTGACTGGTTTTCGGACCCCCCTCGACCCCCCCAATACAGTAAAATTGCATATTTTAGAGTAGCCTTTTATTGTGGCCAGCCTAAGGTACTCCTGTGCAATAATCAAGCTGTCTAATCAGCATCTTGATATGCCACACCTGTGAGGTGGATGGATTTTCTCGGCAAAGGATAAGTGCTCACTAACACAGATTTAGACAGATTTGTGAACAATATTTGAGAGAAAAAGGCCTTTTGTGTACATAAAAAAGTCGTAGATCTTTAAGTTCAGCTCATAATAAATAGGGGCAAACACAAAAGTATTCCGTTTATAATGAGTGTATATACAGTACTGTACATATACAGTATATGTGGTTTGTTTCCTTTTAATAAGGACCAGGTCCCACTGCTGGATACTCCAACACCGTCTCTCAAAGCATTACCGAGAGAGATAAAGAAGAACTGCCATAGTATATTACGGTGTATAAAATCTCTTTCACCTTTTATTAAAAATGCACTCATATGAACATTAAAACTTTTCCACATGTCACATAGGGTACACTATACTGCTCCAGTCATTCTGAAAGCTACCTACTTAGGGTTTTGCTCATGATGTCACTAGGCTCCACCCTACACATTGCCCCATGACCCTTGTGGCTTCATCAGGTGCCCCAGCAGC
The DNA here is from genome assembly GCA_037952925.1 of Lithobates clamitans. Classification (NCBI taxonomy): domain Eukaryota; kingdom Metazoa; phylum Chordata; class Amphibia; order Anura; family Ranidae; genus Lithobates; species Lithobates clamitans. Next base: position 6,671,360 of record JBBGZY010000637.1, read on the forward strand.
AATATTGCTAATATTGTTTATCTCTAAAGTTGCTGACAACAGTTGGGAGATGGCCTGGAGGCTTATAGTACAGAGTCTAGCTGGTGTTGAATGAGGTCAAATCAAGTACACAGAGTCACAATAGTGTTCACTTGGGGAGTTCACCCTGAAGAGTCTAGTGATAGCCAGAGAGTGTTCTCTGTCACACTGTCACACTTTGGATATATATATATATATATATATATATATATATATATATATATATATATATATATATAATATATATATATATATAATGTAGATAAAACACTCATGCTAGGAGAAAAGGGAAAACAGAGAAACAAAACCAACACAGAACAAAGGAAAGAGCAAATGGGGAAACCAAGAGGGGGAAAGAGAAAGAGAGAGAAAAAAGGAGGTTGGGGGAGGGAATAAAAAGGGGAGCTGGAGGGGTTAAAAATGGGGGGGAGGGGGGTTTTGGGAGCAAAGAGTGAGTCACGCTACAGGTTTCAGGACATAAAATATTACTGCTTCTTATACTGACCCTATTAAATGGTGTGTATTTTGGTTAGCTGCAGTCGATTTCAAAGAACTAAACTGCGAACTGCGTTTGCTCAGGCGTACGGGAGATCGAGCTCTTGTGAGCACCCACTGAGACTGAGCCTTATGAGGATCCAAGCGGACAGGCTGAGCCTTGTGGGAACTGACTTCAGAGGGATGAAGACTGCCAAGAGATCTGGATCGGATTCCTGTATACCAAGAGGGGTAAGCTTAAAATCCATGCTTATCTCAACACTGACACAGTTAATGCAGGAGAAACTCCTGCTTGTTTGGTAGCCCACTAGCCATCTGCTGCCCACTCTCATAGGCAGGGCCGGTCCTAGACGGGGTGCACGGGGTGCAGTGCACCCAGGCGCCAGAGAGGTGGGGGCGCTGAAGCGCCAGAGTGCTCCACTACTCCCTTCCCTCCTCCTCCTCCTCCTCCCCTTGATTGTGTCCGGCGGCGGCTCTCCGCCGGTGTTCCAAGAAGAAAGGCGCCGCTGTTTGCTGCTCAAGCCCCTCCTCAGAGAAAGAGAGCAGCTGCCAGCCTAAGATGACATCGGAGGCAGAGCGGCTGGTCTCTGCGTGGAGAGAGACCAGCCGCACAGTGATGTCGCGCGGGGGGGGGAGCGGAGGAGCGGTCCGTGCCTGACACATTCTCCTCTCTGTGTCTCCCGCTTCTGCCTGCTTTGATCTGCTCTGCTCTCCACCCGGGCGGCGCGGCTGGCTGCACACTGTCCTCTCCTCTCCAGCTGCCGCCCGGGTGTATTTATGTACCCTAATGGAGGGGGGGGCTGTACTGTACTAATGGAGGGGGGGCTGTACTGTACTAATGGAGAGGGGGCTGTACTGTACTAATGGAGGGGGGGGGCTGTACTGTACTAATGGAGAGGGGGCTGTACTGTACTAATGGAGGGGGGGCTGTACCAATGGAGGGGGGCTGTACTTTACTAATGGAGGGGGCTGTACTGTACTAATGGAGGGGGGGCTGTACTAATAGAGGGGGCTGTACTAATGGAGGGGGGCTGTACTGTACTAATGGAGGGGGGGCTGTACTAATAGAGGGGGGCTGTACTAATGGAGGGGGGCTGTACTAATGGGGGGTCTGTACTAATAATGGGGGGCTGTACTAAAAATGGGGGGGCTGTACTAATGGGGGGGTCTGTACTAATAATGGGGGGGCTGTACTAATGGGGGGGTCTGTACTAATCCAGAGGGGGTCTGTACTAATGGGGTCTGTACTAATGGAGGGGGTCTATACTAATGGGGGGTTCTGTACTAATGGAGAGGGGTCTGTACTAATGGGGGGGTTCTGTACTAATGGAGGGGGGTCTGTCCTGGGGGGTCTGTACTAATGGAGGGGGGTCTGTACTAATGGAGAGGGGGTCTGTACTAATGGAGGGGGGTCTGTACTAATGGGGGGGGTCTGTCCTGGGGGTCTGTACTAATGGAGAGGGGATCTGTACTAATGGGGTCTGTACTAATGGAGGGGGGTCTGTACTGGGGGGTCTGTACTAATGGAGAGGGGGTCTGTCCTGGGAGGTCTGTACTAATGGAGAGGGGGTCTGTACTAATGGGGTCTGTACTAATGGAGGGGAGGTCTGTAATAATGGGGGGGGTCTGTACTAATGGAGGGGGGTCTGTCCAGGGGGGTCTGTACTAATGGAGAGGGGGTCTGTACTAATGGGGTCTGTACTAATGGAGGGGGGGTCTGTACTAATGGAGGGGGGGTCTGTACTAATGGGGAGGGGGTCTGTCCTGGGGGGTCTGTCCTGGGGGGTCTGTACTAATGGAGGGGGGTCTGTACTAATGGGGAGGGGGTCTGTCCTGGGGGGTCTGTACTAATGGAGGTGGTCTGTACTAATGGAAGGGGTCTGTACTAATGGGGGGTCTGTACTGTGGTGGGGTCTGTACTAATGGGGTCTGTACTAATGGAGGGGGGCCTGTACTAATTTGGGGGTCTGTACTGGGGGTCTGTACTAATGGAGGGGGGGTCTTTACTAATGGAGGGGGGTCTTTACTAATGGAGGGGGGTCTGTACTAATGGAGAGGGGGTCTGTACTAATGGGGGGGTCTCTCCTGGGGGGTCTGTACTAATGGAGGGGGGTCTGTACTAATGGGGGGGTCTGTCCTGGGAGGTCTGTACTAATGGAGGGGTGGTTTGTCCTGTGGGGTCTGTACTAATGGAGAGGGAGATCTGTCCTGGGGGGGTCTGTACTAATAGAGGGGGGTTTACCTGGGGGGGATCTGTACTGGGGAATACTGGGTAATTTATACTTAGTGGGTTCTGCACTGACGGAGGGGGGTCTATATGTAGTGGAGGGGGGTCTGTACTGAGGGGCGACTATAGTTGGTGGAAGGGGGGTGACCCTAACCCTAGTGAAGCCAATCCAGCTGCGGGCTCTCCTTTTCCCCCTCCCTCTCCTTTCCCCCTCCCTCTCATCCTGCGTGCTGCTGTACTAGTGAGCGGTGCTTGCCAGCACAGCTGCCCACAATGTTTCTTCCCCTGCCTTCATATCAACCAGGGAGGAAACAGTATAGAAAAAGGAGCAGAGAAGAGGATTGTGGGACATATAGTCCTGAGGACTGGCAGCCCCACTGTAACACAGAAACTGCAGCCCACACAGCATGCTCAGCTGAATGGGAGAGAGAGAGAGAGACAGGAGCCTGGGAAAGCTTTCAGGGAAGTACAACCAGGACTCCAGAGGGAGAAGACAGTGCTGAGAGAACACCATCAGAGAGAGAACCCCGCTGCCCTGCGCCACCAGAGGGAAAGCCACACAGCCTAGCGCCATCCCTGGCAGAGAAAGGAATGGAGTCATTGCAGGAATACAGATCTGGGTGCTACCCAGCGGAGTCACCATGGGCAATTCAGAGTGAGCTGACTCCTGATCAGAGGAACTGTTGCTGTATCGCTGGGTCAGGTGAGAGGGCCGATCGGCCTTTATGTACTAGTGTCCATAGGAACTGCAGTCTCTGACCATCTCCTGTAGTATGTCTGCAGTCTCTGACCATCTCTTGTAGTATGTCTGCAGTCTCTGACCATCTCTTGTAGTATGTCTGCAGTCTCTGAGCATCTCTTGTAGTATGTCTGCAGTCTCTGAGCATCTCCTGTAGTATGTCTGCAGTCTCTGGCTATCTCCTCTACTATGTCTGCAGTCTCTGACCATCTCCTGTTCTATGATTGCAGTCTCTGACCGTCTCTTGTATCATAACTACAGTCTCTGACCATCTCCTGTACTAAGTCTGCAGTCTCTGACCATCTCCTGTACTATGTCTGCAGTCTCTGACCATCTCCTGTTCTATGATTGCTTTCTCTGACCATCACCTGTACTATGATTGCAGTCTCTGATCGTCTCTTGTATCATAACTACAGTCTCTGACCATCTCCTGTACTATGTCTGCAGTCTCTGGGCATCTCCTGTACTATGTCTGCAGTCTCTGATCATCTCCTGTACTATGTCTGCAGTCTCTGATCATCTCCTGTACTATGTCTGCAGTCTCTGACCATCTCCTGTACTATGTCTGCAGTCTCTGATCATCTCCTGTACTATGTCTGCAGTCCCTGATCATCTCCTGTACTATGTCTGCAGTCTCTGACCATCTCCTGTACTATGTCTGCAGTCTCTGGGCATCTCCTGTACTATGTCTGCAGTCTCTGATCATCTCCTGTACTATGTCTACAGTCTCTGACCATCTCTTGTACTATGCCTGCAGTCTCTGGGCATCTCCTGTACTATGTCTGCAGTCTCTGATCATCTCCTGTACTATGTCTGCAGTCTCTGACCATCTCCTGTACTATGTCTGCAGTCTCTGACCATCTCTTATATCCTGTCTGCAGTCTCTGATCATCTCCTGTACTATGTCTGCAGTCTCTGACCATCTCCTGTACTATGTCTGCAGTCTCTGGGCATCTCCTGTACTATGTCTGCAGTCTCTGGGCATTTCCTGTACAATATCTGCAGTCTCTGACCATCTCCTGTACTATGTCTGCAGTCTCTGACCATCTCCTGTATCATGTCTGCAGTCTCTGACCATCTCCTGTATCATGTCTGCAGTCTCTGACCATCTCCTGTATCATGTCTGCAGTCTCTAACCATCTCCTGTATCATGTCTGCAGTCTCTGACCATCTCCTGTATCATGTCTGCAGTCTCTGACCATCTCCTGTATCATGTCTGCAGTCTCTGACCATCTCCTGTATCATGTCTGCAGTCTCTGACCATCTCCTGTATCATGTCTGCAGTCTCTGACCATCTCCTGTATCATGTCTGCAGTCTCTGACCATCTCCTGTATCATGTCTACAGTCTCTGATCATCTCCTGTATCATGTCTGGGGGCTCTTTCTAACAGACTCTCTAACAGAAGCCCTCTTTGTGTGCTTCAGAGAGACTCCCCTCCAGGTCTCATTAGTGTACGCTCTTCCTGTATTTTTTTTATTGTTAAAAGATCATGGGAGGATCTATTCCTAGGGTAGCAAAGACTTCTTAGGGGAGCATCTCTGTGTTTGAGTCGTTGCCATAGAAACATTTATAAAGGGGAGGAGTTGGTAAGATGACCACGCCCATGTGGGGGTGCCAGAAATATTTCTGCACCCAGGCGCCGGTGACCCTAGGATCGGCCCTGCTCATAGGGACAGCTACACGTGCACCACCTACAGAAGGATCCCAATGAAGGCCAGCCAACACTGACCTTTAGGCATCAGGTACTTTGCTGTTACTTCCAGGGGTTCCCCTTAGTTAGAAACACATAAACAACCCATTTTTTGTGCACATGAGGACCTTTATTTTCTTGAATTAGTTGATGCCCATTCCTCAACCCTGTTTGCACCAGACTCAGTTTGGGTTATTATTGCTACAGTTTAACTTATTTCCAGCTTAAAGATTAACGTTCATTTATTCAGAATAGCATCCTTAAATCTGTTTATTTACATATGTAATTTGGACATTTCCACTTAGGGGTTTAGTCACTTTTGTTGACAGAGGTTTAGACATTAATGACTGTGTGTTAAGTTATTTTGAGGGGACAGCAAATTTACACTGTTATACAAGCTGTACACTCACTACTTTACATTGTAGCAAAGTGTCATTTCTTCAGTGTTGTCACATGAAAAGATATAATAAAATATTTACAAAAATGTGAGGGGGTACTCACTTTTGTGAGATACTGTATATATTTTTATTGATCACTACAATATAAATGTGATAAGTCCCACAACCTTAAAGCGGAGTTCCACCCTAAAGTGGAACTTCCACTCACCGGCTTCCTCCCCCCCCCTACGGTGCCACAATTGGCACCTTTCAGGGGGGAGGGGGTGCAGATACCTGTCTAATACAGGTATCTGCAGCCACTTCCGGGCTTAGACAGCCGCAGAATATCCGCAGAAGCCCGCCCCCCCCCATTGTGTGTTGGGAAGCACGCAGTTCCCAGCACACAACGGGGACCAGTGCAGCGACGCAGCGCGACTCGTGCATGCGCAGTAGGGAACGGGGCAGTGAAGCCGCAGCTCTTCACTTCCCGATTCCCTGACCGAGGATGGCGGCGGGGGCAGCCGAGAGCTGAGCGATTGATCGGCTTCGGCTGCTGACATCGCTGGACCCTGGGACAGGTAAGTGTCCATTTATTAAAAGTCAGCAGCTGCAGAATTTGTAACTGCTGGATTTTAATATTTTTTTTTAAAGGTGCAGCTCCTCTTTAAGTGATTCATCACAGCTTCTATTCCTTAACCACCTCCCTCCTGGCCACTGCACATATACAGCCAGGTGGGAGCTTCCTCCTTCTGAGGGACGTTCAGGAACGTCCCTCAGAAGGAGGGGGATCGCGCGCGTGCGTGCCCTCACAGTGGCGCGATCCCGATGAGCTTGTGTCACCCGGACACGGCGCGTCTCCGATCGGCAGGAGGGCTCTGTGATTTGCCCTCTTGATCACATGATGACTGTGTCCAATCACAGCCATCATGTGATGTAAACAGAGAGCTGGTTGCTAGGAGATCGGCTCTCCTCTCCTCACACGGAAGTTGTCAGTGAGGAGTGGGGATCGCTGCAGCCAGCCGGTGATTAGTGAGTATGAGCTGTTTTTTACAGCTTTTTACACACTGATCACCGGCCCAGTGTCCCCACACAGTGTAAACACACAATGTGCCCTACATAGCGTCCCCAAAACACTGTCCCCACACATGTCTCCACACACATGGCCCCACACATGTCCCCACACAGTAGAAACACCTGTCCCCACACAGTAGAAACACCTGTCCCACATATATAAGTAAAATCATATGTCCCAATTAGGAATGAGCCAAACACCCCCCGGTTCGGTTCGCACCAGAACCTGCGAACGGACCGAAAATTCACACAAACGTTAGAACCCCATTGACGTCTATGGGACTCGAACGTTCAAAATCAAAAGTGCTCAAGGCTAATTTGCATGGTATTGTCCTAAAAAGGGTTTGGGGACCCAGGTGCTGTCCCAGGGGACATGTATCAATGCAAAAAAAACTTTTAAAAACAGCCGTTTTTTCAGGAGCAGTGATTTTATTGATGCTTAAAGTAAAAAAAAAAAGTGAAATATTCCTTTAAATATCATACCTGGCGGGTGTCTATAGTATGCCTGTAAAGTGGCGCATGTTTCCTGTGCTTAGAGCAGTCCCTGCACAAAATGTCATTTTTAAAGGAAAAAAAAGTCATTTAAAACTGCTTGCAGCTTTAATGTAATGTCGGGTCCTGGCAATATGGATGAAAATCAGTGAGACAAACGGCATGGGTACCCCCAAGTCCATTACCAGGCCCTTTGGGTCTTGTATGGATATTAAGGGGAACGCACCCAAATTAAAAAAGGAAAGGTGTGGGGCCCCCAGGCCCTATAGACTCTGTACAGCAGTATACAGGCGGTGCAAACAAGACAGGGACTGTAGGTTTGTTGTTAAGTAGAATCTGTTTGTAATTTTGAACTGGTACATTTTTAACGTGTTTAGCTCCAGCCAAAAAATCTATTTTAAGCTTTTTGGAAAACATAGGGAAGGGTTATCACCCCTGTGACATTTGTTTTGCTGTCTGTGCACCTCATCAGAAGATTTCACCTCACTTTTTGTCCCAATGACAAATGTTTTCTGAAAATTTGGGGTTTTTAGTGAAACAAGGATTGGTGATAAAGCATTAGTGTAAAGGAGCAAAGTTTTTCCCATATTAACTCTTATAGGGCGTACACACGGTCGGACTTTGTTCGGACATTCCAACAACAAAATCCTAGGATTTTTTCCGACGGATGTTGGCTCAAACTTGTTTTGCCTACACACGGTTGCACAAAGTTGTCGGAATTTCTGATCGCCAACCACGCGGTCACGTACACCACGTACGACGAGACTAGAAAAGGCCGGTTCAGAACCAAGCGCGGCACCCTTTGGGCTCCTTTTGCTAATCTCGTGTTAGTAAAAGTTTGGTGAGAGACGATTCGCGCTTTTTCAGACTCGTGGCTTTCAGATCGTTTTCTGCCGTTCAGTTTGTGCTTGTGGGTTTGTATCTGCTCTTCAGTGCGTGTAGTCAGTTCGTATCAGAGTTTTCTGTGTGATCTTGCCTGCTTATTGCTGTTTTTCAGGTCGCTCTTCACAGGCCTTGCTGTTCTTCAGTGCGTTCTGTTACTTCGTTCTGAGCAGCCGACCGTTTTCTAGCCATGTTTCGTATGCGTACTCCTCGTAGAGTTCGTGCTGTGCGGGGGCTTGGTGTTGGGGTCCTGACCTTGACACAAATTCAGTCCATGAACAGGGTGGGGAGGAGTTCATGGACCAAGAATTGGTTGCTTCAGCGTGACCAGTTCTCTCATATGCCTTGGCCCCATGTTTCACCGTTTGTTGGCTTCGCTGACCCCCTATATTAGCAGGCAGGATACCTGCATGAGGCAAGCCATCACTCCGGAGCAGAGGTTGGTCGCTACCCTGTGGTATTTGGCCACAGGGAGAAGTCTGCAGGACTTAAAGTTCTCGACAGGCATCTCCCCCCAGGCTCTGGGGATCATTATCCCAGAGACCTGTTCTGCCATCATACAGGTCCTGCAGAAGGAGTATATGAAGGTAAGATTTTTATCCTTTTATATCACATTTTATTGTCTTTAATGTTTGATAATATATTGTATTTCTTTCCTCATTCCCTAATTACCATGCTTGTAATATGCTGTGAATGTCTCCTTTGTCCTCATGCATGCTGGATTTTTATGTACCGTATTTATCGGCGTATAACACGCGCCGGCGTATAACACGCACCCCAAGTTTAGGAGAGAATTTTAAGGAAAAAAACTTTTAGGAGGGAAGTTTAAGGAAAAGAAACTTACATTAAAATGCCCATCAATGCAGCCTCATCAGTGTTCATCTGCAGCCTTTTTAGTGTCATTGCAGCCTTTTCAGTGTCAGTGCAGCCTTGTCAGTGCAGCTTTGCCCCAGTGCAGCCTTGTCAATGCAGCCTTGTCCCCAGTGCAGCCTTGTCAATGCAGCCTTGTCCCCAGTGCAGCCTTATTAATGCAGCCTTGTCCCCAGTGCAGCCTTATTAATGCAGCCTTGTCCCCAGTGCAGCCTTATTAATGCAGCCTTGTCCCCAGTGCAGCCTTATTAATGCAGCCTTGTCCCCAGTGCAGCCTTATTAATGCAGCCTTGTCCCCAGTGCAGCCTTATTAATGCAGCCTTGTCCCCAGTGCAGCCTTATCAATGCAGCCTTGTCCCTGCAGCCTTGTCCCCAGTGCAGCCTAGTGTCCATGCCTCCTGCCGCCGCCGCCGCCGCCATACACATAGTAGTTGTTTTAAATATGGCGCCGCGGAGTTCGGAGAGACTCGGCGCCGGCGGAAGTGAACGAACGCCGCCGAGATACACATAGCCGAGGGTTCTCGGCTCTTTCCGGCGCCGCTCACAGTCCCGCCCAGCGTGGGCGTGACAGTGAGCGGCGCCGGAAAGAGCCGAATACACCCGACTATGTGTATCTCGGCTCTGTGATTTCGGCGGCGCTCGTTCAGCACCGCCGAGTCTTTCCGAAGTCCGCGGCGCCATATTTGAAACTACTCGCTATGTAAATGTCGGCGGCGATCGCCGACATTCACATAGCAATAGCGGGGATCGGCGTATAACACGCACCCACGACTTTCCCCTGATTTTAAGGGGAAAAAAGTGCGTGTTATACGCCGATAAATACGGTAATTATTATTTTAGGTCCTTCATACATATTTGCCCTTCACTAACCTCCCCAGCATGGTGTCTCCTGCCCTATATTCACCTCATGTAGTCACTTAACAATGTATTTTATCAGCTCCATAGTAGTGCTTTACCCCAAACACCCCCTAAAATGTTTGGTAATGTTATTTTTGATTTAAATTCAGGCAGAGTGCCAGAGGCTTTTTTTGTGGTGTCCCCAAATAATTTTTAGTAACCCTCACTCCCCCAACTGCTAAGTCAGCTGATCCCAATTCTCTATCTATCCTCAATCATCTATCTGCTGACTTTGCCAAACCCATACACACTATACCCATCTCTTTTGTGGTCAGATTTATGGCTGAATTACCCAAAGCATGTAGTGCAAGGGCCTGTCTGTATACTTTCCAATGGTACTGTTTAAAGTTTTTGTATCCTATTATTATCTTGATAGGTAATAGCAGAATGTCCAAATGTCCTCAAATGTGTACAGTGTGTATTTATATCTTTGTATTATGACACTTCTTACCTGTCCAGTGGGCTGCCAATAGTGTAACTAAGGAGGGGCTGTTCAAAGTAATACCCATTATTTAGGCATTCATCTCTCAATGAAGTGAAGAGGGTTACCTGTCCAAGATTTCCACACACCCCATAATGTTAGAAATGGCCCATGAGAGGGGGGGAGGGGGAATATGATAGGTGTACCTTATACTTTGGCCTTGTTAAATTCCCCTTAATAAATGCTATCTGGAGGTTGCCCCATAATGTTTGTGTCTAATCTGCTTGCCATGTTTCAGAGTAAAAATAGTAATGTTTATTGTTTTTTCCTCAACAGTTTCCTTCCACGCCACAGGAATGGCAGACTGTGGCCTCCCACTTTGCCCAGCGGTGGGACTTTCCTAACTGCGGAGGGGCAATTGATGGGAAACACGTCCACATCGTCCCACCACCCAACTCGGGGTCGTACTATTATAAATACAAGGGGTTTAATAGTATAGTGATGTTGGCGGTGGTGTCGGCTAATTACGACTTCTTGTATGTGGACGTGGGGAAGAATGGCCGAATGTCCGATGGTGGAGTCATCGCCCAGACGGAGTTCTACAGGCGTCTCCAGAATGGCAGCTTGGACTTGCCAGCTCCAGAGGACAATGTTGAAGGACTCCCATTTGTGTTTGTTGCTGATGAAGCATTTTGCGCTGGGGGACCACCTGATGCGGCCATTCCCGATGAGGACCCTCACCCCGGAACAGAGGGTTTTTAATTACCGGCTGGCCAGAGCCCGAAGAGTTGTGGAGAACACATTTGGAATCCTGGCCAGCCGGTTCCGCCTATTTCTGACACCTATCCATATGGCGGAGTATAAACTGAACCATATAATACTTGCGTGCTGTGTTCTCCATAACTTTTTACGGAAACATTCGGCCAACTATGCTGGCTCAGTTGGGCCTGAGGCCGGAATCCTACATCAAACCACACTGACGGCGCTTGAAAGTGGCCGTCCTGGTTTGCCCTCCCTGAGTGCCCGTGATGTCCGGTTACGCTACCTGGAGTTCTTTGCGGGTAGGGGGGCTATCAATATGCCAGACAATATGTGAAGCCTTTTTCAAATTAAAAAAAAAAAAGAAATTCTTGGTGGACATTTACTGCTTGTGTTTGTTTTAGCTGACCCTGACAGAAAAGTTTTGAGTGCAGAAAATGTCGTGATTGGGTAACCTTATACAAAGCACTGTTGGGTGTTATTTCCTAAATGCAAAAACACATTTCACTACAAGTGCACTTGCAGCTGCACTGAAACTGCACTTGTAGTGCAAAGAGGATTTGCCCTTAGGAAATAACCCCCACTTTTGCATAAAACAGCTATTACATCACCCCAAAAGTGTTGTAGTGTTGAGACAATAATCCACACATTCTTGAGTAAGCCACTTTTTTATACCTGCACAATCACATGTGCATTTACCAAAGGTTTTTAAAACAAACCAACATGTTTGTTGTATAACAATTTTTGCAGTAGCATTAGCAAAATTCGAAATGTCCATTTCAGATAAAACAGGCCTGTGTAAAACCAACAAGAAAGCCAAAAAACTTGAACTTACAAAGTTCACATTAGGTAAAACCTGAAGGCTATATCAGACATCAGTATTTAGGAACTGGGTTTGCTATAGCGTTCAGATGGGGGGAAATCACCCCTGGAAAAGCCAAATTTGGAAGATGCACACCAATTTCCCAATGTCAACATGTGCTATCTGCCATCAGGGGGGATCAAGGGACGTGTTTTGGGGGAGCAAGCCTTTCCTCAACGCTACTTTATAATTGAGGAAGGGGTTGCACCCCCAAAACGCGTCCATTGATCTCCCGTGATGGCAGATAGCACATGTTGGCACACTGTGTGCATCCTCCAAATTTGGCTTTTCAAAACATTGCAAAAAAATTTAAAAGATTGAACCACAATCCAAAAAGTGATTTTGTGGGGTTTAAATTCGCCCCAAAACATCAATGATGTTATTATTTTTTTTAATAACATCATGGATTTTTTGCTGGATGTTTTGCAGTTCGGCATTACACCCCATGATCTCCCCGATCAGGATCTGGGCACTTTCTGAAGTAAAGCGTTCGTGATCCACAACCTCACGATCACCTAAAAAGAGATGAATAAAAAAAAACAGGTCTCAAAAATCTGCCACCATCCATCTCTTTTACCTGAGTCTGTGGTCGCAGACACTCACCTGTTGTGGTGCCAATCTCCACCACATCTTCTTCTTCCTCCTGCTCAGCTTGGGTTTGGGGTATTTCACCTTCTTCCAGAGGTGGGGCGTCTCTGGTCTCCTCGGATGAGGGGTGTCCTCCGAGTCTTTTCTCCCCTATGTAAAACAAAAATATTATAATTAGCACACAGATATTTGATGGCAGAACTATAAATAGGAAACATTGCTTGGAAGTGGGGTACAATTGTCTATTTTAGCCGAGTTCCAAGATGTATTTTTTTTATTGCCCTTTGTCAAGCTGCAATACTTTACCGGTTTAGTACAAGCTTCACAGATGTAGCCCCCCTATAGTATACACTGGAGTACCTGTGTGGCCCCCTAATAAAAATGGTGTTCTTGTGTCCCACACTAGTGCTCCAGTGTCCAGATGTGAACACAGCTGCTCAGTGTCCTCTCCTTACACACAATCTAGTTTGCATTTCATTCTAGTAACAAACCCATCTACACAAACAAATATTTGGCATCCAAGTAGGCCCAAAAAAAATGTGGGAAAATGCATATGGCCTAAACAATGGTGTTCTAGAGGCCGAAAGAAAAATGTTTGATACGAACGAATAATGGGCCCATGAACATTAAAGTTGCCCTTTTAAACGTTACAATTAATAAAAGCATATGGAGCAGCACGAACGTAATAAAGACAGAAAGAATAGGAACACAGCACAACTACTTACTTTTTTGCAGCACTCTCCGGATCTTTCGGTACTGCTCTGGCTCTCTCAACTTCAGGTCCGACCACCGCTTCCTGAGCTGATCTTTAGATCTTCGTACCCCGAAATTCCTGTGAAGGCTTTTGATCCCTTTCGCCATGATCTTGGCCTTTCTGATGTTGGATTTGGGGTAAGGCCCATACTTCCCGTCATAGTCGGACTTCCTCATGATGTCGACCATCTCCAACATCTCCCCAAAGGACATATTTGTGGCCTTAAAACGTCTCCTTCTGGATCGGGACGTGTCCGGATCCGGGCTTTCCTCCTCCTCCTCCTCGTTGCTATAATTAGCACACACCTGCTCTAACTCCGCCATCATGCTCTTCACCCACTGCGCCGAACAAAAAGGGGCGGGGAATAGACTAGAAAGAACGTCAGGAGTTACACGCATGCGCAGTGCGTATAAAGCGTAACACGCGTGCGTATTACGTACGATCTGTGAGTGGAGGAAGGAGCATTGGACGCGCCTATCGTAAGAACGAAGGTAAGAGACAAACTTGTGCCTATACTGCTTCTAGATTGAGGCCTATATTGTAACAAGATTAGGAGAGTTTTGTCTGACATTAGGCTTTGTCTTGTGTTGTGTCTTGCAGTGAACATGGATATGCTACTCAAAGATAATGACTTCATGTCAGTATTCCTAGAGATGCTAAGGGAGCTGCCATGTCTGTGGGAGATTAACCACCCCCATTTCAAGAACCAAGCAAAGAGGAAGGCAGCACTGGAGCAATTGTGTGAAATTGTGAAGCAGGTGATCCCCACGGCAGACATCACTTATTTAAAGATATTAATTGGTTGCCTGAGGAGCACATGTCTGGGGGAGCGCAAGAAAATCCTGGATTCACAGCGATCCGGAGCTGCAGATGACATCTATGTCCCCAAGATGTTGTACTACGACTTTCTGCACTTTCTGGCAGGCCAGACTGAACCCAGGCCATCCCTCTCAAGTCTTCCTTCCACGCTTCCTTCCCCCCCGGCTGAGGCTTCTGACGCCCAACCTGGGCCTTCCAGGCGATATGTGGAGGAGCCCAGATTGAGCCAGGTATAGCATTCCTCTAAATATTTCTGCTTGTCCAATCAATGATGTTAACTAGATGTTAGTTGGGAGTACTAATTTAGGATTGTGATTGATGATGCAAAAACTAAAACCATGTCCCTTTTTCATACACAGGGAAGTCTCAGCCAGGAGGTGGCCGGGCCGAGCCGGCTGTCTGATCTGCAGGTCCCTCCACCCCCCCTGGAAAGAGAAAGTGGCAGTAGGAGGAGTGCCCTAGAGGAGGCTGCTATAGGATTCTTTTGGAGGGCTACAGAGGTCCTGGGAGCACCCCACACCATGGAGGAGAACATTGCTGCCTTCATTGCATATAAAATGCAGAGGATGGAGGAGGGCCAACAAGTCATGTGTGAGGCCCTCATATTGGAGGCTCTTGAGAAAGGTATGAGGGGCCAAATGACACCTCAGACACACCTTTGTGATGGTCCTCCTCCTCCTCCTGCAGGTCCTCCTCCTCGTCCTCCCTCTCCTCCAGGTCCCCCCAGTCCTCCTCCAGGTCCTCCCAGTCCTCCTCCTATTCCAGGTCCTACTCCTCCTCCTGCCACATCTCCAACTGCACAGCCACAGCCCGGAAGGAAGCGTGGAAGGAAGACCAGACAGTGATTGCCCTGGGTTCAGTCTGGTCGGCCAAAAAATGCAGCCTCTTGTGGTACCACAGCCTGGGGACACAGATGTCATCTGCTGCTATCCGGATCTCTGCGAATTCTGGACCAGACTGCCCTCCCTTACATATGGACTCCTCAGGCCACCAGTTTTGATTAAATAGTGAATAATTCCACGCCACAAAAAAAGTAAGGAGGAGAGGAGGGAGTGGAGGAGAGAGGTGTGTCAGAATCATTAGAAGTGGCATTTTGGAGGCGTGGTGGCGGAACAACCTCCACCATACTGCACCTTGTCCTGCATCCTTCCAGGCTACTAGCAGAGTCACCCAATGCACCGTGAAACTTAGGTAACGTCCCTGTCCATGCCTGCTGGACCATGAGTCAGCGGTAATATGCACCTTACCGCTGACCGTACTGTCCAGCGAGGCATGGACATTGCCTTCCATATGCCTGTAGAGAGCTGGAATCGCCTTCCGTGAGAAAAAGTGGTGTTTGGGTACCTGCCACTGAGGAACCGCACATTCCACAAACTCACGGAAGGGGGCAGATTCTACCAACTGAAAAAGTAGCAGTTGAAGTGCTAGCAATTTTGCCAAGCTAGCATTCAACCGCTGGGCATGTGGATGGCTGGGAGCGAACTTTCGGTGGTGCAGCAGCTGGAGCAGGGAAATTTGCCTGGTACAATCTGACGTCGGTGTACTGAAAGCAGATTGCCCACAAGTACTTGGCTGTGACACACCTAATTCTACACCTTCATTCCTCTCAGGGCAGGTCTCAGAGAGGACTGACGGTATAGTGTGGTTGGAGATCTCAGCTGATGAGGAGCAAGGAGAGGTCCTCTTTTTTCTTTGGTGTGCACTACAATAAAGTGTAAATAATGTAGCTGCCTGCGGTAGTGATAGGATCAGGAAAACACCACCAACCTTCTACAGGTAGTTTTAGCTGAACACTGTGCAGAGGTCGCACTACACTAACGTGTAAATAAGGTAGCTGTCTGCGGTAGTGATAGGATCAGGAAAACGCCACCAACCTTCTACAGGTAGCTTTAGCTGAACACTGTGCAGAGGTCGCACTACACTAACGTGTAAATAATGTAGCTGCCTGTGGTAGTGATAGGATCAGGAAAACATCACCAACCTTCTACAGGTAGCTTTAGCTGAACACTGTGCAGAGGTTGCACTACACTAACGTGTAAATAATGTAGCTGCCTGCGGTAGTGATATGATCAGGAAAACACCACCAACCTTCTACAGGTAGCTTTAGCTGAACACTGTGCAGAGGTAGCACTACACTAACTTGTAGCTTTAGCTGAACACTGTGCACTACACTAACTTGTAGCTTTAGCTGAACACTGTGCACTACACTAACTTGTAGCTTTAGCTGAACACTGTGAGGAGGACGCACTACACTAACTTGTAGCTTTAGCTGAACACTGTGAGGAGGTCGCACTACACTAACTTGTAGCTTTAACTGAACACTGTGCAGAGGTCACAATACACTAACCAATAGCTTTAGCTGAACACTGTGAGGAGGACGCACTACACTAACTTGTAGCTTTAGCTGAACACTGTGCAGAAGTCGCACTACACTAACTTGTAGCTTTAGCTGAACACTGTGCACTACACTAACTTGTAGCTTTAGCTGAACACTGTTCAGAGGACGCACTACACTAACTTGTAGCTTTAGCTGAACACTGTGCAGAGGTCGCAGTACACTAACTCGTAGCTTTAGCTGAACACTGTTCAGAGGACGCACTCTACTAACTTGTAGCTTTAGCTGAACACTGTGCAGAGGACGCACTACACTAACTTGTAGCTTTAGTTGAACACTGTGAGGAGGACGCACTACACCAACTTGTAGCTTTAGCTGAACACTGTGCAGAGGTCACACTACACTAACTTGTAGCTTTAGCTGAACACTGTGTACTACATTAACTTATTGCTTTAGCTGAACACTGTTCAGAGGACGTACTACACTAACTTGTAGCTTTAGTTGAAAACTGTTCAGAGGTCGCAATACACTAACTTGTAACTTTAGTTGAACACTGTGAGGAGGACGCACTACACTAACTTCTAGCTTTAGCTGAACACTGTGAGGAGGACGTACTACACTAACTTGTAGCTTTAGCTGAACACTTTGCAGAGGTCGCACTACACTAACTTGTAGCTTTAGCTGAACACTGTGCACTACACTAAATGGTAGCATTAGCTGAACACTTTGCAGAGGTCGCATTACACTAACTTGTAGCTTTAGCTGAACACTGTGAGGAGGACGCACTACACTAACATGTAGCTTTAGCTGAACACTGTGCAGAGGTCGCACTACACTAACTTGTAGCTTTAGCTGAACACTGTTCAGAGGACACACTACACTAACTTGTAGCTTTAGCTGAACACTGTGCAGAGGTCGTACTACACTAACTTGTAGCTTTAGCTGAACACTGTGAGGAGGACGCACTACACTAATTTGTAGCTTTAGCTGAACACTGTGCAGAAGTCGCAATACACTAACTTGTAGCTTTAGCTGAACACTGTGCACTACCCTAACTTGTAGCTTTAGCTGAACACTGTTCAGAGGATGCACTACACTAACCATTAGCTTTAGCTGAACACTGTGAGGGGGACGCACTACACTAACTTGTAGCTTTAGCTGAACACTGTGCAGAGGTCGCACTACACTAACTTGTAGCTTTAGCTGAACACTGTGCACTACACTAACTTGTAGATTTAGCTGGACACTGTTCAGAGGACGCACTACACTAACTTGTAGCTTTAGCTGAACACTGTGCAGAGGTCACACTACACTAACTTTTAGCTTTAGCTGAACACTGTGTACTACATTAACTTTTTGCTTTAGCTGAACACTGTTCAGAGGACGTACTACACTAACTTGTAGCTTTAGCTGAACACTGTGCAGAGGACGCACTACACTAACTTGTAGCTTTAGCTGAACACTGTGAGGAGGACGCACTACACTAACTTGTAGCTTTAGCTGAACACTGTGAAGAGGTCGCAAAACACTAACTTGTAGCTTTAGCTGAACACTGTGCAGAGGTCGCACTACACTAACTTGTAGCTTTAGCTGAACACTGTGCAGAGGTCGCATTACACTAACTTGTAGCTTTAGCTGAACACTGTTTAGAGGATGCACTACACTAACTTGTAGCTTTAGCTGAACACTGTTCAGAGGACGCACTACACTAACTTGTAACTTTAGCTGAACACTGTGCAGAGGTCGCACTACAC
This sequence comes from Lithobates clamitans, assembly GCA_037952925.1. Classification (NCBI taxonomy): domain Eukaryota; kingdom Metazoa; phylum Chordata; class Amphibia; order Anura; family Ranidae; genus Lithobates; species Lithobates clamitans. Next base: position 6,689,411 of record JBBGZY010000637.1, read on the forward strand.
TAACTTGTAGCTTTAGCTGAACACTGTGCAGAGGAAGCACTACACTAACTTGTAACTTTAGCTGAACACTGTGAGGAGGACGCACTACACTAACTTGTAGCTTTAGCTGAACACTGTGCAGAGGTCGCACTACACTAACTTGTAGCTTTAGCTGAACACTGTGCACTACACTAACTTGTAGCTTTAGCTGAACACTGTTCAGAGGTCGCACTACACTAACTTGTAGCTTTAGCTGAACACTGTGAGGAGAACGCACTACACTAACATGTAGCTTTAGCTGAACACTGTGAGGAGGACGCACTACACTAACTTGTAGCTTTAGCTGAACACTGTGCAGAGGTCGCATTACACTAACCATTAGCTTTAGCTAAACACTGTGAGGAGGATGCACTATACTAACTTGTAGCTTTAGCTGAACACTGTGCAGAGGTCGCACTACACTAACTTGTAGCTTTAGCTGAACACTGTGCACTACACTAACTTGAAGCTTTAGCTGAACACTGTTCAGAGGACGCACTACACTAACTTGTAACTTTAGCTGAACACTGTGCAGAGGTCGTACTACACTAACTTGTAGCTTTAGCTGAACACTGTGCAGAGGTCGCACTACACTAACTTGTAGCTTTAGCTGAACACTGTGAGGAGGACGCACTACACTAACTTGTAGCTTTAGCTGAACACTGTGCAGAGGTCGCACTACACTAACTTGTAGCTTTAGCTGAACACTGTGCACTACACTAACTTGTAGCTTTAGCTGAACACTGTGCAGAGGTCGCACTACACTAACTTGTAGCTTTAGCTGAACACTGTGAGGAGGACGCACTACACTAACATGTAGCTTTAGCTGAACACTGTGAGGAGGACGCACTACACTAACTTGTAGCTGTAGCTGAACACTGTGCAGAGGTCGCATTACACTAACCATTAGCTTTAGCTAAACACTGTGAGGAGGACGCACAACACTAACTTGTAGCTTTAGCTGAACACTGTTCAGAGTAGGCACTACACTAACTTGTAGCTTTAGCTGAACACTGTGCAGAGGTCGCACTACACTAACTTGTAGCTTTAGCTGAACACTGTTCAGAGGACGCACTACACTAACTTGTAGCTTTAGCTGAACACTGTGCAGAACTCGCACTACACTAACTTGTAGCTTTAGCTGAACACTGTGCAGAGGTCGCACTACACTAACTTGTAGCTTTAGCTGAACACTGTGCACTACACTAACTTGTAGCTTTAGCTGAACACTGTGCACTACACTAACTTGTGGCTTTAGCTGAATACTGTGAGGAGGTCGCACTACACTAACTTGTAGCTTTAGCTGAACACTGTGCAGAGGTCGCAATACACTAACCATTAGCTTTAGCTGAACACTGTGAGGAGGACGCACTACACTAACTTGTAGCTTTAGCTGAACACTGTGCAGAGGTCGCACTACACTAACTTGTAGCTTTAGCTGAACACTGTGCACTACACTAACTTGTAGCTTTAGCTGAACACTGTTCAGAGGACGCACTACACTAACTTGTAGCTTTAGCTGAACACTGTGCAGAGGTCGCAGTACACTAACTCGTAGCTTTAGCTGAACACTGTTCAGAGTACGCACTCTACTAACTTGTAGCTTTAGCTGAACACTGTGCAGAGGACGCACTACACTAACTTGTAGCTTTAGTTGAACACTGTGAGGAGGACGCACTACACTAACTTGTAGCTTTAGCTGAACACTGTGCAGAGGTCACATTACACTAACTTGTAGCTTTAGCTGAACACTGTGTACTACATTAACTTATTGCTTTAGCTGAACACTGTTCAGAGGACGTACTACACTAACTTGTAGCTTTAGTTGAAAACTGTTCAGAGGTCGCACTACACTAACTTGGAACTTTAGCTGAACACTGTGAGGAGGACGCACTACACTAACTTCTAGCTTTACCTGAACACTGTGAGGAGGACGCACTACAGTAACTTGTAGCTTTACCTGAACACTTTGCAGAGGTCGCACTACACTAACTTGTAGCTTTAGCTGAACACTGTGCACTACACTAACTTGTAGCATTAGCTGAACACTTTGCAGAGGTCGCATTACACTAACTTGTAGCTTTAGCTGAACACTGTTCAGAGGACGCACTACACTAACTTGTAGCTTTAGCTGAACACTGTGCAGAGGTCGCACTACACTAACTTGTAGCTTTAGCTGAACACTGTGCACTACACTAACTTGTAGCTTTTGCTAAACACTGTTCAGAGGATGCACTACACTAACTTGTAGCTTTAGCTGAACAATGTGCAAAGGTCGCACTACACTAACTTGTAGCTTTAGCTGAACACTGTGAGGAGGACGCACTACACTAACTTGTAGCTTTAGCTGAACACTGTGCAGAGGTCGCACTACACTAACTTGTAGCTTTAGCTGAACTCTGTTCAGAGAACGCACTACACTAACTTGTAGCTTTAGCTGAACACTGTGAGGAGGACGCACTACACTAACTTGTAGCTTTAGCTGAACACTGTGAGGAGGTCGCACTACACTAACTTGTAGCTTTAGCTGAACACTGTGCAGAGGTCGCACTACACTAACTTGTAGCTTTAGCTGAACACTGTGCAGAGGTCGCATTACACTAACTTGTAGCTTTAGCTGAACACTGTTTAGAGGATGCACTACACTAACTTGTAGCTTTAGCTGAACACTGTGCAGAGGTCGCACTACACTAACTTGTAGCTTTAGCTGAACACTGTGCACTACACTAACTTGTAGCTTTAGCTGAACACTGTTCAGAGGACGCACTACACTAACTTGTAACTTTGGCTGAACACTGTGCAGAGGTCGCACTACACTAACTTGTAGCTTTAGCTGAACACTGTGCAGAGGTCACACTACACTAACTTGTAGCTTTAGCTGAACACTGTGAGGAGGACGCACTACACTAACTTGTAGCTTTAGCTGAACACTGTGCAGAGGTCGCATTACACTAATGCCGCGTACACACGGTCGGACTTTTCAGCTACAAAAGTCCAACGGACGCTGACGGACTAAAGCTGGCTGGTAATCCGATCGTGTGTGGGCTTCTCCGGACTTTCAACGTACTTTTTTAGCCTCAAATCCGACGTACTTTAGATTTGAAACATGCTTCAAATCTTTACGTCGTAACTACGACGGACCCCGAAGTCCGCTCGTCTGTATGCTAGTCCTACGGACAAAAAAACGACGCATGCTCATAAGCAAAAACTAAACGGAAGCACTCGGTCTAGTAAAACTAGTGTTCGTATTGTAGGTAGCACATTCATCACGCTGTAAAATCTGTGATCGTTGAATGCAGCGCATTTTATTTCTTCTTTACGAATGTTCTAAAGAACGAAGGTGTTTTGCTGTTCATAATCAGAGTTCTCCCAAACTGATTTCTGGATTCTTTTTCTCTTTGATCTCATGAATGATATAGTATGCTTTTTAAAAACAATGTTTCCATACTAATAATACTTTTTCCCTTTATATTTTTTTTTTTTAGGTTTGTAAAGTTACCACAAAGAACCCATTATTCTATTTTTTTTTTCGAGTGATTATTTTTTAGTTTTTATATAAAGTGAACCCAAAGCACCGTTTTTGGTTATGTAGATTTTTTTAGTTTCAAGACTTACCACTTGAACATTATTAACATTAGTAATGTATTTTTGGTGTGTTTTTTTCAAACTCAATGAGATTGTTGTCCCTTGTTAATTTAACATTTTGTGTAAAATCAATGATTTAAAAGAAAACACATAAAGTCTTTTGCTAAACTCAAAAAAGATCCATTTATTCATGGTCAAAATAAAATAAAGAGGAAGTCAACGCTGGAAAAAGTCGTTGTACAAGAAAATTGGGATCTTGCGGAGTCCATATAAGAGGGAGCACAATCTGGTCCAAGAATCCCAGAGATCAACAGCACCAGCAGATGATCTAGATGTCCCCAGACTGTGGTCCTACAACAGCCTGCGTCTTCTGTCAGACCAGACTGAACCCAGGTCATCACTTTCTTCTCTTCCCTGCAGCCTTTCCTCCACGCTGCCCTGCAGCCTTCCCTGCAGCCTTCCCTGTAGCCTTCTTTGGAGGCTGTGGCTGTGGTGTTTCAGTTGTGGCAGGAGGAGGAGGAGGAGGAGGAGGAGGGGGGGCTGCCTCATGTAGTTGTGTGTTTCGGGTTAGCGTGCCCTGCAGCCCCTTATGGATTGTTTCCCCAAATAGTCGCTCACAAATGAGGCGCTGCTCCCAATCCATCTGAAGAAACCTGCTGGCTAAGTAGCAGCCATAGGATTCTTCCGCTTCGGGGGGGCTCGTTAAAAAACGGGTGGCCTCTTGCATGAGGCGCAGGGATGCGTCCTGTGTGACCATCCCCTTCCTGGCCCTTTTTTTGGGAAGGTGGAGGGGAGGCACTTGGGATTGGGTCAGGCTCCTACTGGGCCCAGCCACCTCACTTGGCCCAGCCACCTCACTTGGCCCAGCCACCTCACTGGGAGCAGCCACCTCCTGCCTGACACTGGGCCCAGCCTCCTCCAGGATGATGGTGAATCCGGCCTCCTCCAGGCTGTCCATGGGCCCGGTCTCCTCCTGCCTGCCACTTTCCCCACATTCCTCCTGGATGGACTCATCCTGTGTATAAAAAAAGGACAATAGTTTTAGTTTCTTTTTTTGGGTTCATCAATGACACACAGTTTGCTTCTCATGACTAGCAAATTCAATGTGAATACCTCTCTTTAATAAAAGAGTCTAATCAGACACCCTAATTATTTCAAGCAGGTGCCAAACATATTTAGCCACTACTGTCATTTGATATGTATACACAATTTTGAGTGCAAAATTATTTTAGACAATTATAACATCCAGTTAACATCATTAATATTAGTACAGTAAATATTTGTTAAAATAATTTACCTGACTCCAGATGGTCATATCCGGTTCATCCAGGATGGAAGACCCAGCTTGCTCCTCATCAGCCTCTGCTGGGGTGGAGGGAAGGGTGGAGGGAAGGGTGGAGGGAAGGGTTGAAAGTGATGCCCTGGCTTCATTCTGGTCATCAAGAAAACGGAGTTGATTGTAGTACCACAGCCTGGGTACATAAACATCATCTGCTGATGCTCCTGATCTCCTTGATTCCTGGATCTTCCTATGCTCCCTTTTATACATGTTCCTCAAGACCCCAATTTTCTTGAGCACTGTCTCCATTGTTGCTCCCGGGATGGTCGCCTGGACAAAGGACAGAAGTCTCTCCAGCGTTGACTTCCTCACATGCTTGGCATAATACTGAGGGTGTTTCACCTCCCACAAATTCCTCATCTCTCGATATTTCGAAATAAAAGCTGTAAGGAACTCTGGATCCTTAAATAGGGGATTCATTATATCTGGAAAAGAGAAAGTCACAAGACCAAAAACACTTATTATAGGTTTCTGCTAACCCCTCATCATCTTCTCCCTATGTAGGCCTCATCAATCTATCAAGCCATATAGGCCGCTTGCTACAAAGTCATGACCATAAAACCCCCCCAAAAAAAACAAAGAAATTAAAAATTAAAATTACCTTCGTTTTGTAACGTCCTGGTCCACTATCACCTACGCACAGAACGTACGTACGACACGTGCGCAAGGCCCCTCTTTATACACTACGCATGTGTGAAACTCCGCCTGCGTCGCCCGCCCCTGACGTTCGAAATTAACTCATGTTCTCCGCCCCCTAATTCGACGCACAGAATGTACGTACGACACGTGCGCAAGGCCCCTCTTTATACACTACGCATGTGTGAAACTCCGCCTGCGTCGCCCGCCCCTGACGTTCGAAATTAACTCATGTTCTCCGCCCCCTAATTCGACGCACAGAACGTACGTACGACACGTGCGCAAGGCCCCTCTTTATACACTACGCATGTGTGAAACTCCGCCTGCGTCGCCCGCCCCTGACGTTCGATTTTAACTCATGTTCTCCGCCCATTTTTAGTTACGGCGCGTAGTGGGGTAAATAATGGCGGAGACACCTGACATGTCCTCAGGTAGTGGAAAAAGCCCGGAGGCTGGAACGTCCACAAAATCTGTGAGGCCTAGATTTAAGGCCTCCAATATGAGTTTTAAAGAAATGGTGGAGATGGTGGCCATTCTTCACAATGACGACTATGATGGGAAGTATTGGCCGTACGCACGGCCAAATTTGCGCAAGGCCAAAATAATGGCGAAGATCGTGGACACTTTGCAGGCTTCTTTTGGGGTACAGCGCTCCTGAGATCAACTTCGCAAAAGATGGTCTGACCTGAAACTCAGGGAGCCGGATCAATATAGACGGATCCGGAAAGTGCTTAAAAAAAGTAAGTACTTGTCGTGTTTTTCTCTTGTGTTTATTACCTTGTATACTGCTCCATGTGCTTTTCCTTCCTATACGATTTTTTTTGTTCATCGTTTCAAACGATCTTTTACAAAACCTCGTTACATATCTATAGATAGATCTATCTAAATATATATATATATATAAAATATATATATATATATATATATATATATATATATATATATATATATATATATATATATATATATATATATATATATATATATATATATATATATATATATATTTTTTTTTTTAGATATATATATATATATATTTTTAGATATATATATATATATATTTTTATATATATATATATTTTTAGATATATATATATCTATATTTTTAGATATATATATATATATTTTTTTAGATATATATATATATATATATCTATATTTTTATATATATATATTTTATATATATATCTAACAAAAATAATATAGATATATAGATAGATAGATATAGAAATGTAAAACATTCTTTTGGAATATTTTAAGTTATCTTTTTTTATTTACATTTAGTTAGATATTTATAGATTTTGTTCCAGATATAGAGAGAGAGAGAGAGAGATCAAAAGATTATTAACTTTATTTTGAGATATTGATATCTAGATATCTATCTATCCGATATGTCTTTATAATTTTAAATATTGAGGTAAAATAGGAACTCTACACAAATCACTTCACTACAAATGTTAGAAAATGACTATGTACTAAAATATCTGTGTGCTAAGTAGATTAATAATTTTTTGTTTCACATAGGGGAAAAATCACTCAGCCAAAAAGAAGACAGTCCACCCCAAGCCAAACATGATTGGGAAATCAGCCCAAGCCCCACTGAGGATGTGGAGGAAGGAGAGGTGGGCGACATGGGCACCCCACCAGGTGAGTGTCTGACACACCAGCTTACGGTAATCTATGCATGGCTGCCTTTTGTTTAATGTAATTTTTCTACTCTATTTTAGGGGATCTGGTTGTGCTTGATTCAAGCAACAGTGCCACCCCCGAGGATGTGGAGGAATTAGGCTACATGGGCACCCCACCAGGTCAGTGTCTGAGACAACAGCTTTATTATGGTAAGGTAAACTATGTATGTGTGCATATTTCTAAATACATTTTTTGGTTTCATTCCACTTTAGGTACACAAAGTGACTATTTCACTTCTGAAAGTGCCCAACGGCTAATTGATCAAATAATGGCCTGGAATAAGGACATGGATGAAATGCGGAATCGGCTGGATCGTATGCAGCAGGAAATGAAGGACATGATTGATGTTTTGGGTCGAATCTAAATGCCCTTTTTGAAACCCCAAAACATCGATCATGTCCTTCATTTCCTGTTTTGCTGACCCCATTTTGGGCCTTCTCTTTATTTTTTTGGCTGAACAGAAATGGCTGTTTAACCTAATTTTAAAAAGGAGGGCTGTTTCTTTAAAATACATTCCAAATCCACAAAAAAATAAAACTTGATTTTCAAAAAAACAACAACCAAAAAAAAAAATAATATTTTTATTAAAAAAAAAAAAAAAAATTTGATATTAAAACCCAAAAAAAAAAAAAAAATTGATTTTAAAAACAAAAAAAATAAAAAAATTGATTTTAAAAACCAAAAAAAATAAAAAAAATTGATTTTAAAACACAAAAAAAAAAAATTTGATTTTAAAAACCAAAAAAAAATAAAAAAATTGATTTTAAAACAAAAAAGAAAAAAAAATTGATTTTAAAAACCAAAAAAAATAAAAAAATTGATT